>JABFTP020000001.1:26694848-27372422 GCA_013387265.2 Cryptolaemus montrouzieri
TGATTTATTAACTGTGAACATGTTCAAGGTAGATTTTGGTCCTGTCCTCATTTATGATGGCAACACTTTGGAAAATGTGCCAGCTCATAACAATAATAGGATTGACATTATAATTCCAATACTGAATAGAGGAAACAACTGTAAAAGAGCAAATTTTAGGAGATATACTTTATTGCAAATGAATTCTTGGAACCAAACTGAGAGGATTAATTGAAAAAGAAGTTAAGAAACACACTTTTCAGGGACGCAAGAAGTTTTTGAGATTGCATCTTAACCATCAACCAGATATAAGGAAGTGTAGACTGAAAGACAAAAAAATATGAACGGCTTTCCTTGATCTGGAGGAAGCTTTTGGCAGAATGTTGAAAATAGTAGTAGGGGAGATTCTAAGAAAAAGAGGAGTGACTTATGAACTGAAGAAGTATATCAGAAGCCTATATACAGCAGACAAAAATCATATAACGACTGGAAATTCGATATTGGACTCATTTTTTATAAGAACTCAGGCAGGGTGGAGTGTTGAGTAAATTATTATTTCTTATTGTTATAGATGTTATCCACAAAGTAATGGAGAAACATCACACACGATACAATAGCCTGGAATCAATTGGAATTTGTAAATTATGTGATGATTCACCAGGTATGTTCTAAGAACAAAACGAAACTGCACGATAATTTGCAAGTAAAAAAAAAAAAACCGGTATATACTGCAATAGTTGAAACAAAACTGGATCAAGAGAGAATATAAGAGGATAGGAAATGCTTTTGAGCTGCATTTTTCAATTGAAAACTAATTTATGAGAAACAGGAAGATGAGTAATAGAACAAAAATATTTTAATTGAAGAAGGCATTAATTAGATCTGTTATCGCATGCGGTAGTGAAAGTTGGCTTCTGAGTTTGGCACAGAAGAGCAAACTATAGGTTATCGAAATGAAGTACCTGCAAAGAGTAAAGTGAGTAACACAAAAAGAGGACTGACTGAAGAAGGAAGATATGAGAAATTAACTGGGAGTATAATCTTTCTTGGAATGATATGGTTGAACATTTGGTGAGAATGAGAAGGGGGGCCAGCAAAACGCATATAGCAAACATAAGTCAGGAACTGCTGGGTGAGTGGAAAACTTAAGAAGACATCGAATGAAGAATTACATTCTTCAATTATAGAAGAAAGGCACAAATTGAAATGAAGCCAAACAGTTTGTTAAAAATAGAATACGAAGAATAATTTTATATATATATATATATATATATATATATATATATATATATATATATATATATATATATATATATATATCGAGACATCGAGTTTGGAAAATTTTGGCACAAAGACAAATAGGACACAATCTTCTAAGGGCACTAAAAAGCTTTTATGCTGTATGCAGGAACGTGGTAAGAGTAAGAGGGATAGGATCTGAAGAGTTTGTCACCTAACAAGGCTTGAGATAGGGTAGCGTATTGAGTCCCCTTCTGTTTATAGTGGTCATGGATGAAATTAACAAAGAGGCGAGAACCAAAGTCAGAAAACTCCTTTTGGGTTTCAAAAACCTTCATCCAATTGAAATCACAAAGTGCGCTTTTGCTGATGATTTGGCGATTTTTGCCAGAAATGAAAATGACCTCCAGTACAATATGGATGTTTGGAATAACTGCCTTACGAGAAGATCCCTAAAAATGAACGAAAGAAAAACGAAAATTATAGTTATACCGAATAACAGAAATAATCCGAAGGTGACACTCAACAACAAAATCATAGATAGAGTAGAAAGTTTCAAATATTTGGGGTGTATAGTGGAGGAAAAGGGTAAACAAGATTTGGAAATCGGAGAAAGGATTCAGAATGGTGCGAAAATTTATGGAACATTCAGCAAAAGCATATATATATATATATATATATATATATATATATATATATATATATATATATATATATATATATATATATATATATATATATATATATATATATATATATATATATATATATATATATATATATATATATATATATATATATATATATATATATATATGTATATAGGCTTTCCGTATAGATGAAGTTGGATATGAAAAGGCGTTCAGTATATTTGATTTTCAGTACATTAGGCGTTTAGTTTACTAGGCGTTTTCGTATATTCTGAGTTTCTGTATATTAGACGTTTTGGTATATTAAGCGTTTTGTATATTAGGCGCTTTTGTATATTATTCGTATTTGTATATTAGACATTTTTGTAAATTAGGAGTTTCTGTATATTAGGCGTTCAGTCTATTGGGCATTTTTGTATATGAGGCGATCTTAATGGGCTCACTAGTCTATATTACTAAAGCAGTAAGCCTTATTTCGAGGAAAGTGGAGGGGACGGTTGGAGTTTGAACCGGGCGGGAAGAAAGGGTCGGCGCGGACGAGCGGGGTCCGTAGGCCCCCGCGAACAATTTTTTTCCGGTAGAGAAACGTTTGAGGAGGATCCGAGCGAAATTCGGAGTCCCTAGCTCGAACGACGGAGACGCGACGATTTTTCGAAAAATTTCGCCGAAACGTCGCCCCGGGCGAACGGAACGTCGAAACGGCGAGATTTCTTCGGAATCGATAACTCGGATCTTTCGCAGGGCGATCGGAGAGGTCGATCGGGCGAAAATTCCGGCAAAAAATTCCGAAAAAGCGAAAATAAAATACATCTCCGAAATCTCTGGGATGGATGGGATAATTTCTATGGACATTTGCAGCTATACAAAATATTTATTCTCATAAAACCACGGAAAACCTCGAGAAAATTCTCGCCAAAACTTCCATCGAACGGAGGGCTATCGGCCGACTTTCGCAAATTTTCGCTCTACTTTCCATATTCCGAAAATCTCCGACGGCCAGAAATTCGCGAAATAAAAAACCTCGAGCTGTCAAAATACGGGTTTTTGTTTTAATCATCCTACTTAAACGGGGTCACCGAGAGAAAGGATTCGACCTTCGAACGATTCCTACATATCTCGAGATCGGGTCCCCGACGAGAAATCGTCATGTCACGACTTAATTTTCGAATTTGGGACGGTTTTTGAGACCTACATTTTCGAAGAATAGAACGGAAACACGGGGGTGGAGCCATCACCGCTCCTTCTGCCCCTTATATCGCTATTCAATGTCGGAAGTGAGCGTTACCAACGTGTAAAATGTAATGCTCTCTCTCTCTTCTGAACGAAAATAGTGAGATGGAAATAGTTAGTAACTTTGATTTTCACCAACATAATTTCGGTATTAACAACATCTAGAATATAGTGCTCTCTCTCTTCTGAGTAACATTCGAATCTAACCTCATTTCAATTAGTCTTATATTTGGTTTGTCAAAACAAGTGATTCCGAATTTTATTTGTATGAAAAGTTTGACGAAACTTGAAATAAATTTTCAGAGGTAAGTGATCGTAGTTTGATGTTTATTTCATCCATGTTAATGTATAATTCGTTTAAGGAAAGAAACGATAGACGTTCAAAATTCATAAATTTAACATTCTGTGGTTATTATAACCTAAACAATATGATTCAAACGAAATGTTATAAAGGAATTAAGGAGACTTACAATAATGTTTGAAAGGTAAGTGAATGTAATTTGAGGTTTATTCATGTAATTTAATGTATATTTTTTTTAGGCATGCTCAAGAAATGTACTCAGAATTCACATATTTAATTTTTTCTTTCATGGTTATTTTAACCTCTATGCATTGAAAATGTCCTTTTAGAGTATGTATCATATGAATATTGAATGCTATCCACTTAAGGCTATATGTATTAAAATATTTCAAGCTGGATGTCAATATGACCGTGCCATTTCAAATTGAATTTTCGTTTCAGTTTATTCAAGTGGAAGTAAGTTTCTATTCTACAATTATTCCAATGTAAAAGTTGATGAGATTCAATGTGTTTGACAATGTTCAAGTTTAAACCAAAGAAAATATGATCACAAATTTGCACAAAAGGTAATTATTGTGAGTTCCTTCCATTCATAACTCATAGTTACTGTTTCTCAGGAAATTTTATCAAGGTTGTTGAATGAATGACAAGAATTCCTCATTGATTTGAAGTTGAAAGTTTCTCTGTTATAGGTGTCTGATAGTGGGAAACATTATGTTAAAAAATGTAGAAGTAGCATATGAAGTTTCATTTTGTACAACTACAACTTTCAATCCAAGATTTATGAAAGTCACAGGAAACATGCTGCTACTTTTGCGACTCATATTTTGGAAAAAATTCAACTACTACTTGGAGAATGCTATGGAATTTGACAATTTTTGTAATAGGTAGTTGTACTATAGGTAATTTATATAATTGTTTAAAATGAGTATGTTCATCACATATGGAAAGTTATTCAAGTTGAAAAGGTATGAAAGTGACTCTTTGAAAGTGAGTTTTTTACTTTGTGTGCATATAAGTAGTTTCTTTTCAATGAAATATTTACTTTTAGATTACAATCCAGGTTGGAAAATTTAATGAAAAATAAGCAAAGACAATAATAAGCAATAACAAGAAACTTTCAAGTAAATATGAATGTAATACATCTCTGTTCTCTGATAATAATCTTCGTAGATATTTTTGTCTGAGTAAACCAGTCTGATTAATAATAGTTACAATAGAGTCAGATCTCTAACTCTGAAGGAAAGAGATCAAGTAAATTACCTGCAATTCTTAACTTCAAAATTTATTTGTTGAACAATTCTTCATATAGTTGGCATGAAAACTTGAGCTTTTCAGGACATTCCAATATTTACATAACACATAAGGTACATGTTTTGAGCTACTTCTGTGCATAACACATTCTTTTGTATTTTAAGAAATTTAGTCAAAGCTGTTCACTGAATAACAGGTAGTCTATACATTTAGGATGTAAAGTTTCTTTTTTATTGGTGTTTGTGGGAAACTCGATAAAATCAGGAGAAGCAAATTGTGAAGCTTCATCACAACAGGAACTTTCAGTTCGAGAAAATCATATATTTTGTGGAAAATGTAATTACTTCTTGAAAAATGCTGTGTATAGTTGATCATTTTCGTTAAAGATACTCACGTTATATGTTATTTTAGTCCAGTTTGCTCATAAATTTTCATTTTATATCATATAATGAATATATATATATATATATATATATATATATATATATATATATATATATATATATATATATATATATATATATATATATATATATAATCTTCTTCATATATAAACTGTTTGGTTTCATTCCAATTTGTGCCTTACTTCTATAATTCTAGAATATATATATATATATATATATATATATATATATATATATATATATATATATATATATATATATATATATATATATATATATATATATATATATATATATATATATATATATATATATATATATATATATATATATATATATATATATATATATATATAATATTCTTCATATTCTATTTTTAGCAAACTGTTTGGTTTCATTCCAATTTGTGCCTTTCTTCTATAATTCTAGAATGTCATTCGTCATTCGATGTCTCCTTAAGTTTTCCACTCACCCTGACTTATGTTTGCTATATGCGTTTCACTGGTCCCCCTTCTCATTCTCACCAAATGTTCAACCATATCAACAGATGCCTTTTGATACATTCCAAGAAAGATTCTACTTCCAGTTCATTTCTCATATCTTCCTTTTTCAGTCAGTCTCTTTTTTGTGTCACTCACTTTACTCTTTGCAGGTACTTCATTTTTATAACCTGTAGTATGCTCTTCTGTGCCAAACTCAGAAGCCTGCTTTCACTACCGCATGCGATAACAGATCTAATTAATGCCTTCTTCAATTGAAATATTTTTGCTCAATTACTCATCTTCCTGTTTCTCATAAATTAGTTTGCTATTGAAGAATTGTCCATACTTGCAAATTATCGTGCAGTCTCGTTTTGTTCTTAGGACATACCATCACATAATTTACAATTCCAATTGATTCCAGGCTTTCGTATCATGTATGATGTTTCTCCATTACTTCGTGGATAACATCTATAACAATAAGAAATAATAATATACTCAACACTCCACCCTGCCTGAGTTCTCAGTAAAAATGAGTCCAATATGGAATTTTCAGTCTTTATATGATTTTTATCTGCTGTATATAGGCTTCTGATATACTTCCTCAGTTCATAAGTCACTCCTCTTTTTCTTAGACTCTCCCCTACTACTATTTTCAACATTCTGCCAAGAGCTTCCTCCAGATCAAGGAAAGCCATTCATATTTTATTGTCTTTTAGTCTACACTTCCTTATAACTGGTTGATGGTAAAGATGAAATCCCAATAACTGCTTGCATCCCTGAAAAGTGTGTTTCTCAAGTTGTTTTTCAATTAATCCTCTCAGTTTGGTTTCAAGAATTCTTTTGCAATAAAGTATATCCCCTAAAATTTGCTCTTTGACTTTTGTCTCCTCTATTCAGTATTGGAATTATAATGTCAATCCTTCAATTGTTATGAGCTGGCACATTTTCCAAAGTGTTGCCATCATAAGTGGGGACAGGGCTGAAATCTACCTTAAACACGTTCACAGTTAATAATTCACTCATCTTCTCCTTAGAATCTCCCAACGCTCCCATAGTGTTCTTCTCAGTTCTTTGTTGAAAGCCTATACCAGATCAGAGAAAACCTATAATAATCATATTATGCCCTTAAGTCTGTACTTCTCTATTTGCTAGTCAATGGTGAAAATGCAATCTTGAACACTTCTTCCTTTCTGGAAGTGTTTTCCATATTGTTTTCAATTATTTCTCTAATTCAAAGACAAACAGGTAGTTTATATTGATGACAGAAAAATTTGTGAAGAAGTCAAACTTTCTCACATACTGTTGTACATTATAAAGCTTTTGCTACTCTTTCTCCGTTTATAAATAACTCCTTTTTTCCTGAGACTCTCATACTACTCTTCTCAGTGTACTGTCAAAAGCCTTCTACAGATGAGGGAAAACCATAAATATGGTTTCGGCTCTATAATTGGGAGTAATCCTGTTGAGTTTGTATCAATAAATAAATTTTCAGTCATATATTCAGTCTGTTGTTCTAAGGTGGTTAATCGTGAAAATAAGATCCTGAATACACGTCTTCCTCATATGAAATGTGTGTTTCTTAAGTTATTTCACATAGAATTCTCTCAATTTTCTTCGAAGAAGAAAACAAACATTGGAAGTATCTAGACTTTGTACATATAAAATTTAAATATCTCTTCATATATGAATTTTATATTATATAATGTTACTTATCTTCAATTCATTATATGATATAAAATGAAAATTTATGAGCAAACTGGACTAAAATAACATATAACGTGAGTATCTTTAACGAAAATGATCAACTATACACAGCATTTTTCAAGAAGTAATTGCATTTTCCACAAAATATATGATTTTCTCGAACTGAAAGTTCCTGTTGTGATGAAGCTTCACAATTTGCTTCTCCTGATTTTATCGAGTTTCCCACAAACACCAATAAAAAAGAAACTTTACATCCTAAATGTATAGACTACCTGTTATTCAGTGAACAGCTTTGACTAAATTTCTTAAAATACAAAAAAATGTGTTATGCACAGAAGTAGCTCAAAACATGTACCTTATGTGTTATGTAAATATTGGAATGTCCTGAAAAGCTCAAGTTTTCATGCCAACTATATGAAGAATTGTTCAACAAATAAATTTTGAAGTTAAGAATTGCAGGTAATTTACTTGATCTCTTTCCTTCAGAGTTAGAGATCTGACTCTATTGTAACTATTATTAATCAGACTGGTTTACTCAGACAAAAATATCTACGAAGATTATTATCAGAGAACAGAGATGTATTTACATTCATATTTACTTGAAAGTTTCATGTTATTGCTTATTATTGTCTTTGCTTATTTTTCATTGAATTTTCCAACCTGGATTGTAATCTAAAAGTAAATATTTCATTGAAAAGAAACTACTTATATGCACACAAAGTAAAAACTCACTTTCAAAGAGTCACTTTCATACATTTCAACTTGAATAACTTTCCATATGTGATGAACATACTCATTTTACACAATTATATAAATTACCTATAGTACAACTACCTATTACAAAATTGTCAAATTCCATAGCATTCTCCAAGTAGTAGTTGAATTTTTTCCAAAATATGAGTCGCAAAAGTAGCAGCATGTTTCCTGTGACTTTCATAAATCTTGGATTGAAAGTTGTAGTTGTACAAAATGAAACTTCATATGCTACTTCTACATTTTTTAACATAAGGTTTCCCACTATCAGACACCTATAACAGAGAAACTTTCAACTTCAAATCAATGAGGAATTCTTGTCATTCATTCAACAACCTTGATAAAATTTCCTGAGAAACAGTAACTATGAGTTATGAATGGAAGGAACTCACAATAATTACCTTTTGTGCAAATTTGTGATCATATTTTCTTTGGTTCAAACTTGAACATTGTCAAACACATTGAATCTCATTAACTTTTACATTGGAATAATTGTAGAATAGAAACTTACTTCCACTTGAATAAACTGAAACGAAAATTCAATTTGAAATGGCATGGTCATATTGACATCCAGCTTGAAATATTTTAATACACATATAGCCTTAAGTGGATAGCATTCAATATTCATATGATACATACTCTAAATGACTTAACGAAAATTTTATTGAATTCCTTCCAGAAAAAAAAACTATTATATAAAAGAGCTCAATACCTATTAATAGCAACTCGAAGGATAACTCCCATTATTTTGTAAGATCCTCCAATTGATTCGTTAAAAATCCTAGTAATTCCAGGACATTTTTCAATGCATAGAGGTTAAAATAACCATGAAAGAAAAATGAAATATGTGAATTCTGAGTACATTTCTTGAGCATGCCTAAAAAATATACATTAAATTACATGAATAAACCTCAAATTACATTCACTTACCTTTCAAACATTATAATAAGTCTCCTTAATTCCTTTATAACATTTCGTTTGAATCATATTGTTCAGGTTATAATAACCACAGAATGTTAAATTTATGAATTTTGAAAGTCTATCGTTTCTTTCCTTAAACGAATTATACATTAACATGGATAAAATAAACATCAAACTACGATCACTTATCTCTGAAAATTTATTTCAAGTTTCGTCAAACTTTTCATACAAATAAAATTCGGAATCACTTGTTTTGACAGACCAAATATAAGACTAATTGAAATGAGGTTAGATTCGAATGTTACTCAGAAGAGAGAGAGCACTATATTCTAGATGTTGTTAATACCGAAATTATGTTGGTGAAAATCAAAGTTACTAACTATTTCCATCTCACTATTTTCGTTCAGAAGAGAGAGAGAGCATTACATTTTACACGTTGGTAACGCTCACTTCCGACATTGAATAGCGATATAAGGGGCAGAAGGAGCGGTGATGGCTCCACCACCGTGTTTCCGTTCTATTCTTCGAAAATGTAGGTCTCAAAAACCGTCCCAAATTTGAAAATTAAGTCGTGACATGACGATTTCTCGTCGGGGACCCGATCTCGAGATATGTAGGAATCGTTCGAAGGTCGAATCCTTTCTCCCGGTGACCCCGTTTAAGTAGGATGATTAAAACAAAAACCCGTATTTTGACAGCTCGAGGTTTGTTTATTTCGCGAATTTCTGGCCGTCGGAGATTTTCGGAATATGGAAAGTAGAGCGAAAATTTGCGAAAGTCGGCCGATAGCCCTCCGTTCGATGGAAGATTTTTCCGTTTTCCCGTGGTTTTATGAGAATCTAACTATGGCGGCGCGAAATGCGAAACTCGAGGCTTTTTCGTCGTCCAGGTTTCGTAGCGATCGAAGGCGATATGAATATTTTGTATAGCTGCAAAAGTCCATAGAAATTATCCCCTCCATGCCGGAGATTTCGGAGACGTATTTTAGTTTCGCTTTTTCGGAACTTTTTGCCGGAATTTTCGCCCGATCGACCTCTCCGATCGCCCTCCGAAAGATCCGA
Organism: Cryptolaemus montrouzieri; assembly: GCA_013387265.2. NCBI lineage: Eukaryota > Metazoa > Arthropoda > Insecta > Coleoptera > Coccinellidae > Cryptolaemus > Cryptolaemus montrouzieri. Next base: position 26,704,827 of record JABFTP020000001.1, read on the forward strand.
GTTATCGATTCCGAAGAAATCTCGCCGTTTCGACGTTCCGTTCGCCCGGGGCGACGTTTCGGCGAAATTTTTTCGAAAAATCGTCGCGCCTCCGTCGTTCGAGCTAGGGACTCCGAATTTCGCTCGGATCTTCCTCAGACGTTTCTCTACCCGAAAAAAATTGTTGTACAAACTAATTTATGAGAAACAGGAAGATGAGTAATTGAGCAAAAATATTTCAATTGAAGAAGGCATTAATTAGATCTGTTATCGCATGCGGTAGTGAAAGCAGGCTTCTGAGTTTGGCACAGAAGAGCATACTACAGGTTATAAAAATGAAGTACCTGCAAAGAGTAAAGTGAGTGACACAAAAAAGAAACTGACTGAAAAAGGAAGATATGAGAAATGAACTGGAAGTAGAATCTTTCTTGGAATGTATCAAAAGGCATCTGTTGATATGGTTGAACATTTGGTGAGAATGAGAAGGGGGACCAGTGAAACGCATATAGCAAACATAAGTCAGGGTGAGTGGAAAACTTGAGGAGACATCGAATGACGAATGACATTCTAGAATTATAGAAGAAAGGCACAAATTTGAATGAAACCAAACAGTTTGCTAAAAATAGAATATGAAGAACAATTATATATATATATATATATATATATATATATATATATATATATATATATATATATATATATATATATATATATATATATATATATATATATATATATATATATATATATATATATATATATATATATATATAATTTGGGATATTATGAACTGAAAACTATCGAGGGGTTTCTTTACTAAGTGTTGTTGCGAAAGTTTATGAGAGAGTGCTAGAAGGGAAACTGTTACAGAAAGTGGAACAACAACTGGCTGACTCACAGAGCAGATTTCAGAAGGGGTTCAGTATCCAGGATCATATTTTCAGCCTTAAACAGATCACCGAGAAAATACTCATTCAGTATCTCAAGGTGTGGATAGCGTTTATTGATCTAGAGAAAGCCTTCGATAGGATATTGAGATATCGAGTTTGGGAAATTTTGGCACAAAGGCAAATAGGACACAATTTTCTAAGGGCACTAAAAAGCTTATATGCTGTATGCAGGAACGTGGTATGAGGAAGAGGGATAGAATCTGAAGAGTTTGTCACCGAACAAGGCTTGAGACGTATTGAGTCCCCTTCTGCTTATAGTGGTCATGGATGAAATTATCAAAGAAGCGAGAACTAAAGTCAGAAAACTCCACTTGGGTTTCAAACATTTTTATCCAGTTGAAATCACTGAGTGCGCCTTTGCTGATGATTTGGCGATTTTTGCCAAAAATGAAAAAGATCTCCAGTACAAGATGTTTGGAATAACTGCCTTACGAGATGATCCCTAAAAATCAACGAAGGAAAAACGAAAATTATAGTTATATCGAATTACAGAAATAAGGTGACACTCAACAACAAAATCATAGAAAGAGTAGAAACTTTCAAATATTAGGGGTATATAGTGGAGGAAAGGGTAAATAGGATTTGGAAATCGGAGAAAGGATTCAGAGTGCTGCGAAAGTTTATGGAACATTCAGCAAAAGTTTTCTTATAAAAAGAAGGATCGGGAGAAAATCGAAATTGAAAGTTTATAAGTCAATATACGCGCCGATTATTTTGGCTCTGAATCTTGGACATTGAGTAGAAGGAAGAAAAGCAAAATAGTTTCGATGGAGATGAAGTATCTGAGAGGTGTGGTTGGAGTGACAAAGAGAGATAGACTAAGAAATCAAGATATAAGACAACAGCTAGAAGTAGACAGTATTGTGAAGATAATTGGCTGAAACCAGCTTGGACATTTATGCAGAATGGATAGTTCAAGACAGGTAAATCTATTTGGGATACACGAACGAAGACGAAGAGAAAAAGGGGACGACCGAGGGAAACGTGGAATGGGGTGGTAGCGAAGATACTAGCGGGACAAAATTTAGAGATGACAGAAGCGAAGAGAATGGCACAAAATAGGGGACACTGGCGAAATAGTGTTTCGAATGTAGATTATTTAAGTTGATTTTCATTATTTAATTTTTGATTAAGTTGATTATTTCGAATATTGTAAAATTATGTTTTGTATCAAGCCTTACACCGTTACTCGGTAGAAAGGCTTTTAATGATAAATATATATGCTAGCTCAATTGGAGTAAGTTGAGATTTTCAAATTGATTGTATCTCTTTGAATTAGAATAGTAGTGAATAGTGTTGCCATTCGTATGGTTGATGAGTCAGTATACATAAAACAATACTGAAAACTGCGTTACCATAAGGATGTATGAGGCTATATATGAGAGAGTCCCATATAAAATAAAGAATTATTAAGTATAAATATCAGTGAATATATGAGGCTTTCCGTATAGATAGAGTTGGATATGAAAAGGCGTTCAGTATATTTGGTTTTTAGTACATTAGGCGTTTAGTTTATTAGGCGTTTTTGTATATTAGGCGTTTTTGTATTTTCGGCATTTTTGTATATTAGACGTTTTTGTATATTAGGAGTTGGAGTTTTTGTATATTAGTCGTTTTTGTATATTAGGCGTTTAGTCTATGAGGCGTTTTTGTATATTAGTCGATTTTGTATACTAGGCGTTTTTGTATATGAGGCTTAATGGGCTCACTAGTGTATATATACTAAACGCGTAAGGCACTTCTCCGTCAAAATGGAGGGGATGGAATGTGGTTGAACCGGGACGGGAATTTTTCGAATAGCTCTCGAGCGGGAGGCGGAGGCCAGGCCGAGTAATTTTTTTACGAAACTAGGTAGTCGGTCGAAGGCGCGTGCGAAATCAGGAGGCCGCGGGACCCCGAACGGCGGAGATACGAATTTTCGAAAATTTTCGCGATATCGCCAGATCTCGAAAACGGAAAGAATCGAGTGCCGGATTCCTTCGGTATCGGTAAATTTCGTCTTTCGGAAGACGATTCGTGCGGCGATAATCTCGAAATTCCTCGAAAAATCTCTCGAAAACGCCAAAAAAGAAGGTCCACGATTTTTTCGAAACGGTGGGGAGGAAATTATCCAAACGAGCAGGCCATTCGAATTTTTTCCTTCGTCCAATCGGTCCCGCACTTTTTACCGAACGAAGCGTTCGTCTTTCCCATCATGCTTTCTGATATTTTTATCGCGTATTTTCCACGGGAAAACGGGAAAATCTTCGATAGGACGAAGGTCTATCGGCCGATTTTCGCAAAATTTCGTTCTACTTTCCTCATTCCGAATATCTCTGACGGCCAGAAATTAAATAAACTAACGAACGTCGAGCTGTCAAAATACGGGTTTTTCTTTCATCTATCCTACTTAAACGGGGTCACCGGAAGAAAGGATTCGACCGTGGAACGATTCCTACATATCTCGAGATCGGGTCCCCGAAGAGAAATCGTCATTACAAGACTTAATTTTCGAATGTGAGACTGTTTTTGAGACCTAGATTTTCGAGAAAAAGAGCGGAAACACGGGGGCCGAGCCAGTCACCGCTCCTACCGTCCCTTAGATCGCTATTCAAGCTCGGTCGACAGTCAACCTAATTTACGGGCCAAAGTCGATGTCCGTCGCTGGCACAGCTGCTTATTTTTTCGGACTTTGTTTCATCCGAAGTCGGCCTTACCAACGTGTAAAATTTAATGCTCTCTCTCTTTCGAATGAAAATATTGAGATGGAAACAGTTAGTTACTTCAGCGTTACCAACATAATTTTGGTACTAACAACATCTAGAAGATAATGTTCTATCTCTTCTGAATGAAATATCCTGCGTCACAGACATCATTTCATTCGGTCTCATAGTCGATGTGTCAGATTTGAGAATTCCGAATTTTATATCAATGAAAAAATTAACGAAACTTAAAAGAAACTTTTGAAGGTAAGTTTACGTAATTTGAGGTTTATTTTGTACATTTCATATATATTTTGTTTAAAGAAAGAAATGACAAACTTTCGAATTTTATAAATTTAAGATTCTGAGGTTATTCTAACCTAAATAATGTGATTCAAACAGAATGTTGAAGATATGAAAATTAGTATAATCTCAAATGTATTATTCGAGATTATCGAATAATTGCCTATATAATTCTAACTCAATTCTTATGAAGAATAAGAAAGTATTTTGCTGGGTAATGAACCGAAATGGCGTAATGTGAATTTGCCCAAGTTATAGATTGAGAAATTGAACCAGGCTTTAAATAATGTTTGAAAGGTAAGTGAACGTGTTCTGTCGTCAGTTGTTATTTTGTAATATATATTTTTTCAGCATACTGAAGAAAAACCGATACATTCAGTATTTACATCGAACCTAACCTTCAAATGAAGAAAATCACATATTTTCTGAAAAATTCAAAATCTCCAAAAGTGCCGTTTATATTTCATGATTTTTGTTGAAGATACTCACTTATATGATGTTGTTGTAGTCCAGTTTGCTCCTTTTATTTTCATTTCTCATTATAAATTGACAAAATCACGAAATGAATATAAGTAAGATATAATATCAAATTATGTATATACAGAGTCTAGATAATTTCAATGCTTCATGTATATTTATATATGGTGTTTTATCAGGATATATAATAACAAGACCTATCATGAGAAAATGCATGGAACATAAGGGAAAAAGATCTGACTGCAATATTCAGAATTTTATGTAAAACAACTTAAGGAACACACTTCAGGTGAGTATCGAAAAATATATGTCAAATTCTTGATTTGTTTTCTAACAGGATATTAGGAAGTTTGAATTTTTCCCAAATTTTTCTGTCATTACTATAAACTAGCATGGATTTGGGATGTACAAGAGAAGTCAGTTAGATATGAGTGCCAGACAAACAATATCTATATATTTGTTTCAATTCAAATTGAAATGTCGATAACTTAAAATTGGGCTTAAAAGTGCTCATAATGATTTTTATATTGTTTTTGTAGTGATAGATAATCAATTTATATGTACAGCAAGTTAGCTTCGTGGCAGTGAAGTAATATTAGGTTTCAACATTCAATATTTTATAAAAATGTAGGAAATTTTCTTTATCCATGACTGATTTGTTTTTTCTTCAATTCTTACTAGCTTGAATAATGGAATAGAAAAGGACAATTGAAAATAATGTGTCAACTTTTGATTTGTTTTCTCATAGTATGTGAGAAAGTTTGATTTTTCCCATAGTTTTGTCACTACTCTAAACTACCTAACCTAACCTGTTTTGTCTTGAAAAAATTGTAGTCATGCAAGTATTTAGGAGTGCTTATACGAGAAGATGGTGATATGCATTATAAGACAATAGGATACCGAAATCATTTGTGAAGAAGAGAGAAATAAGTAACAGGACAAAAATATCCTCACTTCAGGCATTAATTGAATGAATATATATATATAATATATATGATGAATATTGTACTCATAATTCTTCTTCCTCTTTTTCTCATACATTTCACCATATCATGAAATCTTGCTGATTTTTAATTCATGTAATTCCCTATATTTTCCATAGTTAATGTTGTGCCTTTTTTTCTGTATAAGAACTATGCTAATGTTGAGAGATAATTATTGTATCAATCAATTACAGATTCAAGAATTATCTCTTCGACACTGATATAAGAAAGAAAAAAACATGTTATATTTTTCTCAGAATAATACTTCTCCTTTCAAAATAAAATTTTAATTCTTTTCAGATTTTTGGCACCTCTTTAATAGTTCAATAACTGAGAAACCTATGGTACGAGACCAGAAAATGAAATTTTGGGATTTCCAGAACAAAGCAAAATTCGTATGTGAATTCTGTCACAGAATATTTTTCTGTATATTTCAATATCAATTTGAAATAAATTTTTAACTTTTCATCAGTTTTTTTGCTTCTGTAAAGAATGTAGTTGATTGTTTCTTTGAAAAATTTCTTGAATTTATTATCCATATTCACCTTTCATATCATGTACACTAAATAATTAAGGAAATTCTAAGAAAGTCTATCTATTCAGAACTCTCAAAATAAGATATCTATTATCACATAGTTCTTGAATTCTTGATATAATAAATTAATATATTCTGTATTAGTCATCAATATACAAGTTAAGAGTATTCATGACAAGATACTCAAAAATTGACATTAATAGATTTGAACTTGAATTGAGACAAACACTGTGTGTATAGACTAACTACATCCGAACAAAAATGGCAAACATACATCAATATAAACACAAAACAGTCAGAATAGGAGTAACAACCAAAAACAATCAGAACAGGATATAAATATAGAGACAATCAGACCGAGGTATCAATACAAAACGGTAAGAATATATAAAAAAAAACAGATCGAAACATAAAAACTTTCCGTTATCAGCATATCATTTAATTAGAGTATCTGGAATTCCTATTACTATGAACTCATCAATTTTTTGGGTTTCATTTTGAAATTTGCTCCACTATAAAAATTTCTTCAAACATTTTAGATTCAAAATAACTGCTCCAGGAAGAAAGGTCTAAAGACATTCCAGATCGAATAGCGTTCAGTGCTCTTTGTGTCCAACAAATGACCTGCAGCAACATAAAATTAATGGAAACCATATTAAACTATGTTTATTTGTATTACCTCTGATGTCTTTCTCGATGGTTTTCTTCCTGCATCATTTCATCTCAGTTTGCCATTATTTTGAAGATTGTGGTTGTTCAGAACTTTGATGATTAAATTGATGTGAAGCCCAGTTTTGAATTTTGCCTTAGTCAAATGTTTAATTGTCTCTTTTTGTAGTTCATTTTGAATACTTACAATTCTTACCCTCGGTTCTGACAACTTTCGAAATTGCACAGGGCTTGGTTGTCTTTACGTCCAAGAAATTACTTATAGCAATATATCAATGGTACCTGTCTTCAAGTAGGCTTATTTCACTTATCTCTGATGTCTTTCTCGATTGTATATGTCTTTATGCATCACTTCATCTTACATTGCTATCGTCTTAAATCTTTCATTAATCTTTGCGAATGCAAAGCAAAACAACTTCAATTTTATATAGGTTATGTCATAAACAGTCGTCAATTTGATCTTCTTCTTTCTTCTAGTTTTACTTGGCTCTTGGTAACTTTTACCTACTATATCGAGGAATACGGAAAGGGCTCAGCTTTAGAGCATTTTACCCAGACTCTGTTGTCGGAATTTGTCATTTTTAAATTCAATAATGCTTACATCGGAACTGTAACTTTCTAACGGTCTTTAACACGACCTTAGTAGCTAAGACAATTTCGGCAGGCTTCCAAATCATTTCCAGATCACACCAAATTCTTGAAATAGTTTGATTTCATCAACCAGTTAATATGGCGTTTTGCCACAACTTATCGGGTCGTTTTCGAAGTTTCGAACGTGATTTTCGACATTCACACGTGACAGGTTAGTTTGAAGTGTTTCAATAAAAAACAAAAGTAAATCGAGGATTTGCCTGAGGGCAACGTGGGTACGAGCGTAAAATTGTTTATAACGCAAGGTTAGTTGGAGTAAAGTTACGTGGAGGACGGAAATACATGAAATTGTTATTCCAACCCCCTTGATTCAATCCATTGCTTTATATTTATACTATTCGATCAATGATCAGTTATAAAAGAGACTTCTATCCTCGATACAAGTTGAGGTACATCCCATCCGGAAATTACCGATCGAGTTACATCTATTACAGAGATTGTACAGCATAAGTAACTTATTGTCGATGCATTCATAGCCCACGAACTGTAAAGATGATAGTGTGTTGCGTCGGTCTATTATGTTTAAAAGAAAAATTGTGCCAAGAAACACACATCATTTTAGACGGGTATAATTCCAAAGCCGTTTGAAGAAAGCCATCGCGTAGTATATAAAATTAAAATCCATAAAGGCATTCCTGACCGAAATTCTCAATAGAAGGGCCGAAGGATTGGTCGAATTTGCACACATTCCCACCTCTAGACAGAATAGTAGAATATTCTATTATTATGGTTTTTTTTGAGTGGCATGTGACTTATTTTTCAGAACTTAATAAGAATGAAGTGAATTATATAACTTTTAACGATTATTCTTAACAGAAGAGAAAATAATAATGTTATTCAGATGATAATGCCCAAATATGGCATCGAAGGATAGCATTAATGGTTCCAGGGTGGAAACACAGAGGCAATGTACAGTCCGAAACGGGTTATAGAGCAACGCCTCCCTCGGAATGTTTTCTTGCCTTTTTCTGAGTATGGAAATATGGAAACAATCGAATTTCTGGCTAAAATTATCGGGGGAAGATGACTATTCCTTTTCAACCGAGGCCTCTTTGAAAAAGGTTGTTTGTATTAGTGACTGTGAGCTCTGAGTGTAATTGGGACGAATTTGTAAGTTATTTTGTGATATTGAACATATTGAAACTGCATAAATTTATGCATTTGAACACATCTACACACAAACACACACACACACACACTCATATAACTATTATTATATTATATTTACTTAATAATGACTGAAGACGAACCAAAGATTACCTAAAAAGCCCAAAGAAAGATTGTTATAGCATTCGTTATGAGCCATATGTTATAATACATACAAGATATAAATTGAAAGGTATCTTTATATTTGAATATATTGAGATGTTTCAGGACGACCGATGATGTATATATATATATATATATATATATATATATATATATATATATATATATATATATATATATATATATATATATATATATATATATATATATATATATATATATATATATATTATTTAGAGTGCCAAATGAACTTTTCGGTCGTTTAGGTGCCTACCGTGCCTGAATTTTTAGGGCGCCTGAGCATTTTAGGCGCCAGGTTGACACAGCATTTTCAGTTGCTAGGTAATTCGAGACGATCGATGATGGAACGTTCAGGGAGCTTAGGCTTTTAAGGATTCTAGGAACTCGAGCGCCGGTGGAGTCGGAGTGCCCAGGTGTTCGAAGCGCAAGGTCGTTTTTGGGCACTAGGTGTTCGAGGCGTCTGGACGTTCAGGGGGTCTCACCGGTCGAAGCGCAGGGTGGTTCGAAGTGCCCGATATTTAGGCCCAAGGCAGTGTAGGGCGCTTGAGCGTTTATAACAAGGTAGTTCTGGATACAAGGTGGCTTACGTCGTCTGGATGTTCGGGCGTAAGGTAGTTCTGGACGTTTGAAGGCGTAAGATAGTTAAGGGAGATTATGCGTGAGGTAGTTCGGGGCGCGTAGCCGTTTGAGGATGAGAGGTAGGTCTGCCTGCCTAGGCGTTTGGATTGCAAGGTAGATCTGCCCGCCTATGCGTTTGATATACAAGGTGGATCTGCCCGCCTAGGCGTTTGATATACAAGGTAGATCTGCCCGCCTATGCGTTTGATATACAAGGTGGATCTGCCCGCCTAGGCGTTTGATATACAAGGTAGATCTGCCCGCCTAGGCGTTTTGGGTGCAAGGTAGATCTATCCGCCTAGGCATTTGATATACAAGGTAGATCTGCCCGGCTAGGCGTTTGATATACAAGGAAGATCTGCCCGCCTGCTAGTTGTTTTTTGAAATGCCTCAAACTTACACAAGGAATGAGAAAGCAGATATGCTACTTATTTACGGGGAATGCCAAAAGAATGCAGTAGCTGCTGTCAATTTGTATGCCGAAAGATTGATAAAATAAATAAAAAAATTGATAAAACCATTTTCACAAGGCAAGTTGAGTTTGAGCTGAATATAATCGTGAAATCGTCGTCATACAAATATCAATTGCATCAGCATTTGTATGAAGGTGATTATGCAAGGAGGATGGAATACTGCAATTGGATGGTGCAAAACAATGTGCAACCACAAACAGAGGCTATATCTACCAAGATATTCATTTCTGATCAAAACGCAAAAACAGGTCAATTTTTGTTTCAAGGGGGACATCTTTTGGGGTACAAAACTTGCCTGAAATATCAACCCCCTAAGCGGCGGTTGCAATCCTTGAACATTTTGAATAGGGAAGATGGATCGAGTGATGACTCAAAAGAAAGGTGAAAAAAACGATCTTCGTCTACATCGCCTTGAACGGATTTCCATTTTTAATTGAAAATTGTAAAAGATACAGAGTGAGCAACTGAAAGATAGGGAAGACTATTTCTCTGAGATTCTTCGAGATTCAGTGAAGTAAAATGGAACAGATCCATGCTGATCAATGGCAGTCATCATCAAGTACCATCCTCATCTCGAATTTCAACCCCTAGAGCAGGGGTGACCACCCCTGCAAATGTGGAAGGGGGTAGATGGGTCGAGTGATACCTCGAAAGAAAGGTATTATCTTTGTCTGCATCCCCGTGAACGAATTTTCATTTTTGATTGAAAACTGTAGAAGATACAGAGTGGGATACTGAAAAATAGAGGAGACTATATATCGCCCTGAGCTATTCAAGTATTAGTGCAAACAAATGGAACAGATTCATTCCAGATCAAAGGCTGTCATCTTCCGAAACACCATTCACATTTCAAATTTCAACCTCTAGAGCAGGCTACTTGAATAGCTCAGGGCGATACATAGTCTTCTCTATTGGTGGTTCTCTTTTTATGTCCTCGTTGTTGGCGTCGGTGGACCTGGTGGTGGGGATCCTTTCATTATAATCTGTTGATGATGCCGGTTTCCTAGGTGGTAGATAACTTTCCAAACATTAGATAGGCTGAGGGTTTCCTCTCTTTTGTTCATTGTTTCTCCTTTTCCAATTTCCACTGCTTCTCTGATAAGACGTTTCCCAAGTTGTTGTGTGATGCTGATTTGTTTTGAGTTATCGAAATCTATTGTATGACCTGTATGTAATTTATGTAGATAAATGACGGATGAGATGGACTTATTTTTCAATGCTCTTTTATGTATTCTTTCTTTTATTCTTCTATTAGTTTGGCCGATGTATATCTCGTCACAATCTCCGCATGGTATAGCGTAAACTCCCTGATTTTCTAAAAGAATGTTGTCTTTCCTGTTTCTGAGAATTTTTCCGATAGTTAAGTATGGTTTGTATGCCGTTCTAATTTTGTATTTCCTTAATGTTCTTCCTATTTTATCTGTTACTCCTTTGATATATGGTAAAACAGTTGTGTTCGTTTGTTCTTCTGTGCATATCGTGTTTCGCCCAGTGAGAGTGTCCCTTATAGCTGCTTTCATTGCGTTTTTGTTATATCCATTATTTTCAAGAGCGTTGGTTATTGTAGATAACTCTTCTTCTCTGTGGCTGTGGTTGATTTTCTGTATACTGAGAATTGTAAATGTCCACTTTGTGACTTTGTTAAGAGGAGATCCGGATATGGCAACTATCTGTTTGATTCTTTTTCAATTGTGAATGTTATGTTCACATGGATTGAATTCAGGTGAGCTGTGAACGCGCTTAGGGATTCTTCACCCGTGGGGCCATATGATAAAGATGTCGACGTATCTCAGCCATATTTTGGGTTTCAGATAGAATTTTTGTTGTGCTTGTTTCTCGAAATTTGCCATAAATAAATTAGTAATAGCTGGTGGCAAAGGAGATCCCATGAGTGCTCCCGATGTTTGCTTGTAACCTTTGTGTTTATAAGAAAGATATGTAGAATTCAGGAAGTGTTCGGAAAGGAGTACAATGTCTTTATGGAAATTTTCCTTTAGTCCCTCTATCGCCTCCTCCCTGGGAACGTTTGGAAAGAAAGACACTGTTTCTAGATTTGCCATGATATCTGTGGGGTCCAGAATGATATTTTTTGTGAGTTCTATGAAATGTTTTGAATTTTGGACATATTCATTCGTTGTTTCTACTTCCGGCTGTAATTGTTTAGGAAGATATCGGGCTAAGTTGTGTATGTCAGTGAATTGACTGCGCTAACAATGGGTCTCAACGGGATGTCGGTTTTGTGGACTTTCGACAAACCATATAGTTTGGGGATTCTAGAGGATGTTTCTCTGGGAATCAGGTCCTTTTTGATCTCCATAGGAATTGACGAACTGTCTATCAGTTTCTTCGTTTTCTTATCTAGGTAGGTGGTAAGGTCGGTGTTTGTTTCTTTATAGCATTCGTCATTCAGGATCTTTGCCATTTTATTTTCGTAATCCTTTGTGTTCATGATTAATGTTGCGTTCCCTTTATCAGCAGGTAGTATTATAATCTCTTTATTGGATCTTAATCTTTTAATGGCCTGTTTCTCTTCTCTGCTTACGTTTGTGGTAGGAAGTTTGTGGTTTCTTGGAATTTGGGTTTTTAAGTGCCTTATCGTTTCTGCATCATTAGCCGATAGAGCAGTGGTGGATGTTTCTATGCTACTGACGATATTTTCTATTGGGATGTTCTTCGGAGCTATTGCAAAATTGTAACCTTCGGACAATATTGATTTTTCTGTTTCCGACAGGTGGTAGTTTGATATATTGTGAATCATGTTTGGTTCATGACAATTTGTGATTGTGCGTTCATGACCACTATGTTTATTCTGTTGATCTGTCAGTTTTACGAATTTGTTTTCTAAATTCGTCGTCTTCTCATTTCAGATTCGGTAAGCATCTCCACCACCAGGTCCACCGACGCTACCCGATTTATAATTATTATATCATTTTTATATACATAAATACGGTCAACAAAACAAAACTAACACTATATATATATATATATATATATATATATATATATATATATATATATATATATATATATATATATATATATATATATATATATATATATATAGGAGGGTTTCACCCCGACGAGTTGCCCATATATCTGTTCATGCAATCAAACTGATTTCATGAAAAATATAAATCCACCACCCGATAATTAATACCATTGCCAGGCAATGATTATAATCAAAACATATCCTGGAATAATTATATATTAGGATAACGTTAAATGTTATGAGAATATATCAATCTACCAGAATATATACATACTATAGCATCATCAGACAATGATATCAATGTACCAACGAGTAGTGTCAGAGGCTTTCTCCCCGGAAAAATCCAGTGTACGGACCTTAGTCAAGTAACACTGAGTATTACTTATTAATAGTTTCCTTTGTGTGAAGTGGTGAAAGATCGAATAGAATACTGCTCTGAATATAAATATGACAAAATTGTCGGTTAATTATATTACATTTATATAAACAAATAAATAAAATATGAAATGAGATTCTGAGCAATATAAACTAAAGAGAAAATCTATGACTCTACCTCATTATTATTTTCGGAAAGAAACCTACGAAGAATATTACGAGATTTGATGACTGTTATCTTTTGTAACTGTTCAAACAAATTTTTCTTCAGACCCAAAATCTCAATACTTTTATGAAGATTTCTAGGCATAACACCTGTTGTGGAAATAATAATCGGTAGAATAAATATTTTCTTTATTTTCCACATTTTTGTAATCTCGTCGCCAAGCATCATATATTTAGAAATTTTTTCATTGTATTTATTTTGTATATTATGTGTGTCGGGTATAGCAATATCAATTATATATGTTATTTGATTCTGTTTATCATTAAGAATGATATCTGGTCTATTGTGTTTTACAGCTCTGTTGCAAAGAATTGTTTTATCAAAATAAAGTTTATATTTGTCATTTTCACAAATAATCTCAGGATCATATTTGTGAAATTTCTTTCTTTGGGAATTAGGTCATGTTTAATTCCTAGATTAAAATGAATAATATTAGCGACGGCATTATGTCTTTCTAAATAATCTGTTGAAGCAAGGACTGAGCAAGATGATAATATATGAAAAACTGTTTCTGAAGAACAGAAACATCTACGGCAAGAATCATCTATATTTTGTTTGATGATGTGTTTTCTATAATTCCTCGTGAAAACAACCTGATCCTGGATCGCAATAGCCAAGCCTTCTGTTTCAGCAAACAATTCTCCAGATACTAACCATTTATTCGATGCGATTTCATCAATATAATCATTTTTCAATTCTTTAGGATGCTTTCCGTGTAATTCCTTCTGCATCCAACTTTCTCTTTTAGAATTATCATCAAATATATCAAAATCTACCTTTTGCATTGTCAAGTTCAGAGGTGTATGATTATAATCTGAAGCAACAACAATATCATATAGTTTAGACGTTCTCTGTTTATCATGAAAATGGGAACGTAGATGAAAAATCTGTTTACTATGAAGATTATTCAAATCAATTAATCCACGACCTCCAAGATGTCTAGGTAGTGTAACTCTCTGAACAGCTGACTTTGGGTGGTGCTTATGATATTTACAGAGCATTTTCCTCGTTTGACATTGTAATTCATTTTGATCAGTTTTAGACCATTTAATAATTCCAAAAGAAGATGTAAGAATAGGAACAGCATAGGAGTTGATAGCTCTGAAAAGGTTTTACTAGTTAAATAACTCTTGATGATAATTCTAAGTCTTTTGTAATATAAACTTCTAATATTTTCTTTAGTGCTGCTATGGTTAATTGTCTTCTCTTGACAAAATCCAAGATATTTATATGTATCTCCTTGATGCATTGGCTCGATTTCGATATTGGAAATCTTTATATAATCAGAGGTGATCTTTCCTTTTCAATAGAAAGATTTTCACATTTTGGAAGCCCAAATTTCATATGAATATCATTAGAATAGTTGAATGCAATCTCAAGTAGACTTTTAAATGAGATCTGGTTCCGGCATATAATTTAATATCATCTAAATAAATTAAGTGACTTAATTTGAATTCAGTTAATAGACTCTTTATTTTGAAGCCGAAAATAGTAGCATTTAATTCATGAGATAATGGATTGAGGCAAAGACAAAACCAAAGAGCACTTAAAGAATCACCTTGAAAAATGCCTCTTTTGATTGGAATAACTTCCGATTTTAACGATTGTTTTGAAATATTTAAATGAAGTTTGGTTCTCCAATTTTTCATTACAAATTCAAGAATATATATATATATATATATATATATATATATATATATATATATATATATATATATATATATATATATATATATATATATATATATATATAATAGTTTCCGAAATATTTGTCATTTTCTGAAATTTGAGGACTCTTAAAAGAATTCTTCTGCCCTCAATTTTTATTTCAAAACATTGTTGATCTATGTTACGCAGGATGTTCGAAACGATTTTCGAAATTGAAACTCATTTCACTGTTTTTGTGAAATGGCATACCATATATTTAAAAGATCGAATATGTAGTATAATTTGATACCTATCGAATGGTAGTAAGGTTCCCTATGCCATTTTTCAACGGTTTCGAAGATATTCGAAAGTTAACTAACAGCCGTATGTCGTGAATTTTTGTATCTAATTATTGTTTTAGGGAAAAACAAACGAAATATGGTGTTTTTTGGAAAAATATATATGATGGGGATGGGCTAGAGGGTGATTACCTGGAGTGATCACTTTGAAATAAGTAATTTTATTTTCACATCAGTCAGTCTTTTATTAGCATCATTATTAGGAAATTAAATTAACGTAATAAGAGTGTTGTAATTGAAAATTTATTTTAAAAGAGCATTATTGAAGTATTTCAACTATGACGATCGTCAAAACATGTTTTTCCTTCACGGTAACATAGAGGAACCTTACATATTTTGCCACTCCACACTGTACGAACTGGATTTTTTCAGCACTGAAAATGCTGCAACGTCTTTTAGTGCCTCTGATAGGTTGGTGGTTCGCCAAGGCATGTTTTATTGCTGCACTTGCTGCACTTCAGGTTCGTGTTTTTTCATAAATGAGCAAGTTGGTGAACTACGTTTGCTTGAAGTGCGAGTGAGCCCTCTTTTCATGGAGAAAAAAGCTCCTGCCAACATCTCCTGATATACATGACGTCTAAAATCTTTATGACACAGCTTTTCCAAACAAGAATTTGGGTCCTGTTGAAGCTCTTTATATAAACACCTCAAAAAGTCTAGGGAACATTTACCAATATCTTTAAAATATGAATTTGATGATTCGAATTTATAGAAATCTTTTGGTTTCTGTTCGGATGTAACAAAACAAAACAAACAAAATAATAGTTGACTCCTCCAAAGCACCTATCATAAAAAAAATTTGAAATTTGAAAATGACGAAATTTGGTAAAACACAAAAAAAATCCTGAAAAAACGATATGGAAGCACTTATATTTTTCAGTACCCAGAAGGTCCACCTCTGTTATTAATGAAACTTTGGCATCGTCGCGGCATGCTCAATATTAAATTTTCTATTACATTTTGGCCTAAGTCATTCCAAGCCCCCTGAACTGCTAATCGAAGCTCCTGTTCATGATGGAAGACGCTTTGACGCAGGAGATTTCTTTTTAGGGTGTCCAACACATGCTCGATGGGATTCAGATCTGGGGAGCAGGATGGCCACGGTAGAAGATTGATATCATTCTCTTCAAGAACGTTCAAGACAACTCTTGCACGATGAGGAGGGGCATTTTCTTGTTGGAAGAGTGGATTTTGACCCATTGTTTGGAGATACGGTACCACTACAGGTAAAACTATCTCATTTGCGTAAGAATTTCCCGTGAGGTTGTTCTGTATGAAAACGAGGTCAGTTCTTCCACCAAGGCGTATACCTCCCCAAAACATCACTGATCTGCCTCCCTGTCTAACAATTTCTCGAGCATGCTGGAGAAGGTTTTGCTTTCCAGGTTCCCTACATATTCGAATTCTTCCCGAATCGGGATAATAACTAAATCTAGATCCATCACTGAAGAGAACTGTGGCTCTCCTCTCTTGATCCCAGTTTACGTGTTCTTGGCACCAAGCTAAACGAGCAGCGCGATTTCCATGGGTCAGTTGTGGAACTCTTAAAGGTCGTCTGGAGTGGAGTTGACCTTCGTGCAGTCGATTTCTCACAGTTTGGTCGGAAATTTGTACATTATGAACTCGTGATAGCTCTTAAGCTAATTGAGATGCTGTGGTAGTACGATCTCTTCTGGCTTGTGAACACAAAAATCGGTCTTGGGCGACTGTAGTAATCCTGAAACGACCTGTATGGCGTTCTTCTACGCTACCTGTTTCATTGAAACGCTACCATAAACGGTTTATGACACTTGGGCTACTTCCCAGAACCCTGGATACTTCCCGTTGTGAGCTCCCAGCTTGGAGCATGCCAACGGCTCGTGACATCTCTTCTCTAGTCAAATGACGTCTTTCCATGGTCGAATCACAAAACTTGAATCTTTTATTTGTGCTTACAACAGAAACAAAGTGCCAACTAACTGATTTCAAACACTGAATACATGAAATGATTATAAAGCAGCGTCGCATCTGCTGCATTTTTAGTTTTTTATAAAAAAAAACTGAAATCTGTTGCGGCACTATACATCAATTGGTGAGAAATTGATGCAGGTGATACGATATATCGATATTCAGAAGTGTTCCCTAGACTTTTTTGAGGTGTTTATAATGAATGCATTTACTACAGTACAGTCCAAATAGTGAAAAAAATTCTATGCCACCATTTTTTTTGACTTGCGATCAATCGCGTAACTGCCTTTGAGCTGGTCAAATTTCTCGACAAAGTTCATATTTTCATTATAGTCTTTTAGAGCGAGAGGGCATGGAACTTCAGTCTCTCCAGTTTTCTCTGTCCTCATCACATGTACGGTATTTTCAGGATCTTGAAAATTTGTTAGCGAAAATACTGACCGTTTGTCTTTCCATTTCATGTACGAAACCATTTGATTGTCGCTTACACGATAGTCAAACTCACCCCGTTTTAGTTGGGCGTCTGACTTCAAATCTGGGTGATAATTCCGATTGGAATTGACTGTACCACAAGCATAAATCCTTTTCTGTCGTAATTGAACTTGCAATTCATAACTGTTGGGCGTACAAATTTGTATGGAATGTTATGTGTCGTAAGAGATCTTCCGTCCACAGAAACTGAAAATTTTTTAGCGGTGTCGTTTGTTGACGCGCAGCCAAGGAACTAACTCTTTCAGGCAAATGAACAGATGGTGTGTAATCACTAGGGGCTAAAATTGAGTAAGTTCGCTTCCATTTGGGAGCTGCTATTTGAGGTTCAGGCAGGTCTCCGCACTCTGAGCTGGTGGACCACAACGAAGAACAGAAAGCGGAACATCATCATCAGACTCGTACTCTTCATCTGAAGCCTGCAGTAGAATATCTTGGGTAGCAGTGCTAGTAGGCCCATCATCTATATCAGGATGATCTTTTACGTCTGAACCATCGACGCCAGCATGACTATCCGTGTCAGAAGGTATTTCTTCATACAATAATATATTTTCAATTACACTATCCGATAACTTTTTCTTTGGCATCTTTCTAAAATAAATAATAACAACTCGAATTTATATATAATACAAATCCAAAACCCCATTTACCGAACGGTGGTGAACAGCGGTTACCACTTTGAATAAGTAAATATATATAAAAAAACTACCTGATGAAATGCAATGATTTTATATAAAACATAAAGTATAAAACTTATTCAACAGAAAACACAAAATCTCATTAATTCTAACGATTTGTAGTTACCAACAATAGCAACAATCACATCAATCAATTTTGCACAAACGACAGTTTTCGAATTTAAATTAGTTACCTTTATTGGGCGTGGCGCTAGCACCTTCGTACCTTAAAATGTTGATTGATGTAACACGCAGTCGTCGTAGTACTAACCATGAAGAAAAGAGTTAAACCAATTTTTATCGAATTATTTCAATTTTTCACTCCATTTTCTATCCGAACCGACTGTTGTCCCAGAATTCATGTGTTTAATTGTCATGAATCGTAACCATCCAACAACTATTGAGTAAAAACTTGAGTTCATAATATCACATTAATTCATACTTCTGACCTAATATTGAAAATATTTGCAAAATAAAGAAAGACACACTTTTCATGTAATTTCTTTACATAATGTGTTCAACATGGCCTCCATTTTCACGACCGGTTTCAAATGATCTTCAAACGTTACTAAGCATGTCTGGTGTTACCGATCGAAATGTTTCTTTTATTCTCTCTTTCATATCGTCTACCGCCGTTGGCGGAGTTCGAAATACAATTTCCTTTACATTCCCCCATAACAAAAAGTCAAGGCTAGTGAGATTAGGCGATTTTGCAGGCCAATTTCAAAATCCATTCTGCCGATTCATTTATTAGGAAAGTGTGTCTCCATGAACTTCTTCACATGGGCAGTGAAATGTACAGGATCTCCGTCCAATTGGAACCATATTCGTTGCCTTATGTCGATCGTCACATCTTCTAACAATTCATGTTGATGATAACGAAGAAACATCAAAAATTTATTTCCGTGTAAGTGCTCATCGGTGATATACGGTTCTATGATTGCGCCCCAAGTATTAACCGCCTTCGATGCTGCGTTTACGGCTGACGCAAGATTTGTGGATTCTGATCATCGCAATAATGAAAATTATGCATTCATCCGAGAACATATTTTCTGCAACATTTTCATTTCTTCCTATAATATCCATAAACAGAATCCAAGCCGACGTACAAAATCCCCTTCCGGTAGCTCCTGGTAGACCTGAATGTGATACGGATGGAATCCGTATTTTTTAAAGATTCTGGATACAGTTTCTTTACTAATTCCTGTTTTATTGGTAATCTTCCGCTGACTAGAAGTTGAATTGGCAACCACGATCGCTACAACTGTCCTTTCGTTTACATCATCATTATCTGTTACCGGTTTCGTCTGTATGTTTTAGATAAGCTACGTTGCCAGTTTGCTGGAATGTTTGTAGTCGTTTTTGAAGCGAATTCCTGTCTGGTTGTCTTCAATTCGGGTATCTTTCGCAGTAAATTCTTGACGGTAAAAACAGTTTTTTTTGGCACTCGCCGATGACGAAAATCACATCAATTCGTTCTTATATAAGATAAGTACTCATTCTGAAATGTATATCAAATAGCGAAATTGCTCAAAATTGGAATTTTTCAACCGATAGTAAAACAAAAATGAAATTGTGAGCACTGCACTGATACGTTATCGAAACTCTTTCTGTTCAAGACTGACAAGATTTTTCCTTATAGTTTTAATAGAGGTCAACAACGACCTATTCCAGGAATTTGTAGATACCAAGTAAATTAAACTTCTAATATTAATTAGCTACATCAGAATGATTACGATCAGGTAGGTACCAACTGAGTACAAGGAATGCAATAAAGAGTTCTCGATTGTTTAATTACCTTGATACGATTTGCCATAATTGAGCATCATCCCTTCATTGAAATTAAGTCGATATTGGAATTTGATTCACTGAAATGAATAAATATTATACTTTCTTCTGGGAACATACCATTGTAACTGAACCAATAAATTGTAGTGAAAAACTGGAGTATTTTTTGAAATTCGATAAAAATTGGCTTAGCTTTCGAAAATTTTCGAAAACGAAAATAGGTAAAGGTAACCTAGTTACCATTCGGAAGTTATTAAAGTGTACCACATATTCCCTTTAGATGGAGTATGCCGTTTGAAAAAACCAGGGAAATGAGATTTTAATCAGCCTCAACTTCAAAAATCGTTTTCGTACACCCTGTGTATAGAGCAATAGCCGTGAGGGCCAGACTTTCGTAAAATCATAAAAGTTGAAAGTTCTTCTATGTGTGCCTACAGTACAGGTAGGAACAATCCCAAACCATAATACCTAAGTAGTGTTGGCTTTGGCAGGTAACAGTTAGTAAAGGTGTATAAAAATTCACCTCAAATTTATTAATCTATTAAACTCAATTTTTTTATATTTTATTCGTAACAATATTAAAACTCCCATCGCTCTTTGCCAGACACTTAGTATGTTTGCAACCCCCAGCTGAGGGTTGTTATATTGTAAAAGCTAAATTTTATATATATATATATCCGTAGATCAATGAATAATCCCTCCTGACAAGAGCTAGTTTCCAAATCTGCCCGCCATGCACGCAGCCCCCAAGCGCCACAATAGTGCAACCAAGCAGGATGCCGAGAAACGAAGCGGCAGACTGCAGTTTCGCCCTTATTAGGAGCTCATCAGTGTCGCATATCGCTTCTCAGCATCCTACCAAGCTACATCGGGGTACCCTATCAATTCCAGAAAGGACGCACCTCGTACATACGTACGAGAGTCGTCCTCTATGGACCGACACGGCGAACCCGCTACCGGACTTCGAGAAAGATACGAACAGTAACAAACAGATGTGGAAACGTTTAAAATTCCAAACATTTGGGAGACATCTTTCGCCGTTCCGTAAATCACATCAACGGTAGAAAACGTGCGAAATAATCCCGCTGGAATAGTGCTCTGCTTCCGAGATAACCCTCCCGTCGGTGAATATTTGGTAAAATATCTTCCGCGATAAACTTCGCGTGGAGTCTATGTATGTAAATCTGAGACAAGACGAATTATTCAAAAATCCGTAGATCAATGAATAATCCTCCTGACAAAGCTAGTTTAGTTTCAAATCTGCCCGCCATGCACATACAGCCCCCAAGCGCCACATTTTTGAATAATTCGTCTTGTCTCAGATTTCCACGGGATTATTTCGCACTTTTCTACCGTATGATTCACGGAACGCGAAGATGTTCCCAAGTGTTTGGAATTTTAAACGTTTCACATCTGTTTGTTACTGTTCGTATCTTTCTCGAAGTCCGGTAGCGGGTTCGCTGTGTCGGTCCATAGAGGGCGACTCGTACGTATGTACGAGGTGCGTCCTTTCTGGAATTGATAGGTACCCCTGATGTAGCTTGGTAGGATGCTGAGAAGCGATATGCGACACTGATGAGTTCCTAATAAGGGCGAAACTGCAGTCTGCCGCTTCGTTTCTTGGCATCCTGCTTGGATGCACTATTGTGGCGCTTGGGGGCTGCGTGCATGGCGGGCAGATTTGGAAACTAGCTCTTGTCAGGAGGGATTATTCATTGATCTACGGATTTTTGAATAATTCGTCTTGTCTCAGATTTACATATATATATCATTTAGGGAACTATTAAAAGATGTTTCCTCAGTAGCCAGACATTTTCGAGGGTTCTATCATCCTACCAGACGCATTAATGTGGACAATAATTGTAAGAGCGAGGATCACATGCTGTCATTGGTGCGAGTGAAACAGAGCGATAGTTTACTTCGTATCAGCTCTTGTTCATTCTGAATTATCTCAACATCTTTTTTTCTGATTTATCCAGAAATTCGATAAAATAAAATTATGACAGTCTGAACATCAAGTTTTCAAAAAAAATATCAAGTAAAAATTTTATAATAAAATAACAATCGTATGGAAATACTAATGACTTAATTCATATTATTTATAAGTTTTATGAAGTTTATTGAATATAGTTAAATTAAAATTTTGCATTCTTATTGTTTAATATAAGAAAAACAATCTTCGTTAAAACATCAAATTGATAGGAAAAAATATTTATTACAAACAAATATTTAATAATTTCCGTCATTGTTATCGTTGTTGTCGATATCTTCATGTTCATCGTCACTGCTACTCCAGTGCGAGGATTGATCGTTATCTCTATCATCTCTGTTAGTTCCTGCAATAATAAAATATAACCTAGTGAATTATAAACAGATAAACATTTATGTGAAATATTTTTTTATAATTATTACATACCTGACATTGTTTTCAGAGATTCACTAATATCATTGGGTAGTTGATCTCCTCCAAACCATTTGAAAGGGTATTTGTCATTTTTTAGAATTCACCCATTATTTACTGGTTCATATGTTGTTGGATTTTTTATATGAGCATTGTTCCATATACTGCATATATAATTTGCTCGCAAAATTTGTTGCAAAAGCCCTTTTTTGCAAAGTGGTAGCGTCGAAATTTACAATTCTTTCTTATTGAAAGCTCGTTAACATCAGACACTGTTTAAGAATCAATAAAGATCTGCAGCCTAGCAGCATCAACACCGACCGAATTACCAACATTATATAAATAGCATATAAAGCTTTGAATAATATTGAAGATCTCTTGTTGTTTTTCATCATCCAAAATTCATGAAAGCTTCCTGGAAATCAACATATTTCTACAACATTTTAAACGGTTTTACATTTGCTTCCCGGAAAAATGCTGGATTGTAATCACATCCTGTTATTGCATGTAAGCCAGGTAAACTCTGACAAATAGATTCCCCTAATTTTGTGTGTATCTTAGTTAGGTCAACATATCTTGAGTTGTTGCCAGTTCCTGTAAGTATCCAAACTTGAGATTTATCATTGAGACGATGCATATGACCCAATATTATAGCAGCAATATCAGTATCAGCTGTTCGGATAACAATCTTTGCTCTATAGTTGATTCTACACACAAGGTAGACTACCTTAGTTTCAGCTTCTTCATGCTCCGGGCAAGACAATTCTTCAACGATACTTGACACAACTTTGTTGACCTCATTAACAGTAAACGAATGACACTTTTTGAAATTAATATGTATTATTTTGTTACCATTGAACGGCGCCATTTCATCAGTAGCCCAATGTGGAATAAAAAAATCAACTAGTGCTGCTTTAAAATTTGAATTTTTTAAATTTTTAATTCTTTGGCAAAGTCACTAGGACGAACTTGTTCAGGGCCAGCAATGGTATACTCTAATTGTGTAGATTCAAATCGTTGCGAATGTTCGTAATCTTTTATCGATGGTGTAAAATATTGGTCAAAGGCAACATGAATTCTTAACGTTTTTAATTGAGTTACCATCTACAACATTTTTTTGAAATGTTACCAAATTTTTGAGGAACATTTTTCATTGTGTGTAACAGAAAGAATCCGTCAATTATTAAAACATCAATTTCTGGTGGCTCTACAAGTTCAACTTCTTTCTCTAAGCATTTCATCAAAGCAGATTTATCTTGAAAATGGTCCCATCTAAATGGCACAGTACTGAAGTAATCGGATATGATAACATTTTGGAAATGTCAATATTGTAATCCGTTGAAATTCCCAGCATACGTCCGAATAAATCCCTTTAGAATTTTTAATTCCTGAATTTTTCCACCAACTTGAACTTTTTTCTTTTTTTCGAAATCTTTAGAAAAATTGTCGATAGATATTTTTTTAATAGCTTTTTCAAATAGTTTTATATCAGATTGGCATTCAGAAATGAATGCTTTTCGAAGGTTATCTCCATTACCTTCTATATTTAACAAGTATTCTTTAACTGGCGGTGATGCGGACTTCCCTGATGAACAATTCACTAATTGATCTTTAGGAACATCTACACTGAAAGATTTAATAAATTGATCAAAAACTGTGATGAATTTTCTTAGTTGCGTATTGTTATTCCAGATGTTATGAGAGCTTAGATCTGCTGAAACATCTTAATAAGTTTGTAGTCCAAGTTCAAGATAAACTTGACTTTACCATTGTCTACCTCACGTCATGGTTTCGGACCCACCGTTGTCTTGCTGAAATAGACTTTGTGAAGTGTATAACACCTGTCAGCCGTTTTGCAGCGTCAGCATTTATTGTTTGCTCTAGTACCAGGTCAATAGGTTGTCTTGAAAATGGCTTGGTGGTTCTTTTAATTCCAAACCAGCCTTTTTGGAATTCTTCATATAGGTCAGGGTGAGTTTCGGCAACTCTCACTAGATTATCATAATACTTGATGGTCCACCTCGAATAGTTTTGTTGATTTCATATAGAAAATAAATTTGTAATTTTAGGTAACACTGATTTAAAACGTTGAAACTTTTTAGTACGAATAATCCGAGATAAGTTCAAGTAGTGATGTATAAGGTTTATATAAATTAAATAAAATTGTGATGTTTTACCATGATCCCCGTTAAGAGTTTGTCGCTTGTAAATACCGTAGTTATTCATCAGCTCTTTCAGATTTTCATTTTCAATTTGAAACGAAGAGTTTTCACAATTCTGAAGTCTTTTAACTTCGTCAATTACATCATCAGTTAAAGTGATATTATAATTTTCTAAAAAATGATTTAGAATGTTGTATTTCCAGTCCTAAAGCTACCAAAGGTTGTAATCTTTTGCAGCGATTGAAATGTTTTCCATCTAAAAATCCTTTAACTAAACCATTTGCCAGCAAACCACTTTCAACCATAACATTAGTTAATCCACAATCATAAATTACTTTACCAATAGCTTTGAAATAAGCCATCGTTATATGAAACGGTCCTGAATGAATAAATGAATTATCAAATGTTGGTTTCTCCGTAGCTTGTATTTGTAACGCTACTTTCGCTATAGCAAGATCATAAGTCACCTGTATATTGGGTTGCTGTACCTCTTTAGCTACTTCTTGACTTTGTTTCATTGTTTGTAATACAATGGATGTACTGGTTGGCTCATCATTTATCGGAGTCAAGTAAGATATAAGTCGTTGTGGGCTGTCGTGATTGTCAATCTGGCTATTGAAACCAACCTACAGAGGTACATCAGATAATTCAAAAGCATGACTAACCATCCATATGTTGTCAATTTCAGTGTATTTTCAAGAGTCTACATAATTTACATCATCGACCGATAATTGCAACTCCCTGAGACATTTTAGGTTTTTTTAGGGTATGAGATTTCATCAAAAGTTATTACATCTAATGTTCTTCTTCTTTTTTCTTTTCTTTAATTCGGCGAAATGTTTTCAGTGTTTTCAGTTGGAGCTTCGGTCATCTCATATTCTTTGTGTTTGTTGTTTGATTCCGCATAATGTTTTTAGCGTTATCAGTTAAAGCTGTGGACATCTCAGCTTCTCCACATGTATCTGATTCAATATTTTGATTCCAACTGTGTCATGTAGAGTATCCTTATCACTACTAGTTTCAACAAAACGGCCAAAATTATCATATGCCACACCAGTACAAAAATTAGGTTTTTCAATTTTTTCTGGACATAAGCTAGATTTTTCTACTGACGCGAATGTGCTTTCAGTTTCTTCAACGACTTGATAACTAATGCAGTGTCCATATCTATTCATAATATCAATTATTTTCCTGCTGCTCGTTAAACTCTTTAAAGTCATACCTAACATGATATGTTTTGACGTCTTAATTTGACCATTATGTACTCCATAAATAACATCTTCACCATAAGAATGAACTAGACGAGTACATTTGGGGTTATTTTTTCGTTTCTGGTTACATCCACCAAGAAGAGTAAAATAAAAGTATGATAATTCTTGAGGTATTGAAACTTCTCCTGATATTAAATGCTGTGATGTCACATTTTTAATTGGTTATTTATTTTCTCTATTTGGAGTATTAACTTTCTCAGAATCAATGCAGATTTTTGTGAAATGTTTTCTGTTTGTAAATTGTCTAGGACTGAATCATCTATTGCTTGTAGAAATTTTGGAGCTATTATTTTCTTATTACGAACATTGAAGATTTTAATGTCATTGGAGAATAGTTTCAGGATTTGTTCCTCAAAGTGGCGTGCTGTAAAAGTAGTAGTCATATCGATAAAATTTTCTTTTGAATTTTTTGTAATGAATTGATTTATAGTTTATGTATTTAGACCAATAGTAGGCAGCGTCCTTTTTCAATCACATCTTCGTTAATTATTGTACTTATTTCGTTAAAAACTATTTGATGATATTGTCGTTGATAGTGCCATTCCGTTTTGCCAGGTTGTGCTTTTAAAGAAGATATTTCATTATTAAAATCAACTGTATGGTAAAAAAATTTGAGTCAGAAAAATTATTTAATTTATTTAAAAATTTTTATACTCTTCATGACCTTCAATTTTAGAATTGATACTAGCTTTTAATTTATGGATATCAGCTGAATGAAGCGGAAGCATTCTCGATCGCACTTTTTTCTTCTTTTTATTGCAAAATATACAAACGACTTCGTTGTCATTATTACCAGCAATATTATGAATCGAAATAATAACCTGCTCAGTTACAATATTATTATCAATAACGTCTGGTTCAACAGAATTATCTTTACCTGTAGGTGCACGCTGTGCGTAAGATTCATCTTGTGATATTGAAGGTTGTGCTTCGATTAATTGGGAAAGTAAAATTTCTTGAGATTTCGTTGAAGATTCTGTTGATAAAGACTGTAAGTCAGGTGGTTTTGAAGTAAACTGTGGTGTAGATGACATAGTTGGAGATAAATTGCCTGTAACTACACAACTTACTTGTTTTTTCCTTCTTTTTTTTTCTACACTTAAAGGTTCAGAGCTTAAGTATTTTTTCATAAGACCTGTAAATGCTTCATAACATGCTCGATGATAACCAGCGTCTATATATTCACCAGGTAAAATAATGTCTCTATATTTGAGGTTATGTATTTCTCTTAATTTCAAAATAGTCTGGCATTTTCTCAAAGTATCCTCGGAAAATATTATTACCACTTTTTTTACAGACAAAACAAACTATCTCTACTTTTTCGTCACTAATGATAACACTCTATTGAAACTGGATCACAATTATTTTACAAATAGCAGAAATTAATAATGATACAACGTTTAGTATGACTATATAGCCTTTCACCGAATAAGTGATACTTATAGCGAATAAATAAAACGACAGCTGAAGCGCAGTAAAACACCGCAATGAACCGACTGCTCTGTTTCACTCGCACCAATGACAGCATGTGCTCCTCCCTCTTACAATTATTATCCACATTAATGCGTCTAGTAGGATGATAGAACCATCGAAAATGTCTGGCTACTGAGGAAACATCTTTTAATAGATCCCCAAAAGATATATATATATATATATATATATATATATATATATATATATATATATATATATATATATATATATATATATAGCTTTTCAATATAACAAAAGTAGAATTATAAAAAATATAGTTTAGGGTGTCCAGCTGGGGTTGCAACCATACTAAGTGTCTAGCAAAGAGCGATGGGAATTTCAATATTGTTGAGAATAAAATATAAAAAAATTGAGTTTAATAGATTAATAAATTTGGGGTGAAATTTTATACACCTTTACTAACTGTTACCTGCCAAAGCAACCACTACTCAGGTATCATGGGTGGGGATCGTTCCTACCTGTACTGTAGGCACACATAAAAGAACTTTCAACTTTTATGATCATACGAAGGTCTGGCCCTAACGGACTCTTGGACTTGTAGCTGAGATCAACAAAATGTATCATATCTTCAAGAAACAACGATTACAATCACAAAAGTTGTACATCTGAAGTTCTGAAATCAATATTGAGGGCACAAACATTTTTTTAAGTCCACAAATTTCAGAAAATGTCAAATATTTCAGAAACTACTTAAGATAGGTATCGGGAATTTCTAACAAACTTACCTTCATTTTTCCTCACAAAGTAAAAAATGAAACAAAATAATAAGGTGCCCATTCAAAAAATCGTAACCTTGCTATGTCACTTTATAATGGAACACCTGTATAGTCTGAAATATTTTTAGTTTGTAGTCACTACAGCACTATATATTACTGCACAAAAAAAATCAAAAGCAGCCGTAATATATGCCTAATCTTCCGTCGTGAATATGGTAAGCCACCTGGTATATTTCATAGTTATAGTCGAACTTCACAAATAGTTTATCACATAACTGTTTTTCTAAAAGCTATGAAAATTATTTTATCTATCCCCTTGGTTTTCAGTGGTTGAAATATTTGTTTGGTTGTTTTTTTCTATGGACCTACAGTTTATAGTGGACTCCGAACCACTCACCTAGATCGTGCAATGATAACTGCCACCTCTCAGGATTACAAGTCCAATCTCTATGTATGTCTTTGTCAAATTCACTTTTTTGTTCAAGGACAACATCCATGACTCGAACCCGGATTCGAACCAGGCACCTCGGCTAAGCATATTCCTACATACTTGCTCACTAACCGTGCAGCTACCGAGGTTGAAATATTTATTTACTAAATTTCCAGTGTAGGATATTGGAACCATCTTATTGAATTATGCCAAGTTTCAAATAAATCTGCCGTTTTAAAGTGATACGATGTTCATGTTTCTACTACCGACAAATAGATGGCACCCTTGTTATATTGCGTCCGGTATGATTACAAACATCTTAGGTTTGGTCTACTCATTACTAGAATGCGCAACTGGTTTCTGGTAAAGGTTATTAATTCTCTAAATTTTTTGTGTTGATTATTGGAAAACATTATCGATTTATTGTATTGTCATCGATCCTTGATAAGTATGCAAGTATGCAGAGTTAAATCTGATGTCTTAAACGTTAAATGTTAGAAAATTCTGTTTCCTAGATGAATATACAGATACAATTATCAGGATGTTTCCTAATTATCTTTGGGCACAAGTCATTCAGTTTAAAAGCACAGAGTGCTGATAATTTTGCTTCCACAAGGTGTCAAAATAAAAAAAAAATCGGTTTGATGTAAATACCACCCACCGTCATCTCAAGAAAACACATGCATTTAGACATTCTTAACATCAAAATTAAATGTTATGTCGTGCGCTACTTTGTATCAAATTGTTTAGGACATTATCGCTTGGCAATGAAATTCAGCATAAGCTCTTTATTCGCGGGGTATATGTTGCGTAAATATGCCGCGAATTCAGAAACTGAAGTTTTCGACCATATTGATTATTATCTTTAGGCTTGGGCAATGGTTTAAAGAATTTCGTATTTTTTCTTGCATGGCAATTTTTAACAGCCAGTGGCATCAGTAATTTGCCTCTTGAAAATATGACTTCGTTCCATAGACGGATCAATTTTCATAAAGAAATCACAAAGCTCATCTTCCATTCTTAAATCTTCACTAAGATTTTTCAAATTAAATGTTACATTTTCAGTGCTTGTTGAAGCCTCGTTTTCCTCCAAGTCGGTTTCAGTCAAATCGTCATCTTGCGATTCAAGTAACAGCTAAATGTGACTTCATTCAATCTGTTCGATCCCATCTCGCCCTATTCCATTCGCAATTTCGGCAATGTTTGCAGTTAAGGTTTGAATTTGCACAGATTCTTCATCTTTTTTCGTCGTCAGAATAGACCTCATTTTTTTCATAACGATATCAATGTGTATGGGTTAAGTTCTTCCAGTGATTCTTCTTCTATGTTTAAGATACATTTTGCAATGTCAAATTTCTTCCAGCATTCCATAACATTTATATCAGGATAACATTCCATATTATCCAATATGATTTTGAAGCTTTATCTACTGTAATAGAGCTTAAAGGTCTGGATTATTTTGTTGTCCATCAGTTGGGTTAGATATCGTGTTGGGAGTTATAAATCTCACTTTTTTATTTGGATGCATAGTTTCAAGTTCACAAGGATGACGTGATGCCTTATCTAAAACTAGAACATCTTCTAAATTCTTTTTTTTAATAAATTTCAATTTTTTGAACAAAATAATTCCGGAACCAGTAACGAAAATTGCCCTTGTAACCCACGCTTTCTTATCAACACGAAATCACTGGCAGCTCGTTCTTGTTTTCATTTTTGAATGACGACGATTTAACGATCTGTAAAGCATCAGTGGTTTAATGATAATGATTAATAGTGCAGTTTCGTCTGCATTAAATATTTGCTCAGGTTTGTATGCTGCATCAGCTAAAAGATTTGCAAATGTTCTGGATATGTTTCTGCGGCAGACGTGTTTGCAGATGCAGCTTCTCCAACGATTTTAATGCTATGCAATGATTGTCATCCTTAAATCCTCCACTACCTCAACAACCACTAAGTTCCTTAAAATGTGCGTAAAGACGCTTTGCCTTCTCCCGGAAAATTGGACCACTCAGGAGCAGTGTTGTTTGGTTACGGTCTTCGATGTATAATGAGAACGCAAACTGGGAGATTTTTTCTATTGCTGGATCACGAACAATTTCCACTGTCAGTGTAGTTGAAGCTACACACTACCTTACTTCTATCGATAGTACTATTGATTTGTTAACATTGAATAAGCGTGATATGGATGCAAACGACTCTCCAAAGAGTAAGCATTTCCATTTTCACTTTAAGCGGTAGTACTAATTTTTTTCGTCCAAAACTCGTTTCTCAATTTTTTAGGAGAAATTATGAGTTAGAAAGATAACTATACATACAGTGTATTGATCAAAAACCATCGCGTTGCTGAAAAACATTCTGATTGGGGTTGTATGTACATTAAAGAAGAAAAAAGATATGAAAATCATTTGCATATACATCTGTGTCTAAAAAGTAAGGTGACTCAGCATCTATTCTCTTTTTTTTTCTTCTAAATTAATTTCATCGCCTTCCGAGTAATCTCCTCCAGACACAATGCACTTATGCCCATGGATCTTTCAATCTTCAAAACAGTTGTTGAAGTCGATTTCCGGGAATGGGTTCCAGCTCACTCTTCGAAGCGCCTTGTATCTCCTCTATTGACTCAAAACGGCGTTCCTGGAGTATATTTTGAGTTTGCTGAATAACCAGAAGTCACACGGTTCCAAATTAGGTGAATATGGCAGTTGTGGTGCAATATGGGTAGAGTTTTTGGCAAACTGATCTCGAAGAACCAATGCATTTGGCGAATAGCTTCACGCAAACGACGAATAACGCTCAAATGATATTCTTTGTCGACGGTTTGACCCGGCGGAAGAAACTCAAAATGCATAACACCGCAATAATCGAAGAAAGCATTCAACATGACCATGTGTTTTGAGCTACTTCGGCGCGGCAATTTAAGTCTATCCCTACCTTTAGCACGATTTTGTTTCTACGTAGCCTCATCACCAAAGGCTTTTTGTACCATCCTCAATGAATCAGCAACAGAAAATTCACTCAGCAAACAAAATTTAATGCAAGTTCTTAGCTCAACAAATGCAGACATATAAAAATCGAAAAATTCACTTATAGGAGCTTACAATACGAAATGTCCTAAAGACTAATGAATATTTTGATGTGAACCTTGGCACGTAATCAGAGACAGTCCTACCAACCAAATCCGTTTGCGCGCTCGGTGTTAATTCAAATGTAACCTCACTTTTTAAACATTGTAACAAAGGTACTTCAACACAAATAACAAATCTTCAGAAGCAAAATTTCCCCAGTATGAACAGAAACGAGTTTGACTTGGTCTAAAGGGTTTGGAATGAGTTATAGCAAAATGTCAATCAGTAAGGACGTGGATCTTCTGATACCAAATTATCCCAATTGTTTTAATATTTTTCTGAAAATGTTTTCAATATTTTGCTACCTTATAATTATTGTGATCATTAAATGATAATCGAAAGTGAAACTAGGTATTATATTATCACAAGAGATTCATTTAAAATCAGGATTGTACTTTCGGTCTCTCGACTACCTTCACCTGACAACAAGTACTGAACTAAAATTGAAATACATACATACGTAAACAGGTAGATACAAAATTAATAAAGGTGCAAACAAGAGGTACCAAACGAATTATGTTAAAAACAGGTATTATTTGAAGATATCAAATTAGCCGGGCCATACTGTCGTTCAAGGCCTATATTGACGTCTTCACAATCCATACAGGATAACTTGAAAACTCCAGTATTGTCAAATTTATCTGTTTAATCTTCACTATTGAAAAATTCCTGGAAGAGTTTCACTTGGATTTTGAAAGCTACTTTTTTAAACTGTTTTGAAAAGACGTTTGCAATCTTCTCGCTGAATGGGCCAAAATATGTTAATGAAATGTATTTATCTGTTTTAGTTGATTCTATACGTGGGTAAATATTATGATATGCTATGTGTGTTCGTTTCTTTCTGATCATTCCGTTTATTATATTTGAGGAATAACATTGTTTTTAGATGTTTCTTTAATAGTCGACACTTCCTGGACATTAATTTCTTCTGATAATGACAGAGAGAAAGCCCTATGAATCATTGAATCAAACAGCGTATTCACAAGAATTTGGGTTTGTTGAGTCATAAGAGATGCGAATATCAGTAAAGTTGGGTTTTCGATATATCAAACCTTAGAGTGTTATTTTTATGAGTGATCATCAAGTCTAAAAAGTGAATAATCCGAAATGTGGCAGTTTAGAGAACTTATTTTGCTTGTTACTAAGAAGAAGTATTGAGAATTAATAAAATCAGGATTACAATTTCGGTGTCTCGACTATCTTCAGCTGATAGCAAGTACTGAACTAAAGTTGAATAAACATACATACAGAACAGCCACATTTTTCGAATTTATTGATATTTGCGAACAACGTTTTGAGTTGTTTACATCGTAGATGTAATTGTATTGTACCTACTTCTATTGAATAACCTTGAAAACTTGTATATAAATTTATAGTTTTTGGATTTCTAGAGCATGGACTTATTTGCCCACGTATTTTCAAATGCATGCTTGAGTATGATTGATTAAATAGATGTCGAATATATATTCATTTTAATGAATTCAACTGCATGATTTGACATTATTAAAACATTAAATTTATCAATGTAGGCCAAGTATGAAGCGGAGGTGTTTGGATCCTCGTAATATGGATATTTTATGCTAAAACTTCAAAATATTCTGCTAAGTCTACTTTACTTGATATGATCGAATACAGGGTGTTCCATCTCAAGCACGCCGTATTGATTAGAAAAATTTGCCGAAATAGGTCGAATGATTTTGTTTGGGGGACATGCTTCGACATAAATCTGAAGCATTAACGCCCACTACAATCCTTTAAAATTATATAGGGCAAAGGAGTCGAGCTATATATCGCTTTCAAT
This sequence comes from Cryptolaemus montrouzieri, assembly GCA_013387265.2. Classification (NCBI taxonomy): domain Eukaryota; kingdom Metazoa; phylum Arthropoda; class Insecta; order Coleoptera; family Coccinellidae; genus Cryptolaemus; species Cryptolaemus montrouzieri. Next base: position 26,738,333 of record JABFTP020000001.1, read on the forward strand.
GGCGTATGAGAAAAATAATTTCATGAATCTTTTTCGTAAAAAATCATTTTTCATCCCAAACAAAGCAATTTGGCTATTTTCGAGATTAACAGGGAAAACAAATCAATCTTTGTTTAGAAAGATGCGTTGTTAGTGCTAGTTTGCATGAACCAGTAAATTTATTTACCTTGAGGTCTTAGGTAGATTTTGTCGAATGTCTCTTGAAAACCCTTTTAACAAAGTACAGTATAAGTACAGTTATTTATTTGCGGGGTATATCTTTCGTAAATATGCCGCGAATACAGAAACCGTGAATATGGAATCGTTAATTATATGGAATTGTAGAGGATACGTTCCTAGGAACGAAATAAAAAATAAAGATTTGAAAAAATCAATTTAATTGAAGTTATCGAACACATTGATTAATTACTGTTCTCTGGCTTAGGCAATGGTTTGAAAAATATTATAATTTTTTCTTGCTTGATAGTTTCTAAAAGCTTTTTCAATTCAGACCTTTTAAAAATAAGACTCCGTTTCATAGACGTATCAATTTTCATAAGAAAGCTCATTTTCCATTCTTAAACTTTCACTAAGATTTTTCAAATTGAATGTTTCCAGTGCTTGTTGAATTCTCGTCTTCAATAGGCTTGAATTTAACATCTCCTTCAAGTCGGTTACAGTCAACTCTTCTTATTGCGATTCAAGCAACTCCTAATGTCACTTGATTCTATCTGTTCGAACCCATCTCGTAATATTCAATTAGCATTTTCGGCAATGTTTCCAGATTCTTCGTCATTTTGCTAGGTCAGAACTGGCCACAGTTTTTGCCAGAATGATTTCTAATAATTGTGTTCAGTTCTTCCATTGATTCTTTTATGTTTAAGACTAATTTTTCTATGTCGAATTTCTTCCAGCATTCGTTAACATTTATATCAGGAGCACATTCTATATTATCCCATATGATTTTGAAAGCTCATCTAATGTAATAGAGCTTACAGGCCAGAATTATTCCTTTATCCATAGATTAAAGCAAAGACGTTGTGTCGGGAGGTAAAATTGTCACTTTTTTATTTGGAAGTTTCAAGTTCGCGAGGATGCATGCATTGTCCAAAAGTGGAACACCTTTGAAGTTTAAATTCTTCTTTTTTTAATAATTTTCAACTTCTGAATCAAAATTAATCTGGAACCAAAGCACTGACAGGTCGTTCTTGTTTTTATTTTTTTAAAGCACGATTTAACGATCTGTAAACCATCAATGGTTAAATAACGAAATCTGTAAATGCATTAGAACTTAGCACCACTGTAACTCTATCCTTTATTGCCTAGAATCCAGGGGCAGACTTTTCGCCTTTGGAAATGAATGCTTTGTTTGACATTCTCTTCCAAAACAGTGCAGTTTCGTTTAAATTAAATAAATGCTCAGGTTTGTAACCTCCATCAGCCCCTAGGTTTTCGAAATCTTCTGAATATATTTCTGCTTCAATAGTTCCTGCAGATGCAGTTTCTCCAATGGTTTTAATGCCATGCAATAGCTGTCGCACCGTAAATTTATTGAACAAACCATCTAATACTTGAAATCCTTCACTACCACAACTACCACCAGGTTTGTCAAGATATGCGGTAAGGCGCTCTGCTTTCTCCCGGATAATTAGACCACTGGTCTTTGATCCATAATGACAACGCCACTTCTATTTTTTCTATTGCTGGAACACGAACCATTTTCGTTGAGACAGTGAAGTTGAAGCTACAGACGACCTTATTTTATCTAAGAATTTTTTTCTCGATCGTACAGTTGACTCATTAACATTGGATGGGCGTGATATGCATGCAAACGACTCTCCAAGGCGTAAACGATCAAGCATGTTTATTTTCAATGTTACACTGATTGTTTTCGTATCGAAACTCGTTTTTTATTTTTTTTTAGGGGACGGTAGTTACGTTTTACTCGAAAACAATTTTGGAACGAATGGAACAATGAAACAATAAAAAACATTAAGCTTCTTTAACCAAAGGACTGAACGTCTAATGAGTGGCATTTAACAATATACTTTATGCATTGAGTAATAAGATAGCTCTAAAAAACACCTGCGGCGAAAGCGGCTCATGCAAAAGGAAAAACTGAACAAATGCAATGGCGATGTCATTTGGAAATGTACTCCAGACGTACGTAGTAGTCCATTTGACGAGACTCGTTTACAAAGGATTCCGAATCATATTTAGTAATACATATTTTGTACCGATGTACCGATTAGATCCGCGAATAAAGAAATTTTTATCCGCGAACATAGGAATTGGGTCGCAATTTTTACCCGAGAATAGTGAAAACGCAAATGTAGACAGCGCGAATAAGGAGCTTTTACTGTAGAACAACCTTAAGAATATTTTATTGTCTTATAATGTTCACCTCAAACAAAATTGAAGCCAATGATTTCAAATAATATGTTCAAATTGTTCTCCATTTACTTCTATTCAATAATACACTGTTGACTGAAAACCGTCACTAACAGCGTTTAACATAATTGGAGGTACACTCATCTATAATTCGCTGGCGTGTCAAATTCTCAGGTTGTGCTATAAACATTTTCAACGTAAGAAGTCCCTACAAGAAAAAGTCTGGGAGGCAGTGAAATTGGGCAGGCTATCCATAGGACCTCTTCTCCCAACTTAATGACAGCGATGTTATAACTGTGCTTGGGAAATTATTGTTTTTCATCATACCTGGTATAATTACATAATCAACCAATAAATATCCATAATAATTTCTTAGGCACGATGTCGATAATACGAACAATCGCGGGGTTTTCGTCGTCAGTTGTATCAATAATCAACTGGAATAAAATGTTTATAATAAAATTTTTGTGGTATTGAAGAATTGTCGGGACTCTCGTTTCTCAGAACCAGTGTAATGTGGAAAATTGATACACTACTATTCTTAATTTCGCTGAGCTCAATGGGTTTTTGATATTTCCAAGAATACTAGCATCGATAGCGGCTTTTCATAATTTTAAAATTGATTTTGATACTTGATACTTGAGTGTTATATGGAAACAAAACTCTTTGTAAAAGTCCCCGGATTCCAATGATTTTTGAAGTATCCTGTAGAATCAGTCAAAATTTCTCAAATTTTGATATGACGAAATACTTCGGCTGGAATTGAAATTTGGAGTATTGCTATCAGAAGCAAGGCATTGTCTGGAATTTGTTCTCAACTTTTGAAACTTCAATATAAACCTGAAGAAAGAGAGCTAGGGACGTCGAATCAGAGAAGTGAGGTTGCCATCTCACTGGAGCTCTAGTCCCTATTGAAAGAAATTCATATTCGATCATAGTACAGAGTGTCTCATTTGCAATGTTCCAGTACGGTAACTATATGAAATACTGTAAATAGAAATAATTAACCCTTCCAACTCCGTCCTCGATTTTCCGAGAAATTTCATAGATGAAGAAAGATCGCTGCTAGCCTCTCTTGTTTTTATATATTTTAATAAATAGGATTCGGTATCCTTTGTGAACGCGTCGTCAAATGGATAAATGAAAAAGTAAAATAGAGATTATTACTACTACGCCTAAAGTAAGTTATTAAATGATATCATAGCTGCATTGGTTCGGATTTTCTTTTGACATAAACCGCCTTCGACACGGTTAGTGCTTTTGAGAATGTAGAATGTAAATAAACAAAATGTTCAAGTAGGTATTTTGTTAAATGCCTCTTATTAGACGTTCCTACATTTATTAAAAGCCGCTTAGCAATTGTTACTGTTTTATTTTTCCATTCTTGGAGAGTCTTCTGCATCCATATCACGCTCAATCAATGTTAACGAAACAACTGTACGATCGATAAAAAAATCCGAAGATGAAAATAATGGAAGTGGCGTTGTCATTATGGATCGAAGACTGCACCCAGAAAAGAGAGCTCCTGAATGGTCTAATTATCTGGGAGAAGAAAAGTGTCTATGCACATTTTAAAGAACCTGGTTGGTAGTTGTGGTACTGGAGGATTTTAAGCATCGGAAGGTTGGTTCAATAAATTTAAGGTGAATCAATGCATATCAATTGTCGGAGAATCTGCATCTGCAGATGATGCCTCATTATGGTTTAATAAATAAAAACATAGTCGAGGGTCTCTTGAGTGAAATTCTCTTGTCTCAAAGAATGTTTATTTATATATATATATATATATATATATATATATATATATATATATATATATATATATATATATATATATATATATATATATATATCTAGCATGTGGAGGTGATCCTCACCAGAAAAGAAATGTCTCAGAGCTTTCAAACCTTTCTTTATCTTTCGAGGAAAACTGGATGGTAATGAGAGAACATTGAGAAGGCTAGAAGAGGTGAAACAAAACTTTAAAAATTCTTCAGCTTCACTGATCAATATTGAAATTCAAAATATATGCAGAAATGTTTCTGGACGTTGCAATTCTTGTAGTCTTCTTTATTGTGTGAGTATAGAATAGAGAACATTTGGGATGTTTTGTATAAATTCGCTACAGTATACTAGATAAATCATAGAGGGCTCAAAGAATTTTGAATTCTGGATAAATGCTTTATTAGGCATGTTATATATGTTTGAAAAGAGAAAAAAAAACTCTTCATATTTTATCCAAATTCACCTATAGTTTACATTGAAAAAACATAAGTTTATATCATAATTCGAAAACAATTCATCCAAGAAATATTTGCATGCGTCCCTGAATTCTACTTACAAAAGTGGTGTAGAAATTCAAAATGGTTTTCACTTAAATTAGATAACAACCGCGATATTGGCATATGCCGAAATTCCGGAAACTCGAGATTCCGGAACAACTAGAAAACGAAAGGAAAGAGGTGAGATTTGTTTTCAACAATAAATTTTCCTTAAAAATCGAGGACGACGTTCAATTTTCTCTAATTGTTGTTTTCAAAATAGCTACCGTACTAAACCATTGAAAATGAGACACTGTCCAGATTTTCAGGTACAATGAAATCTCGTTTCCACTATTCGCGGATAAATAAAAGCGACTCAATTCCGCGACCGCAACCGAAAATGAGCTCCGAGTGGTCCAATTATACTGGAGAAGGCAAAGCGTCTTTACGCACATTTTTAAGATCCTGTTGGTAGTTGTGGTAGTGGAGGATTTTATCCATTAGAAGGTGGGTTTAATAAACTAAAGGTGCGACACTTATTGCATAGCATTAAAATTATTGTAGAAGCTGCATCTGCAGACATTGCTGCAGGAGAAAGATTTCCAGAAAAATCTGCAAACCTATTATTTTATGGAAGATACAAACATGAGCAAGCATTTAATGCAACAAAATTTTCATTTCCAAAAGCGAAAGGTCTGCTCTTGTATTTAAAGCAGCAAAGGATAGAGTTACACTGCTGCTATGTTCTAATGCATCTGGAAATTGTGTCATTGAATCATCGATACTTTACAGATCGTTAAATCCTCGTGCTTTATAAAATCAAACAAAAACGTCCTGCCAGTCTTTTTGCCTGCTAATAAGAAACCGTGGCTTACAAGCGCTAGCTTTTGTAACTGCTTCTGGAACTGTTTTGTTTCAGAACAATGCACCAGTTTATTCTCGTGAACTTGAAACTATGCGTCCCAATATAAAAGTGACATTTTTACCTTCCATCACGACGTCTTTGCTTCAACATATGGACCAAGGAATAATACAGGCCTTTAAGCTGTATCACATCGAACGAACCTTCGGAATTATATTGGATAATATATAGTGTGATCCTGATATAAATCATATGGAATACTGGAAGATATTTGACATAGTAAAATATATCTTAAACATAAAAGAATCAGTTGAAGAACTAACTCATGTACATTGAAATCATGCTGGCAAAAGCTGTCTCCTGTTCTGGCTGTGGAAAATGACCAAGAATCTGTGATAACTCAAATTTTAACTGCAAAAATTGTCGAAATTGCGAATGGAATAGGACGAGATGGGTTTTAATAGATGAAATAAAGTGACATTCAGGAGTTATTTGAATCGCAAGATGAAGAAATGCCTGAAACCGATATGGAGAAAATGTTAAATTCACATCTTATTGAAAGCTTCAACAATCAATGGAAACGTGAAAAAAAAATCTTCCTATTTTATCCAAATTCACATATGGTTTACATTAAAAAGCACACAAGTTTATATCATAACTCGAAAACCATTCAACAAAGAAATTGTTGTATGCCTCCCTGATTCTGCTCGAAAACGTGCCGTAAAAATCGAGCTAGGTTTCACCTAACTTTGATAGCTCTCGAGATATTGGCATAATCCCGGAAAATCTAGAATCCAGGAAAACTCGAAAACAAGAGGATAGATCTGCGATTTATCTTCTTCAATGAATTCTCCTTGAAAATCGAGAACGAGGATGAGGTGATCAGTTTTCTTCATTCGCAGTTTTCTGAACTGCCATCGCACAAAAACATCGAAATTGGGACCGTGAACTTTACCTAATTAGCTTTTGGAATTGATGGAATAAAGTCTGATTTGAAAAACATTTTCGTCGGCTGAGAAGTAACTTTTTTGTGTTCATTTTGCTGCTGTAAAAGCATTCAGGAGCAATTGCAAACTTGACTAAATACAAAAAGAAGAGAAAAATTTGATTAAACTGCATGTAGAAATCATAATTTTATTTTATACACGCTCTTACATAATTTACGAACCAAAAAACCGTGAGTACTGAGAGGGAAGTACCTCAAAAAGAACTCATGGTATGAAATATCGCTACTCTGAATATGTATACTTATTGACGCCGTCTATGAACGAGTGTAGTCGTTGCAACGTACGAAAGTCAAGCACCTCTTTTTGTGATTGGATAATTACTTTTTCATGGTTTTCCTCATTTAAGAATTTGTAGAAACAAGCATAAATCTAAAAGCTGAGAACAAAACGTTTTCGCACTGAATATACTATAATATTCAATATATTAAGTACCAAAAATCGGTCAATGAAACACAAAATATTTATTTTCCATCCAAATTCATTGTATCGCCTTCAAAGTAGACATCTTCCAAAATAATACATTTATGCCAACGAATATTCCAATCATCAAAACATTTTTCGAACGCTTTTTCCGGAATTGACTTCATTTTTCGCCGCGAATTCTTTTAGATCTTCCAGCAATTCAAAACGGATACTTCAAAGTGGTAATTAGAGTTTTGGAAAAAGAAAGAAGTCGGTCGGGTCCATATCAGGTGAATACGATGATTGTTCGGTGGTATTTGTTAAGTTTTTGGTTTGAAATTCATTCAAACCATCGTTTAAAATGGTATGAATTGATTCGTGAGACACAGAGAAAGTTTATTGCCGATCTCTCTCAAACTTAAATGTCGATTTTCAATTATCATTTTCTTCATTTTATCGATATTAACTTCAGTTGAAAATGTTGATCGCCTACCAGAGCGGACCAAATTTTCCACCACATCTCGGACGCTGTTGTATGCGCTATACCATTCATATGCTCCTGTTTCTGATTAATTCGATTCACAGTCAACCTTCTGCAATATTTTCAGTGACTCGGCACACAAAATTGATTTCGAAATAGAAAATTTGTGACAAATTCCCTGTGCGATATTTTCATTCATCGTTAAAATCGCAAAATGCTTTGTTAGAACTGATAAAATCGAGCACTCTAAACAAACTAAATGACAGATTGCGTTCAAACTCCGTGTCGGTATAGAAAATAGTTGTACCAACTAAACGATAATAAAAATTTTGACAATCGTTGTAAGCAAATTTTTAAATAATCGATTCTCGGTAATTTTTGACAGAATGTACACTGTTCAAGTTTAACTCTAATAGATATCAATAAATATTTATTTAGTCTCGAAAAATAGAATCACAACAATTGAAATAAACACTTCAAATACATCGCGATAATTATATGTTAATTTAGTACTCATCGGAATTTTCCAAACGAAAATATATTTGTACAATTTTTATCATTAGCTATAATTTATCACTTTAGATCTATGAGTTTATTTAATGCTGACGATACAAAACTGTTTTTCTTTCAATCTCTTTTTCCTTGACCGCCTACAAGCAGTAATTATTTGTTAATTGAGTTAGTGTGAATATTTTTTCATTGTTTCCCGAAAGGAATGTGTTGAATCAGGTCAAGGTGTATCACTGGTGAACCAATTTAGATTCCCCATTTGTTATTAAATAAGATAATATATGTGTATATAATCTGATTTAACAACTTGATTATAGCATTAGGGAGATGTCGGGCCACGGATATTGTTTATAAGGAAGCATTTTAACAATCAATTTTTCAATTTGCATTCACTGTACTTATACGAAATCTTTTTATTCGTTTATACGTTAAGGCCTTTGTTACTTATTAACTACAGAATCGATAAAGAAAACATTATGCTTAGTTGAGATTAGTCTTAAGAAAATATATCAATATTTTATAGGCGGGTCTGCGAGGAGGACCTTCGAATTTTGGTAACAATGATAAAACTGAAGAAGAAAAGAAAAGATGTTCATAAGAATTGTGTGCCACAAAAACTACACCCTCAATTCCAAAAGTAACCGATCACTCTGAAAACAGAAACAACAGTATTAATTTTGAAACAAATCGCTTTTATTAATTAATGTACTCGCCTTCTGAATTGATACTCGAATTTGCATGCACCAACAGGTTGTGAAACGACTTCTCTATTCTCTTTTTTGGAATGGTCGTTCACTGCACTTTCAATGGCTTCGATCGAATCCGCTTTCCTTTCATCGTCAAATGCAGCTTAGGGAACAGATAGTAGTCGCATTGACCCCGACCAGTTTGATGAGGCGAGTGCTGGAAGGCAATAATGTGATTTTTGATCAAAAATTCAGTTACAACTCTTGAACGATGTGATAAGGCGTTATCGTGCAAAAGGGTCGAACTGCCGTTTTCTCGATATTCTGGCCGAATACGACGAATTCTTGCCAGCCATCGCTTCAAATGGAAGTTTCCTGCGACTGTCTGGTCACTTTATAATCCTAAAAACAAGTCAGCATAACCTTCAATTTTGACTTCTCCAAGCGACTGTTGTTGAGTTTTCCTTCATCGAACGCTCTCTATTCAGTATTAAAAACAAGTAATGTGTTTTTTGGAATTTTACTGAATAATTGTGATTCGTAACGCGTTTCACTACACCGTAGCTTCTTCAGACGAATGAATTATCAAGTAAAAGCCTCCCAAATTCAAATCTCTCTAATCAGTACTTTGCCGCCTTATTTCGAGTAAATGCTGAAAATAACACGTCACAATCGTTTTCAAAAAGTTAGGGTTCTTCCGACCACTTTCAGTGATGTCTTTGCTATGCTCAATTCAATAAATTTTTGGTCTTCAGTAAGTTTGAGTGGTACAAACCTCGAACTAACCTTCGTAAGGCCCAACACTTCAGTCAAAATGCGGTATACGCACTTTTTCGATGTTTTCCTCCGATAATCCAGTTTTGGGAAGGCCTGATCTTTCGTTATCATTCAAGGTCTTTCTACTCGATTCGAATCGCTTAAACACACTTGGGATATACAATCATCACCATACGCAGTTTGTAGTAATGGTGCGTTTAAAAATCATTTTTCGTCCGATGTACTAAACGCACTAACAAACATGATGCAATAACTAAGTTGTTTGCATAAAAATCTCTTGAAATTTTCAACAGCTGTCAATGAAGTACCAAGTTATGGACTGGTACAATATTCCAATTGATGGCACTAGGCAGTTTTTTTTTTAAACAGTTCGGGTACTTCTGGAATGGAGGTTGTAACTCTCTTTCATGTAGCAGCTGACGCAACTGTCAAGTAAAATTTAATTTCAGAATAATGTTACGCTATTCAGTTTGTTCAGTTCCAATTAGTATGAATTGAGACAACTGAAAATGGAATTAACTGGATTTCTACATCTCAAAGAATTTTTTTCTCAGAAGACTTAGTGTTTTGGAGTAAATCGAGGATTTCAAATCAGTAGCTTATAAAAAATTTATCAAGAATGTTGGAATAAATTATATAAAATATAAAAATAAAATATATAAAATAATAAATATATATAAATAATATGACATTGTCGAACTCGAATTTGGAATCAAACTCTTTCTTCTCGGTTATTTCTACATAATTCACTAATTTGGCTAATGATAACTGGCAGAATATTTTTCTGGCGAGCTTCATTAAACTTTTCTCGAGCTCGAAAATCAATATTAGTTGTTTTGAGTTATTATTTGCGTTTTTGATAATTGAATTTTTATGCCTAGAGTGTGATTGAATGATTTGATTTTCAAATATATACTAAAACCATTCTAATTACATTTTTTGTCAGTTCAATTAGAGAAAGTTGATATTTTAAAATTGAAAATATTTTGTTTGAATTAGAAGTAGTGAATAGTCTTGAAATTTGTATGATAAATGAGCCGGAATGAATAAAAAAATACTCGAAGCTGCCTTAACATAAGATTGTACGATATATCAAAGGTTCAATATAACCAACATCAATCGAGTATGAATGGCAGCCAATATAATGGGCGTTCAGTAGAGATAGAGTTGGATTTGAAATGGCGTTCAGTATATTAGGCGTTTACTATATTAGGCATTTGGTATATTTTGCGTTAAATATGCTATACGTAGAATATTTAAATAAAAGTTCAACAAGTGAAATATGTATCAATTATTTATTTTACAATTGAAGCTGAGATGACCAGGTTTTCATTCATAGATAAACGATTCATTGAGGTATCAAAAACAATAATTAATAATCAACAACAATAACTACGACAAAGAACTACGTAGTAAAATTGTTTTCCTCCAATGCGTATATAGGCATCTGATCTTTACCGCAAAGATTATAGCACTACTTCAAACAGGAATATTTCTAATTCTTTCAAATTCATTTATTATTTGTGCTAATGTTGATATAACTAATGATATCAAAATCAAGAAATATCAAAATGAGAAAAAGTTTTTTCAGAAGTATGACCGCATACATGAGAAACATCCTGTACAACTAGAAGTTCTAGAAATTTCCAGATTGATCTTTTACTGTAAAACACCTACGAAGTTCTAAAATGATAAAAAGTACCAAAAAACATTATTTTCGTTAAATTGCATAAATTACTACATACTAACGAGTTGACATCTTATCATAACTGGGTCGATCAGTTTTTCTTCTAATTATTGAAATAGAACTTTGAATCAGTACAACAATTATTTGCCCATATATAAATTAATCAACTTCGACCAACAATGCACTCACTCCAAGTTTATTTTAAATAGATAAATATGTATACGTTAATTTTCTTCAGTATTTTGTGTGGAGTTTTTTACCCAATCGATGGGCAGGTAAGTCTTGATCAAATTGAAGGAGAAATAATTAACTAAACCAGTATACCACTGCACACGCATTGACAGTTTAAAATGAATAGTTCGACTAAGAGTAAAGAATTTTTCTTGAACATTTTTCTATATGTAACTTTTTTCATATTCTTTTGGTGTTGTCTTGAGATATGTTGATCGCGTAGAAAATTTCCTATGGAAAGTTTGATGTTAATTTTTGAAGGAATAGCTTTTCTGAAATATTTTTTATTGAAAATATAGGTACAGTATAAGCTCTTTATTTGTGGGGTATATGTTGTTGTTATGGGGGATACATTTCTAGGTGACAAATTAAAAAATAAATACATGAAAAAATTAAATTTAATTGAAGATTTTAACCATATTCAGAAATTATTATCTTCAACAGTAATGGCAGTGGTTTAAAGAATTCAGTAATTTTTTTTTTTGGGTTTTGCAGTTAAAGTTTGAATTTGAACAGATGGTTCGTATTTTCCGCAGTGTGAACAGGCTACAGATTTTGCCAGAATGATTTCAATGTGTATGGGTTCGAATATGATTTTGAAGGTTCATCTAATGTAATAAAGCTTGAAGGCCTGGATTATTCCTTGGTCTATAGGTTGAAACCAAGACGTCGTGTTAAGAGATAAAATTGCAAGGATGATCGTGTACATTGTTCACAACTTGAACAGTTTTAGAGTCTAAATTCTTCTTTTTAATAGGTTTGAATTTCTGAAACAAAGCAATTTCGGAAGCAGTGGCAAAAAATAGCTCTTCTAACACACGCATTGCACGCCAAAACACTGGCAGGTCATTCTTGGTTGATTTTTCGAAACACGCGGATTAAACGATCAGTAAAGCATCAAAGGTTCAATGACACAATCTCCAAATGCATAGGAACATAGCTGCAGTGTAACTTTATCATTTGCTGCCTTAAATCCAAGGGCAGACTTTTCGCTTTCAAAAATGAATGTTTTGTTTTGCATTCTCTTCCAAAGCAGTACAGTTTCGTCTACATTGAATACTTGCTCAGGTTTGAATCTTTCATCAGCCACTAGGTTAGTAAATTCTTCTAGATATCTGCCTGCTACACCAGTGTCTGCAGATGCAGCTTCTTCAATGATTTTAATGCTATAAAATGATTCTCGCACCTCTAATTTATTGAACCCACCTTCGGATGTTGGAAATCCTCCATTACCTCAACTACTACTAGATTTTTCAAAATATGCAGGAAGATGCTTTGCCTTCTCCCAGACAATTGAACCCCTCAAGGGCAATCATTCCTCTTTGCGGTCTTCGATCGATAATAACAACGCGACTGCCATTTTTTCTATAACTGGATCACACCGCTCGTTTGATTTTGGTGAACCAATTGGGCATGCGGAGCGTAAACGCTCGGATCGTTACGATAGAGCTGAATTTTCTTCGAAAACAGTATCGGATGCAGGTAGCTGCAGACATCTTGGATCGTGCGAATTGTGGTGCAAATTGTGCGAATGAGCCAAATCCGAAAAAAACTCGCCAAAGTCGTTCGGAAATCGAGACAATGCTGATTGTTTTCTTCGATTTTCTTGGTGTGGTTCTTCATGAATTCGTTCCGCAAAGTCAAACGGTCAATAAGAATTTTTATTTAACCGTTTTGAGACGTTTGCGTGAAAATATTTGCCGTAAACGGCCGGATTTGTGGCAAAACAATTCGTGGATATTGCATGACGATAAAGCACTATCTCATCGAGCCACGCCTATTAACGACTTTAAGATCAAACACTCGATACATAACATTGAGCAGCCGCGTTATTCGTCTGATCTAGCTCCGTTTGACTTTTTTCTTTTCTCCAGACTGAAATTGCCACTCCGAGGAACCAGATTTGATTCAATAGACATCATAATAGGAATTTCGCAGAAGGAGCTAAAGGCCATCCCTGAAAGTGCCTACAAAAAAAATATTTCGATGATTGGAAAAACGTTGGCATATGTCTACCGCTTCAAATATAGCATATTTTGAAAAAAAAATCAAAAAATATTGATGTGGATCAAGATTTTTGCTTTTTATTTTAAATTTCCGGATTCTTTTTTTGTCACAGTGTATATTTATGCATTTAGTAATATGGTCGCTTTAATTAAACCTTTTGTTTGTTTACATTCTCAAAAACATCGATGATGGGGGATTATGTCAAAGGAAAATCCGAACCAATGTAGCACCTATATCATTCAAAAACATAATATAGGTGGAGCAGTAATGAGGTCTATTATACTTTTTCATTAGTCCATTCGATGACGAGATTACAAAGGATACCAAATATTATTTATTAATACATAGGTATGTACCGATCTACCGATAAGATCCGCGAATAAAGAAATCTTTAGCCGGGAATATAGGAATTGAGTCTCATATTTTTTTTCCGCGAATAGTAACAACCCGAATGTAGAAAGTGCGAATAAAGAGCTTTTACTGTATCCAGATATAATCTCCATAAAAAGATGTATATAACGCCCCATGGAATTTTTTGAAAAACAAATTATTTCACCTCCCCTATGGAATTTTTTGAAGAACAAATTATTCGACCTTCAATAGATTTAAAGGAAATATTTCTCTGATTTCATAGACAAATTTTCCTAATCGTTATCACTCTTTTTTAACATCAAAATTCAACTATTCCAAAAAGAGTCCCTGTCGAAATCTCAGCTAATACTATTCGAAAATTTATTCATCTCGAATCCTTATCTTTGAATTTCTCGAACAGTCTGCTAGATCAGATCGCACCAGCTGTGATGGCGTGAAGTGCTGCTTAGCCCTGGAAACAAAACTGAGCTTAGCAGAAGCAGATATGGCAATGGCTGACACATAGTCATGCCAGCAAACTCCGATGTTGACTATGACGCCGAGTAAATATATGTTCTTTTCTAAGGAAATTTGATTTCCTTGCATGATAAGAGGATGTACTTCTGTAATCACTCTTCTGGAGAACGTTGTTGAGTGCATCTTGTTCGCGTTGAAATCAACTAGCCCCTCTTTGATATCTTCCTAAAGTCTGCATTTAGTGACATGCTCTGTTGGTATCGCTATCGGTGTGACTCCTTATCAGTTATAAGACGCTAACTAGAAAATGAGTACATCAGAGTACAGCCATCTGCAAACCGCAAACTATTTTCGGTACATTGGAATGCAGATCATTGATCTGCAAAAGAAAAAAATTGGCAGGAGTATGGAACCTTGGTGTACTCCTGAATTAATCTGAAAAGATTCACTCGTTACACCATGAACTACTACCCGAATCGATCTACAGAAGAGAAAGCTATTTATCCAACCACGAAATTTCATCAAGGCTACGTGCGAAATCCTGTCGAAGGCCTTTGAGATATCAAGAGTAATGACTATTGGTTCGTCATGCTTTTCGATTGTTGTTGTCCACAAATGTGTAACGTATGCAAGGAGATCACAAGTTCATCATTGTCTACGCTACTGTATTGTCGATTAATGATGGTATGCTGCAACTCTTATGAGCTTATGAGCTCAACATTCATTTCTTTTTCCATGAAGTTCGACATAATAGGCAATAATGCGATTTGACGATAATTTTGGGGCAGGCGTTTCTTTCCTTGCTTAGTATTAGTTGTATTCTGCCAACCTTCCTACACTCCGAAAAGGTGAGCTCCCATACGAAATCTGAAATAGACGATTAAGAACAGGTGCTAACTCAGGAGCAGATTTCTTCAAAACAGTTGGGAGTATTCCATAAAGACTAACCGCTTTCATACAGTTCAGTTGTAAAGAACGCGTTCGCACTCTGAATTTTACTTTAGACATATTCGATTGAACATGTGGTGTCTAAATCAGAAATTTGCAGAAATATTTACGCAAAGAGATCCCCCTTTGCTTCAGGTGATGCGATAGAACCATCATACCCAAACAAAGGCGGGAAGGAAGACTTGCAAAAGTTCTTGCTAACTGCTTTTACCATAGACCAGAGTGGACGACGAAGTAGGTTTCCGCTTTATCAAACGTTAGGTTACAAATGTTCCAGAAACGCACATGTTCAGCTTTAGTTTCATCTGTTGGATTTTTCCTTCAGTTCTTATAAGCTCTGTTTTCAACTGTGACTGCTTTTTGATAGTTTTTAGTCAACTAGGGATTTTGTACGGATGTTTTTTCGTGAACTTAGGGAATGTAGAGGTCCATGCCTGCAAGAAGATACAGTGCAGACAATGATGTAAGGATCTGAAAACAGACATGATTAAAGATGAAAAAACTCGCGCAGTTCCTCTCAGCTGGCTCGGTTGTAATATCATATCTTCCTGGAAGGCGTTTGATCTTCATTTTCTAGCTGTATGAAGTTATAAATAGTAGAAACAAGGTTGTTGCTGGAATTGCCGAAGGGTGCTGAGACCCGTTAACGAAAATTATCTGGATCTGAAACAAGAAAGAGGAAATCAACAAGTTGCAGCTGATCGCAAAGGCCTCCGAACGCCTTCCTGCTTCGGCGAACCTATTTGAATGCTAGAGCCAGCTGATTTTGTGGACGTAGAGGTCTCTCATTCTGATCACCTTTGCTGGCGGATGGCTTCTCTTATCGGATTTTGGGGGACTCCCTGTGTTCGCCAGAAGACCGTTGCTAGCCGTATAACTATCACGAGCCCCCTGAGCCAGTTCCCCTCAAAAATCCGACTGGAGAACGAGTTTATCTCTGAATAATTTTGTTCCAAGAGAGCTTTGTTTTATCAGGAAAATCCTTTCCGCTCTGGAGACCTGGCCATTTGCAAAGCATCCGAAACTTAGTGACCGATTCGTGGAGGCTATAGCATGATGTGGTGGTATTAAACCACATGGGACGGGAGTTGTACCGTCTTTCACCTAGAGAAATTTAAGCCTAATGCTTGATCATCAATTGCTCAGTTATTCGAAAAGAAACATATTCACTCATAAATTTCTTTATATTATGTTATCTTAAAATTTTTGCGAAGGCCTAATTGATTGAACTACAACCCTTATGTATGACATATATCCTCCATTCCAAAAGTAACCGAACTGTTTTAACAAAACAGTACGATTAGTGCCGGGTAATATTGCACCCGTCGATAGCTTGGTGCTTCATTGTCAGCTGTTAACAATTTCACATTTATATGAAAACAGCTTTAGTTATTGCGTCATGTTTGTTGGTGCGTTTATTACATCGATCGAAAAATGGGTTCTAAATAAAGAACAGCTATTGAGTTTTGTGTTATACTTGTCTTTATCTTTTACCGAAATGTACCAAATGCTTCAAACTGCATATAGTTATTATTGTCTATCCCGTACGTAAGTGTACGTGTGGTTAGGTTAGTTTTCGATGCTGACATTTATTGAAATGCAATTTATCATTTCTCAAAGAACTGTATATAGCATCTTGCCGAAGTGCTACGACTTACGAAGGTTAATTCGAGGTTTGTATCAAACAAACTCACCTACGTCCAAATATTTAATCGAATTTAGCATAGGAAAGACATCATTAAAAGTGCTCGGAAGGACCCAAACTTCCTGAAAACGATTGTGACCGGTGACGAGACGTGGTGTTTTCAATATGAGACCGAAATAAACCGTTCAATGGAGAGCGTTGGATGAAGGAAAACCAAAAATGTCGTTTGCAGAAGTCAAAAGAGAAGGTTATGCTGACTTATTTTTACGATAGTAAAGGAATTATCCACAGAGAATTTGTTCCACGCGGCCAGACAGTCACAGTAGATTTTCATTTGGGCGCCTTGAAGCTATTCCGGACAAGAATTCGCCGTATTAGACCAGATATCGAGAAACGGCAATTGTACTCTTTTGCCCCATAATGCTCCATCACATAGTTCTGAGTTGTAACTGAATTTTTGATCAAAATTCACATTATTGCCTTGTAACATTCACCCCATTCACCTGATCTTGCTCCGTGCGGCTACTAACTATTCCCTAAGCTGTATTTGACTATGGAAGGAAAGCGGCATTATTCGAATGAGGCTATTGAAAGTGCGGTGACTGACGCGCCTAAAGACCAACCCAAAAAAAAAGATAGAAGAGTCGTTTAACTCGTGCCAATTTGTATATCAATGCAGAAGGCGAATACATTGATTAAGAAAAAAGATTTGTATCAAAATTTTTACTGGTTGTTTCTATTTTCAAAATATTCGGCTACTTTTGGAATTGAGGGTGTTAGATGAAATCTATTTATTATTGATATCAGATTCAGTTTGAGATATTTTCCATTACTATGTTGCAGAATCAAGATTCTCAGGCTATGATGGCAAAAGTGACAAGTGTTTTACAAAAATGCTCTGAGGAAACAGGAGCCACACCAAGTACTATTACATTCTAACTAAGGATCACGTAGATTTGAATATATTAAAATTTGCATGTATTGATTACTGAACTTCGTATCATTTTTAGATGTCATAACGAAAATTAAGTTAAAACAACCCGTGACGACACGCCAAGAAAAGTGCATGTTATTCTGTACATACCGCGAATTAAAACTTGTGAGTAAATTTCCTGCTGGGAATTATAACAATTATAACAATTGTAAATTGGTGCACCTCTAACATTTTACCGAAAATGAAATAGATTCGGCCGTTACTATGTGATATATAGTTATATCTAATTGTCATTATGAGGATTGCTTTTATTACTATATAGAAAATATCACTTTTTGTGCTTGGTATAGGATCTGTAGATTGTGTTGTTGAAAGTTTTCTATGAGATGTTGTGCCAGAGTGGAATCTGTTTTGTTTTCACAAAAATGTGAATGATGCTCCTTACATCTAATTCTAAACGACCAATATAAATTCCAATTGGGACATATTATTTTATACACTCCTGAATTATCTACTTTTTGAGTTTTATCTTTGGTATTGCATAATATATTTCATTGTTTGGTTGTGGATTTGTAGGCTCATTTTATATTTGAGATTCCGATGTTATTCGCGATTTATTTAGATATTGGACCGAAATAAGATAATGAGGAATATTGACGCAGAAAAATGATTAATTGTCTTTAAGTACCATTAAAACACACAAAAATATCATCAACATATCGATACTAAAATATTATATGAGACGCTCTTTAAGAAAAGGGCCACAAATTTTGTCTTATTCCTGTGAAATATTAGCGGTCGAATCATCATCGCCCTAAGAAACTCAGATAATAATTACTTAACTAAAGCAAAAATCGCCCAAAACTCTTCTTCACCAACACCAACCCAAACCCCACAATACCATTGTTCTTAGCTATTTCTTCAATAGTTGACACTTCTCTGGACATATTTTTTTCGGTTAATGGCAGAGAGAAAGCCTTATGAATCATTGAAATAAACGCATTTATATGTTTTCAGATGTGTTGATGAGGGATGTATATATCAGTGAAGGTAGATTTTCGATATATATCAAAACTTATGTGCTATTTTAATGGGCGATTGTTATGTTTAAAAAGTGAATCAATCTGATTATTGACTTCTCTCTCTTTTTTTGAATTCAATTTTTTTTTGATAATCAGATTCACCTTTTAGACATATCAATCACTTATAAAAATAGCACACCAAGTTTCGATAGAAAACCCAGCTTTACTGATATTTTCATCCCTTATCATTCAATAAACCCAAAGTCTCGTAAATCCGTTTAATTCAATGATTCATAGGGCTGTTGCTCCGCCATTATCCGAAGAAAATATGTTTGGGTGAGTGCCAGCTAATGAAGAAATAGTTAATAACAATGGGTATTCCCCAAATATTATGAACGGAATGATCAAGAAACAAACACAAATAGCATATCATGATATTTACCAACGTATAGAATCAACTTATACAGAAAAATACATTTCATTAACATATTTTGGTCCTATTAGCGAACATATAGCAAATGTCTTCTCAAAAGAGCATAAAAAAATAGCTTTCGAAAACAAGTGAAACTCTGTAAGACTGGTCGTTTATTCAAAACTAGATACAAAGAGCATCAGTCTAGTTACAATAACCAGAGAACCGACTAATCTACTTTCGCTTCACATTTTATAGAGTATGGCCATCATTTTCCACTCATAGATCAACTTCAAATTATTCACAGAATATCTAAAAAAAAAGGATTTCTTAGAATCCATCAGAATTTTCAAACTTCAACAAACTCCCCAACGAGATAATCTTCTTAACGACCAGTAGGGTCCATATTTGATATCTTTGAATTATACCTGCTTTCATCATAACTCGTTTTATTTCCTCTTGTTTGCACCCATATTAATTTTGTATCTACCTGTTTATGTAAGTATGTATTTCAATTTTACTTCAGCTGAAGATGGTCGAGAGACCGGAATTGCAATCCTGATTTTCATCAAATCTTTTGTGATAGTATAATACACAGTATAATTTCTTATTATCATCATGATTAACTATCACGTAGTAACGGCAGAATCAATTAACTATTGAAGTATACACAGACAACAGACAATCAATACTATCCCTGCGGAAACATAAAACGTCTCCAAGATAACAGAGAAATACCACCAGCAGCTATCACCAACAATATCTCTGTTTGTTAGATGAATGGCCACACACATAACAGAGCCAATAAAAAACGGATAACGTAGCCAAAAGAATACTGAAATATTCAGAGGTACGATCAACTAGGACACTAGTGTTCAAAAACTACATCCTAGAATGATTCACAACGTCATTAAATGGAATAGTAAGTTATTGTTGGCCTGTAAACTTCTGGGGTGCCCTTCTGAAAAAACAGCTATGAAACACTTGTCAATGTTAAGACAAAAAGTGAGACTGATCACAGGCTTCTTGACTGAATATTGTATATTGAAGAAGTACCTTCATGAAAAAAAAAACACTTCCCTCTAAGGAGAGTGTGAACAGAAGGACCAAACGATCGAACACGTTCTGCTTGAATGCATTTGTCCGATTATCTTGGATACAGTACCGATGCTCTTGTTACTGGAAATCTCTCGGCCACCAGCGGAGGACCATATCACCTCTTTCTTCGAGAAATTAGAATAGTGGACGGTCTGATAGACCGCAGGAATTAAGAGTAGGACGCATAAATGATCTAAGAGGGTAAGGTGTGTATAAGAATATTATATCTGAGGTGACAAAAGAATCATAAAAATATTGGCTACCCTGATAAAAGTATTTTAATTCAATATTTATAAGATGGTATGATAATTTTTTAAATTAGTGTTTAATATAAAAATTACACTTGGAACTATTTTTCAGCAAACTCCTGATGGTGAATTTAGTTTAGATGTAGCTATATCCAATTTACGCAACGTGGCGATTGAAGATTCAAAACTTCTTGACAAGCTTGTTGAAGTTTATACGAAATGTTCTAAAAGTAAGTTAGGATTCACAGATTCCCAGAAGAAGTCAATCATGATGAAACTCACATTCACGTTGAATGAAAGACTAAACATTAAGTGTGGAAGTTCATTGTAGTTCAGTGCATCACAAATGCGAAGTTCAATAGGACAATTATTTCACAACTTCACAACTAGTATATTCAATGAAGATGAAGTAAAATATATTTCATACTTTCCATAATTTTATTTTCACAAACACGACCGGTTTCGACCGTCAGGTAAATTTCAAGTGGTTAATTACAAGAAATGTACTAATTGATATAGATACTAGCCTTATTTGATATTAAATAGTGGAGATGTATTAATGGCTAGCTTGCTATTAAGGGCTTATTGATTTAAAAACATTCCTACAGATTCATTTTCCATCCTTTGTCGCTATTATGAAGAATATTGATATTATCTAATAATTTGTGGTTTTTATAAATTCACATTTTGAAAAATATTTGGAAGAGATTGATGTTCTTCAAATTTGGTTTCAAAATTCCTACCTGTCTGTCCAACATAAGCTACCGTACACTCATTGCAAGCAATTCGGTAAACTCCTGATTTTTTGAATTTGTCTGTTTCTTGTTTAGCTGATCCAGGTTATATTAAATTTAGAAAAATATTTGCTCAAGTTATTGGAGAGAGTACCAGCGTAGTTAAAACTAGCATATTTTCTCAATGAAGTATCTTTTATGAAATATAAAAATTGTAGATCGGAAAACTAGCTCCTTCAAGGGAGGATATTTAACATTCTACGGAAGGTTGAATATTGTTCCTTGAATAATAATTTTCTTCGATAAAAATTGTTTTATCTAATGTTTTCAGCGATGGATAATTTTGTCTATATAAACCGCGGGAATTTTGTTATTTAAGGCAATTTGGCTGATAGTATTCATTTCAGTTTTGAAGTCAATCAGTGACAGTGGAATGAAAATGGCCCCATGGATCTCTGAATTATAAGCTGCTAGTTTGTGATTTAATGATAGAATGAGTCCATGGAAATAGTTGAACTTATGAAGATTTCTTTTGTGTGAATGTTATAAATTAGATTGTTAGTCGATTTTATTATTGTCAGAATTAAGAAATTCATTGAGTTTTCAATTTCTGTTCATGTTGTAAGATTGATGTTGTATGAACTTCATTCAGAAGTTAGTGAAATCTATCAATTTGCCTGTTTCAGTTCTAGAAACCTACCAATAGAATCATATATGTACATCGGTACTAGAACACTTCATGTTTTTTCGCTGAGTGGCTATTTAATATAACTCTTTTTTCTGAGTTATATGAATATGTCGGCTGAAAGGAGGCTGAAAGGTGATCCTATGGGAAGTCCTTATGTTCGTTAGTATGCTTTTGATTGAAATTGAGAATAATTTTGAGAAAGGCCGACTTTGAGAAGGTTACAAAACTCTTCAGCAATGTATGGCAGCGTCTTATTGTTGGTAAATATTTCTCTGACTATCGAAGGGCATTCATCTGTTGGAATATTTGGATAATAACTATGGTATAACTTTGGGGATTGAGCGTTAATTGGAATTAGTTTTCTTTTTTACCATTTTTGGTGGATTCTTTAATTAAAGAAGCAAAATTACACGAAAACAATAAAATCCATATCTTCCAAAATCTATAAAGACATCATTTTTACAAAAGATGATGAAGGCAACAGCATTGTATGCCTCAGTTAAGACCAATTTAAAGAAAAAATGCAAGATATATTGGAAACACTGGACATAATGGGAATAACTAAGTATCCGACAAAGTCCTTCATAACTGACATAAAACAAGAATTGGAACATTCAGATTACCTAGCACATGCAGAATGAGAAACAAGAAAACTGATTCCAATAAACGCTCAATCCTCTAAGTTTTACGGATTAAAAGAAAGAAAAAAGATCCACGAGACCAATAGTATAATATACAAATACACCTTCGAGTAAATTAGCAAAGTTGTTATATCAGAAATTTATTGATCTCACAAAATTTCGTTCCAAATTCAACATTTTGATTTCTATTGATCTTGTACAATAAATTTCTAGGCTCAAAACCACGTAAAATCTCAAATCAGCTTCATTTGATATAAAGAACAAGAATCCAAATATTTTGGTAACATTTACCAAAAATAAGATGCTGCCTCACATCACTGATGAGTTTTGTAACCTTCCGAATTATTTTCAATTTCAATCAAAATTATATTAACAAACATCAGCACTTTCCATAGGATCACCTCTTAATCTCCTTTCAGCCGCGATATATTCACGGTTAACTCAGAAAGAAGGAAAATTAAGTAGACACGCGAAAAAAAATATTGTTCTGGTATCGATAAGTAGATGATATTTGGGTTGCTTTCCAAGGCTAAAACAGGCAAATTTACAAATGTCTGCAATTTCTGAATGAAGTTCATACCAACATTAAGTTTACTGCAAAACTAGAAATTAAAAACTCGATCAATTTTCTAGACCTGACAATAACAAAGCTGATTAATATTTTCATTTATAACATCTACAGAAATGAAACCTTCACAGATTCAACTATTCCCATAGACTTACTCAATCACTTAAATCACAAACTAGCAGCTTATAATTCAATGATCCATAGGCCTATTTCATTTCACTATCACCGACAGACTTTAAAATTGAAATAAATACTATAAGAAAAATTGCCTCAAATATCAAAATTTTTCCAGATTTCAGAAAAAAATTATCCAACATAAAGTAAAATATCAGATAACATAATTATTATATTCCATAAAAGATAATTCCTTGATAAAATACGCTAGTTTCAACAACGTTGGTCCTTTCTCCAATATTGGGGCAACTATTCTTCTGAATTTAAAATAACCTCCTCTTTCTCAAGTGGTCTGAACTTGAGCAAATTATTATTCAATGCTGAACAAAAAACAAGGCAAATTAAACAATAATTTTCCAATATGTGAATATATAAAACCACAAAATATTCAATAACATTAGATAATATTGAAATTCTTCATAATTGTGAGAAAGGAAAGAAAATGAATCTATTGGAATGTTTGGAAATCAATAATAAGCTTTGTAGAAACCCAGGTGATATCACCCTCTATAGCCAGGTAGACATTTTTACCTCTCCACTATTTAATATCAAATTAGGCTAGTATCTATATAACTAAGTTAGTTCATTTCCTGTAGTTGACCACTTGAAAATGACCAGACGGTGGAAACCCGTCGTGTTTGTGAAAATGAATTGTAGAAAGCATAAAATATATTTTACTTCATCTTCGTTGAAAATGAAATAAATCATTAATATTACTCATTAACTAGTA
Organism: Cryptolaemus montrouzieri; assembly: GCA_013387265.2. NCBI lineage: Eukaryota > Metazoa > Arthropoda > Insecta > Coleoptera > Coccinellidae > Cryptolaemus > Cryptolaemus montrouzieri. Next base: position 26,762,284 of record JABFTP020000001.1, read on the forward strand.
AATTTTCCTCTTGTCAACCATGATCATAGACACGAATATATATTAAAATGCCACAGCATGTTAGAGACGTCAGTTTTGACGATGATATATAATATGACCTATAACAAATATAAAAGTGTTAGCTATCGTTTCTTTCCATGCTGGGATAATTTGAACATTTCTTGTAATCTTGATCTATTAATATTTTCAGTACCCTTTATTGAAGATCCTTGCGAATACGCTACTGCTATTGCTATTTGCGGCATTACCGAAGCAGAGAAGGTAAGTTAAATTGAATATGTTTTTCAAAGATAATTTAACTTGAATGGTAGCCTTTACTAAACAGCTATTGGAATTGTGGATCAGCTTTTTTTTATTCTTAATGGTTGGGTGGAAGCGATGCCTGTTATACCACAGGTGTGACCGCCTAAAATGATTCAATATGTTCATCCACTTGCTTCTTGAAGAGGGCCAAATCGTAAATTAACGAGAGCGAGTTCCACAGCACACTAACCTTAAAAACAAAATAATATTTATTAGGACGAAGCTACTTAGACCATCCGTTGATGAATTTTTGGCGATCCTTGTTTCTTTTGTAAATGGATTCTTTCCAAAACCAAGCCTTGCAGTTTTTCAGAGCATTGACCATGGAAGGACCTCTAAATAAGAGAAAGATCAGCGATTGGCTGGAGTTTACGCGTGATCTCCTGGTGGTCGATGGGACGTGTTCTGTGCTACTGGGTGTTTCAGTGAAGAAACCAGGATTTTAAAATAGAAATTCATCCATAAGTAAAATATACAGAAATGAAATATAATATTCTTGTAATTAAATTAGTTAATCCCTCTTTCATCTGAATAAACTATTGACATGGACAGGACTTGAGGTTGGCCCCAAACTCAGTGTGTTTTGGCCTAAGATTATGGATAAACTCAACTCGTCTACCGGGAAAAGGGGATTCTCTGTACTCAACACGTCGCAGATATTTGCTCAAATATACTCAACACGTCTATTAAGGAGACAGGATTCTCTGGACTCAACACGTCGCAGAGGTTTCAGTAAATAGGTTCAACACGTCTATTTAAGTGGCAGGATTTTCTGCACTCAACTCGTCGCAGAGGTTTGAGTTAATCGACTCAACACGTCTATTCAGGAGGCAGGATTCTCTGGAATCAACGCGTTGCACAGAAATGGAATGCTGAGCTCAGCACGTGCGGGGCTCCACACATGGCAACAGTATTCAAGGTCGCACTTGTGCTTTGTATGAAATCATCAGTTGTGATGACTTGAAGTACTGCTTAGCCCTAAAAAAATGAGTTTAGCAGAAGTGGACTAGACAATGATTGTCTTGTCAGCAAATTCTGGTGTTGACTGTAACACCGAGTAGATGCATGTTCTTTTCTGAAGGAATTCGATGTCTTGGTGTGAATAGAGGAGATTCTCCAATATCGAATTATCTGGAGAACTTTGTTGATTGCGTTGAGATTGACCAAGTCTGAAACTAGTGACATACTCACTAGGTTGGCTGAAAAGTTCGTAGGCTGATATACAGATTGCGTTCTAGGGTCAAATCCACATGATTTCTAGTTAGTACTGATCTTAACTAGACACGAGTGCAAAGTTTTCAGCTGTCCGACCGTTGGTTCGCAAGATATAGCATTTTGAGAGAATCAACTTTTGTTATTGTTGGAAAAATTTATGAAAGAGAATTCCTTGTGTCGATTATTCATTGCTTTTTGATGTGAAAGAAGGAGTTGAATCCAAAGCATGGCTTGATAAACAATATTCGGACTCTGCGCCAAGAAAATCAACTGTGGAGAAGTGGTTTGCAAAGTTAAAACGAGGTGATATGAGCATCGAAGACGATGAACGCAGTGGACGTCCCAAAGAGGCTGTTATCAATGAAAATTTCGAAAACACAAAATTGGTTTGAAAAATGAGATTGATCGAGGTAGTTGAAGCCCTGAAGATATCCAAGGAACGTGTTGGTTTTATTTTTTAAAAATGTTTGGACACGTGAAAGCTGTGTGCGAAATGGGTACCGCGATTATTGACACTTGATCAGTGTGGACTCTGAGCATTGTGTGAAGATTATTAACCATAATAAAGCCAAGTTTTTTCATCGACACATCACAATGGATGGATGAAACATGAATTGATTACTATACTCCAGAAAGTAATAGACAGTCAGCCGAGTGAACTGAACAAGATGAACTGCATCCAAAGCGTGCAAAAACGCAGCAGTCAGCTCGCAAGTTTATGACATCTGTTTTCTGGGAGGCGCAGTGTCATCGGTTACCTTAAAAAGAGTCAGACGATAAACAGCGACTATTAAATTATTGTTCAATTGAAAGACCAAATCACGAAGAAACGGCCCCATTTGAAGAAAGAATGCTGCTTCATCAAGACGATACACCCTGCAACAAATCAATCGAAAAAATGGCAAAATTGTAGGAATTAAGCTTCGAATTACTTCCACATCCACCTTATTCACCAGATATTGCCCCCAGTGCCTTTTTTCTGATTTCGGACTTGAAAGAATGCTTGCTGGAAAAAATTCATGACTAATGTACAGGTAATCGCCGAAACTGAAGCCTATTTTGAAGTTAAAGAGAAATATTATTATAAAAATAATTGATCGCTACAACCGCTGTATATTCCTCAAAGGGAAAGTTGAATTTCACCAAAATAATGTGTTTTACTATATAAGCCTACTAGCTTTTTTCAGCCTACCCGTTATAGGACACTGACTAGAAAATGAGGACACCAGAGTACAGTCCTCCGCCTACCCAAATGTTCTGTTTTCGATGTAGTGGAACAGATCATTAATCTGCAAAAGAAAAAAAGTTAGTGAGAGTATGGAGCCCTTGGGTACTCGTGCATCAACCTGAAAAGTATCACTCGTTACACCATCAACTATCACCCGAATTGATCTACAGAAGACTACTACTAATCCAACCATGCAATTTTTCGGAAAGTCCCTATTCGATTAGTTTATTAATCAATGCTGACTTTCAAACGCCTTTGCGATATGAAGAGCAATGGCTCTTGATTTGCCGTGCTTTTCGATTGTTGACGTCCACAAATGTGTAACGTGAGCACAGAACCAGTTGATTGTTGTCTATGAAAACCGTATTGTCTATCACTGATGATACCCTGTAACTCGAGGTATTTTCTGAGCTTATCGTATTTCACTCTTTCGATGACTTTCGACATAATGGGTACAATGCGATTGGACGATTGTTTTGAGGTAGGCATTTCTACACTTTCTTTGGAATCGGTTTTACTCTAGCAGCATTCCAACACTCCGGAAACATGTGGATTTTTTACGAAGAAACACGAAAACAAGGAAATGAAAAAAAAAATCCAAACAAAAACAAGGAAAATGGATAAACATATTTTGCTGCTTTAGTGGAAGAGAGAACACGAGGACGAAGAAAATCACAACAAAAGAAGCAGAATAACAGAGTTGTCCTCACTCGAGCTGAAACCTTAAAGAGAGACTGCTGCCCAATATCATAAGCAGGCAAGAGTGAACCTCTTAAAACGAGATAATCGAAAGAAAACAGTAGAAAAAAGGCCAAAGAGAGGCAAAGAGGTGAAAGGGAAGATATTCCCGTCCTTGTCAAAATTGAAAGACCACAGACTTTTATACGAAATCTGAAACAGAGGATGTGGTTACTTTGGAGCACATTCCTTCCTAGAGTTGGTGATATTACTCAAGACCCACTGCTTTTTACAGATCAGTTGTTGAAGAACGCGCCTTACTCTACTCACTCTGATATTTACTTCAGGAATATTCGATTGAACATATGGGATGCCTGGCGGCACTGCTTTTGATGTATTTAAAACACAATTTTGCGAAAACATATTTGCAAAGAGATACGCTTTTGCCTTGGGTGATGATGCGATAAAACCGTCATCTCTAATCAAAGATAGAAAGGATGACTTGCAAAATTTGTTACTGACTGCTTTTGCTATACGAACTGACGAGATCCACTTGCTCCAAGAGTGTATTCCTAATTCTTTCATTGAAGTAGATTTTCGCATTGTTGAGTTACAAATGTTCTTGAAACGCACCCATTCAGCTTTAGTTTCATCTGTTAGATTTTTCTTCCACTTATGAGTGTATCAACTGTGACACCATTTCGATAGTTTCTAGTGAACCAATGCTTTGGTGCGGAAATTTTTTCTGTGGAGTTTGGAGTGTAGAAGTCTATGCCTGCAAGAATACCTTCAGGGACGGACTCAGTGGAGGAATAGATGTCAGAATCTGAAAAACAGAAGTCATTCAAGGAAAAAACAAAAGAAACTGGAGCAGTTCCTCCCATTTGGCTCAGTTATAATGACATGTCTTCCTGGAGGGCGCTGAATCTTCGTTACGTGGCTTTATGAAGATACCAGCATCAGTCGGAATTGCCTGTGGGATCTGAGACCAGTAACCAGAAATCATCTGGATCTGATACAAGAAAGAGAGCAGGAGTATTAGGAAAATCAGTTATTTTGTCAGGAATTGTTGTCGGCTCATCGACAAGTTGTGTCAAGTTGTGTACCGCTGATTACAAAGGCCTCCGCTTGCCTTCCCGCTTCGTCGGTCCTATTGGAGTATTGAAAGCAGTATATGTTGTGGACGTTAAAGTCTGCCATTATGAACACTTAAGCTGACGGATGCTGTTTTTGGATTATGTCTACCTTATCCCCTATGTACTGATACAATCTAGTTATTATCATTAGGAGATCGATATAGACTAACAGAGGAACATGGTTTTGTTATATAAACAGAATTTGGACCGTGCCAGGTCAAAAGCATCTTTCGCCAATGTATCTTGTCTTTGTAATGCAATATTCGGTCTGGTAAAAACACGAAGCCCTATCTTAGAGGTAAGTGTTGAGAGCAACTCATAGCCATTGGAACAAAGACAGGTGATGACAGTTGTTAGCATCACTTGAGCTTCCTTTAGAGCTAGTATATGGGGTTGCGTGCCTTGTAAGTGCTGGTGTACTACACTCACATTCATGTTGGTGTTTCCTAGTCGAATTGGTTTCTCTCATAGGATTCTAGGCGACGCCATGTAGTAGTCACAAATGACCAATTCACGGAGCCTATAGCATGATGTGTATTACACCATGCGACTGGAGTGGACCGCATTCCATCATTAAGTTGACCAGAAAGATTACACTCTCTTCTTTAATAAGCCAGGATGAGGTTTTCAATTTTATTTTCGAGAAGTTGGTTCTCAACTCAACTAATAGGAGATTACCGAACCTGAAAGAATGAGGTCATCTAAAAATAACAAAGTGATAATTCTAAATTAGTTCCTGATGTACATAGTATTAGATATCAGTTTCAACTTCTATTTTTCCTTCAAGACTGTTTGCTTTGGTTTTGATTCTATAAAAGTTTATTTTTCTTCTTGGGATACAGAGTACTTCAAAGAGGAAACAGAGAGAATGTATTTAAAAAAATTATACTATATAAAAGGGACTTGATGATTTCAGAGCCATAATGGAACATGCACATAAATTGATATAATTTTTTTTCAGATGGGAATAGATACGTCTCTTTTGCAGTAAAGGAAGGAATATGGAGACTATGGAGACTTGAAATATTTTTTTACCGAGTTAACAGAGAGTGTTTTGAGTCAAATCATTAAAATATTCAAACTTTCTTTTTTATTTCATTTTCGTCATTTTGGATTATCAGTGCAAATTGATCTCACTCAAAACAATTTGAGGCTTTTCAAGAATAAAGCACCATCATATATTCAATTTAAGCTCAGTCAGTTTTCAGGAACTTATTCCATTTAAGAACGGCACTCTTTATAAATAATTTTGTTTTCGTTTGAGTTCAATATTTTCGTAGAGGGTAATACGCGATAAAACAAGTTTCGGCAAAATATGTTAACCAGATTTTCCTTCTAAATTCAGTACCTCACATTTTCTTCGGAATTCAACGTTTATACACATCAATCTCTTTAATATAATTCGAAAAATTATTATTGTTTTCGATCGAAGTTTTTTATTGATGGAGAAAGAAGATTTTCAAACTCAAATTTGGTTTGTGAAGCTCTTGATAAATGATCGAAATGCTTTTGTGTTCTGTAGTACGAAAAATTATTTTTCTTATCGAGTAAGTAGAATTTTAAATGAAGGATTATCTGTCACTCTGCAACGTATCATTTACTTAATCACGTTTACATATTTATTATAACCTGAGCATGCTCATATTTTATTACCGAAAAACAATAAAGAAACTATATTTAGAATATTTAAATTTGCACTGTGAAATTAAAAGTACAGCCGAAGAAATCTCAGGTTCACTGCTGTAAAAGTCAGTAAGTTTGATTTAAAACGTTTGTCGGAATACTTTTTATTCAAGCAAACTGATTCGAATAAAGAAAAAACTCTATATATCTACAAGGTGGAACGCATTAAATTTTCATTATTGCAACTGCCAACATGTAAAATTGTTAGTTTTCGGAACTTGGATTCATTTCATACTTTCACAGAAGATAAAAATCGTCAAACATCTTTGAAAAAAATATCAATGTTGCTTCCACAGAAAATGCTATTGTCTAGCTTATTTCATTAGTTTTATGTTCATTTTTTTAATACTTATTAATTGTATTTTTGGTAAAATTGTTTTCGTTAATCGAGTACTTTGTATCAAAGGATGCAATTAGGTGGAATATTATATTTTTATTCGCAAGGTATATGTTTCGTAAATATGCCGCGAATACAGAAACCGTGGGTATTGAATAGTCATTTATATGGGATTATAGGCAATACGTTCCTAGGTGACAAACTAAGAAATAAATATATAAAAGATCAATTCAATCGAAGTTTTTGACAATATCGATTTATTATTATCTTCAGGCTCAAGCAATGGTTTAAAGAATTTCGTTATTTTTTTGCTTGTCAGTTTTTAAAATCTCTTTCAATTCAGACTGATATTCTTCAGTAACATAAGCATTTTGCTTCTCAAGAAAAAGACTCTGTTCCAATTTTCATGAAGAAATCATAAAGCTCATTAGCCATTCTTAAACCTTCACTGAGATTCTTCAAATTAAATGTCACGTTTCCAGTGCTTGTTGAAGCGTCGTCTTCAATAGGTTCTAAATTTAACATATCATTCAAGTCGGTTTCAATCGAATCTACATCTTGCGATGCAAGCAACTCCTTCCTGAATGTCACATAATTCTATGTGTTCGAACCCATCTCCTCCTATTTCGTTCGCAATTTCGGCAATGTTTAAGTTTGAATATGCGCAGATTTTCCGTCATTTTCTGCCGGCAGAACAGGTCACAGTTTTTGCCAGCATGATTTCAATATGTATGGGTTCAGTTCTGTAACTGATTTTTTTATGTTTAGGATACATTTGGCTATGTCAAATTTCTTTCAGCATTCTATAACTTTTATATCAGGATCCCATTCCATAGTGTCCAACATGATTTTAAAGATTCGTCTAATGTAACAGAGCTTAAAGGCCTGGTTTATTTCTTAGTCCATTGATTGAATCAAAGACGTCGTGTTCACTACCACTACCACTATTAAGACTACCACGAGGTTCTTTAAAATGTGGGTAGAGACGCTTTGTCTTCTCCCATATAATTGGACCACTCAGGGGCACTCTTTTTTCGTTGCGGTTTTCGATCCATAATGATAACGGCATTTCTATTTTTTCTATTTCTGTATCACGTACAATTTTCGTTGAAAAGGAAGTTGAAGCAACAGCCGACTTTATTTTATTTTCGGATATTTTTATCGATAGTTGATTCGTTTACATTGAATAAGCGTGATAATGATGCAAAAGACTCAACAAGGCGTAAATGATTTAGCATCTCTATTTTCACTTTAAGCGACATTATAAATTAGGAAAACAGCGATAGAGATGTAATATTCGATCACAATTTTCATAATGAGTGGAAAAATGAAAGAATAAACACGCAAAGCGAAATGCACCAAAGGACGGATCGTCTGATAAGTGCCATTTAACAATATACTCTATGCATTGAGTAATAAGGCCGCTTTACTTAAACATTCTGTTTGTTTAAATTCTTAAAAACACCGACATATCAAGGGAAAAGTTGCACCAATGCAGCGACGATATCAATTAAAAACTGACATTAGGCGTAGTAGTAATAAGCTCTATTTTACCTTTTCATTGGTCCATTTGACGATGCGTTTACGAAGGATACCGAATCCTATTTATTAATACATATGTATATACCGATGTACCGATTAGATCGCGAATAAAGAAATCTTAAGCCGCGAATATAGGAATTGGTTCGCATATTTTTCATCCGCTGATAGTGAAAACGCGATTGTAGGAAGCGGGAATAAGGAGCTTTGACTATTTATATTCAATGTCACTGGTTCAGGTCCAAACACTGGAATCAAGCAGGAAGAAAATTTCTGATACTACTGATTGGTATCATAAAGATATTATTGGTTCATATTGATGAGGTCAGCCAACTATTTACCAACCTTTCTAAAATGTTGAGGTTCAATAATTTTGAAATTAATACACCATATCTGGTCATAAAGGGTATAAGCCAATCTAATTGAAATAATGCACAGTTTAACAATAAACTGATAATATATATAAATGGTAAACAATTAATAGAAAAAACAATACTACAAATAGATACTACCTAATTAAATCAAAAAATAAAAGAATGTAGATGAATAATATGATCAAAAATAAAAATTGTATGCCGCCACAATGGCATGTTACATACGATTTAATGGAATTGAAAGAAATATCAACTAGCATGATTTCAAACAAAACATTTCCAGGTGAAAAATGCATATTTAGTGAGGAGGCTGATCCTGTGAATTATTGAAAGAATTTACAAACAACCATAAACTGGCCGCTAACAATTCCATGGTCTATAGAGCTTCACTATCTTCCTCTCAATTCGAGATTTCAAAACGGAAATAAATTCCATAAGAAGAATAGCCTCCAACAACGAAATACTAACCTCTTTCATAAATAAAATCATTACACGCAAAGAACAAAATGAAATATTACATTTATTATATTGCATTCGAGAAAAACCCGAGAAAAGATATGCTACTTTCAATTATGTCGGCCCACTTTCTCATAAAATGAAACATAATTTTTCAGCTTATGTAGGTCAAATAGTCAAACATTGCATCAAAAAAACACACAATAGTTTTGGACAATCTCAAAGTCTTCCACGAATGCCATAATGGAAATCAATCAACTCAGGGAAATCTCACTTTATAGTCCTCTCAATAACCAACTTGAAATCAATAATTCCCTCTACTTAACATTCAAAATACTTAACATTTAAAATGTAAATATATTTTGTTAGCATGCTTGTACCTAAGTGAGTATTCAGCACTTGAAGATGACCAAAATGTCGAAACCGGTCGTGTATAAAGAAATAATCGTGGAAAACTGACATAAGTGTTTTTTCTCTTTCCTATGTATTCGAATCAGTTCTCAATTGTAGCAAAAATATCATTGCTCATTACTTCCAATAGTCTCATCACTGTATTATCAGAAAGTTATAGCTGCAAATATTTCGTTTTCATTTCGGAAGTTGTCGAATATAAATTCTGCAGCTTCTAAAACTCCTGTTTTATTATTTTCCGTATTTATAAGATTTCTTCTTTTGTAAAATTATCAAGGAAACACGGTTGTTTCATTTTCATTATTTGATGTTTATAACTTTTTCTTAAATTAGTTTGTTTGAATAGAAACGGATATACAAATTATAAAAATTAAATATAAATAAAACTTTTAAATACTTTTACGTCAAAATACATTCTGTCAAAAAAGTACTGGGGATTGATTGATTGAAAAATCTACTGGAAACGATTGTCAAAATTTTTATGATTGATAAGTTGGCACAAGTGTTTTCAATACTGACACAGATTTGAACGCGATTTGCCATTCAGTTTGGTTTTAGTGTTCGATTTTTACAATGGATAAAAATATCGAACAAAGAAATTGTTACAAATTTTTTATTGCAAATGAAATTTCGAATGCCAAACCGCTGAAAATGTTACTGAAGGCTTACGGTGAATCGACTTTATGAAAAAACGTGCAAATGAGTGGTACAATGCGATCATCGCAAGCCGCTCTGGTCGGCCATCCACATCTTCAACTGAAGTTAACATCGATAAAGTGAACGGAATGGTAATTGGAAATCGTCATTTAAGTTTGAGAAAGATTGACAATGAACTTTCTGTGTCTCACGAGTCAATTCTACCATTTCAAACGACCATGAAACGCGTTGTCACTCGACTAATTCCAACTGACTTGAATTTGAATTGCGTAAAGGTCGCTGAAGATATGCTAGAACAAGTCAATTCCAGCCCCATATTCATAAAGCGCATTGTAACTGGTGATGAGACATGGGTTTATAACTTTGACATGCAATCCATTCAACAACCTACGGAATGGCGCCTCGCAACTGCACCTAAACCAAAAAAACCACATCTAAGTCGATCGAAAGTCAAGGTAATGTGGATTATTTTCTTTGATTATCGCAGTGATATGCACTAGAAACTCTTGCCAGAAGATGAGACTGTAAATGAAGGCTATTATCTGAGCATTAGGCGGATATGAAATTTGCACCATGATAATGCTTCATCTCACATAGCTATCATTGTGAATGAATTTCAGACTGGGCTCTAAGACCTTGTAATACTCTCACTGATATGGGTATAAGCATAGTGAATTTGTCCTTGAAAGATATTGGCACGATACTGTGAGGATCATAGGTACTAATAAAATAATGAGATCCTGATAGTTTCAGTTTGGTGTTTGGAAAGAGCCAACTATGTAATAATAAGAAGAAATTGCGTCTATCGACTGATTTGAATTTTGGATATGTTTTGGGTTTTTCGAAAAAAATTTAGAGCTATATCGGTTGATAAAAGCTGACATTTCTTTCTAATTTTTATTTTCAACTATGATACATGTTTGGTACATTTATAAAACAATATTTTCGGATTCCTCGTCCATTTTTCTATGGAGTTATGAACTTTTAAAATTTTTGAAAATAGGTACGCCATATTACGAAACAAAACAAGATCCACGTTTTACATAAATATTCGATTCTATTTGTGTTTTAAGCTTAAGTCTCCAATTTGTGGCTCATATATATGTATTTCTTATTTTAGTTCAAAATAGTCATTTCGAAATCAAAATATGAATCTTTAAATATTGATGAATATTAATCAAAATATTTCTATTTCTGTAAGCTTATAAAATAAGATACCGGTTGACGTTCATGCATTATAATTAAAGAACACAAAATCCCTGAAAAATATATTTTTACAGAAAATCATATTTTATCAGTCTTCATCACTATCATCGTCAATTACAGGTGAAACGTTGTCTTTAATGAATAATTTGCTCAGTATCTCAGCAGGTGCCCGAATGTTTCTTACATCTTCCGTGCGACAAATAATAAACAATGGCAGCAATATGAGGTCAACACCCGCGATTTTCGGGTGTAGTTTATAAATTGAGAAAATTTCAATTTCTACAGCTAGGAGATTATGGGCGACAGACAGAACATCGCAATTCCATCATCATCATGTAGATATTAACAAAATGTACAGAGGTTTCAATTCAATTTTATGTTTCTCTCAATGAAAACTATCAATTGACTACATATTTGAAGCAATTATCTTTCTTAGAATATATAGTTCATAACTGTAAACTGAAAACTTTGAAATATATAAGAGAAGCAAAAATTATACTCCTAATGCATAAAACTCAAAATTTTTATTTTAAATTCTCCTTCTATCTCGGTAGGTATCGAAAAAACAACAATGTCTAGATGTTTATCAATTGAATTTTACTAGACAGTACCATCAGAGTCATATGAAGATTTCTACTTGTTCATGAAATCAGAACAAGGCAAAATAATCAACTTCACTTATATGAAGCTTAATTGTTATTTGTCCTATGTATATGTTTCGATTATTCAAAGAAAGACATATGAAACAAAAATTTTCGATTTGAATTAGATTTCCATGATTTGAAATCGCTATCACTTTGAGCGCCTTCTAAAATATTAAATTCCTATTGGCATTTGATTCTTTAATAATTACAGAGCTTGATTTCTCTTGGATAAACTGAAACAAAAAATTTAAAAGAGATTTATAGGCATCTACTCTAGAATATCATTTATTCTTGCACCTGACTTCTATGTTTAATTGAATTCAGAAACAATAAAAGACATTTACCTCTAAACGGTGAATTTAAGCAAGTTTCAAATCATTCAACTACTCCTCGTACATTACTAGATTCATAACTGATCAGAAACTCAACAAATACCATCGAACAACTATCGTACTTATCTGATATGGCTCCAGCTGACATTTTTTTCTTTCTAAAACTCAAATTACCACTTCGAGGTACTCGTTTTGAATCGATAGGGGACATAAAGGAGAAATCGCGGCAAGAACTGAAGTGGATTTCGGGAAAAAAACGTTTGAAGAATGATTGATTTATTCTTTGACGTAAATGTATTATTTTGGAAAGGGCTTACTTTGAAGGCAATACAATAAATTTGGATTAAAAATGAATATTTTGTGCTCCATTGAACAATTGCTGGTACTTTTTCACGAAATTTATATCAGGAGTTTTATGTAAATTACGAAGCGATTATATCAATTATTCTTCCTGTAGGCTCATAATATACGAATTGAACAAATATTGTATTACTCGACGTAGTTCACATACTGCAGCTTTCATAATATCCATCGAACGTCAAAGAAAAACCTAAGAAAAATCTTGGTACAAGTTAACCTTCTGTAATGACCTCTACAGCCAACCAAGTTTTGCGAAACTCGAGTGCGGTACAATTGATTATCGCAATTCAAAATGCTTCTTGCATATTTAGTACTATATATCAGTAGCCAGGTGATAGAATAGTTAGTTCATTACCGACTCCCTACTACGATATACTATTTCTACTGTGCTCGCCAGATGCATTGACACGGTGTGTGAAAAATAAAAGCATTTACTTTTTTTTTAATCTAGAATTTTAAGGTAAGCATTGAATTTTTATGTAATATTTGAATTGCTCAAGCCATTATAAATAATTTTGAAATAATATTTCATATATCATAGTAGTGGACGGAAATACATCCCAATAACGTCCAATGTATGATACATGCATGTAAAATATATTTTTGTATATTTATAGGCAATTACATTGAGTAATTTTCCTTCGACATATAGAGACTAATGGCCTTCCAAATTCAATTGATAAATATTATTCCCATTCACTCTCAAAACTTACAACAATTTTCATTGAATAAATTTGAATGCAATTATACAAATTTAACAAAAATGAAGTGAAATATTTTATACTTTCCACAATTTCAGTTTTACAAACACGACCGGTTTCGACCGTCAGGATATTTTCAGGTGATCAACTACAGGAAATTCCTATCTGTCTGTCCAACATAACCTACCGTACACTAATTGCAAGAAATTTTGAAAACTCCTGAATCCTTGAATTTGTGTGTTTTTTTGTTCAGCATTGAATAATAATTTACTCAATTTCAGACCACTTTAGGAAAAGGTGGTTATTTTAAATTTAGAAAAATAGTTGCTCAAGTTATTGGAGAAAAGACCAGCGTGGTTGAAACCAGCGTATTTTTTCAAGGAAGTATTTTTTATTGAAAATAATTTTTATGTTATTTGATGTTTTTATTTACGTTGGATAATTGTGTCCATAAAACAAGAAGAATTTTGTTATATAAGTAAATTTTTCTGATAGTATGTATTTCTGTCGTTGACAGTGGAAGGAAAAGGCTCTATGAATCATTGAATTATAAACCGCTAGTTTGTGATTTAAATGATTGAATGAGTCCATGGAATAGTTGAGTCTGTGAAAGTTTCTTTTCTGTAAATGTTATAAATGAAATTGTTAGTCAATTCGGTTATTGTCAGGTCTAAAAAATTTATAGAGTATTTCAAATTCTTCTCTTAACTTAATGTTGGTATGAACTTCATTCAGACATTGCAGAAATTTATCAATTTCCTGTTCGAGCCCTAGAAACATACTAAAATATGATCTATGTATCCGTACCAGAACACTATTTGTTTTTCGATAAGTGTCTATTCAATATTAGATTTATTCCTAAGTTATCCATGAACATATCGACTAAAAGGGAACTTAGAAATGATCCTAAGGGAAATCCTGATGTTTATTGATAAAATTTTGATTGAAACTGAAAATTATTTTGAGATAGGCAGGTTTTTAGAAGGTTGCAAAAGTCATCAGCATCGTCTGGTAGAGTCCTATTATTGATTTATATTTCTTCAACTATCGGAGGCTTTTATCATTTGGAATATTTGTATACATGTTCCTTATGTCAAATGAAACTAATTTAAGATTCTGTGTGCTTTCACCCAATTTTATTTTAAGACCGGTTTCAACCATTAAGTCATTTTCAAATACTTGAAAATAATAAATCTGGCTGGACCTATTATTTCATTTAGTTTGATTTATTTTGAAGAGAGACAAACTATGTTCAAAAACATTTTGAGCTTATTGTCTAACTGAATGAAGAATATCTTTATGAATCTGAAAAGTTCAGTTTGAGTTTCAATTGATTCATCAAAATTTCAATTCCGATTACTTTTGACAAATTAAAACATAATTAAAGTAACGAGTGTAATGTATTCAATTACTGATAACACTATGCTGGAACTATTTTATTGTTAATGAATAAATTTGAATTAAAAATGTTACACAAAGAGCATGCTAGCATTTTCCTGATATGTATGAATAATTTCTGTAAACTAAGAATATTATACGGGGTTCAAACGGAAATTATGATGCAAATCTATTCGAGCTATTGGAAAACTATACAAATAAATTGAATAAAAACTCACTTTTCTCTACTGGTGGTCACTTGCACCAGGCCAGGAGAATATATATATTTAATGTAGACTTCCTAAGACGAAGCAAAGAAAAGTTGAGGTTGGAGGAGCTGATAGAATCGTATGGATAGAACATATCAGCGAGCAACACCTGCAACGATAATGTGTTCACCAACATGAGCACAGATAGTTTTCGAGGGATGATTGTCAACTACCATATGTCTGATCACTTGGGACAAAATACAAAGTTTTGAAGACCCAGTACACCCAGTGAAAGGGTATTTAAACACACACCTGTGATCAGAACCCATAATTTTTATGCGATCCCAAAATTATTTATCTGGACTACACATTCCCATACGTTACCTAGTTTTTCAAACAATTGTTCATCATTCATGGATTTTCCAACATTTCCTTAGTTTTTTATCGGTTAGAAGACAAATCAACATATTGGTACATTTTAAAAATCAAAAACTACTGTTCAAAATTGAATATTGAATTATCTCTAGCATAAGTTGTGATTGCCTCGCTGAATGTTAGGCCATATAGATACCAAGATAACAGAAAGTAGATTTCAGCTGACATAAGCTTGGTTCCCCAAATGCAAAGGTTTGACTTTCGAATATAGAGAGAAATGCTCAGAAAAATGCAAATGGCTCCGATATTGATTTGGGCTTTTAATTTTGGAGCCCGAGGAGGTGAAAAATTTCATTTCTTCGAAATGTACGAGATCAAACCCAAGATGATAGACTAGAGCAATTCTCGGATTACTTGTTTAAAAATTATTCAACGAAATCTTCAACATTTCCACCATCAATCTGGGCAGATGCATCTGTTGCTTTGAATAAAACGATAAATACATGTGAATCATTCTATTGTGATTTCAATAATAATTGCACATACACTTCGCTTTTCACATTCGACAATGTTATTCATTCTGAGGTTTATATAAAGAGCAATAGTATTCACCTTCCTCGTAAACTAGAGAATATGGAAGTATAAATGAAAAAATAATGCTTCAATTGTTTCGAATCATTTTAGTGCTATATCGTAATATTATATTGCATCCCTATTTAAAAATATTGTTATCACGAATGAATTAAGTACATGGGTCGAGATGGACATAACCTGAAATTTACTTGGGGCCAAGATGAGCACCTTCCAAATCCTTACACTTGGGTCCTGGGTCGAGATGGCCCTCCGGAAAAATCACCATGAAACTCACCATTTGGTTTTTATGATGTTTTTTCTGCAATAAAAGAAGTCGCAATATATCCTTAATGTTCATATATTAGGATATATACCAGAATATATGCAAACTTTAGTTTTATCAAGCAATGACATCTATGTACCAACAAGTAGCGACAGATAAGTTTCCCTACAAGAATCTCTTGTTAGTCGAAGATGGAATGAACTATCGATTATTTCGCACAGTAAGATGGATTGTGATGCAGTTTGATGCAATGGATTCATGAGAATCTCTTTGTAAACTAATCTACTAATGAGGAAATCCCAAATTGCATTTGTGCATAAAAGAATCCATTTCACGATTGCATTTTGAAATAGGCAATTATAAATGATTTGAAAATCGGTAAATGATCGTGAAAATTAATCCAAATTAGTTACTCAGGAGGCTTTGGGGTCGTTGAACAAAATGCGGGGTCGGCGAAAGTAAGCCAGCAGAGTACATCGGGTGTTTTAAACGTCTTACTATGAAGTGTTATGACAATTTGTCATACAATTGGTTCACACTCGTAACTTGGGGGCTTAGTCGTGACGATAATTGTATTCAGCGACCTCGTAAACCCCTGTGTAACAAGTTTGAATGAGAACTTGTCATAATACTCAAGAGGAAGACGTTTAAAACACCCGCTGCGTACAACAGGTACTCGAAAATTCCCGAGTACCGAGTATGAGCCAATTCTAAGATGAGTTGTCATAATACTCCAGAAGAAGACGTTAAAACACCCACTACAAGCATCTGGTACTCCGCAGGATATCGCCGACATCGTATTCGTGCTCAGCAACCCCAAGAACATTCGGGTAACAGAATATTCACCGATTTTCAAATGTTTTATAATTATCTACTTCTGAAATGCATTATTCCTATGCACGAATATAATTTAGGACTTCTCCATGATTAGATTAGTTCACAAAATTTGTTGAGATTCTCACGAATCCAAAGCAACAAACTGCATTAAAATTCGTTTTACTACGATATTTAATGTAGCCTCAAGATGTAGTTCGCCTTAACTCTAATATCGCCTATCGTCTATTAGGTAAAGACGCAGAGTAATAAAAGCTCATTAAGTATTCAAATCCCTTAAAAATGTGGTACGTGGGCAAATTCAGAAATAAATGTAGTTTATATGATTTTGTATTGGAGCAGGCACCAACTCATTGCCGGATCTTTGATAGAAACCCTAGTACAAATGTTCAGGAAGAACCCAACTACCTGACTATGATCTTCTCTGTCTTTTTTGTTGCTTGCGAATATTGCTATCCTCGTTTCAAATAAAATGTTAACATCAGATGTCTAAAATTTGTAGTCAGTAACGTGGACGAATATGTGTTTTATTGTTCTCTTAGGAAATAAAGTTGAACCAATTGAACCCTAAGGTATTTGAAAATGATAATAATTAAATGAGAATATCTAGATAGTTATGTTCACCAAAAATAATTATTTCATGAATTTCATGCATACTCAACTCATGCTTATTTCTATAACTCAATAATTTTGGTAAATTATGGATATGAAGATTTATTTTATATTATAGTAGACTTAAGCTAAATTTTTCACGTGATTTTTAACATTACCTAACAGAACGTTGAATAATGTTCATGAATAATTTTATGAGACTTTATAAAATATATATATATATATATATATATATATATATATATATATATATATATATATATATATATATATATATATATATATATATTCAATCGGATTTCAATTCGCAGTGGTAATGTGGAAGGCGGATTCTACTAACTTCTCAGTTTTTTGCCATGTCGTCAATCTCATCATTTTTTATGTAAATTTACAATTGATAATAATTCTCTTTGTACCATATTTTTTTCAAAAGAAATATTTTTATCCGTCAGCCATCTGATGATGTTTGCTTTACGCCATGAATATGTTGGCTTTAATTCAATCTGTCACGAATGGTAGCTTGCGTTATCCGTTACTATAACAGGTCCTAGTTGAATTGAATCCAACAACTCTTCAAAATATTCTTCAAAAACATCCGCATTTATCTCCTCATGATAGGCTCAAGTAGTTTTATTTTGAAATGTTAATAAACCTCCACCCACAAAACTGTTAACACTACCTATTTGAGTTATTATTCTACGTCGTCCTTTTTCTGACGGAGCCTGAAATCCTGTAGAGAATCTTTGGAGGAAGGCTAGCCAACAAACTTTTATGTTTTTATCATTCAAAGTTTTCTGAACCGTGTACACTTGATTAATCTAAGTTTCATCCAGATAAACATTTTTTTACTTTGAACACGATATTTTTTAATTGCTCTTAAATAATTTCTTCTTCAGCAAACGATTTCTTCTTTATCTATGAGAACTGACTTCCTGTTGTGCTTTCTCCATGAGAAATTCAATTCATGCAAAGCTTGCTACTATTTGTTCTTTGATACTACAGGATAGTCCTGATCTCATACGAGCACGGCGTGTATTTTTCCATAGTGGGAATCTCTTTCCGAAAATAAAAAGAATGCACAGTTTTTCGAATAGTATTCCTAGAGTCTTCATCAATAACCATTCGGGGCCTTCCTGGAGAATTGTTGGAGTTTTCACAATAAATCCATTTTCAGATTTTCTTTCCTTGAGAAGCTTGTATATTGTGGACTGTCCAATTCCCGTTATCTCAACACATTTTAATATTTCCACCGATTGAAAGTAAATGGCCTTAAAGCATCGTATACATTCAATATAATTAATTTTTCAGTTGGGGAAAATGGTATATTTTAGCTCGTTTATCAAGGGTAACATTAGAACACTTTTCCATTATCTGTAAAATGAACAGTACACTCTCACTAACTACTAACTGATGCATATAAATGATAAAACTACTTAAAGAACTCTTCTTAATATATATCTATTTAATCATTACCTTTCTTGGGGTTAAATTTGGAGATTATGTTTATTAATACTCTTTAACTCTTATCCGATTGGACATTTGTGTACCACTGAGGAATCAAAACTGTTTTGTACATTGTAAATCATTCTTGATAGGAATTACTCCTCAAATTAACATCTATAATGATCTAATATACAGATTATTGTGTGAGATGAAAACGGTTTCCATATCACTTAAAGGGTATTCAACCAAGTGCTTCTGAGTTTTAGAGCAAAATACAGATGAAACCTACCTGAATTGCCAATATTGTACCCCGGATTATAATATGTAAGGCGAATATAATTAATGACACGCCTATGTCCATCTTGTCAATTGAAGATTTATTGATCTTCGACTTTACCAAATCGACTATAACCACATGGGGCATAAATGAGACTTACAATTTTTCGGGAATCTTGTATTTTTCAATCCTCGAAAAGTTGTTTTATGAAAAATGCCCTTAAAGTAATCAACTGATCAAATAAATTGTCATAAAATGGAAAATTTAAATTTCTCTATTGCGACAAATCTGTTGATTTTATTTTATATCTAGCACCACAAAATCCTCATTCCGAGAACAAAGGATTATTGTATAAAATATTCCATGAGATATTTATATACCAAATAAATTGTACAATATATGAATTCTTGCTTCAATTATAGGGTTCTTCGAAATCCATTATCCTGTCATGTTAATTATTAATTGGTAAATATTCACTTCACGATTTTTCATCTATATTCATGTTTTTCAAGTGTTTTCGATAAAAACGTCAAATATATTAGTAAATATGAAGTAAAAGCATTTAAAATCAAAGCTATAAGTAGTTTAAATTATTCGTTAGAACCTATAGAATTCAAACAGCATATTCATTTCAATCGTTTATGTTTTCAAAGAAAATTGAACTAGGAAATTTTATTATACCTACAACTTACTGATATAAGTTTTCATGAAATTAATTATGATAGGGTGACTATACTTTTATCAATATAAATCAGAATAAACAGGAGAAAGATATCTGGAGATTTTGCGAATTTTTTGACATGTTTGAATGGTGATGAATAATAATCAAAATTGAGGCCAATTTCAATTATTCTAAGTTTTACTATCTACTGATCTAATTATGAAATAATTATTGAAATTATCTGTTTCTGATACATTCGAGTTTCATTTGCTTCACAAACATTTTCACGAAGTAGATCAATGTGATTTTATGACTGTATTATTCTCTTTATGATATACAGCCAACCTTTAAAGGATATTCCCATAAGATCTTGATCGATCTATCATTAATATATGAAAATAAAATTAATTATCTCTAGTAATACGTTTAAAGCGATTATTTACTCATTCCAACAAATTAAAATTTACCAGACGCTTGCAAATTTGAATAAATAATAAATAGTTGAAATTCCCGCTATTTTGATTCGAAGGAACATACATTTTGTCAGAATTCTTCAATTGGTCAAGGAACACAAAATATTTATTTTTCATTCAAATTTATTGTATCGCTTTCAAAGTAGGCCGCTTCCGAAATAATACATTTAGGCCGATGATTAATCCAATCATCAAAACATTTTTCAAACGCTATTTCCGGAATTGACTTCAGTTTTCTCTGAGAATTCTCTTTCATGTCCTCTATATCGATTCCATACGGGTACCTCGAAGTGGTAGTTTTGTAAAAAAAGTGGTTGTTCGACGGTATTTGTTGAGTTTTTGGTCAGAAATTCTTTCACAATGATAGGCTTGTGAGATGGTGCATTATCGTGGTGCAAAATCTATGAGATTCCTTTCCACAAATCTGACCTTTGTCGACGAATTTGCTCTCTCAAACTCCTAATAACGCTGAGGTAATATTCTTTATTTACCGTCTGACCTTCTGACAAAAATTTCGAGTGCACAACACCGCGATAATTAAAGAAAACAGTCATTATTACTTTGGGTTTAGGTCGACTTTGACGTGGTTTTACGGTTTCGGTTCAGTTGGAAGGCGCCATTTCGAGCTTTTTGACTGGTTTACATGTGAAACTCATAAGCCCACGTCTCATCATCACTTACATTGCGTTGTGTGAATGTGGGTTCAGAATTACCTCGTTCTAGGATGTTGTCGGCGACCTTTACGCGATTCAATTTTTGAAGAAAATTTAGGTCTTTTGGGACTCGTCGAGTGGTAACGCGTTCCATGCCTTCTCAACAATCGTTTAAAAAGGTACGAATTGATTAATGAGACGCAGAAAGTTCATTGATTATTTCCCTCATACTTATATGACGAGTTTTAAATACCATTTAATTCACTTTATCAATGTTAAATTCAGTTGGAGATGGCCGACTAGAGCGAGGTTGATCTTTCACCACATCTCGGTCGCTGTTGAATGCACTATACAATTCATATGCACGTTTTTATAATAAAGTGGATTCACTGTGAGCCTTCTGTAACATTTTCAGTGATTTAGCACACGAAATTCCATTAGCAATACAAAATTTGAGACAAATTCTTTGAACGATATTTTTATCTATTGTAAAAATCGCAACACTCTTTTGAGAAAATCGAGTTCTGTGAATTAACTAAGGAGCAGATCGCGTTAGAATAGAAAACTGTTGTTCCAACATAGTAAGAACAGAAATTTTGACAATCGTTTCAAGCAGAAATAATCAATTCTTGGTATTTTTTCGATCGAATGGACATCACAATTCAGCGAAGTCAAAAATATTTCCAATGATGTTCGTCCCATTTGTTCTGATTGCATATACACTGCGACAAGAAACTAATGAACAGACTCGAAAACTTAAATGTATTTAGAAAAAGTTTAGATATTTTGATAAATTATTTGTCCAGATATTTCCACCCTTGGTGAGAGTTGTTGCATGACATCCATGAGTCGTACTCAAAATCAACGACCTTATAGAATTCTGATCAGTTTTTTCTCAAATTTCGATCAGTCTTAATGTTCTATTTTGAATGTCCCAAACATGTTCGATAGAATTGAGGTGTGCACTTGGTGCAGGCCACTTTGTTGAAGTGATTTCAATCTTGAAAGTAGATCCTAACGATATGGGCTTGGTGAGATCTGGCAACATTCTTTTATATATTTATTTATTTATGTGTGTATCCAAATGATAATCAAGGAATTGAACTAGATACCTAATTAATTGTTAACAAACAGCATTCAATTCAAAGGAACAAAGGAAACAAAACAGTAAAAAATGAACAAAGAAAAACAGCAAACATAATGTAGCATTGAAAAAGAGAAAAAACAAAAAAACAAGAACTCAACAAGAGAAAGAAGTAATAAGAATTCAGAAATCAGTTCCTCACATACCATTAATCACTTCACAATCAAATACAATTCCAGAATTTGGATTTGAGTTTATTCTTAATTAATGTTCTGGACATTGAGAAGAAATCAAAGCTCTGACAGTGCCAACCATGAAGTTCCAATATTCGATTCAACGGGGAGTTTTCCTCCGCCTTTATTTGACAGAAAAGAAGCCTGAACAGTATATGCTGTGAAACATTGAAAATGATTTGAGTATTCATGATCAACTATTTGAATGTTGTTTTTGTAAGCGTACAATTTTAAGAATCGTTTCTGAATGCTTTCGAGCCGGTGAATATAAGAAGCATATTAAGGATTCCAGAAGACAGAACCAAAGTTAATTCTACTGCGTATTATGAGTAATATGGTAAAGTGTCATAAAGGACTTATTTGAGGACAATGATTTCGACTGCCTACTGATGAATCTCAGAAAATTGAAAAAGCTATTCACTAAGTTTTCGTTATGGAAGTTGAAAATGAGATTCGAATCGATATTAATTCTTAAGTCTCTGGTTGTATCCATTATTTCTAAAGAACCTGTACGAATTATATAGATGTTTGACTACATCAAGCTTATCCTGTTTTTCTTGCAGAAAACGATCAGCCCATCCATGTAATCTTGCAACGCTAATTAGTTTGTCATCCTTATCTGCAGAAATAGTTTACATCTACAAATAATATATATTTGCTATGTTTAAGGCATTTCGCGTAATCGTTGATATAAGTGTTGAATAATATAGTTTCAAGTGGGAACCGTGAGATACACCGGAAGTAACATCAAATAGACGAGACTCAACGTCTTCAATAGATACATACTGTTTTCTACCACTCAGGTAAGATCTGAGCCACCTCAGAAGCGTATAATCCACTCCATCATTCGACATTTTGCGGTAGAATATGATGATCGATTTGGTCGAAGACTTTACAAAAATCGGTGTAGAGGGAATCCACTTGAACCTGATTATCGAGATGTTTATGTGAAAACTGAGCGTATCAAATTAAGTTTGTATCGACGGACCTCTCAGCATTGAAACCGTGCTGTTCAGATATTAAATTGCTTTTAACACAATTGAGTAGATATTTGCATATGAGCTTGCCAATTGGTCTGTAATTATTTATATGATTTTCTCTTTCCATTTGTATTTATAATCAAGACTGATGCTCTTCCAACATACATCA
Organism: Cryptolaemus montrouzieri; assembly: GCA_013387265.2. Taxonomy (NCBI): domain Eukaryota; kingdom Metazoa; phylum Arthropoda; class Insecta; order Coleoptera; family Coccinellidae; genus Cryptolaemus; species Cryptolaemus montrouzieri. The sequence continues at coordinate 26,785,780 of JABFTP020000001.1, forward strand.
AATATACTAATTTTTGGGTATCATTAAAAATACGCGTCAGAGACCAATGCATGCTTGAAGCAGTGTTCCTGATAAATACAGAAGGAGTATTGTCAGGTCCGGAGCTTTTTCTGGGATACAAGTTTAGAAGGCAATCAAAAATTTTATGCAGATAAAATAGTTCACCCTTGTTCACTGCAAACGGTATAACATGTTCTTTTAAATTATCAGTATAGTACCTTCACCAAAACCATAGGTAGGTAATTTGTTGCACTGGAAATAACTCTCATTAACGTCTGTACAAAAGAGATTTCAATCACAATGGAAAGTACAAAATCACAACTCTCTTATGAACAAAACTCTTTTCAAATCAGCTCTTAACCAATTGACATGCTGCGACACAAGACGTCAAACTAAATTTCCTGAGACATTGTCGTATCGTTTCGTTGTTAATTTTTATTTCTTGTTCAGTGAAAGTTGCATTTGAAGGTGCCTAACAGTAGCGAACCGTTGTCTTATCAAATAAATTTATGAATACTGGTAGTGGACCGTCGTTGTTGCCCGAAGTTGTCTTTGCCCAGGTCTCTTTTCATGAAAACCAGTTTCCCTGGTCTTGCGGATCATTCTGGAAATAGTTGAATGGGATACTCTAAGCTTTTGGCAATTCTTGTTAGTCCAACCTAGGTTATCTAACACCACTACTTCAGAAGATTCTGCCGGGGTCAAATTTTGTGATTCGCGTTGCATTATTACGGAGAAATAAAATTTTTAAGAAGAACTAACATTACTCGCAAAATCTTAATTTACTTCTTTCATTTCATTTCTCATGAAAGGAACATGTGCCGCAAGAAAAACATCGAATCTTGTTGTGGCAATATATATATATATATATATATATATATATATATATATATATATATATATATATATATATATATATATATATATATATATATATATATATATATATATATATATATATATATATATATATATATATATATATATATATATATATAGGAGTTTAATTTACTAACCCTTCGAAAATGAAATTTGGAACATAAGTGTGCGTCAATTTCTTGGTGCAGTTAAGTTGCACGGTGAACTAACGAAACAAATGCTTTATAGAGAAAAGCATTTCCATTAAAAGTTACTGCAACAAATGGTGATGTTAATAAGGTATTAAGATTATCAGACCTATTCCACTACCATGCCACTGCATATCTTTTAAGGTGCAGGAATGTCACTTCACCTTCACCAAACTGGAAGAAAGGAGTAGGCTCTGTTCGATGTGGGTAATCGGACACTCGGGCACTCAGGACAATGAGGAGGCAGAACCATTGGCTGCTCGAGGAACAGGCTTGGGATTCCTCAGACCGAAGAATAGAATGGGAATTCCCCTGGAGACTGCAAGGATAGAAAATAACCGGTAGTTGGACTTAAAAGGTAAGAGGTTACTGGCTGAACCTCTCAGGTCCCAGACAATCTTCACTTGCCATTCACTGTGAGAGCCAAGGCATGGCTCAAACTCTCTAGATTGGACCTAAAATATCTAACTGCCATATTACCAGAGCACTGACGCCTCTGAAATCACCTAAATAAGTTAGGTTTGATTGAGAATCTTATATCCTTTACAAGATGAATGGAGCTTCTGGGTTAAATTTAAGATAGTATATGCCACAATACACCTAACGAGTAATATTGATGCTTCATTCATTTTATGGGAACTCACTTGCAATGAAGATAAAGTAAAATATATTTCATACTTTCCATATAACCGATTTGTGAATGATATTTTGGTAGGCTTCCACGGCACAAACAGGCAAATTGATAGATTTCTGCAATTTCTGAGTGAAGTTTATACCAACATCAAGTATTAAGCAGAAATTGAAATTTATAACTCAATAAATTTCTTAGACCTGACAAAATCGACTAATAATTTCATTTATAACATATACAGGGAAGAAACCTTCACAGACTCAACTATTCCCATGAACTCATTCAATCATTTAAATCGTAAATTAGCAGTTTATAATTCATTGGTCCTTTCCATTCCCTGTCACCGAAAAACTTCTAAAATGAAATGTATACTATTAGAAAAATTGCATTAAATAACAAAATTCCTCTGGTTTTATATAGACAAAATTATTCAACATAAAGAAAAACATCAAATAACATTATTATAGTCCATAAAGTATATTTGATTCAAAGAATACGCTAGGTTCAACTACGCTCTCCAATTACTTAAGCAACTATTTTTCCAAATTTAAAATAACCACCTCTTTCTCACGTGGGCTGAATTTGACCAAATTATTGTTCAATGCTGAACAAAAAACAGACAAATTCAAATAAGCAGGAGTTCACAAAATTGTTTGCAGTGAGTGTGCAGTAGCTTATGTAGTGCATAAAAAAAAATATATATATATATATATATATATATATATATATATATATATATATATATATATATATATATATATATACACCTCAAAAGAGTCTAGGAACATTTCTGAATATCGATATATAGTATCCAGAATGATCAATATGGATGATTTTTTTCAAGAAATGAACACCTGCATCAATTTCTCATTAAATTATGTAGAGTGCCGTAACAGATTTCAGTTTTTTTTACAAGAAACTAAAAATGCAGCAGATGCAACGCTGCTTCATAATCATTTCATGTATTCAGTGTTTGAAATCAGTTAGTTTTTGTTGTAAGCACAAATAAAAGATTCCAGTTTTGTGATTCGACTATGGAAAGACGACATTTGACTAGAAAACAGATGTTACGAGCCGTTGGCAAGCTGGGAGCTCACAACGGGAAGTATCCAGGGTTCTGGGAAGTAGCCCAAGTGTCATAAACCGTTTATGGTCGCGTTTCAATGAAACAGGTAGCGTAGAAGAACGCCATACAGGTCGTTTCAGGATTACTACAGTCGCCCAAGACCGATTTTTGGTTTTTCAAGCCAGAAGAGATCGTACTACCACAGTATCTCAATTAGCTCAAGAGATATCACGAGTTCATAATGTACAAATTTCCGACCAAACTGTGAGAAATCGACTGCACGAAGGTCAACTCCACTCCAGACGTCCCTTAGTTCTACAACTGACCCATGGAAATCGCGCTTTTCGTTTAGCTTGGTGCCAAGAACACGTAAACTGGGATCAAGAGAGGTGGGCCACAGTTCTCTTTAGTGATGAATCTAGATTCAGTTATTATCCCGATTCGGGAAGAATTCGAATATGGAGGGCACCTGGAAAGCAGAACCGTCTCCAGCATGCTCTAGAAGTTGTTAGACAGGGAGGTGGATCAGTGATGTTTTAGGGAGGTATACGCCTTGGTGGAAGAACTGACCTCGTTTTCATACAGAACAACCTCACGGGAAATTCTTAGGCAAATGAGATATTTTTACCTGTAATGGTACCGTATCTCTAAACAATGGGTTAAAATCCAGTCTTCCAACAAGATAATGCCCCTCCTCATCGTGCAAGAGTTGTTTTGAACGTTCTTGAAGGGAATGATATTGATCTTCTACCGTGGCCATCCTGCTCCCCAGATCCGAATCCCACCGAGCATGTGTGGGACACCCTAAAAAGAAATCTCCTGCGTCAAAACGTCTTCCATCATGAACAGGAGCTTCGATTAGCAGTTCAAGGGGCTTGGAATGACTTAGGCCAAAACATAATAGACAATTTAATATTGAGCATGCTGCGACGATGCCAAAGTTTCATTAATAACAGAGGTGGACCTTCTGGGTACTGAAAAATATAAGTGCTTCCATATCGTTTCGAAAATATTAGTTCAGGTTTTTTTTTTGTTTTACCAAATTTCGTCATTTTCAAATTTCAAATTTTTTTTTATAATAGGTGCTTTGGAGAAGTCAAATAATATTTTGTTTTCTTGAGAATACATTATATACAATGCATCCTAACAAGAACCGAAAGATTTCTATAAATTCGAATCATCAAATTCATATTTTAAATATATTGGTAAGTGTTCCTAGACTTTTTGAGGTGTTTATATATATATATATATATATATATATATATATATATATATATATATATATATATATATATATATATATATATATATATGTAGTGCAGACTGGTAGGAATTTCGAAACCAGATTTAAGGAACACTTATCCTCTGCTCTGATAATAGTTCATCAATATGTGAACATATAAAAACCACAAAACATTCAATAACGTTAGATAATATCAAAATTCTTCATAATTGCGACAAAGGAAAGAAAATGGGTCTGTTGAAATGTTCGGAAGTCAATAAGCTTTATAAAACCCAAGTGAAATCACTCTTCAGAGCCAGCTAGACATTAATCCACCCCACTACTTAATTTTTAATTAGGCTTATTCATATAAGTGTAGTTGACCACTTGAAAATGACTCGACGGTCGAAACCGGTCGTGTTTGTGATAATAAAATTGTGAAAAGTATAAAATAAAATCTATTTAATTTCATCTTCGTTCCACAATAGACCTCTGGGTGGAAGTGGCCGGGCTGTTAGGCAGCCCTCACTCATTATCTATATCTCTATGTATACATATACCAGTACCACGAAGTAATTTTTTCTGATTAATTTCTCGTAAAAGCTCATATTTGAAGAAAAATCTATAATAGATTTTTGAACTGAAGGACGAGCTTATTATTTTTGACATCATTGCAATAGATCTTCAATTATGCAAAGTGTTATCAGAGATTTTAACAAATGAATGAAGCAATGTGAAATTATAATAATAGTAATAATAACAATAACAGCAACGCTGGTGGATGTCGCAATACCAAATAATAAAAACGTGCTGAACAAGTTCCAGGAGAAAAAGTCCAAATACACAGACCTTGCTATTGAGATCAAGCAGATGTGGAACCTCGATAAAATAGATATTGTTCCTGTGATCATTTCTTCTACTGGGTTAATACCCAAAAGTTTGCATGATAGCCTCAAGAAATAAGAATTGCATAAGAATACTCATATAGAAATGCAAAAGGCTGCAATTCTCAATACATGTAGGATAGTAAGAAAATTTAGGTATATTGTAATCGAGCCTATTCCCTTTGATTGCTGAATCTGGGAAAGGTAAATTATATCCAGCTAAAAGCTGAGATAGTGCACAAGTCCAAGATAATAAATAAAAATAACAATAATAATATTTATTCATGAAATACAATAATTTGTCAAATATCATTTTACTTGAATACCAGAGCTAATATCTTCGAAATAGAAGGGAACTTCTTCTCCTTTCATTTCAATTGTCCTGAAACTTCTGAATTCGATTTGGGAATTTAGTTGTTCTAATATATCGGATGCATTCTCAATTGAAAAAAAATGTCTCTCACACCCATGAAATATCTAGATTACAAGCGTTCCATCGCCAAGTTATTTTCGTATATTTGGCAACAAAAATAACCAGCGTTGAATTAAAGCCAAAAATGAACACGCGCTCTTATTCCATACTTTTTATAGAATTGTGCGCATCAATTTTGAATTTATCGCAGATGTTTGCTAATTTATGTAAATATTTGATTAAATAACGATTATATCGTAACAAAAATATGAATGCTCATAAATGCAGAACATTTAAATGGTTATAAAAGATTCAAATGTAAATAAAGTATTCTTGAAAGTTCATAACTTTTCCGAAATAATCTTTTATTACGAGTCAAATTCAAGCTTATTTATTACTATTTCTTCTGATCTCACATTTAAACTGTTCAGTTAGTTCATCATTATGTTGAGCTATCACTTCAAGATCGTCATATACCAGGTGTATCGGTATGAAGTGAGCGTTAAGATACAAATTTGTTGGTAGGGAATATTTGTTCTGAACTCTTCTGACTCTTAATTTTTTTTGGTTGGTTGGCATGACATCTGTGAACATATTCAATAACAGCCGGCTCGGTGGCGTAGGGGATATGATGCTCGTCACCTGCGCAGAGTTACCTGGGTTCAATCCCCACAAAGTCGGTGCGATTGAGTGCCCATCTGTCGGAGGAGATGTAAAGCCGTCGGTCCTGTCCTGTGTTGGACATTAAAGATCCCTTCCTGCGACACAAGAGGGGTTTGGCAAAATTCCCTGGTTAGGGAGGTGACAAAATTCCCCAGCTTGTCATTGGCCGAAAGGCGGAAATAGAGCACGTTAAAGAAAAAACGAACAATATTCAATAACCTTACACATTGAACAAACAACATCTTATTTTTTCATGTTGTTGAAATGTCAAATTTTGTACTGAAAAGTATTGATTTGCGGAAAGCATTAATTTCTTGTTTCCATTTTTCGAGGCATATGGTGATTATGCTTTATCAGAAGCTACATGAAAAAGATTGATCAAACAGTTCAAAGACAATGATTTTGATGTGAGGAATGAAGAACGTGGAAGACTACCAAAAAGCCGAACTGCTAGCAATATAGCATGAAGATGATACTTTGAGTCAAAAGCAAAAGGCAGCCATAATAAATGTTGCACAACAAATAATTTCAGAGCGCTTGAACGCTATGGAAGAGATCCAAAAGTTTGGAAAATGGATGCCACATGAATTGAGTGAACGACAAATGGAAAACCGAAAAACACTTGTGAAATTTGGCTTCAAATACACAAAAAAAATCAGTTTTGCGTCGAATTGTCACTGACAATGAAAAATGGATTTGTTTTACGAATCCTTAACGGAGAAAAACATGGATTAATCCGGGGCAACTATCAACATCGACTGCAGAAACAGATCGATTCGGTAAGAAGGCAATGCTCTGTGTTTGGTGGGATCAGAAAGGTGTGGTTTATCATGAGCTTCTAAAACCCGGTGAAACTATTGATACAAGTGGCTACAGACAACAAATGATCAATTCTAACCATGTATTCATCGAAAAACAACCAGAATGAGCCAGAAGACACGGCAGAGTGATTTCGTTACACGACAATGCACCAGCACACGAAGCAAAATCAGTTCAGGGTACAATCAAAGTACTTGGCTGGGAGCTGTTACACCACCCGCCGTGTTCACCAGACTTGACGCCTTTCGATTACCCTTTGTTTTCTTACATTGGACACGCTTTGGCTGAGCAGCACTCCGATTCCTACGCAGAAGACGAAAATTGGGTGACTGATTGGTTTGGTTCAAAAGACGATCATTTCTATCGGCATTGTATCCACAAATTCAAGGTGGTCAAAATGTGTGAAAAGCCATGGTCAATACTTTAAATAATTCTCTTTATTTTCTCATTCAAAATTGATGTTTTATTCTCACAAAAAACGGTCATTTCCTAGTATACCTGGTATATTGAATACAGTATAAGGTGTATTGAATACAGTATTCGTGTATGTTTCGCAGGTATGCCTCTAATACAGAAACCGTGAAAATGGAATGGTAATTTATATGGGATTATAGGATAAAGGTGAAGTTTTTTACCAAATTGATTAATTATTATCTTCAGGCTAAGGCAATGGTGCGAAGAATTTTTATTTTTTTCTTGTTGGCAGTTTTAAATAGCTCCTTCAATTCACTGATATTCAGCAATTTGCTTCTTAAAAAGAAGACTTCGTTCCATGGATGAATCAATTTTCATGAAGAAATCACAAAGCTCGTTTGCCATTCTTTAACTTTCAGTAAGATTTTTCAAATTAAATGTCACAACAGCGAACCTTGTATTCTATAATTGTTCATTTACAACTGCCAATTGCTACGAACTCGAAAAAGAGGTAGTTCTTTAACACTTCTCGAGAAAGTGATGGAAATTTCCATTCAATCCAGTGTAGACATCTACAAATTGCTATAAGATTTAATAAACCAAAATTTTGTAACTAATCAATAAAGTATGCCATGGAAAGTTACAGTCGGAGTCTACCTATTCAAAATGATACAATTAAGTTCAAATTATCATCAGTGACCGCTTATTCGATTTGTTTCACGAACTAATTTTCAGTTTAGGTAAGTTTTATTCAATTTCACGTTACAATTAGGACTGCACTTAAATTTGAGGTATTCATGATATTCTCATCATTTTATGTTAAACCAGTGACTTGAGTTACCGTGAAAAAGTTAAGTGATTTCGATTTCTATACGATCCACGTGTTAAAAATAGTGTAACATTTTTCTTTAACAAATAGAAAGAGTAAGAGTATTTTGATGATTACAACATTCATAAACTATAGCAATTTTCTGAATTTCTTCATCGCCAATGATAGATATTCATTATACAATTAGATTTCACTTTGAGAGCTAAAATCTAATATTTTTCCAGTGACTATTAAACATTTTGTTTTTCTGTGACGGAAAAACCACGATTTCATTTTGAAGAACACATTATTATTACAATATGAATGGTGTCCACGCTAAAGAAGCTATCAGAAGTATTTAGATTAATTTCAAATTTTGGAATAAGACTTAAGGAATACTTATCTACAATTTATTTTCAGGGCGTTAATACTTCCGGTTATGCTGGATATCGACCACAACTTTGCTACTTCAATTGGCATAGATACTTTTAAATTTTTTCTCAAAAAATATCTTTTTCAAGCATGATCTGTTAAGATTTGTCCTATCTAAAATTATATGATTTTATTTATCAAATTTCTCGGAATAATCGTAGTAGGTTGCTGTATTTACAGCGAAAATCATAAGGAAATCTTTGGAGTACTCAAATACCTCTTAATTTGAATTTGTGATTCAATTTGAAACTGTGAATATGTAGTAGTGTAGTGGTTATTTTGAATGATATGAGGTTAAAAAGTTATCTGATTCCGTATTTTTTTGACTCCACTGGAGTTAGTATAAGCAGCGAAGGTAACGTCACAAAAAGCATTGCCAGTAAACGTTTAAACGCTTAGTTACCGAAATACAGTTTATTCTTATGATTACTTCAGTTTTTCAGATATTCAGTTCAAGTTCAAATGTGGCACATAGGTGCCTTTTTAAAAACTGTATAATTAGATAACAATAACAATTATGAAAATCACACGGCGGTACTTTTAGCGAGGTCACGTGTCCTTTCTACTACTTCAAATTTCTTTAGTACACCCCGAGCAATTAATTTTTTTTTTAAGACGATTAAATATTTGATGTTTTTCATTTATTACATTTATTCCTTGACTGTGACATTTTTGTGTAAAAAATCAATCAATTTCATGTGCACGTTGGAAACGTTATTATCGTTCGCTGATTTCTAGTAGATAGCTGTCATGTTCAGTTCTTTTATTGACAGCTCTAAAATAATTGTTATCAATTCACTTTTGTTGATATTTCACTAACAGGCAGTAAAAGTTGCAATGACTCTTTCGAATGTTCATTGGGATGGAGGTTTATTCAAGCACAGAGATGGCCGACATGCATTTCGTCTACGGTCCTCTAACAGTAATTCCTCAGAAAGTTCGAGAAGATATGCAAAACTGTACCCTCAACGTGTCGCTCCTCATCATACTTGGTTTGGAAGGCTTCATCAACGACTTCTAGAACAAGTAGCTTCAAAACTAGAAAACATGATAGTCATTACCAACGGAATATTAGAATACCAGAAGTAGAGGAAACTGTACTTAATTCAATTGACGAGCAGCCCGATACCAGCATAAGGAAAATTACTTCATAGCTACAGGTTAATCAAATGACAGTATTTGCCATCCTAAAATAACAGTTCTTATATCCAAATCATGTACAACGAGCCTGAGCAGTGTTACTTCGTAATTTTCCTAACCTTCTTGTATTTTCGCTTTGTATGTTGGATATGATTAGACAACAAACTGAATTTTTGGAGCTTATTTTATTCACTGACGAATCAAGTTTTACGAGAGATGCCATTATTAATAACCACAATAACCTTATATGGGCGGAAGAAAATACTCATGCTTCCGTTGAAGCTCATCACTACTACCATGTTCACTAGGCTTTCTAAACATAGAACGCACCAGGCCCCTCCGACCAAGCTAAGTACAGAACGTACCTTCCTGACCCGAGGGTTTAAATAATCGTGCATTTGTGAGACTCTCTCTGTCCCTTCTTTCGCCGACCCCTTCAATCCTCATACAATCCACGCCGTCCGTTATATTGACAAACTGCCGTTGCCTACCTGCAAACCACGTCTTGTATTTAATTTTACATTTGCGTTTATAACGGGTGTTTCTGTGAGCCACTGACGTTCTTCTTCGTTAGTGTGACCCTATCCCGATAGCACTCATCACCAGGAACAACTTTCTTTGAAAGTGAGAATTGGAATGATTGGAGATCATCTAATTGGTCCACATTTCCTTCCTCCTAGATTGAATGGAGATTTATGCACTCAGTTTCTAACCGAAGAGCTGCCGGATCTACTTGATCCTAGTACTTTAAGTGACAGAGCGGGAGTATGGTACATGCCCGATGGTGCGTCTGCTCATTTTAGATTGAGACCGCGCCAACATTCAAGCGAAACATTTCCAGATCACTGGATGAACTGAGGTGGACACCAATTTAAGCCAGCTCGTTCACCTGATCTCAATCTAATAGACTTTTCTACTTGAGGGCATTTGAAAAAGTTGGTTTAGAGGAATCCTGTATAAGACGTTGAAGAATTGAGAAACGGCATTATCTTTTTTGTGGAGTCCTGAGAACTTCAATCAAATACGAATATACATGTCTCGACGTCTAGTCTTCTGTGTGATGGCTGAAGGAGGTCATTTTCAGCTCACACGATTATCACTTCCTTCACATTATGTTTTCATCAAACATCAAATTCTTACACATGAATTGTAACATATGGAAAAAATACAAGACATAAAAAAGATTAAAAATGAATCAAAACTTTCGAAAAAAAATTTTAAATTACCTGTGGCATATTGAAGATAAGTTGTAGTTGTAGAAAACACACGTGACCGCTAAAAAATTACCACCCTATGAATTTTGAACATTGTCTCTGTGATCTCATTATTGGGATTTTACAAAGGCAGCCGAATTAGAACTGGGGATCTGAAAAACTATAGTAATCATAAGAAAGTATCTGAAATTTCGGTAACGAAGCTTTTGTGGAACTTTTCGTCATCAAATGGTTTAAAAAATCTCCTCGCGAAACCTTTCGATCTATTCGTTTACAACCTGTATATCCGGGAAAAAAGTACGTTATTATTTGTTACTAACAGAGATAAGATATCAAATGCTCTTCCCGTCACAAAAAGAATTTTTATATTCTTTATTCAATATTCCACAGAAATTAATGAAAGTTTACATCCAACTCGGCTTGTTTTTTATAACAAATTCGCCTAATCCCAAAATTTCTTGGGACAGAAATACATGCACAAAAACTACGGATTTCTAATAGTAACTCCAAGGACGTTACAGTTCTATCAACTACTAAGTTATGTACTTGTTATTATACCATATTATCTTTAAATGTATTCTCAAATGAATGAATTTGTTTCGGCAATTTGCTGATACAGATTATAGGCGAAGATAGTGGAATTATGTTTAATATGCGTGTCGTAAGACCAATTATGTCTTCTAACATTCCATTTAGAATTCTCAAGACATTGATTTACCTGATTGACGTAGTGGGAATCACCCAGTACACTTTCATTGAAATATATGCGTATTTTAACTGTAAATTTTCATTGTGATTTTCTTCAATTCATATTACACTACGATGGTGTAGGATTAACATTCAATTTCGATATTCCTAGTTATAGTTAAAATGATTTTTAAATGGCTATTGATGGGTATACCACATTTTTTTCAAAGAGTAAGGAATGAGACCCGAAAAGAAAAGTATTTTATTGTTTATGTAGCGATGTATTGGGAGTTTGTGTTTTCCTGTTTTTCATTCATCAAAATAATATTGAGAAAATTTAATTCTTCATTAAATTTCCAGTTAAAAAATCAACGCATTTTCAAAACCGAAAATTCAAAAATATTAGTTGATATTTCTTCTTAAGGGAGTACTTCTTTCGTATGCGGCATTGATCAGTCATTAACAAGGACGAAACTACATTCGGCCTTGTTAAAATACATTCGAATCGTGCCTATGCCATAATTGTGAACGACGATCTCGTTTAGAAACTCAACGACATCTCAAAAGGATTAAAATGAATTATTGAATAAATATTCTCTAAAAGGTAATGAATTAGTTGATTATTTTTTATCTGATAATACTCAAGCTAGGCTTCGAATAATTGTTTGATACGAGATAGAGATTAAGATTGTGAATCAGAAAACTACTTGTATTATATTAATTTTCTGATTGATGAAATATTTCAGAGATATGGCATTATTGTATTATAAATTATATCAGCATTATTTCATTGTCTTTCATAAAATAGTTTATCAGTAGCAGATACTTGAGATGTAGAAAACACCATGTATGCTTGAACTGAAAGTAAATTAACATGCAGTTCATTAAACCTGAAATTTCTAGTCTAGATGATTTTGATCTTATATTAATTGCGGAATATTTTAGGTTTTTGGGTTTTATGAAAAATCTTAATAATTAACAAAACACCAGTATTTGTTCTAATATATTTCATCCTGTCAATTGTTGCTTGAATATTGCTTTGTTTGTTTCTTAATTCTTATTATTTCTCCGGATTTTACAGTTGATAGCACTGAACAACAATATTGTACTTTTCTTCTGATGAATGACTTATCATTTGATGCTTTCTAGCAGCTCTGGTTGTTCACGAGTTGAAGCAGAGCTATTGCTAAATAACCCAAACATTTAATATGAATATAGATTAAAATAAAAAGAACAAAAACAAAATACACTTGTTTTCAAGAAAATGCAAAAAGACGTAATATCCTTCCATACAGTTGGCATATAAACGAATTCTGAGCTTTACAAATTCAATTGTATCTCAAGCTAATGTTTCACAGCATAAGGTAATTGACATTGGGACGAAAACTGATAGTGATAGCGACTTTGAAGGTGACCTGAAATCGCCTAAATAATTCAATCAAGATGATTTAACCCACCTAATCAAAGATCTAGGACAAAGTCTGCTCCAGAAATCCTGGCTTCTAGGCTAGAAGAAAGGAACCTTGTATCGAAAAGAATTAAAGTTTGTTCCTCAAATATTTTGATGAAGATGATGATTTTGTATTCTGTAAAGATGTTCTTGGATTAGTGGCTGCAATAAGATTACGAAATTACGTTAGTAATGATTAGTGTTTGTTCATAGATTCGTCAAATCGGAGTATAAAATGTGTTAGTTCCTCACAAAACGAAAATAAATGAAGGTACATTCTACTAAAGTGAAAGAAGAATACACATCTATTGCTTTGGTTTAGGACAAAATTGAGAATAAGGAAAACAATTGACTCATATGTGCTGATTTTAAAAAGCTGAACTTTCTTTTAGGCCAACAAAATGGATACTCAAAGTATTCTAGTTGTCTCTACTCGTAGGATAGTAGAGCTGAAAATCAACACTGGGTTAAGAACGATTGGGCTACTCAGGAAGCGCTAATTCTAGGACAACGAAACGTGATATATCCACCTTTAGTATTGAGGAATCGCATAATATTGCTTCCGTTGAATCTGAAGTTAGGGCTCATGAAACACTTCGTTGAAGCTCTTAACAAAAATAATAGAAACTGTTTTCTTTTCTTGTCCCAAAAGTTTCCAAAATTGAGTGCTGGAAAGAGAAAAAGCTTGCATATTTGATGGGCCACAGATGAGATCATTAATAAAAGGCACAAGTTTTATGGGAACTATGATAGAAAGTGAGAAAAACGCATGGAATGCGTTTGTTCCGCTGGTTCAGAAGTTTTTGGGAAATCAATTAAATTCCAACTACTCTCAACACGTTGAACCAATAATGAGTCTCTTTCAAATGCTTATATGTAATTTGAGCAACAAGTTCTTCAGAAACACTTAGACTATGTTCCTGCTAATCTTGGAGATTTAAGTGAGGAGCAGGGCGAGTGAGTCCACTGGGTCCTTCGGACTATGAAGGACCGCTATCAATGCTACTGAAACGCACACATGATGGCTGTCTATTGTTGAAGCTTTCAGAACAGCTCACTGACTACAACATTCGCAAGAAAATATTACAAAATAAAATTTATTTTCACTTCAAGAATTTGATAAAATTAGATTAGATCAATTTTGAAGAAGTCGTGTTTTATTGTGAAATGGGCCATATTTTATATTTTCAGAACTAGAGCTGATACAGTAGTTTCAATTTAATTCAACGGATTTGAAATAGCCATTTAAAATTAGGCTAATATCATGAGCCATAACTCAATCATCAGATTATAAAATATTTGAAATTAATATTCTACTAAGAATATTCAATTGATTTCGCCTTTGATTAGTGATAGTTAATCATGATGACGATAAGAAATTAAACTATGTATTATAGAATCATAATAGTTTATTGTAGTTCAGGAATACAATTACGGTCTCTCGACTATATTTAGCTGACAACTGAACTAAAGTTGAAATATAAACATAGAAAAACAGGTAGATACAACATTAATGAGGATGAAAACAAGAGGAGATAAACGAGTTATGTTGAAAACAGCTATTATTTGAAGATATTGAGTATAGACGAATAAGTCGGGACATTCTGGACCAAAGGGTAGAAAATGATGGCCATTTTCTATACAATGTAAAGCGGAAGTAGATTCGTCGGTTTTCTGGATATTGTAATTTGTTTGATGCATTTTGGATCTAGTTTTGAATGAACGACCAATCTGACCTAAGGCCTTCGTAATCCATACTGGACAACCAGTATGATCAAATCTATCAGTTCTATCTTAACTATTGAAAAATTCTTAGGAAAGTTTCATGTGGGTGTTCAAAGCTACTTTTTTATGCTGTTTGGAAATGATATTTGCTATCTTCTCGCTGATAGGACTAAAATATGTGAATGAAATCTATTTTTCTGTATTAGTTCTATACGTGGGTAAATATTATGATATGCTATTTGTGTTTATTTCTTTCTGATCATTCTGTTAATTAGGTTTAGGGGATAACCATTGTTCTTAGCTATTGCTCTATTAGGTGGCACTTCTCTGGACATATTTTCTTCGGATAATGGCAGAACGAAAGCCCTATAGTTCATTTAATTAAACGCATTTACGCTATTATGAGTGTGTTGAGCGATAAGGGAAGCAAATATCAGTAGAGGTTCGGTTTGATATATATATATATATATATATATATATATATATATATATATATATATATATATATATATATATATATATATATATATATACAAAACTTAGTGTGCTATTTTTATGAGTGATTGTTAGGTCTGAAAAATGATGAATTCTATTGATGTAAATTTAAAATTGATCTTGTTGTCAAGCGGTTCCTATAAAACATGATAGTATATTGTCTACATATCTATACCAAAATTGTACTACTTTTGATTTGGAGGAACTGAATATATCTTCAATAGACGGCATGAAAATATCAGCTAGTTAAGGGCTCAATGGACATCCCATCGCTAGACCGCGAGGTTGCTCATAAAAGTTGTTATTGCATTTGAAATAATTCTGTGGTTACGCCCACCTTCAGCAAGAACATGAAATCATTTCATACAACTGGATTAAGTAGAATTTGATTAAGATGTTTGGTAGCAATGGAAGGCATTCACAAAGACAATGCTCCAATACGTCCAGTAGTGTCATTTATGAATAGCCCAATATATAAATTGGCAAAAGAACAAAATCTTGTATCAAAATAAAACAAATTTCACACCTACATATTCAATTGAAAACTCAGTTTAATTAACACAAAAATTGAAATCGGTTCAAACCCTAAATAAATCATATTTAATTAATTCGGAAGTAGATAACTCGTTTTCCAACATCCCCGGAAATGAATGCGTTCCATTGGTCTCTGACATCTCAAACAAATCACACGTTAATCGGATCGTATAAAATGATTTCATGTTTTTGTTCAAATCGTGCCTGCAACAGAATTATTTCAAAACTCCTAACAAATTTTATGAACAACCTCATGCTCTACAGATGGGTACTCCGTTGAGCCCTTTACTAGCTGACATTTTCATGGGGTAAATCATATTCAATTCCTCCAGATCAAAATTAGTACATTTTTTGTGTAGATATCTAGACGATATACTAGCATGTCCCCTAGGAAACCCTAGACAACTAGATCAATTTTGTACATCAATAGCATTCATCCCAGAATTTCATTCAAAATAGAGAGAAAAGTCGACAATCAGATTCACTTATTAGACCTAACAATCACGCATAAAAATAACACACTTAGTTTCGATACCTTGAGTGTGACTAAACATACCCAAAATATTATAAGACCGCTGCGTTTCATTCAATGATTCATAGAATAAAATATGTCCAAGGAAGTGTTAACTATTAAAGAAATAGCAAAGAATAATGGTTATCCCTCAAATATAATAAACGGAATGATCAGAAGAGACAAACATATATAGCATATCATAATATTTACCTAAGTATAGAATCAACCAATACAGATAAATACACTCAATTAACATATTTTATGTTAAAAATGCCTTTTCAAAATGGCATAAAAAGTTGCTTTCAAAACCAAGAATTTTTCAATAGTAAAAATAAAACTGATAGATTCGACAACACTGGAGTTTACAAGTTGTCTTTTATAGATTGTGCATTTCTATAGGTTAGATTGGTCGTTTATTTGAAACTAGATACAAAGTTTTCATTACAACAAACTTCCTATAAAGATAATCTTCTGAACGACAAAATGTCACTGCTTATTCGACTATATTTGATTTCTTTGAATAATACCTGTTTTTAACATAATTCGTTTATTATTTTTTGTAGGCAAACTTATAAATTTTGCATCTACGTGTTTATGTATGTATGTATTGCAACTTAAATTCAGTACTTGTCAGCTGGAGATGGCCGGTAGACCGAAATTGCAATCCTGAATTTCAAGAAACTCTTGTGATAGTATAATACATAGCTCGATTTCTCATTATCATATAAATCCCAAATTCGAAAATGAATGTCAATAAAATAAACTTTGTCGTGATTCATAATAAATATATATTCCTTATTTGAAAACTTGAAACAATTCGCAACTTTTGAACGTCACAAGTTCGCGAACTCGGTCATTTATGATTGAAAGTCAATATATAAGTAAGACCATAAAAATGTAGTCTGTCAAGGTTTGTATGTCTTGGAGAAAGTAGGAGATGAGATAACCTCTGAAGGAATCTGTAAATTATCCATTAAACGAGGATGTCACAGATGGCATCTCAACTTTTTTGACCAAACCAAACTTGTATAAAGTTGCATTGCGTAAGCCATTGCTATATTTTATCATTTATTTTCTGCAACAAATTATTTTCAATTTGCATCAGTCAAACTAATTTTTTGGTCTTATTATATCAAGAAATTTTCATTCGTTTATTCGGTTTATATATCAATACTTGTTGGAGCTTTGAGAAATTTGATGTTTACTAAGTGGAGGATTGTATATGACACTATACCGGGTGTAACTGAAGGACCACCCCTGTAATTTTTTTCTATTTGGAATATTTGTATGAAATTTGTTGATCAGATAGAAGACAACATTTTGAATTTGAAAATATTAATATGTTTGACATTTCGTTTCCCGTTATGCCGGAAAATATACCAACTTTCGATTTTCAAAAGGGACACCTTGTATTTTTTTGCTCATTTTTAATTGTTCATCTTATCCTATGACCTTTTAACATATTTTTGAAAGAAAAACAAAACACAATTTTTCTTTTGCAATTTTCATCTCTCCATGAATAGTGACAATTGACTTAGCTCAACACTCATATCACGAAAATACAAGATTGTATCTAAAAATTTAATTTCTCATTCTTTACGGGGTGTCAAAGTTTCAAATTTCAGTTTTTCCTCAAAAAGTAGGTTTTCTTCTGAGACAACCGTATCGGTTCGCCCGGTATTACAGAAGCAGTATTTTTTTATACTACTCACGTCACTCGTAACGGTTCCGGAATGCTATTGGAAAATACTTATGCAATTGTTGCAGAGTTTCCCCATTCACTAATAACAATAACTATGTTGGCGATGCAAAATTTTTGTTCATACTTATAATATTCTGTGATCATAAAAATATTACTGTGACATGTCAAAATTTCATTGTTATTAAATATCGACATGGCGAATTAGTGAATTCAGTTTTGAGTATGAATCAATACACCCAAAGTGAAAAAGTCCATATGCTCCTTATTTATGGAGAGTGCTAGCAAAATAGCGTTCGAGCTGAACAATTATACAGAGAGCGCTATCTGGGAAGACTTCATCCGTATAGAACCTATTTCTCTAAAGTTGAACAAAATTTCATGAGGTTCAACCTGCTGCTTAGATATTTACCCTTAGAACTCCGGAACCGTTAAGAATAGAGTGAATTGAGTGGTATAAAAAAAATTCTTTCCGGTATAACCGGAAACGAAATGTCGAACATATTAATGTTACCAAATTCAAAATGATGTCTTCTATCCGATTCCCACATTTCATCAAAATATTCCAAATAGAAAAAAAGTTACAGGGGTGGCCCTAGTTTCAGTTACACCTGGTATAAGGATATAAGTGCATATGTGTATATGTTCTAGTACGTATACTAGGCTGAGCCTTATCTCTTTACTTTCCCATTTTCAATAAACATCATTGTTATTATGTATCCTTTGATGTAAACATAAGTTTCTGGTTCAAGTATCATAATAAAGATAATGTACAACCTTTGTCCCAATGTCAATTGAAAAAAATGATTCGTCATTGATGAATGAAATCAAACAATAAATTATACAGGATGATTCAGAATAGGATATGGTAATAATAGAGTTCTTCAGATTAACAACACATCTTCCTTTTCCTTTCCATTATCCCTGTTTAGATACTCACATCAAAATTAAAGAAAAGATACTTCCAAATTATAAAATCTGTTTGGTTCAACAGATTTTGATAAAACTTTGGATATTTTTAATGAAATTAATTTAGACGAGACAGTATTTTCCGTTTTTCATTTACAAAAGGTGAGCTTATTACTGAAGGTCGGATTATATGCAAAGCCGAAATGTGAAAATATGAACATCTATATGTAATGATTCTTCGAAAATATGTGAAAAATTTAGAGGAATATGTATAGTATAAATATCTTTTGAAGAGTTTTTGAGCACAATAATAAGAATAAGAGTTCTCAACTAAGAATTCGTTCATTAAACTTAAGATTATTCAATTTTTATTATAAAACGAATTGATAACTAAATGTTCTCTAAAATTTACTGAAGTGAAATTATGACGCTTATCGTTAAACATATGTTTATATAAAGAAAAACTTTTTCTACATCTACTGAGGTAATGGGAGAAATTCTTAAATATTCCAATATACTAGGCAACGATTGAAAACTAACCGTTAAAATCAAATGGACTTCTCACCTCCACAATTGAGAAAAATATACAAAACAAGGAGACAGATATAATGAAAAGTATCCTTTGACCCACCTTAGATAGGGAAAAAATGAAAATATTTTTATGAATACGAGGTACTTACGATTTTCGAACATGCTTTGCAAAATAAGTTTTCTCCATCTATGATGAACCCTGAATATGCTTCGATCCAATTCCCGTTAATCTTCACTCTCTTTACACTACTTGATTTCAATAGTGAATTATTCGAAATACTTTTGAAAATTTAAAATTGAAATGAAAATGCTTGAATATGCTGTTACCCTCTTACCACATATCCAGATATTTGAATTGAAGAAAATGTAAGACAAGAGGAATTATGGTTCAAAAATCATTCTTATTTACGATACAATTGTCCTAATGGGTTTTTTCAACGTTTAGCTCTTTAGAAGATTAGGTGATACATAATGTACGGATCGATAAGAACAACTGTGCGGGTGAAATAGCTCCTCCCCTCGTTGCGCGTTAACTTTGCCGGTCACGTGGCCAAGAGCTCAGTTCTCAATTAAACTTTGAAGCTTTAAGAAGA
Organism: Cryptolaemus montrouzieri; assembly: GCA_013387265.2. Lineage (NCBI taxonomy): Eukaryota > Metazoa > Arthropoda > Insecta > Coleoptera > Coccinellidae > Cryptolaemus > Cryptolaemus montrouzieri. Next base: position 26,805,689 of record JABFTP020000001.1, read on the forward strand.
GCGAAGCGAACAGAACTGAATCTTGTAAATTTCACTTCCATACTTATAAGTTTTGGTGATGATGGAGTTCGTTTCCAATTTGAAATGGAAAAAATTGAGTGGGCAATCCCGGAGAATAACTGGGAATGACATTCATTTCATGGAATGAGAGGGGATGCAAAAAGTACCTGTAATTTCTTTGAAGGTTCAAGAACCTGTAGCTGTCGCCGCAGGCGTTGTTTTGCGAACTGTGCAATACGATTGTACCTCTTAAAATTTCCGTTTTCTTTGTTATGTCGTCAATCGTAGATAAACCCATCGAGGTATCACAGAGATACTCGATACTTAGGAAAAACATAGTAGCCAATCCTTTGCTTCAAATCTCTATTGAGTATCAACCCTCAATTACTATATTTCATACTATTGTAAAGATTGCAGGTATTCTTGAAAATTTGAATTATAAGGAAAAAACAATAGTACTATATGAAGGTTCAGTTAGAAAAACCCGTGCCTTGAAAATTTTCTGTAGTCTAACTGGTGATGAGTCTTTGACTCACTTCCTTGTAATAAAAATTGAAATGATCGAGTTCCTTGAAATGCCATATGCCTAAGAGGGATAATTTTCTCAAATAGCCCTTACGCCGACCCTGATAGCTATTTTACATTACATTGAAGAACGTATTATTCATCTTACTTCCTCCGATTGCTATCTTATTCTTCGCGCATCTTACAAGAACCGAATAGATATTCTTGTCGACTTGTAGGTACCTGACTTTCAATTGTTTGATTCACAAGCCTTGGAAGGAATATGATGTATGGAATCTAAGTAAATGACGAAAATATGTAACAATACTTTGTTCAAATTAGGTAAAAATATGTAAAATATATAAAAAATATGTAATTTACATACAATCCGCTCTTTAAATACTATTTAATAATCAAATTCATCACTTCGAACTGAGATTTGATTCGAGATAGTCTTTCCAAAATAAAATTCAACCTTTTGAGAAATGCCACCAATTGAGTGGACCAGTGCTCTCATAACCCGATATTTCGTTAATTTTTGGCAAGCAACCTGAAATTTATTCGATGTTTATTGTGCTTTACTACCCACTTATTGGCTTTTAAAATTATTTGGGAGTGATGCACATCAGGAAGAAACAGCGATATGTGTCCCCGAGAAATTGCGTGCTATGCATGAAAATACAATCGATAATTTTAGAGTTTTCCTTATTGGTAAACACTGCTCATCAGTTTTAAATTGATAACTGTAATTTTATTGTCTAATGCTCTCCAATGTTCTTTTGATAGTTTTCATTATAAACCGTGTTTCCTAGAGCACTTATATTTTGCCTACCAATCGATCTACAATTGTATATAATGAAACACGAGGTACAAGATGGATTTTGGATATTCTCAATTAAAAACGTTTATAATCGTCTACGAAGGTAGGAACCATTATCAGATAAATTCAAAAAATCTAAAAAACATGACAAAAATCAAATAAACATATTGATAACATTGGACAGCAAAATTGCACTTTTCGTCTGATGAATGACTTGTCACATGATATTTACTAATTTGACGTCGCTGATTCTAAATATATCCCCATTTATTTTTAACAGCTCTTATTTACGAGTTATATCTCTTATTGAATAACACTTAATTACAGTAATAATCTGCTGTTAATTTAAAAACATTGATTCAACTCATTTCAATTCGATATGGCATCGTCAAGAAGAGTTTGCATAGAGTATATATTTTATAAATACCGTCTTAATGTGACTGAGTTTTTAAGTTAAGTTTACAATAATTACTTTCGGCATCCACTGGAAATGCGTGATGAGCCTTGGGTTCCTTAAAAGACTTGTAAAATGTGCGTTGAGTTTCTACGTTTACGGACAATTATTAAGAGAAACTTATCGGTACAAAACTGTTATAATCTAGAAAGAACCGTTAACCACCATGATGATTGGTTTTTTGGTTGGTTATAAAAAGTGGCATTAACCGATGAAATCTTGCCAAATGGGAATAGCCTTCAATAGAATCGGCACATAGACGAATTCTGAGGCCTAGAATTTCCCCTGTAATGGCTAATGTTACACAGCAGAAGTTGATTGACTTTGAGAAGAAAACTGATAGTGACTTTGAATGTAACCTGAAATCGCCGAAATTATTCAATCGAGATGATTTAAACGACCTAATTAGAGATCTGGAATTCCGAAGTCTTTTTCATTACACTCAGTAGAATACTCATTCTACTAAAGTGAAAGAATAATATACATCTATTGCTTTGAGGTTGGACGAAATTAAGTATATGGAAAACAACTGGCTCATATGTGTTGATTCAAAAATGGTCAATTTTCTTCTAGACCAACGGAGTGGTTACACAGAAGCCTCTTTTCTCTGCTCGTAGGAAAATATAATTAAAATTCAAGCGCTAATTCCAGGACAACAAAAAAAATCCACCTATAGTATCAAGGAATGGCATATTGTTACCTCTGTTGCATCTGAAATTAGAAATCATGAAACAATTTGTTAAAGCTCCTAACAAAAATAGAAATGTTTCCTTTCCTTGTCCCCAAAGTTCCCAAAATGTAGAAAATATAAAAGCGGGCGTGTTTGATGGGTAACAGACTAAATCATTAATGAAAGACACAAGTTTTACAGGACCTGTGACAGAGATTTAGAAAAATGCTTGAAATGACTTGTTCAGAATTTTTTGGGAAATAAGAAAAGTTCCAACTATTCTCAATATGTTGAACAAAAAACGAGTCACTTTCAAATGCTTGGTGATGAGAATCAAGTTACACATTATTCATAACCACCTAGATTATTTTCTTCCTAATTTTGGGGATCCAAGTGAAGAACGGGGCAATGGATTCCATTAGGGCCTTCGGACTATGGAGAAACGCTATCAAGGCTACTGGAACGCACACAAAAAGGCTGACTATTGCTGAAGGATTCACAATAGCTTACTACATCTGCAAGATAATCTTACACAAGAAAGCTTTCTCAATCTTAGAATATAATGAAATGAGATCAATTTTGAATAAGTTGTGTCTTACTGTAAAATGGGCTATATTATATATTCTCTGAACTAGAGCTGATACAAAAGTTTCAATCACGGATTTGACATCATCATTTAAATTCAGGCTGATATTATGTACCATAACTCAATCATGTGAATTGTTGTTCTGCAGTGTAATTTGTGAAAATTTCCTCATTTAATAATTGAAAAAGCTTCGTATTATATACAAATACGTTAACGAGGTGTCCGCGTACAAGAAAGGGCCTATTAGAACTATAAAATTTGGGATTAAAGTAAACGGATACTGATTCGCAATTTGCAATTGTTTTCAAGTGGTACTACCTCCTTCCATGCCGGGCATCGACTACAACTTTGCTATATTCAATGGCATGGTGTTGTTTTCAATTTTTTTTCATTTACGAGCATCCTTTTTCAAGCATCTTTTGTAAAGATTTGTCCTATCGAAAATTAATCACCATTGAGATATGATTTTTTTCATCGAAAAATCATAGTGTACAGATGGCACCGAATGATAATGCGTTGGAACTTCACTCCATTAAAAATTCTAAAAATACTGAAATCGCTATCATTGCGGAAAAAAGGTCTTAGAATACGTTAAGTGCATGAAGTGCGTACAATTCTTTGACCCATCGAGCATAACATAGTCAGCATACAAGAAATCCACTGTTTTCAAATGCATTCACCAAAGGTTCCTCAAGAAAATAACGATGACTGCACGCAAACATGGAAATTAGAGATGGTTCATAAACTCCAAGAGACAAGTCTAGGAAATCATCATCTAAAAGAACTGCTCATTGATAATCCTGGATAATCCTTCAATTAGTCACCTTGAGAACAATTTGCCATCCTCAATGCAGCACTCTGAAAAAGAATAATAAACACAACCAAACTGTCAACACTGAATCAAGCCAGATTCAATCACACAATAAACTTGCAAAACCCAAAACCAAAAAATAATAAATCACATTTCCTGATGGTACGTGGAACTGATAAATCATCAACTTTTGTATAAGCTGAAAGACAGGCTGGAAAGAGTTTCATTGAGTACCTTTGAAGAAATGGTTCACAGACATGTCCAATCTAAATTTCCTCAAAAGAAAATCACAGTGGAGGTACTATCTGTCAGAGAGGGATCAAAGAGCTGCTCTTTCAAAATTGGAGCTGAAGTAGGACTGTTAGATGAGTTATATAATGTAATCATAAGAAGCTTCAAATGTTTTCGTCCCCATAGGGAAAAACAGGGCAACTTCAAAGGCTTACATTCAAATGGACAAAAACTCCTTGGTAATATCGAATAGCAACTTGAAGTTGATTAGAAATAAACAGACATGTGCGCTGATTTTCTATCTCAAAATAGGATAGACATATCCTAATTTACAGAACATTGCACTTCTTGCGACATATTGAGGAGCCTTGATCTTAGCGAATTTGAAATAATACAACAGCCCACCACTTTAAAACATCAAATTTGACATCCATAATTTTCTGACTTCAATTTATTGCAATAATATATTTTCTACACGACTATCACTGGATGTAATAAGTCTTAAATCATTTTTAATAATAGAATTTAAACATTCCCACCCTTCAAATTGAATATGCACTTGACTCTTATGTGCTTTTCATGTATTTTCATTCTATAGCTAGTTACGAACGAATATGCCGTAATTGAAACAAACATCATCGATTGCCATGTCAACATCATAATAATCATCTTCGAAAAAGTAATTGTATAATGTTATAAGTAAAAAATCGGGTGCACTAGATATAGAATTTGAAAATATTTAACCTGAAATAACAAATTATGTAAATAATATTATCGAGAACCTGTTTGCCGCAAAAAGCAAAATAAGAATACAAGTCTCATGCACTATTGGGAGAATGCTACAAGAAAAAAAACGAACTCCTTTTCTGAAAATGCTCTGCTAGCATTTTTTGGTGTTTGATTAACAAAATGGAAATCCTCAACTCTGTGGAAAATTTATTCATTCCTCAAAACAACAATGGATGTAAAACACCATATCGATATTTCAAAATATAAAAATTGGAATCTTCCTTAAAACAATCTTCTGAAAATTATATATCTAAGAAACGAAGATTTTTACATAAGAAAATATAAAACAATATTCAGTGGGTGCTCTGGATGGGATATATTCAGCTACAAATGTAAAAAAAAATTATAATTTAAATAACAATTTTTCAACTTTTCTGCCGTTGGTTCTTTGTCTTCCTGACTATGAGACCTAGATCTAAAATGTAATACTTTGTCTCTTATATTTTGAATGATCAATCGATAAAAATTCTGTCAGCAAAAATTCGTACGGGATAAAATGGATATGAGAGAAGAAAAAAATCACCCTGTAGATTTTTACAAAAATTCGAAACCCCAAATCGTGTAGGCCCTACAATTCAAATTTATGCTCTCTATATGCGGGCATATTCCATAAATATGCAGCCAATACAGAAATATGTGAATATAGAATATGGAATGGTAATTTATATGATATTACAGGTGACAAAATGAAAAATATATATAAAGAAAAATCAACTTTAATAAAATTTTGACCATATTGACTAATCATTATCTTCAGGCTAAGGCAATGGTTTAGAGAATTCTGTAATATTTTCTTGCTTGGCAGTTTTCAAAAACTCATTCAATTCAAACTCATATTCAGCAGAGGCATTAGCAAGTTGCCTCTTTAAAAAATAGGTTTTCGCTCCATAGATATATCAATTTTCAAAGAGAAATCACAAAACTCATTTGCCATTCTTCAACCTGCATTCGAATTTTTCAAATTAAATGTCACGTTTTCAGTGATTGTTGAATCAATAGCCTGTAATTTTACATTTCCTCTTCGTCGGTTTCAGTCAAATCTTCATCTTGCGATGAAGAAGCCACACCTGAATGTCACTTAATTCTATCTGTTCGAACACATTTCTCTTCCTATTATATCGGCAATTTCTGCAATGTTTTTAAAGCGCGAGTATTAAACGAGTATAAAACATTTGGTTTGTTTATATTCTTCAAAACACCAACCACGACGAAGGGGTCTTATGCAAAAAGAAAAATCGAACCAATGTAGCGGCGATATCATTTTAAAAACATATTTAGGGCTTAGTAGTAATGAGGCTATTTTCATCTTTTATTAGTTCATTTGACGAAAGCGTTTACAAGATATATCGATTCCTATTTATTCATACATATTTATGTAAAGATGTACCGATTAAATCTGGGAATGAAGTATTCTTTAGCCGTGAATATAGGAATTGGGTCGCATTTTGATTATCCGCAAATAGTGAAAATGCGAATGTAAGAATCGCGCATACGGAGCTTTTACTGTTACTCGAAAAATCAAATATTAATGAAGCTCATTTCAAAATGATCTGACGCCCTGTACAAAGTAAAAGTATTCATAATCTTGTGTTTCCGTATAATTTTTATGCATCACACAGTCGTGCAAGGGTAATTTATTTCTTGATATTTAATTCAAATGAATTTTTCCTCATTTCATTTGTTAAGGCAATAATCAACAGTTCGACCCGATATCAAGAACTCGCAAAATATTCATCTTCGAATTCCAAACAAGCGTGAAACCCAAAGACGGCTATATCGTGGGCTTCCCAGACGCTCAGGTTTGTTTAGGATTACTGGTATGTTCGTAGATGTTTCATATAAAGAAGGTTGCATATTTTCAACCATGTTATTTGTGCGGGAATTAGGGACCAAAGTGTTTTGCATGATTACGATTTTGTCTGGTAAGTTGGAATAATACGTTAATTAATTTACCGAAATTATTTTCTGGGAAATTTGTTTCACACTTTTTTATAGAAGAATATAATCGTGACTGAAAGTATGTTTTATAAACATGAGATTTGAATTTAGTGCCTTTTGAAATGTGAAACAACATGAAAACGGTTATATGAAACCGAAAGAGAATTTTTGAAATTCATATAAAAAATTGCATTTTCTTAAATTATCGTCCATATTAAGCTCCAATGTTCAACAAAATTCAACAGATGCAATTGTATTTGAAGTGTCCCATTTTCGTAGATTTTTCGAATTTTTTTATTTGCTCGCAAATTTTTTATCATTTTCAATTATGTTGAGGAACTCTCGAAAAGTGATAGATAAGCTTAGAAAGAACCGAAGTTTCAAAATTATTTAAATAGTCAGTTTTAAACATAAAATACACATGCCAATTACAAATTTACTCCACAAGGGTTGAATTTTTAGATTCGGAATATTTTTTCTAAATTCTTTCACAGTCAAAAGTAGATAATGCTTTTGCTCTTCATAAATGATCATCAAATTCTTTCACTGATGCAACATCACGTTCTGCAATATCATTGACTGCACTATATCTGTTCCAGCTTTATAGTCAGCAATTTTTTTTTTTTTAATCGGAAGATATTCCAAGTATCTCAAAGAATCGGGATGGCATACAAGACACGAAATCTTCGATATTTTTTCTTTGGTACCCAGAATTATTCGCTTCGGAGAGAAATCGAGATCTTCGTTATCTAATGCCTGTACCATTATTTTGTTTCGTATCTAAAGCAATTTCGTCACCAAAAAATGCAAATGATACGAGCTTCTCTGACAAGTACCACAAACGTCCCATAAATGTATTTAGAGAAACTTTGGATAGTGCAGGATTTATGTTTTCGAATATAATCAAGTATTTTAGTAGTTGCAAGTCATGTCTGAGCGATGACGAATCAAACAAAGCTTGATACCAGTGTTTAACGTAAATCATGGCTAAAACAATGCAAACATCGTTCTTGAATCTTTTTTTTCTTATCCTCCGATCATTTTCAACTGGTGTCCAAATAATTTTCAAGCAATATATAGCTTTTGTCATCCAGCGAGTTCTGCTAGCATTCTAAATAATGTTCGTTTCACAGGAACTCCTCTTAGGCAAATAATAGTGAGGTTGAGTAGCTCTTTATAATCATCGCAAAGCTGATTTCGATCAGAGAAAATCAAATTCTGAGCTATGTTTTGAACTAATTTCAGCGAATCAGGATCAGATGTTACTGTTTTGTATTCTCAAAGGACATAGTGCTGTGATTACGACAGCTTCTAACATTACATCTACTATATGATAGAGACATTCAAGCCAAATCATATATTTCTTCATTTTTTTCTCCAGTAGTATGCTGCTCTATTTCTCAGTCACGAGTTGACTGCCGTCGTATCGAAGGACATGCACTTTATTTTATCGCTCAATCCCCAATTGAAGTTTTGTACTATAGACAGCTGACACACACGCTTCTCCTGTTCTACGGTCTAGTTTTGGGACCGATAGTAGCTAATCGATTCCTTGCCCTGACACCAAAACAGGAAGACGGTCTGCCATTTCTTTACGATGCTTCAGACGCGGACGACGAGTAAACGACCTGTTGAAAGTAAATTCCATGGGGTCAGAACCTGTATAGATGTGCAACTTTTCTGTCCTCTTAAGCCGTTCTCGTGTCTTGTGAACTTTTGCCTCATTAATGAAACTCGCTTTGACCACTGCATCTTTTAGACTCCTTACACTCCGCACGTTGTGCTAGCAAAAACTATTCATATTCTTCAACCTTCAAGATACTTAAGGCATTAGCATGTGCAATATCAAATAACCCGTCTATTTTTAGCTGCCATAGCTTCTCTTTTTACTTTATGGCCGGCGAACGTTTTTCCTTACCCTTTCAAGATTTTGCCACTCTTTAATATATTGTTCCACTTTAGCAATCTCATGCTTCTTCAATCTGGTCGGTACTCCAGCCTTTTTTCCCATCGCCAAGACGTCGCAAGTATTCAAAGTAGCAAAATCATGAGTACGTTTATTGTTTTCGTTTTTGTGGTAAAAAACAACTGCAACACTCTTTTGAATGATGGCAACTTCATTGCACTCAACTAAGGCGTCATTTGACCAACTAATGATTTTGTTATTTCTTGTGGAAACAGATCCACTTTCTCTACTTTTTGAGGACATAATAACACAATAAGCAACGTAAATAATACGTGCAGTCTCGCTTACGCCTTAATCGGAACTAACTTGAGCGAGTTGCTGGGGGTGCCCTTGAGATTTTTAGGCAAGCGGGTAGCCAAATTAAAAACAAGAGCTCGTTAACGTGTACTATAAACAAAAAACCCATACCCGGTTGTAAATTTCTTCAAGAAAGTTTTTCTTCATGATTCATTTCATCATATAAGAAATCGTATTGAAAATCTGTATTCATATCAAAGCACAAAGAACATAATTAGATGATGCCCCGATGATATTTTATCATCATCATCATAAGGGACACCCTAATACGCATGGCAAATTATTTCAAGAAAAATTCATAAAATGACGATTTTGAATTAATTTCAATTTGGAAAAAGAGGCATCTGCTATTGCTTCTGATGTATACATATTATACCTAGACTTCAAGTTATCAACATCCCGATAGATCTAACCATAAAATCCTACAACCTCATATAATTTTTTTTCACAATATGCATCACTGCTAAGATATTGATCTCCAAAATTGCTGATGGATAATACAATGACAACGGAAAAATTTAGGAAAACTTTTATTTTTAATCCCACCAGATCCTTATCAGAACCCACCATAGCTGGAACATCATCGGTTATCAACCCTACCAGTAGATATAAAACTTTTGAACTAAAATATTAAAATCCTGTCAACCAGTATGTTATTTCAGTAAGACAAACTTCAAGTGATTTTGTTATGGTTTAACATGAAAGCTTCTTCTTTGTGTAATTATCATGACCATACAGTATGCTGCTTCAGTAATGCAACCACCCCATTAGTTTGCCTCCAGGTACTTCCAAAATCCAGGAAAAAATTGTCTATGAACAAATGCTCGACGTTTTGCTGAAGAACAAGAGAATCCCTTCAAACCAGCATGGTTTTATTCGCGGAAGATCAATCATAACAAATCTCCTTGAATGCATTTCATCTTGGATTAGATCTGTGGATGCCCGTCGATATCATATACCTTGACTTCAGTAAGATTGTGAAAGGGGTCCCCACCGTCGTCTTCTGGTGACACTTGAACACTTTAGGATTCGGGGAAACTTACTATTGTGGGTTGGGGTTTTCTTGAGTAGTTGAGAGTTTGGCGTCAGAATTTCAGACAAGTCATTGTCTTAAAGAAATGTCTTGAGTGGCGTACCGCAAGGATCGTTCCTCGGTCCTGTGTAATTTCTGATATAGGCAGTCGATCTGCTAATGAAACTCAAATCTAACTGCTCATAATTCGCTAACGACCCGAAAAACTTCAATAACCTCAACAATCATAATCTTCTGCAGGAAGATCTGGATAATGTAGGAAAGTGGTGTCAAAACTAACTGCTACCCTCAAATATAAAAATATGTATTTTACTTCATAATGGGAAAGACAACCTCAACTACCTATACATAATCAAAGGGCACCCGATCACCTAGAGAAGTCATACAAAAGATCAGGGTATTATCATCTCTGATGACCTAAGCTGGAGCAGACCCATTCATGAAGTCACCGCTAAAGCCAAAAAATGATTCAGCTAATATCGAGATAATTTTACCAATGTGATCCACTTGTGACTGCGAAAATTTGCATGATCTATCTGCGCCCCATCCTCGTATTTTGTCGCCAGATTGGTACCCAAATCTAAAAGCTGACGCTCAACTTCTTTAGGGATTCAACGCCGAGCACCCGGATAGACGCACAAGAGGCGACCTTATATGTGACGTATAGCGTGCTTCATAACCTCTTTGGATATGATTTAACCCACCTGCTTCAGCTAAATTCTAATAATTTGGGAGATCGCAATTTATAACTCCTCAAAAAAATGTTCAAGACCACCTGGCGGCAGAATTTTAGATCCAATAGAGTGTTCACCGCATGGAATACCCTGGAAATTGCAAATGCCACTAGTGTCAACCAATTCAAGAACAGATTCAATTCTTGGAAGAATAGTGAAGTCTGAGTGAACTTCCCTTCCTGTTTTTTTCCTTACATATTTCATCTTTCCAGTATTCTCATTTACTGTATTCCATTTATTTCGTTTGTAACTGTTGACAACAGTTTCATTTTAAATGTATGTCACGTACCAGTGGGTATGTTCTATTTATTGAGTTTGTGCCTGTTGATAACTGATTAATCTTAGAAGTTTTTTTCATTGCGAGTTACCTCGGCTTCAACTCTAATCTCTATCTGTATATATATAAATGAATCTCTGTGTGTATGTTCCATATGCTATTTCAAAACTACTTGACCGATCGGGATGAAACTTTGGAAATATGTTGTGTGAACATCGGCGAAGGTTTCTTACCAAATATTTCTTGAAATAAATATTCTGTGAAATTCATTGTGAATTTGATAGATTCTAGTTTTCTATCTTTCATTTTTCTATTTCACCAATTTTCCAATTTCGTCGTCATGCATGCTTCCTGAAGAAACATCGATTTGTAGATCTAAATCCAGAGCACGACAGAGGAAAGAAAAATAGAAAGGAATCTGATTTCAATAAAACTGATACAAATAAAATTTCTCATATCGAGTTTTCTTAAAATTATATTCCTCCCAAAATTGCAGTAACGCTCGATAATAATAATATAATATATGGGAATGATTTTTCGAAATTCGAATGTTCAGTTATCGAAATTTGTCAAACTAGTAGAAGAACAATAAACTGAAAAAAAATTCTCAAAGATCAACCTTCATTCATTCATGTCGTATTAAACTTGAAAATCTAATAGCTTGCCCAACAATTGACTACTTTATTACATCGAAGATCTCACAGCGAAGGGGTAATTTCATACTCACTAAACGAAATTATTCTAAATGCTCTATTATTCAATATTTATTTTGATACACACACGTGACGTCACCGAGAAATCACATCAACCGAATGTATACCGTCATGCAGAGAATCTCTGATTATTTTTAACATTAGTTCGTCCTGCACTACAGAAATAAACTAAGAGATCAGAACTATCCTACACCGGCCAAAAGTCAGTGCAATTCATTATTATACCTGAACTTGAACTTTTTCGATTGATTTTGTGTCCCGTTGTTTCAAATTTCGAGATACGGATATAAGTGTTAAGAAATGATTTTGTGATCGACGAAAATTTGGAGGTATTTCTTGAGAGTTTAGACGAATTTTTCTGTTATCATTTCGGAAAGTGTTGAGAAAATTTAGTGAATCCTTCACTAATTTGCTACATTATGAGAGTTTGACGTTATTTTTAATTTTCAGTATAACTATGCCACAGCAAAAGGATAAATACCCTTCAACATTCAGCGTTGATGACTTCAATTCCACGTAAGTTCGCACAATTTTCTTTTATAATTTTTAAAGTTTATGCCGTATTTCTATAAGTAAAAATAGCTAAATTCCGAGATTTCGTGTGGGAAGAAACATATTTGTTCATGATCTATTTTGAAAATCAACACGAACAGTTTTCATTAATTTATGTTTATATATGGAATGAATTACACATCAACTGGTTATATCCTTTAGGGTTTTCCTGAAATGTTTCAGAATAATATGAAAATTTTGAATAATCTATTTTATATCACTTATTTCAAGTATATAGAAGCCATGCGTTCTGGATCTTTGCCATAATTTCATGATAATTTTAGTTAGCCTTAGGAACACAAAATTCAGTTAAAATTTCAAAAATTTTTAGTTTTTCTATATTGAAATATATATGCACGAAAGTACTTAATAAAACTCTTTTTTTTTTCTTGATTGTCGATTTTTAGCGAAAACACTCGCACACATCGATTTTTGATTTTTAATACCTAAATGATAAATTGAGGAGTTTACCTTCAACCATCGAACCCCCAGCGACCCCCACTTTTTCTTTTTAAATGACAACCTCCATCTTGTGATTGCTCTATTTAATTCTCTATGAAGCTTCTAGATGAAAAATATCCAAATTCATTCATGCATAATATTGACGAGTACGTTATTGCAAAAAAAGTCTTGACCACATATTTGACCATTCGCAATTGTATTTCAAATTGATCACGAGTCCCCCCCCCTCTACCGAAACCAATTTTGTGAGGAAATGATGAGGTGGCGAGACGGGATAATGGGTATTGTAACACCCTGTATTTAAGAGAGCAATCGTATTTTCTTGAATTTTTTGCACGGTAATCAAGAAGCTTTATAGAGCTTCAAAAAGAAAAATCACATGATGGGGAAAGTTATTTGATAATTGAAACTGAGGGTGGCTGGGAGTTAGGGCGTCGAGAATAAACTCGTCAATTTATCAAAAAAAGCCAGATATTGCGAGCGTTTTTGCTAGGACTTTAAAGTAACACGGTTTATAAAATAATATATGGAATATTTTCATTGAAATTGAATTTTTATTTTAAGGACTGTCCTCACGAAAAATGCAATACAGAAAGAAAAGGAGAGCAAAGGAGACGAATATAATCCCTATGAACATAGGCATTTGGAACATCCTAATACGTGAGTATTTGCATGAAAACTTTGAGTAATAAATTGTTCCATTCAAAGAAAATTTAGTTAGGATTAATCAACTTATGATTATGATTTTAATTGATATCAATTAAATCATGCTCTATCTATCTCGGCTCGAATCGAACCTACTATAACAAAATACCACTGAAGTTAAGTTTTAAAGACTGCAATGAAAAATTAGTATAGGGTAGGTGAAATATTATAGTATATCACGCCCCTCCTCATCGAGAAAATAGTTGTTTGAAAAATCTGCTTAAAAGTATTTTCGAATTATCGTTGTTGATAATTGGCACATCTATACTGATGCGTTGTTTGAACGCGATCTGTCATTGAGTTTGTTCACAGTGCTCGATTTTGTCAGTTCTTACAAGTGTGTTTTGCGAATTTTACAATGGATAAAAATATCGAATGAAGAATTCGTCTCTTTTTATTGCAAATGGAATTTCATGTGCCGAATTGCTGAAAAGATTACATAAGACTTATGGTAAATCGACTTCATCAAAAATACGTTTATATGAGTGGTACAGTGCATTCAACAGCGTCCGAGATGTGGTGGAAGATTTGCCTCGCTCTGGTCGAACACAACATTTTCAACTGACGTTAACATCGATGAAGTGAAGGAAAAGGTAATTGAAAATCGTCATTTGAGTTTGAGAGAGATAGGCAATGAGCATTCTGCGTCCCACGAATCAATTTATACCACTTTGAACGATTGTTTGAACATGATATGCTTTGCCGCTTGACCTAATTTTTCTTCAACAATTGAATCGCGTAAAGGTCGCTGAAGACATGCTTGAACAACTCAACTCAATGAAGATATTTTAGAACGAGTTAATTCCGACCCCACATACATAAAACGCAATGAACTGGTGATGAGATATTGGTTTATGAGCTTGACATGCAAAACAACCATCAAGCTGCGGAGTGTTGCCTTCCAGCTGAACTAATACCGAAAAAACCACGTCAAAGTCTATCAAACATCAAGGAATGTTGACTGTTTTCTTGAATCGTAGCGGTGTTATGCACTCGGAATTCTCGCCAGAAGGTCAGACGATAAATAAAAAAAATCACTTTAGCGTTGTGCGGCGTTTAAGAGAGAAAATTCATCAAACAAGACCAGATTTGTGAAAGGAAAACTAAGGATTTTGTCTCGACAAAGATAACAAAATTTTCCCTATATGTGTAGACACATTGGAGATTTGCATTCAGGGAACAATATTAAACCTTCCGTAGAATGATAAATATCCTTCCCTGAAGGAGCTGATTTTCTGATTCAATATAGTGCAGTTTCGGTCTCATTTGACCTCGTCAGTGTTGCATACCCATTCACAGCACCAGGCCAGACTGGTGCTGTGTGTGTGACCCACTCATCTCAATCCGTTGGAGTGCATCAAGATATTTAAATGTATTTGTACTCCAACCAAACCAGCTCGTTCAGGGAAGAATATTTAACATTCTATGGAAGGTTGAATATTGTTCTATGAATAAAAGTCCTCAATGTGTCATGAATTTTGCAGCACGATAATGCAGCCTCTCACAAGGCTGTCATTGTGAATGATTTTTTGACCAAAAACTCAACAAATTTCATCGAATATTGACCGTATTCTTCAGATATGAGTCCAGACGACTTCTTTCTTTCTCCAAACTCAAATTATCACTTCGAGGAACTTGTTTTGAATCGAAAGAAGACATAGAACAGAATTCACGTCGAGAACTGAAGGCGATTCCGGAAAGAGAGTTTGAAAATTGTTTTGATGATTGGATTATTCACTGATGTAAATGAATCATTTCGGAAAGGGCCTACTTTGAAAGCGATAAAATAAATTTGGATGGTACCTTTTCGACAGAATGTATTTCAGTAAAGCAAAATTGACTGCAGTGCTTTCTTTTTAGACTAAAATTATTGAAAGTTTGGTTCGAAATTAAATTCTTGGAAAAATATGATGTTCTCAAAAACGAGAAAAAGGGAATTACTTTCTATATATTCAAAATAAAATTTCACTTCGTACTTCGATAACCAGTGGAATGTGGAGGTTCTTAAATATAAGTCATTATCATGAATTCATTAAATCTTACTAGCATTCTTACACAACATAATTATCGCAGGAAACAATTCAATGTCAGTACAAATTTATGCAAATTAATATTGTTTCTGCACTGCTAGGGTATTACCATGATGATTTTCTGTTATTTTTATATTTTCAATTCTGTTTTAAGTAAAAACTGAAGTAGTTTATCAAATTTAATTCCTTCAGATTGAATGAAGTAGTATCAACTTTTTGAATGAGATAATAAAAATATTTGGTGGTATTACATATTTTCAAATATATTTTTACATAAAGTCTATTAAATCTTTCTTCAAATGAGATGTTAAAATTTCCCATTAGTCGAATATTTAGTTCTCAAGTTGAAGAGACTTCGAAAACTAGAAAAAAGAAAACTTCCTCTATTGAAGAACAATATCATTGCGACGAATGGAAGAGAGTCTAGATGCATTGATTCCTTTAATTAGACCCCATAACTCAACCCTAATTTCACAACGATAGTTAACTGAGTTCAGAAAATTAGATTTTAGCCCTTATATTTTGAAATATACAAGATATCATTGTCGATCATTCAAATAATGGACGAACAATAAATATCGATTATAATATGACACTATTGATACGCTTGAAAAAACAAATATGAAAAGAAAGCTGTATGAAGAAGAAACATAATGTATCCGGATATATTCTCAAGTACTATCTATTTGCTTATCTGCTATGTTCAAATGCATTTGTAGATTGTGTCACTAAACTACTGATGCTTCACAGATCGTTACATCCTCGTGCTTTAAAAAATCACAACAAGCACGACCTGCCAGTGTTTTGACGTGCTGATACAACAACTTTTTCGTGACTGCTTCCGGAATTATTTTATTTCAGGAGTTGAGCTGCTCTAGGTTCGGACAATAACATCAAGTCGCGAACTTGAAACTATGCATCCAAGTATAAAAGTGACATTTCTACCTCCCAAAGCGACTTCTCTGTTCCAACCTATGGACCAAGGAATACTCCAGGCCTTCAAATTCTATTAAATAAAGCGAACCTTCGGAATCATATTGGATTACATGGAATATGATCCTGATATAAATGTTGATTTCAATCATCAACCATTTCTAGAAAACGTGGATGAATAAATACTAATATTCCAGGGTTAACGAATTAGTCAGGTTTTAATGGAAGAAACTAGTATATAAGTTGTTATCAGCTAATCGAATAGGATGAGTTGCTCCTTATGTGCCTAAATAAGAACATCCAGTCAAAAAAAGTTTTCAAGCAAAAAAAACATCAAAGATGCCAAATGAGCTCTTGATAAGTTTATTAGTGTTTCTTTTCCATCACATAAATTGATACATGAATGACTTACCAAGTTTCCTCGCGGCCAACTGACGAACCAACGGAAATGATCATGAAAATCCGCAATCTTGTGTCAAACGATCGCCGAGTGAAATTGAAAGATATACTGAAGACCATGAACATCTCATATGAACAAATTTCAAACATCTTTCATGAACATTTTCTCTTGACAAAGCTCTAAGCAAGATGGCTGCCACGTTTGTTAACAATCGACCAAAAACGTGAACGGTAAATTTCGGCTCTTGTACGAACTTTTACGGTAGACCCAATATGGATTTCACCGTGAGGTTGTTCATAAAATTTGGTTTGTTTGATTTTCCTTCAAAGTGCTCTATTTCTGCCTTTCGGCTAATGACACGCCGGGGAATTCTGTCACCTCACTAACCGATCATGGCGAACCCCTCTCGTGCCGAGAGAAGGGATCTTCAATGTCCAACACATCTCTGTTAGACAGGACAGACAGCTTTACATCTCCTCCGACAGATGGGCACTCAAGCGATTCCCAGAATTCGAAAAATCGCACTGACTTTATGGGGATTGAACCCAGGTAACTCTGCGCAGGAGACGGGCATCATATCCCCTACGCCACCGTTGTTATTAAATTTGAAACGGTTCTATTGTAGGCACAACTTGAGCAAAAACATAAAATCATTCTATACAACTGGATTAACACTTGCCCTTTTTTTAATATGTCTGAGACCAATGCAAGGCATTCGTCTCTTGGGATGTTAGGAACATGTTATCTACATCCAAACTAATTAACTATGATTTGATTCGGATTTTAACCTCTTTCAATTTTTATGTTAATTGAATTGAGTTTTTTATTGAATATTGACTTCAGTGAGACTATGGCGTTTGATGTATGTATGAATTTGAACTTTAGTTCATTACTGGTTGTCAGCTGAAGATGGTCGAGAGACCAAAATTGTAATCCTGAATTTCAATAAACTTTTGTGATAGTATAATACATACTTTAGTTTCTTGTTATTAACATGATTAACTATCAATCACGTAGTAACGGCGAATCAATTAACTATTTGTAATATAAATGACAGGCAGTAGACAGAAGAGAGATTTCATTTTGCTTGACTTATCAATTCACCCTAGTAATGAATGACCGATTTCGACATTGTTCTAATTTGTTGTACTATCCTTTCCACATCGCTCTGTATATTTGTTAATAGTTCTCGTAACAAATTACCGAGTATGAAGCCGCAGATCTCAATAGTCTCGAACTCGTTAAAAGTACAACGACAGGTGGACAAATGATAATTACCAATCGTCTTGCTTTCTATGAAGTAATTTTCAGACCAAATTAGATTTGAAGAATGCAACTTAACGGTATCTTTCAGGGAAATACATTATCAAGGGAACAACTTCATTGACTATCTTGTAGTTTACAATCGCGTCTTCACAATTTCATCATAATATCGTCACCTTCGATTGAATTTTATGAGATCGCTAGTATTTAACAATGAAATATTATGAGCGTGTAACTTTAGAAGATAAAACCTGGTTAATTTAGCCGAAAAAATGGGAATACGGGGAACTGTTCGCGACAAAAATTGCGCCTTCACACTCTTCCATATCATTAACCATTCTTTAGAAAACGCAATTCTTAAATTTACTTGTATTATCTATAATGAGTATGACTATACTGCCTATGTAAATCATTGGATACTTCCTAGATAAATCATTGGATGGTTCCTCCCGAAATAATACATTTACGCCAACGAATAATTCAATCATCAAAGTATTCTCAAAAGCTTTTTCCAGAATCGACTCTAGTTGTCGCCGCGAATTCTCTTTTCTGTCTTCTATCGACTCAAAACGGGTACCTCGAAGTAGCAATTTAAGTTTTGGAAAATAAAAAAAGTCAGCCGAAGCCATATAATGTGATTACGGTGGTTGTTCGATGGTATTTGATAGCCTTGTGAGAAGGTGCATCATCGTGGTGCAAAATCCATGAGTTTTCTTCATACAAATCTAACCTTTTTCAACGAATTTTCTCTCTCAAAAGCCGCATGACGCTCAGGTATTATATTTTATTTACCGTGTCTGACCTTCTGGCAAGGAGAAAACAGTCAATGTTACTTTGACTTTTGATCGACTTAGAAGTGATTCCTTCGGTTTCAGTTGGAAGGCGGCATTCCGAAGTTTATTGACTGGTTTGCATGTCAAATTCATAAACTCACGTATCATCCCCAGTTACAATGCGTTTTATTAATCTGGGGTTGGAGTTGACTCGTTCTAGATTATCTTCAAAGACCTTTACGGGATTCAATTGTTGAAGGAGATTCAGGTCTTGAAGAGAATTCAATTCTTTTGGAATTGGTCGAGTGGCAACGCGTTTCATGCCCAAAAAATCGTTTGAAATGGTACGAATTGATTCGTGAGACACTGGAAGTTTATTGCCTATCTCACTAAAACTTAAATTCATTCACTTTATAGATCAATTCTATGACAAATTGTCATAATAGTCTTAAGGAAGACGTTCAAAATAACCGTTGCGAGCACCACATATTCCGTAGGCTCGTATTCATGTTCAGCGACCCCAAAAACCTCCGAGTAACGGATTTGAATTCATCCATTTTGAAATTTTTATAATTGTCTACTTCAAAAAGAAACTCTGAAATGCATTTTTCTTATGCACAAATGCAATTTGGGGTTTCTTCATGATGATGTTAGTTCACAAAAATTCTGGAGATTCTCACGAATCCAACGCACCAAACTGCCTTGAAGTTCGACTAACAGCTCAAATAATCTATAGTTTATTCCTTTTATGCCCCAACCAGTTTAATCGTGTATATTAACAGGTTTGAGTGCGGCTTGGTAATCTAAATTGTTCAAATTCAAATTCAATTATATATTCTAATTGAGAGCAGAGTATCTCAGCTTCAACTGAATATTCGAACTCAATATTGTGAAATATTGATATGAAAAAGTTCTATGAAAACTTTCCTCAATTTTGGGAAACAATTGACGTCCATTGACTCCCAAACCAGATACCTATTGTTTATTTGCTTTTTCTCTTACGCTTGATACGAAAAGTGTAGATAATTTGGGTAGTGATAATTAACTTAGCACATTTATTATGATCTTCATGATTCAAACCATTGAATACGGTTGAAATTCGCTGATAATTTGTGTAAATTTTCACAATTTGAAGATGAATTATCATTTGGAAAATTTCCATATTATGCCAATGATATATTGATGACCGATTCTTTTTAACAAACATTCCACTTAGTTCGAAATGGAATAAAATTGTATTACTGGGGAGACTTAATAAGGAAATAGCCTCTTTTGGCTGTACTTTTCTAGTAGAGTATAAGCTCTTTATTAGCAGGGTATATGTTCCGTAAATATACCGCGAATACAGAAATCGTGAATATGGAATGACTATTTATATGGGATTATAAGGAATAGATTCTAGCTGACAAAATAAAGAATGAATACATTAAAAATCAA
The DNA here is from genome assembly GCA_013387265.2 of Cryptolaemus montrouzieri. Lineage (NCBI taxonomy): Eukaryota > Metazoa > Arthropoda > Insecta > Coleoptera > Coccinellidae > Cryptolaemus > Cryptolaemus montrouzieri. Next base: position 26,826,067 of record JABFTP020000001.1, read on the forward strand.
TTTGATTGAAGTTTTTGACCATATTGATTAATAGTCATCTCCAGGTTTAGGCAATAGTTGAAAGAATTTTATAATTTTTTCTTGTTTGGTAGTTTTTGAAACCTTCTTCAATTCAGACTGATATTTAGCAGTGACATTAGCAATTTGACTCTTAAAAATAAGATTTTTTTCCATAGACGGATCAATTTTCATAAAGAAACCGCAAAGCTCATTTGTCAGTCGTAAACCGGTACTAAGATTTTTCAAATTAAATGTCACGTTTCCAGTGGTTGTTGATGTCTCGTTTTCAATAGGCGGCGAATTTAACAATTCCTCCAAGTCGTTTTCACTCAAATCTTCTTCTTTCGATTCAAGCAACTCCTGAATGTCACTCGAATCTATCTGTTTGAACCCATCTGGTCCTATTCCATTTGCAATAGCGAAATTGTTTGCAGTAAAATTAAATTTTCACAGATTCTTCGTCAATTCCCATAGTTAGACCAGGCCACACTTTTTTACAGCATGATTACAATGTGTATGAGTCCAGTTCTTCCACTACTTCTTTTAAGTTCAAGATACATTTTGAATGTCCACAGGCATTCACATTCTCTCTCAAAATAGTGCAGTTTCGTATGCATAAAATATTTGCTCAGCTTTGTATCCTCCATCAGCTACTAAGTTCACAAATGTTTCTGGATATTCTTCTGTTGCAGCAGTGTCGGCAGATGCAGCCTTTCCAACGAGATTAATGCTATGTAATTATTGTCCCCCCTTAAATTTATTCAATCAACCTTCCGATGCTTGAAATCTTCCACTTCCACAACTAGCGCCAGGTTCCTCAAAATGTGCACTTTTTTTGGTTGCGGTCTTCGATCCATAATCACAACGCCACTTCCATTTTTTATATTGCTTGATCACCAATAATTTTCGCTAACAATGAGGATGGAAGCTGCAGAAGACTTTATTTTATTTTCGGATTTTTTTTATAGATCGTTCAGTTGATTCGTTAACAGTTAGTGAGCGTGAAATGAATGAAAACGACAAGGCGTAAACGATCAAGCATTTCTATTTTCACTTTAAGCGGCAACACTGATTTTTTTCGTATGGAAACTTGTATATCTATTTTTAAGGCGACATTACAAATTAGGAAGACAACGGTGAACACGTATTACGTATTATGATTCTATATTTTGTATCGAATGGAAACACGAAACAATAAAAAGCGTAAAGCGTATCTTGCCAAAAGACAGAAAGTTAAATAAGTGTTATTTAACAGTATACTTTATGCATTGAGTAAACAAACATTTTGTTGTTTATATTCTCAAAAAACCGACCGCGGCGAAGGCGGCTCATGCCAAAGGAAAAGCCGAACCAATGCAGCGGCGATATCATTTAAAAATACACTTTAAGCGTTGTAGTACTAAGATCTATTTTACTGTTTCATTAGTCCATTTGACGTAGCATTTACAAAAGATCCGCGAATAAAAAAAAATCTGTAGCCGCGAATATAGGAATTGGGTCGCATTTTCTTATCCGCGAATGTAGGAAGCGCGAATAAGGAACTTTTTTAAGTAGTCTTTGTCAAGATCCTCGAAACACGCCTTACCTTAGGAATTGATTTCAAAATCTGTCAATAATTTACGTTCTTCGAGCAATATTTTCATCAATTTTAACCAACTCATCTGTTCGCCTTCGTACAGATAGTTAACGAATTGATTACAAGAGGTTTTGAATTTACAGTATCCGATATTCCTCAAATCAGCAAACTAATTCAATGACGTATTCGTCATCATATATTTCAAATTCCAACCAACCCAAAAGACTGTATTATATTTTACACTTAGACACAATCGGGTCGTTACTGGATTAAAATAAATTTGAAAGTAGTAAAAATAGATTGATTCACTGCAGTCTTGGCTGAATGAAGGTATCAAGAAATTCATACTATCTTCAAAACGTTTTCCTGCAAAATTTTCAATTTAAATAGAACATTGGATTTTATAGAAACTACCTGGAGAAATTGACCATTACAATCTAAAATAAAATTTCACTAAATAATAAAATTAAATAAAAACTGTATTTGCTGAAATTCATTAAAGTATCTCAATAAGAAAATTTCATTAGTTAAAACTATTGCAAAAGATACCGGCAATTCTCCTTTTGCAAAAAGTCTATAATATTTATCCTCAAAATAGTTCAATAATATTCCTCATTAACCTATTTCGGCCCAATTTCTGAAAAAATTACAAATAACATTCAAATCCCAAATGTAAAATTATCCTACAAATTCATAACCAAACTACCACTTTTTTCAAAACCAAAGATAAAACTCGAAAATTAGATAATTAAGGAGGTATAAACTAACATGTCCCAATTGTAACGGAATATATATAGGTCAAATAGGTCGTTTAGAATTAGATATAAGGAACATCATTCACATTTTTGTAAAGACAGAACAGATTTCACTCTGGCACAACATTGCATAGAAAACATCCATATTTTTCCATCAATAGAAATCTATTTATCCTTTAGCAAGCTCAAAAAGATATGAAACTCAATTATCTTGGATCCATAGAAACATTCAAAGCCCAACACAATGCAGACAATAATCAAATATTACTTAACGACTCGACTTATTTATATTATTCCTCAAGATTTGTTATTTTTAAGTATTTCTCAATTATGTATTAATGCCCAATGTTAATTTCTAAGAAGTAATTTACCTGTTCTATTTACCCATTTCTGTGTATCTATATATAAGAAAATTGCTAACTTTGCATTTTAGTTTCAAACTCATACTTGTGATTGGTGATGAGCTAAAGTTCGAAATAGCTATAACGTTGAATAAACTTTTTCATCTTTAACAATGCTCATAATGTTCATGAAAGCAATTTTCTCCTCGTGGATGGACACCGATTACAACTCTGCAATTTCGAATGGCATGGGGAACTTTGAGATTTTTTTCATTGACGGGCATCCGTTTTCAAGTTATTTTTATCAACAAAATATTGACTCTGAATAAGATTTCAACTTTCTTTCTCCGCTTAACGAAAAAAGTGTTATTTTGGAAGACAACTTTCCGATACTATTTCATACACAAGGTGCTCAAAAATCACTTGTCAACTAAGTACTTAAAACTGAATTGTCAAAAAAAACTTTTTTTCAGATTTGAGTTTCTATTTTTATTACTTTTCCAGAACCGTATTTTGAATAAGGATTGATTGGTATGGGATTTCTCTATATCTAGAATTACTTGTTTTTATTTCATTAGCGATTTTATCAAAAACCTGCAATTCCTATGAAAAATTGATTAATTGATTTTATCCTCGGATTTATTTATCGATTGTACAGTTAACATTGAATGAGCGTAATATGGATACGAACGATTCTCCAAGGCATAAACGATCGAGCATTTCTATTTTTACTCTAAGCGGTCACACTGATTTTCTTCGTATCGCATTTTAGAATATACTTTATGCATTGAGTAATAAGGTCGCTTTACTCAAAAAATTTTTTTTGTTTACAACATCAAAAACACTAGCCGCAGCGAAGGCGGCTTATGTCAAAGGAAAAGCCGAAATAATGTAGCGATGATTCTATTAAAAACATACTTTAGGCGTAGTAGTAATAGGGTCTATATTAACTTTTCATTAATCCATTTGACGACGCATTTACGAAAGATACCGAATCCAATTTAATTAATTAATACTCATGTTTGTGCCGATAAACCGATGAGATCCGCGAATAAAAATATCTTTAGCCGCGAGTATAAGAATTGGGTCGCATTTTTTTATCCGCGTATGTCAAAACGTATATGTTGGAAGCCTGGATAACGAACTTTTATTGTAATTCCGAAAATTTTGATAAAAAATCATAGCTTAATAGTAGTTAATTCAAACAGGATAAATTTTAACAAAAGAGATGCTCGATAAAGGATGCCCTTTATGCATGCCTTACAAAATGGGAACGCTGTAGTCGATGTCCAGCATAACGGGAAATAGTACCGCTCTAAATTATTGAGAATTGTAGATATACATCAGCTCCCATTTACTCTAATGCCGAAATTAAAATTTGTTCGATAAACCCCTTCCTCAGATACTTATATTGGCTCTTCATCACGACAGCCTATAGATACATACAAAACTTCACTGATTCAATAAACTAACTCATTCAAAACTAGTTCGATTTAGACACAAGAAAATGACAATGTTGGGGGAACCTTTTGTTGAATATTAAAGTTTTCAATTTTTTTTTTCAGATTTGCTGGAGCTCTAATACATTTGTTGAAAACATCTCTTGGAACTGGAATTTTAGCTGTACCTTCAGCTTTCAAGAGTGTAGGATTTGGTTTTGGTCTTATCGGTACTATTCTGATTGGAGCACTATGTACGCACACTGTGACTTTATTGGTATGTCGGTCTTTTCATTATAACTAACCTTCTCTACAGTAATTAAATTATTTTCCTCAATTCACACCCCACCAAGTTAAAATGAAAAATGGACTAGGAAAGATGCCATATATTGGCTTCTAGAGGACGCCACTCATTTGCTTTGACTAAGGAAAGCATCCCAGAATATGACATAGATATAGTCTTAGGCGTGGCTATTCATGAATTTAGATTTACTTTCATTTCTATTTCACCCTCATTTTCGAGCCAAGTGACATTCCAACAGATTGTGTGCCCTCCAAGAATTGAATATCGAAACATAAGTGCTTTGTCACAAATCTACTATAAGAAATTTCTGATTCGCAAGTGAAAGTTCCAAAACAAACTCATCAAATAAATCTGACGCATAAAAATCGAGCGATCATAATCATTCACTTATAATCCAGCCATCAAAAATGCTTGTGATAGAATTTTTATTGTAATCTCGGCAAAATAGATTCATGTCACATTAAATACTTAGCATGTTAAGAAGCGATAATATCAAAGTGATGATTTGATTCGTTCGAGTGCTATTTGGTTGAAATGAAACGCAAAAAAGTAATGGATCTCATTGAAATTATTACCTCGTTAATTCTGAACGCACCTAACAAAATATATCAATATCCACTTTGAGTGCTATTGTGCTGAGCCAATGTCGAAGCAATTATCATTTTCCATGTGAATAACTACTAGCATCCTTTTATTCCAATGAAATGTGAAATAAATTCAATTTTATACTCTAATTCACAAACGTAAATATTATCTACGGGGTATTGTTCCCATTTTAATTCATGAAATTTTTGGATTGAAAAGATGATATATTTATTTTTCAATTGAATGAGACGATAATTTTAAAATTTCACTATAGAGTAGCTCTTTATTCACAGTGTGAATGTTTCGTAAATATGCCGCAAATACAGAAACCGTCAATATGGAATGGTAGTTAACATATAAAAAATTAATTCAAGTTTTTGATCATATTGATTAATTATTATCTTCATGCTTAGACAATTGTTTAAAGAATTTTGTAATTTTTTCTTGCTGGGCAGTTTTTTAATGCTCCTTCAATTTGGACTAATATTCAGCAGTGGCATCAGCGATTTGCCTCTTGCCTGGGCTCCATAGACCGATCAATTTTCATGAAGAAATCACAAAGCTTAAACCGTCACTAAGACTTTTCAAATTAAATGTCACATTTCCAATTCTTGTTGAAGCCTCGTCTTCAATAGGCTATAAATTTAACATTTCCTCCAAGTTGGTTTCAGTCAAATCTTCATCTTGCGATTCAAACATGTCCTGATGATCACTCAATTCCATCTTTTCGAACGCATCTCGTCCTATTCCATTCGCAATTTCGGCAATATTTGCAGTTAAAATTTGAATTTGCACAGATTTTTCTTCATTTTCCGCAGTCAGAACAGGCCACAGTTTTTATCAGCATGATTTTGATGTGTATGCATTTTGCTATGTCAAATTTCATCCAGCATTCCATAATATCTACATCAGGATCACATTCCTTATTATTCAGTACTTTATTTTAAAGGCTCGTATAATGTGATAGAGCTTAGAGGCTTGAATTGGTCCATAGATTGAAGCAAAGAAGTCGTTTTGGGAGGTGAAAAGGTCACTTTTATACGTATATATGTATTTGGATACATGGTTTCAAGTTTGCGAGGATGATTTGGTGCATTGTGTAAAACTAGAACAGCTATATGGTTTGATTTTTCTTCTCAAATGAGTTTCAACTTCTGAAACAAAACAATTCCGGAATCAATCACAAATAGTGCTTGTAATCCACGCTTTCTTATTAACATGCCAAAAGACTGACAGGTCGTTCTTGTTTTGATCTTTTAGAGCACAAGGATTTAACAATCTGTGAAGCATCAGTGGTTTTATGACAAAATCGCCAAAGCAACAGTGTAATTCTATCCTTTGGTGCATTAAATACAGGGGCAGACTTTTCGCTTTTGGAAATGAATGTTTTGTTTGACATTCTTTTCCTAAACAGTGCAGTTTCAAGTGCATTAAATACTTGCTCAGATTCGTATCCTCCATCAGCTACTAGGTTAGCAAATTCTGCAGGATATCTTTCGGCTGCAGCAGTGTCTGCAGATGCAGCTTCTCCAACGATTGTAATGACATGCAATGATTGTCGCATCTTGAATTTATTGAACCATCCTTCCGATACTTGATATCCTCCATAACCACCAGGTTAGGTTAGCTTTAAGATGTGCGTAAAGACGCTTTGCCTCCCCAAAGATAATTGGACCATCAGAGGCACTCATTTTTGGTTGTGGTCTTCGATCCATAACGACAACGCCACTTCCATTTTTTCTATTGCTGGATCACGAACAATTTCCGCTGACAGTTGATGCTGTAGACGTTCTCATTTCATCTTCGGGTTTTTATCGATCGTACAGTTGTTTCGATGATATTGAATGAACGTGATATAAATGCAAGGCGTTAACACTCAACCATTCATATTTTCACTTTGAGCGGTAACGGAAAACTGGAACATAGAAAAACGCAAACTGGTTTTTACCAAAGGATGGAACTTCTAATAAGTGGTATTTAACAATATACTTTATGCATTGTATAATGAAGTCGCTTTACTCAAACATTTTGTTGGTTTTCATTGTCAAAAACACCGACCGCAGCGAAGGCGGCTTCCGTCAAAGGAAAAGCCTAACCATTACAGGGGCGATATCATTTAAAAACATACATACATACGACGCGAATATAGGAATTGGATCGTTTTTTTCTATCTGCGAATAATGAAAACGCAAATTTGGAAAGCATGAATAGGGAGCTTTCACTATACTGCAAGTAAACGAAAGAAAGTCATCTACTTTTTGTACAGAAGTCCTGTAAATCAACCTTTTTTAAAGTCTCCAAGTAGAAAAGTCTATTGTATCCAACTCAGGTGAACGAGATAGCCAAAATCGGGTTTCACCTCGGCCTATCCAGTATTCTGGATATGTTTTGTTCAAATGTTGACGTGGTTTTAAACTAAAATGAGCAGTAGTGTCATATTGCATGTACCACATTCCTGCCCTGTCACCTAAAGGATCAAGGAACAATTAGATCCAGCAGCTCCTCGGTTAGAAAACTGAGTATATGAATCGCCATTCAATCTAGGGGGAAGGAAATGTGGACCAATAAGGTGATCTTTAACCATTCCAATCCACACGTAAAGCAATTTTCCTTGTGTCGGGTTGCTATTCAATTAAATTCAGTATAGCTTCTCTAATTCTGATGTTCTAATTTCCCGTTGACGATCACAATCATGTTCTCTATTTTTGAAACTACATGTTTCTCGAAGTCGTTGATGAAGCCGTACAAACAAAGTATGATGTGGAGCGACACGTTGAGGGTACATTTCATATATTCTCGTCGCTTCTAAGGAATTACCTAAGAAAGACCGAAGACAAAATGCATGTTAGCTATTTCTGCGTTTAAATAAACCTCCATCATAATGAAAATTCGAAAGAATCATTACAACTATCACCGCCTACCAGTGAAATATCCACGGAAGTGAATTAATACCAATTAGTTTAGAGTTGTCAATAAAAGAAACAGGATAGCCGTCTACTGGTGAAATAAACGATTATTACGTCTGCACTGTACATCTGAAATGGAATAAGTTTTTATTCACGCAGAAACTGTGGCAGGTACGGAAAAAATTAAAAATATTAAAAATATTGGAAATCAATTGAAAATTTATAGAGAAAACTTTTAATTGCCTGTGGCGCACTGAAAAAAAAATTATAGGGGTAGAAAGGACACCTGATCTCTGTGAATGTACCACCCTGAAGATTTTTATAATTGTTTCTGTAATCTGATTATGTATATTATGAAAAGGCATCTAAATGCCAAATTTGAATTGAATATTCGAAAAACTGTAGTAAACATAAGAAAAAATAATTTGAAAAAATGCTTGCGACAATTTCTAGGAAAAAAATTTCATAATAATTCGTTTTTCCGACACTGAAATCAAAACTAAAAGATGTTTAAACGTTCATGAAATTAATCAATGTTTCAATACCATCATTTGATCGTTCAAAATTTCAAATTCGCTTAATCGACCATGTAAATAACCTTATGTTTCACAGGTATCAGCATCACAAAAAATGTGCCGACAGACCCAAGTACCGCAACTAAGTTTCGCCCAAACTGTTGAAAGCGTATTCAAACATGGTCCAGATGCAGTTAAAGGATGGTCAACGTTCGCAAGGTGAATATAAATATTTATATGACGTCAAATTAGTAAATTGATGCATAATTCATGATGAAGAAGGATCCAACGTATTCAAATTTAACCTTGTTAAAATCGGAAAATTGAAGGAACATTTTCTGGGAATATAGCATGAGTAGTTTGTTGATAGGAAAGATCAATGATTTGAATAACAACTGCCAATCAACTTCACCGGAAGTTTTTATTGCTTTGTGGTCAAATATAGGAATTCGGAATCATCAATTTAACGCATGGATCCCACTAATTCCCTACGTGTTCTGAAATGACAAACTTTACACCGTAATTGTTTTTCAATTTTCACTGAAAAATGATCGCCTTCTACTTGTATAATATTCTTGGGGGTAGAACTAGAAGGTCTGCTCCAGGTGTACGATGATTCAGCAAAGCTCCGCAGATAATGACGGGTAATGACCCGAACAAAAGGTAACAGATCACTTTCATCTTCAGAAACTGTATGAATATTCGAAGCATTCACGGCAGCCACGTTGACGCCCGCTATCCATAAAAAGATATAGTACTAAGCGCACCAAATTTATCAGGATCCATTAAAAACTTAATCTACAATAAATTGTATTCGAATTACAACTTCACACTACAAGAACCAATTGTTCTCAAACGGGAACAGCAGCAAAATTCGAGCAAGTAGAATTTTGTACAAATGGAAAATATATGTCTTCTTTCATTATACGGCAATTATTGACTACTGACTAAAAGTATACTCATTACTGCGCATGTCTAACTCTACCTCTTTATACTGAGATACTACAGAAGTAATTTCTGTTTATTTATATAAACAAGCTGAGAACCAAAAAAAATATAAATAGACAATGAGCATAGTCAACTCCAACTTACACAATAGAATCTAAAAGTTAGGAATTCCTGATTTCCCTGATTTTTGAAAATTTAAATGAAGCCATCTATTGTATAAACGAACAAGTTATCTTAGTATGTATCATAGAAGTCCTTTATATTAAATTGGTATCACATTTCACAGCTAGATGTCTATAGTAAAATTATTTATTACATATATATTTATTTATCTCCATTTGAGTTCAGCGGCACCAAATGGGTTAATTTTAAAATTTCAACTGAAGTTTTTATAGTCATGATGAACGTCATTTTAATAATCAGAAGTGTGATGGAGTTCCAAACTTTCTTTGCCTAGAAACAATAAAATTTGTTTATTTATTACATAATTATTCTAAATACATACTGTCAAAAAAGTACCGGAAATATATTATTTAAAGAATCCGCTTGAAACGAATGTCCAAATTTTTGTTGTTCCTAAGTTGGCACAACTATTTTCTATATTGACTGAGTTTGAAGGCAAACTGTCATTTAGTTTGTTTACAGTGCTCAATTTTGTCAGTTTTCACAAGTGTGTTTTGCGATTTTTACAATCGATAAAAATATTAGAGAAGAAAAACATTTCGATGATTCGTTGGCGTAAATGTAATATTTCGGGAGGAGCCTGCTTTGAAGGAGATACAATAAATTTGGGTTTCTTGACAGAATGTATAGCTCAAATTGAATATATAATACTGAAAATTCTTTGAAATCAATCAACAACCATGTAAAATTACCAATTATTCATTCATTTATTCGAACGAAAAAAGAAAGAATCACGGGAAAACTATATCGCACAGTTTGTAGAATGGATAATCATTCAAAACACGCTAAGCCTTCTACGATCGCCTCTAAATTGTCTGGAGAACGAGTACAACTTGATGAAGGCCACAGATTCCTTATTAGCAGGATTATATTAGAGACCGGTCTCTAAAATGTATAAAATTTTAGTTTATAATATTCAAACTAATCTAATTATATATAATTTCCTTGAAAAAATAATACCTTTTCTAAGTCATTGAGTTCGAAGCAAATCAGTGTGCTGAGATTGATAGTTTTTGCACTACTTTCGCAAACATCGTTGCAATTAGGAATTGGCAATTAATTACGCAACAAACTGATACATTTAGTAAATGCCTTCGACCGGAATTCTTCTTGTATGAATTTTACGCTTGATAATTCTAATAAACCAGAAATAATCGACAAAAAAACCTCACAATATAGAAAATGCAATTAAATACGGAAATTGCAGAAATTTTAGAATATTTTAACATCCTGTGATCTTTTTCATGTGAAATAAAATAATTTTTTGTGTTTTGCAGGATATTTGTCGAGATTGGACTAATATTAACTTATCTTCTCAGTGATACTGTATATTCTGTATTCGTGGCAACTTCTTTGAGTGAGGTAAGATATTTGACATTATACTTGAAATTAAGATAAAAATCGAATGGGAAAAACCGGGTTATAATAATAATACCTATAAGATAATGAATTAATAATCGAACATAGAATTTTCTTCAGTCTAGCCCAATATTGATATAGCAATGTGTTCTAACTTCTTGAGTCTGACGATTTCACTGACTTCTACAAGAGAGATAAAACCGTCTGAAGGGATCAGAGCTCGATCATATCCCGAAAATTTCTCGACCAAATATACATTGCACCGAGAAATTTACGCACAATTTCGATATTTCGAATTTCTTCTTTGATGGATAAATTTATTGTCGCAGATGTTCTTCTCATGAGAAATAAACTGAAAAAAACAAATTGCGAGTTTTCAAGAAACCACCGCATATTGATGATTGATCAACAACAGTAGTTGTTGATCACTTTTTGCGTAACGTTTGCTCTTCTTGAGAATTTTAATTTTCAGTAATATACTAGCCGACAAAAATTTTTTGCAAAATGTAACATAAAGCTTAATAATTTATCATGGTAGAATAGACGTATCCGAATGCAAAAATGGAAATAAAAGTTGTAACGCGTAAGGTTTTCTCGTTCCATTCATAGAACTACATTTAATGTCACAATATCTTATGTGTGAAGAAAAATATTATTTAAGTTTTTTAAGTGTATCTATTGACTTTATTCACCTTTACATCTACTAAACGTACTTCACATTTAAGAAAAAGACAAAGATTCAAAATACTGACTTAAAATACTAATCATATTTCATTTTTGCCTATTATGAAAAGCCATATCTTCTCATTTCAATAATCAGCAATAATCACCCATCATGGCTGAATCCTTTCACCCTTGATAACGAATTTCCAGTGTTCTAATATCTTGGTGGAATATTTCACCCGGCTCGTCACTGACAGCTTCCAAATTTTCAGGAAAAATTGGCAAATATGAATGGAGGTAATGAATTTCTAATGACATGCGTGCACCAAGCGACTTGTAGGTAAACTATCAACTAACTGTTGGTAGTTTGCATCTATGTTGTTGCCCAAAAATCTTCTTACAACACTAGCAACTGAGTTCCATATTCTGAGTTCCAGAATGGTAAGATTTTTGTAAGATTAACATCGTCCAGCAATTTTCTGATTTGTGGTCCAACAAAAATGCCTTTCTTTAATTTGGCATGGCTTAACTTGGGAAAGACTTCTTTTGAGTATTTTCATCCATATATACTCATAGCCTTCACAAAGTTTTTCATCAGAAGAGGAGGCAGAACAATATTTTCCTGGTCTACAGGAGGCTTCAATTTAAGATTTTGAGATCCTGCTTGAAATTCATTTCTTACGGGCCAAATTTTTGTGATCTAATGCAGATTTACTGCACAAACAAAGAAAGCAGCATTATTTTGTAAATACTCCCTGAAATGCCAGTAAACTTCCTATAACTTTCGAATCTTCACATATTTGCCAGTTATACTTGTAATTCTTTCTATCCAAAACAATGCGCATATATTCATAACATTCTTTCATCATCACTTGATAGGCAACTGGTATAGAATGTTATAAATTTCCATTATGCAATAACACAGCTTTCAAACTGTATTTAGACGAATATATTAACAAACGACACTCAGAGGGGGAGTTGCATTAAACCCTTAATAGTTAACACAAACACAACGGATTTATATACTGTAGAATGCAGAAAACCGAGCATGTTTTTACTGAAAATCGTAATTTTCGTTTTATTGGGTAATAAGTTCCATCCCTTAAGACGAGAACCAAGATGTTCTCGCTGTTGCTTTGATTACCCTAAATCACGTACTAAATCATTTAACTCGCTTTGAACAATCAAATGTGACCCACCAAAACTGAGACCTGGAGTGGAAAGTGGGGTCAGTGCACTATTCTTTGAATCTGTCTGCTGATGCATTGTCTTCGGTATCTTCCAAAACAATATTTTGTTAATTTAAAAGTACGATAGGTACAGGTAAATCTGTATTATGAGGAACAGGTCACATGGCAGACCTCAAATCTGAATAGTCGCTTTGCTTTTTTGGAATACCCTTCAGTCTTTGTCAGTCAAAAGTAGTAGTCGTCTAAATGATTAGTGGGTTCTTTTTATACCATAGGAACTGCGAGAGGTATGCTTATTTTCTTCAGATTCATTTACTGCTTCAATGATACGCTAAAACTAACACAGCACACATGGGTAACCGACTACTTGTCTCCATCTCCAATTGAAACACCAAAATATAGAAAGTAGGCTCTTTTAACCTTTTTCCGAAAATGGCCTGGTTTGTGATTTCACCATAAATTCTCCACATACAACAAAATTTGTCAGCTAAGACTTTGCAACTGCGGCGCGTTTATTCCAACATTTTAAATCACTTTCTTCTCTACTCACAGAGAAACTCTCCTTTCGAAACTCAACAGAAGACCGATTTATAATCTTATTTTTATATATACTATTGTGAACCACACAGTTCAGGTATAGAATCCATTTCAGCTTACCGTCCCCTCATAACATTTACTACCAGCAAATGTAAAAGGATCTTATTGAGCTCTGAAACGGGTACATGTTAGGGCTTTAGGAATATTTTTTCTATATAAGAAGGGCATTTCCATTAAAAAAATAAAGATCTACTTTGTGTTACGAAAATCTTATCGACCAATGTAATGCAAAGCGAATCACGAAATTTGATCCTGGCAGAATGTGTTGAAACAGTAGAGTTCCACAAGAATAGGCCAAAGGCTTGCTTGAAGTGTGCCAACTGTTTTCAGAATGATTTGCAGGAACAGAGAGACTTGTAGTCAAGAAAGGAGACCTGGACAACTACGATCTGGAGCAACAACGGCGATCCATATTTAGGAATTTCCTTGTTGAGACAAGGCTACTGCTAGGCATCCTTAAATGCAGCTTCGGTAGAACCGTGGATTGCAGATCAGCACTGAAACTATACGACAACGTTTTAAAGAATTTAGATTAAGGCCTCGTGTCGCAGCATATCGAAGAACTCCATTGAATTTTGGCCGGGGACATTTCATTTGGTTAGAGCTGGCTGAGAGCGAATTTTGTTCACAGATGAGTCGAGATCTTCTGTATTGGGCACGTATTCTCTAGTATACAGACGAACATATGAGAGATATACCCAATGCAATTCAAACAATCGTCTATTCTGCAAATTACATTGATTTATTGTAGATGTTATTTCTCATCCGAACTTATTCAGGAAACACATCGTTCTGAATACTGTACCCAAAAATTTTTACTCTTGCACGTACTATTTCAACTCAATGAGTCTACAACAGGCAACTCTATCAGTATTTAATCATCCAAATATGTGATGTTATCCCTTATATGAAAAGAATTAAAAAATTTACTATATTTTCTGTCTCATTTCAACACAAAATTTGTATTTACAGATTGTCAATGCAAACTTTTCTGAAGCCAAGCAATATGGAATTGACTATTACCTGTTGGGCCAAATGATACTTCTCTTGCTGTTGTGTCAGATACGACCATTGAAGTTTTTAGTGCCTTTTTCAACCATTGCCAATTGCTCAATGTTTGTTGCTTTTGCCATTACATTCTTCTACATGTTCAGAGACGCTGAGGAAGTGAGCGTAAGCACTAGAGAAGCATTCAATTTCGAAATAATGGGAATAGCACATTTTGTCAGTACAATTGTTTTTGCTATGGAGGGAATTGGTGCTATAATGCCTCTGGAAAACTCTATGGTGGAAGAAGGTTTCTTAGGTTGCCCTGGAGTTCTTTATATCGCTATGTCAACAATTATTACTTTATATGCATCAATTGGATTCGTAGGATATTACGCATATGGTCCCGGCACCAAACCTAGTATCATTTCTAACCTAACTGCAGATGACTGGTACGTATATCAATATTTTCAATCAAGATTTCGAGTTAAATAGATAATATAAAAGTATAAATATTTTCTTTATTGAAATTGAGACTGTGCAACTATTACGTCACTCTGTTGTTTTCTTTTATTATTCTGAATTCTTGCGATGTGGGGATTTCTGTCATACCGAAGGTGTGGCAGCCCAAGATGATTTAATGCGTGTGTTCACTCTCTTCTTGAAGAGAACCAAGTTGTAAGTTATCGGAAAGATGGCCGATGGAAGCGAGTTTCACAGCTCACTAGCCCTGTGAATGAAAGAATTTTTATAGAGAGAGGTACGAGTTGGCTTATGAGAGTTTCACTTGCCTGGATTTTCTTTGGAACTTGATTCTTCCTGGAACCAAGCTCTGCAGTTCTTCAGAGCATCTGCCATAAAAGTACATCTAGCAAGAGAAAGATCGGCAACCTGCTGGCTCTGAACGAGATGCTGAAGATCACTAGTTGCCTCTGAGTGGTGGATGAGTCGCACTGATTTTTTTTGGATACTATCCAATAGGTGTAATTATTGATTAGGTGCGGAGCTCCACACACGGGGACAGTATTCCAGACCAGGTCACACCAGTGCTTTGTATAAAATCATCAGCTATGATGGCAAGAAATACTAAAAATGAAACTGAATTTAGCAAATTTAGATTTGGTAATACATGATCTTACCAACAAACTCCGGTGTTGACTGTGACGTTGAGAAGGTTAATTCGGGGTTTGTATCACACGAACGACGACAAAAAAAAAGAGCTCAGCAAAGAAATAATTAGAAGTGCTAGGAAGGACCCATTTAACTGGTGACGAGACGCCTTGTTTTCAGTATACCCGAAACAATGCGGCAAAGTGCTGGATGTATAGCGTTGGATGAAAGAAAACCAAAGAAAGTTGCTTGGAGAAGTCAAAAGTGAAGATTATGGCGATTTGTTTTTGCAATTGTAAAGAAATTATCCACAAAGAATTGATCCATGTGGCCAGACAGCCCCAGGAGACTTTTATTTGAGTGTCATGAAGTGATTTATGGCAAGAATTCGTCGTATTCATCCAGCATTCGTTCAAGAGCTGAACTGAATTTTGATCATAAATCACATGATTGCTTTGCAACATTCAACCCATTCGCCTGATTTGGCTCCGTGCGACTATTATATGATCCTTAAGCTGCATTTGACGAAGAAAAGTAAGCGGCACGATTCGATTGAGGCCTTTGAAAGTGCGGTGACCGACGCGCTAAAGACCATTCCAAAAATGGAGAGGGAGAAATCGTTTGACAACCTGTTAGCGCATGCAAATTTGTGTATAAATGCAGAAGGCGAATGAATTGATTATTCAAAAAGATTTGTATCAAAATTAATACTAGTTGTTTATATTTTCATTAAGTTCGGTTACCTTTGGAATGGGGTGGTGTATTTCTCTCACTGAATTAGGTTCTCATTTAATCAATTCTTGAGTTACAAATGTTCCTGAAAAGCACATATTCAGCTTCAGTTTCATCTGTTGAATTGTTCCTACAGATGTTATAAGCTCTGTTGATGACAGCTTTTTAACAGTCTCCACTGAACCAAGGCATTAGTGTGGATGTTTTTTTCGAGGAGTTTCGAATGTAGACGCAAGAATAACTTCAGTGACGGACTCAATGCAGACAGTGATTTCAGGATCTGCAAAACAGATATCTTCAAAGGGAGAAGAAGGGAAAATCCGCATAGCTCCCCTCAGCTTCCTGGAAGGAGTTGGATCTTTATTGCGTGGATAAGCGGAATAACCAGTAGCAGAAACAAGGTTGTGGTCGGAGTTGCCCAAGGGGGAAAAGACCTGTAAACGGAAATCATCTGGATCTGAAACAAGAAAGAGACCGAGAGTATTGGGAAAATTGGTTATATTGTCAGGAATTCTTATGAGTTCATCAATAAGTTAAGTCAAATTGTGGCCTCCGTTTACCTTTCTGTTTCGTGTTGGAGCCAGTTGTTGTTCTGGAGGTTAAAATCTCCCATTTTGATCACCTCAGCAGACAGATGCTGTATTTGGATCGTTGCTACCTTGTCGCCTAGATACTGAAACAATCTAGGATAGTTGTTATCCATACCATGTCGTTAGTGTCGTCCTCCAATGTATCCTCTCTTTAGAAATCAACATCCGATCTGGCAAAAACACGATGCCTTGAGGTCAACTTATAGCTATTGAAACAGAGATAGACAGTGCCTACTGTTGGCATTGTTTAAGTTTTTGTTAGAGCTATGACATGATATTGCGTGTCATGTAAGTCCAGGTGTACTGCACTCACATTTATGTTGGTGTGTCCTAGTTTCTTATGTTGAAAACTCAATAACGAATTGGCTTCTCTCATCAGATTCTAGGGGACTCCATGCGTCTGCCTGAGTACCGTTGTTAGTTGCATTGCCATCATGAACCTCCCGAGCCGGCCCCCTCCTGGAGATCCAACGGAAACGAGTTTACTTCCTGATAATTTTATCCCAAAAAAGATCATCATGTTTTATAAGAAAGATCGTTCCCACTGGAATATCTGCAAGCATCTGAAAATTAGTCAGAAATGACCAATTCACGGTGGCTATAGCATGATGTGGCGGTATTACATCGGGCGACTGCAGTGGGACCGTCATCCATCTATTGTTACTTGAGTAAATGGTGTCCATGTATCAACATTTTAATACACTAGTACACTTACATATGATTTTGATCATAAAATAAGACTTCTTGTCGATGTCTTTTCGAAATAATTTCCTTTCTATTCATTCCTGGAAGATTTCATCTAGAAACATCGTGAAATAGATAGAGTTCTATTAAAGAAAAATTAATTGATATTTTTCATGATTGATCTGAAATTTTACTTTTGATAACATACGCCTTCATTTCAAAAACGATTTTTCATTATAACAAAATCGCTAAATATAAAAACTGAACTGTCCAAAGAGGAAAAATTATGAATTTTATTCCAAGCCTTAGTTTTTGTACTAAATGAAATAACTAGCAAATTATTCATTATTCCTATGATTTATACAAATCTAAAATAAGATTTCTTTTCAGGGCATCTCAGGTAGCAAGGGGCTGTATAGCCTTATCAATCTTCTTCACTTTCATGCTTCAATTCTATGTTCCCATGGAAATTACTTGGAGGAATCTGAAACCACACATTCCAAAGAAAACAAGGAATATTACCCAAATACTTATCAGAATAGTTGGGGTTATTTTCGCAATTGGAGTTGCTATTTTAATTCCTGACCTTACCACTCTCATTTCACTCGTCGGAGCTGTCTTCTTTTCAACATTGGGGTTGTTTGTACCTGCAGCTGTTGATATCATAATTAGATGGGATAGTGATCTTGGCGCCCACAACTGGATATTGATCAAGAATATTCTCATTTGTATATTTTCAGTTATTGCCTTAGTGTGTGGAAGTTATTTCGCCATAGATGAAATGATTAATCCACCACACCCAAGTTTATAAGAAACTTGGTTTTGAAGATTTGAAAAATCTGTGAATTTCATATATAGAAAGAGATATATATATATATATATATATATATATATATATATATATATATATATATATATATATATATATATATATATATATATATATATATATATCTGCGGAGATATATACTAGGTTAGATGCTACCATGTAGCAACTAACTTTCCTTCATTAAAAAATGAGTATTCAGTGGAATATTTGAAGCTCACTCATGAAATTGAATTGAAAAAATACTCAAAGTTCATAGTTACTACTCATTTTCACAACCAAAGTGACTCGCCAATATAAATATAGATAAACAAAATATGTCTAAAAAGTGAAAAGGTACCTCATAATTTTTCATTGATTTAATGAAGAGAATACCTTCAATAGTTTATCAACTACTAGCTAAATTAAAAAAATTTCAAGTAATGTCTACTGATTTTAAGTCATCAAGTAACTTACGTTTGTTATGTTATATCTAGTAGTAAAAAAGACTGTGATTACTCAAAAGAGTACATGAAATAATATATTTTAATATTATTATAAGTGATGTGATGAGTAGATACTGTATATATGTAAAAAATAATAAAACTACGAAATTAATATTGTTTCTTCAAGAAAACAGTAAAACCTTATTCGCGTAACCTATATTCGTTACGGGCATTAAAAGGACTTGTAGAAAAGTAAAATAGACCTTATTACTACTACGCCTAAAGTATGTCTATAAATGATAGCTCCGCTGAATAAGCCGTCTTCGCCACGGTCGGTGTTTTTGAGAATGTAAACAAACAAAATATCCAAGTAAAGCGACTTTATTACTCAATATATACAATATATCGGTAAATGCCACTTATTCGACGTCCCGTCCTTTGGCGAAGGCAGGTTTGCGTTTTTGATTGTTTCATTTTTCTATTCGTTACAAAAATTTTGATTGAGTAAACGAGTTCGATACGAAAAGAATCAGTGTTACAGATTAGAATAAAAATAAAAACGCTTGATCCTATACGCATTGGAGAGTTGTTTAAATCCCTATCACGCTCATTCAATGTTAACGAATCAACTGTACGATCGATAACAAAAATCCGAATGTGAAGTAAGGTCGTCTGTACCTTCAACTTCACTATCAGCGAAAATTGTTCTTGATGCAGTAATAGGAAAAACAGGAGTGGCGTTGTTATTATGGATTGAAGACCGCAACCAAAATAGTGGGCCCCTGAGTGGTCCAAATCTCCAGGAGAATGCCAAGCGTTTTACGCACATTTCGAAGAATCTTGTGGTAGTTGTGGTAGTGGAGGATTTCAAGCAACGGAAGGTTGGTTCAATAAATTTAAGATGCGACAATTATTGTATTAAATCGTTGGAGAAGCTGCATCTGCAGACACTGCTGCAGCAGAATGATATCCAGGAGAATCTACAA
This sequence comes from Cryptolaemus montrouzieri, assembly GCA_013387265.2. Classification (NCBI taxonomy): domain Eukaryota; kingdom Metazoa; phylum Arthropoda; class Insecta; order Coleoptera; family Coccinellidae; genus Cryptolaemus; species Cryptolaemus montrouzieri. Next base: position 26,845,768 of record JABFTP020000001.1, read on the forward strand.
ATCTAGTAGCTGTTGGAGGATACAAACCTGGGTGAGTTTTCGATGCAGATGAAACTCAACTGTATTTGAATAGAATGCAAAACTAAATATTCATTTCCAAAAGAGAAAAGTCTACCCTTGGGTTCAAGGCAATATAGGAGAGAGTTGCACTGCTGTTATGCTCTAATGCATCTGGAGATTGTGTAATTAAACCACTGATGTTTTACCGATCTTTAAATCCTCGATCTTTAAAAAACCAAAACAAGAACTACCTGCCAGTGTTTTGGCATGTCAAGAAGAAAGCGTGGGTTACACGCGCTATTTTTGAAGACTGGTTCCGGAATTATTTTTTTAAGGTTGAAACTTAAATAAAAAAAAAGAATTTAGGTTTTAAAGCTGTTCTAGTTTTGAACCAGGTCATCCTCGCGAACTTTGAACTCTATTACATTACATCTAACCTAAAAATCATATTGGATAATACGGAATAGGATCCTGATATAGATGTTATGGAATGCTGTAAGAAATTTGACATGTCAAAATGTATCTTGAACATAAAAGAATCAATGGAAGAATTGAATCCATACACATCGAAATTATGCTGGAAAAACTGTGGCCTGTTCTGACTGCGGAAAATGACAAAAACTCTGTGCGAATTCAAACTTTAACTGCAAACATTGCCGAAATTGCGAATAAAATAGGACGAGATGGGTTCAAACAGATAAAATCAAGGAGTTGTTTGAATCGCAAAATGAAGATTAGATTGAAACCGACAAGAAGGAAATGTTAAATTCACAGCCTATTGAAGACGAGGCTTCAACAAACATCAAAGATGTGACATTTATTTTGAAAAATCTCAGTGGAGGTTGAAGAATGGCAAATGAGTTTTGTGACTTCTTTATGAAAATTGATCCGTCTGTGGAACGAAGTATAATTTTTAAGAGGCAAATTTCTCTGCTGAATATCAATCTGAACTGGAGGAGCTTTTAAAAACTTTCTAACCAGCAAAAATTACAAAATTCTGTAAACCATTGCTTAAGACTGAAGTTAATTAATTAATATGGTCAATTTTTTTTTTATTTTTATTTTGTCACCTAGGAACGTATCTCCTATAAGTACAGGTAAATTACCATTCCATTTTCAGAGTTTCTGCTCTCGCGGCATATTTACGGAACATTTCCTCCGCGAATAAAAAGCTTTTAGTGTACCAGAAAATGGAGACACTGGAAATGATTTTTTCATTTCTATTTTATATTAGTTTTCTGTAACGCAGTTTCTCTTTACTCATCAAAATATTTGTCATGTTTCATCATTTTGTATTCTGAAGGCTATCTTGAAGCCATTGCTCTTCTCTTCTCTCACACCTTGATGACTCAGAAAAATTACAGCCCATAATTTCAGGGTATCTTAGAAATACTGTGTTCATTTCTGCTCTCTGCATTTTTCCCCTGTACCTTTCGTTTTAAGATAATACCCAAAAATGAATTGTCCGATAATATTACGATTTAATTTTATTTTTCGTTATTCAGTAGAGATCTCCTTTGCCTTCCTTCTCTAAATCCGATTTGTCTCCGTCATTTTTCTCCAGAGCCACATTTCAACTACTTGTAATCTTTCTATTCCCTTGTGTTTAAAGTCCATGATTCATTACCATAGGTAAGTACACTCTTTATATACGTTTTTAAATCATTTTCAATAATATAATTTAAACATTGTCACTCCTGAGTTTCCATATTTATCCTAAAATACTTCACTCTTATTTGTTTTTCATGTATTTTCATTCTATAACTAAATACGGAATAAATATTCCGTAGTTGAACCAAACATCATCGATCGCCATGGATTTCAAAACAGTGTCTGTGTCAGATGTAAACGTCAACATCGTAATAATTATCTTCGAAAAAGTTATTATTTGATTAAGATTATGAGCGAAAACTCGAGTGCATCAGAAGTTGAAAATATTCCACCTGAAGTAACAAATTATGGAAATAGTATAATAGAGACCCTGCTTCCGCAAAAATCGAAACATTAATACTAAAATTTTATGCACAGTTCAAAGATTGAAAACAAGAAAAAACGAACTCCTTTATTTCCTTTATGATAAATGTTTTACTTGCAATTCTTGGGGATTTATTGAAAAAATGGAAATCCTCAACTCCATGAAGGATTCAATTCTAAAAACAACAAAAAATGTGATAATATCGATTTGTCAAAGATGAAAAATTTGTATCTTTGTTAAAACTATCTTCTGAGAATTATCTGGCTAAGCATCGAAGATTTTTACAGAAGAAAATGTTATACAGGGTGAATCCGGATTGACTGTACATACTTTTACGGTGGATGGAATTCGATGGGACGGATAAGGATCCGATATTGAAAACTTCTGTAGATTCTTGTTGGTGGTTCTACAGGATGCTTTTTGGAAATTGCCAAAAAAGTTAAGTCACTGTAAAATTCTCAATAATCAATGGAATAGAAAGATTTTTTGAGATAATATTGGCATTAATCGCATCGAAAATATGGCCGAAAAAAATTCGGAAATTCCAGGACCGAACTGAAGTTTCCTCATATTCAGTGTTCAGGCAGAAATTTCACACTGTATATTGAATTTTCAAAACATACTGTTTTATCTGAAAAAAGCACATTAAGAAGTTGAATAATCAGTAACAAGATTTCATGACACCTACATATTTTTTATCGGGAGTCAATTCATTACAAACCTTCATTTTTCTTCCGGAAAGTGTGTGGATATTTCAGGAATCGAGTAAAATTAAAAAACACCTTTGACATTAAGGTCGTTTAACACCGTACTAATTCTACTAGAAAGATCTGCTTCGTAAATATGCAAAGTCGCATTCAGATTTTCTGAAAATCTGGTGTCGAAGCAAAAGGAACGTTATCTTGCTTTTTTCGACTATCGCAAAAAGAATGAAAATTTTGACGTTCATCTAATTTAGAATTTACATTTATTGCAATTTCCACTCCAAACACGAGCTAATGCATAGCGGGATAGGCGACAAATTCATCGAAGAAGAAATTAACCACACATCCGTGTATCACTTTATACTCACGAGACAAATGAATTTCTGGTTGAACTCTGAACATTATGAAGCAATTGAGACAAGGAACACAGTAAATTGTCGAGAAGAACAAAAGGAAAAGTAAATATTCAGGAAAAAATTATAGAAATCTTGCCAATCTAACTCGAAAAAATTATACTAACGTAGAGAATTCAAAACAGTGTAAAAAATAATAGTAGTCTTTAAATTTCACAATAAATGTTAAGTTTGTCCTCCATCTGAATCGACACATTTTCTGGCCCGAATCAGAAAGTGGTTAATAGATTTCCTGATAACGACAGGCCAATATCGCATCTTATTGCAAGCTGCGCGAATTTTGACTTCCATTTGCTGACGCGAATTGATTTCCACCTTAGAAACTTATTCCCTTAAGAATCCCCATAAAAATCAATTGGTCCCTCAATAGGTTAGATATACCACCTATTCAGTGAAAATCGTATATGGCAGTATTTTATGGATTTTTCCCCCATACATCAAGATGCTTGTGGTCTTCGTTCCATAGAAAAATATGGGATGACTCTATGTTCTAGTACGGGAACACAGATCTGTGTTGTATGTGTCAGAAGAACTAGTAGGTCTGAATTCATTTTCATTGCTTGTTCTTTGGTTTTTCAAAGTATTTTCAGAATTGAAAAGGCCGATTCGTTTCTCGAACGAGGTATACGCAAATATTATATTCGTTTATGGGTATTGTACAGGTAATGGAAGAGCTGATGCAAGTGCATACTGAAGAAGATACCTGAACAGCTGAACTTTCAATCATCAGAAGTTTTACTCTGTATTTTGATACTGCAGAGAACATGGAAGGTTTCCCTCTGAGAGAGGAGATACTGAAATTAATCCAGTAGTTGAAGTAGATGATGAAATTTTACAAACAGTCGAAAATGAACCTGAAATAAGCACAAGAATGTTGGCCAGAAGAATGGAAATAACTCAAAAACGAGTAAGCAGTACATTGAAAAAAGCGATATTTCATCCGTACCATTTTCAAAAGGTTCAGCGTTTAGATTTAGCAGACCATGCTCCACGAGTTCAATTTTCTACGTGGTAACAGAAAAACAATCCTCAGAATTATATACACTGACAAGGAGCAATTTACTCGTGATGGAATTATTAATCTGAAGAATTCCCTCGCTGGGCTTGACAGAACCCGCACGCTTCCCAACAACGGCTTTCGTTGAGTACGTGGTGTGCCCTATATTAGGACCTATTAATTGGCCCTCATTTCTTCGAAGGACCTCTAACCTCGGAGATTTTTATTGAATCTCCTTCGAAATGATCTACCTCATGAAGAATATTGCGGATAGGGGAGTTTTCCTTCAGCTGGATGGTGCTACAACTCGCTATGGCTTACCAGTGATGAATTTCCTGAATGAATGATTTCCAACTCATTGGATTAGCATAGGAGGTCCAATATATTTGCCAGTCAGATCTCCAGATCTGCATCCCCTTGGTTATTTTTATGGGAATACCTAAGGGATTTAGTCAGAGGTCAGCAAGTAGAAGCCAGAATTCGCGAAGCTTGCGATGAAGTGCACAAAATCCACCTGACGTTATCAGAAAATCCATTAACCACCTTTTGATTCAGGCCAGAAAATGTGTTGATTCTTATTGAAGATGAATTGAACATTTATTGTGAAATCTGAGGATTATTGTTATTTTTCACACTGCGTTAAATTTCCTACGTTGGTATAATTTTTTCGAGTTAGTTTGGTAGGATTTTCATCATTTTTTCCATAATTATTTGTTTTTTCTTTTGTTTCTCTCGACAAAGTATTGTGTTTCTAGTATTTATTGTTTCATAATGTTCAACAAAATTTTTTTTTGTCTGGTGATACACGAATGTGAACCTGATTTCTCTTTCGATGAATTTGCCGCCTGACCCCCGCCGCATTGACTCGTTTTTGAAGTGGAATTTGGAATTAATGTAAATTCTGAATGAAACAAACGTCAAAGTGTTTATTTTTTTCTTGTGGATTCTTGAGATAGTCGAAAATAGAAGATAACGTTCCTTATGTTTCGACACCAGTATTTCAGTCCGACCCTGCATATCTTCGAACAAGATATTTCTAGTCGAATCTCAAGAGGAACTCAATGTATGTCCGTACAGTGTTGAACGACGTTAATTGAAAAGTTTTTCTGTTTTTACTCGATTGCAGAAATAATCTTCCAAATCTCGGATGGAAAATGTAGGGTTTGTAAAAAATAGAATCACGATAAAAAATGTGTAAGTGTGCCTTGAGATTTTATTACTAATTATTCAATTTCTTGATGTACTTCTAAAAAAATAGTATGTTTAAGAAATTCTATATACCTGGTGATCTTTCTGCCTGAACAATGAAAATGAGGATATTTCAGTCCGGTTCTGGATTTTCTGATTTTTTTTCTACAATACTTTTAATGAGATTAATACCAATAATATCATGAGAATCGTTCTATTTCATTGATTATTGAGAATTTTAGAGGGACTTAAATTATATGGCAATTTCCAAAATACACCATGTAGAGCCACCAACAAGGATTTTTTGAAGTTTTTAAAACCGAATCTCAATCAGCTCCATCGAACTGCATCCACCGTAGAAGTATGTATAGTTTCATCCGGATTCACCCTGTGTGGCTAGTAAAAGAATGAACTTTATAAAATTAAAATCTCCGACATTGAAGATTGGGGTTCCATAATGCTAATTGTGACTTCTAATACAAAAACAAAAAAGGCAAGGCAGTTTTCAATCACAATAATAATTGTAGCACAGCTCTTCAACTTGATGGAGATCGAGGTTGGTGAGGCTGATGTCAGCAGATGAGTTGGATATTATTAAGTCAATTATGGAACATTCTGTATGAAAGTAATGAAAACCTGTAGCCATCTTTTATTTACTACATACTTCCATTCTCATTTTTACATGCCAACTGTAAAAAAGGATGAGGCAACACTGTAACTTCCTTTGCAAATTGTTTTCGTTCATATGGGTCAACCAATTCTTTCTTTGAATGAATGCTGTCAAGTTTTCTCTACATCAGAATCCTTACCGCAGTTCTTGTCCAGTCGATGGAAATACCAACACCAACAAACTGTTCGATACTTTTATTTCCACTACATCAATCTTTCGCCATACATTCATTACTACCAGAAAATTTGCATATCGCAAATAGGATTCGAACCCAGGGATTTTAAAATTTGGTTCAACATCATGCTTCATCCATTTCCAATCGATCATGATTTCTCATTTTGCAATTTTCGAATCTACTATTTCCTTCATTCGAGAATTCTTGCTTTGAATATCCATGTTGCAACATTTTCCTTGCCTTTGTACGAAAATTTCGCTGTTTCAGCTTACCCAGTCGATAGACAATACCTTTGTTACGAACATGATATATTCACAAGTTCTTCTGAAGCCTTGATTTTCATATTCCGATAATTTCAACAGAAAATCTTTATATTGCAGGATTCTAACCCAGAAATGCTACTCTCATACATTTCATGTCAATTCTCAATTTGAAATACTCATCAGAAAAAATCTAAATATTTTCTCGGGATGCGAACCCCAGAATCAATGAAATCAATACAATCAAACTATCCACTAAGCCACAACTACCTTTGGATAATTGATCCAACCAACACATCTTAAATATTTAATTTCTATATAAAAATGATCTAATTTTTCTCTTGAAAATAGTTGCCGCTACAGAAAAATTGTAAGAGACAAAAAATTGTTCAAATAGAACAAATATTCAAATCATCATTATTAAGATGATCATTTGCGCACCCCAAAAGAGTTTGGGAATAAAAGAGGTGGTGTGACTTTAGAAAAACTACTTACCTGTGGGTACTTCTACAAATGAGGTATGTTTAGTTGACTACAGCTTAGTTTACTTCTAGGAATTTCTCGATTTACCATCCATATAATATAAAATGTAGGGAATTTCTCAAAACAATTTATTACTCTTTGTTACCAGGTTTGAACCCTTCGGTATGGCCCGAACCCTCTGCCTATCTTAAGCCTATAATTATACATACTTTCTGAAAGTATTGTTGCCTTCAGGGATTTCTAGGTCTAGTAATCGGTTTTATTATATATAAGTTTATATAAAAGGAATATCTTTCCCTGTGCAAAGTAGTGGCTGGAAATCTTTTGTCGAGTGAACATTAAAGCCCAGAATTGGTGTTGTTTTAATAATCGTGCAAAATTATTTGCTAAACGTTCGTGAGATTCACCAATTCAAAAATCTCGCTGGTTCTTCGAGTTCAGTTAAATCAAAAAGTGGCACAACAGGTCAATTTGGTAAAATTCCATATCAACAAGGTGAAAAGAATAAAATTGTGTAAAATTGCGAAAACAGCCTTCTTTTTGAATTTAACCAGTTACCTTTACAATTTATAGATATTTCAACAGAAGCTTAATATACAGGGTTGTCCACACTATACGGCACGGAATATTATGATCTAAATACGGGACTATAGTATTATTTTTCTTATATCATGAGCTATTACTGGTACTTTTCAAAATTATTTTCACATTTTACAGAGTGTCTCAAAAGCCTTAATCGAAGTTGTTTTTTTAATGGAACACCCTACATATATATAAATGCGTATTTAGATTGAGCCTTCAAAATTTAGTTTCATCACAAATTACTATACCTAAACATTAAGGTTTTCCAAATAGTTCGTTTTCTTTCAAAAACTGAAGGAATTTTTATTCTCAAAATACTCAAAAAGTATTGAAGGTAGTTCAGCGAAACTGATAGCGACAAGAAAAAATATATATTGACATTTCAATTACTCCGAGTTGCACGTTATACAGGGTGTGCAATTATCGAAACAGATCAAATGGGAAATTCAAAGCGCAATAACTTGATTAATTCAAATACGATGCCATATTTTTATATTAACTCAAAATTTCATATTTTTATAACCTATCCAACAACGCTAGAATATCTATACCTAAGTCTCCGCTTTTTTACATTATAAGACAAAAAATCGAATTTTGCTCGAATTGGGGTTCCTCGGATGAAACATCCATAAAATTTTCATTCATCTTGATACCTGTAGTCAATAGAAAAGTCAGATAATCTCTGTCTGTCAGTTGGGTATTTGAAACAGAACTAAAAACGGCTTACGTATTTGTATAAATAGTAGGAATTTTTGAATTTCGTGATTTCAATCAGTCAAAATGAAAACTTATTCAAAAGATAGTGTTGACATGATATTTTTTTGGCTTCTCGGGTTTATTCTCAAAGGATCTTGAAAGGCCTCATCCTAAGCAGAGTGGTTTTGAAAGATTTCTGATCCAGTTTCAAGAAAGTGGTAGGGTCACTCATAAAAAATCCACCACAAGAAAACCAGTTACTGAAAATGAGGAGAACGTACTTGCAGTACTCGGTTCTGTGATTGAAAGTCCTAATATTATTCAGAATCAAATAGTGCAAAATAGTAATATTAGTCGAACAAGCATTTAGAAAATCCTGAAAAGCACACTTTCATTCTTATAAGATCCAGCTTTGTCAAAAACTCTGGGGAAATGATTTTAATAACCGAATTCTATTTTGTATGTGGGTGCTTGATACATTAACGGAAAATGACAGTTTTTTAAAAATGTATTGTTCAGTGATGAATGTACTTTTCACATCAACGGTCTGGTGAATAGAGACCATTTCCACCATAACTCCGATTTTAATCTACATTTATACAGAGTAATGAACAATCGAAACAGATGGTCTTTATGGTGTGGGGTGGAACAATGGGACCTTATTTAATTGGACCATATTTTTTTGAAGGACCTCTAAATGGTTTAATGTTTTTGAACTTTCTGTCTCACGAACTTCCACTATTATTGGAGAATATTCCCTTAAATATCAGAACGGCTATGTGGCTACAGTTAGGCGGAGCTCCCCCTCATTATCATCGCGAAGTGTAGCATTATTTGAATGCGAACTATCGAAATCGATTCAATTTAATTCAATTTTATTTCCAGAATTTTCATATTACATAAGTAATCCTACAGAGGTATCTAATACCTGTGCGTAGGTCTGGTGTTCTTACACTAAACTTAAAAAAACTAACTTAATACTTGAAACATACTGTTTGTAGGTTCAATAAGTGTGTTTATCACAATAATCAATTCATCAGTTGGTCCATTACTTTTCGAGATATATCGGAAAAACTGTCTTTTTACGATACTTATGCTTTGCCGCAGCTTATGTTTTTATACGATGCATACTTTCGCGCAATGGAATCTTGCCAATTTGAAAACACAATCACTTATGTCCTCTGAAGATCTTCAGTGATCAAACACAATACATTTCTGATAGGAAGGGGCTTAAAGGACCAGGTTAACTACAAAAGCAGAAACATTATGTAGAAACAGATGTTAACTGAAAATTCACGAAAAATTTAGGATAAAATTTCTGACATTCAAAATTTCCACATTGAATTGGAAGAAATATATCTGAAAATTGGCCCTCCAGATTTATTTTCAAGGGGCTATATCAAGGTAATTTTTCACAATGAGCAACTACTCCAAATGATATGGAAATACATATAACAGATGCTTTCGGGACGATAACTCCGTAAATGTTGGACTGAGTGGGCAGAAGTTTTGAAAACAGAGTGCTGAACTGTCTGGAAATGAATGCTCGACATTTTGATCAATTTTTATAAATTCTCTTATTTTGTTATTATTATGTCATTAAATTCAATATTGCTATAAGAATTTGTTTCATAATAATCAAGTTTGTCAGATTCTGAATAATTGTAAACACGTTCGTTATTATTTTTATAATTGTGAAATTTGACTGTGAAACCAGTGCCAACTAGATTAATTGTATCTTTCCTCTGAAAATCTAGTAGCCATATTTTGGTTTATTCTGTGAGAATGCGAATAGTTGAGCAGAGAGATTCTTACACCGTTCAATAGGCTATAAAACAATGACTTTTTGGGTATATGAAAAAATATGGCACCGTATTTGAATTAATCAAGTTATTGCGCTTTGACACACTCTATATAACATGTGCAACTCGGAGTAATTGAAATATCAATAACGATCCATTTTCTAGCGTCGCTATCAATTTCGCTGAACTACCTTGAATAGTCTTTGAGTATTTTGAGAATGAAATTATCTTCAGATTTTGAGAAAAATCGATAATCTGAAAACCTTGATGTTTAAGTAAAGTAATTTCTGATGAAACTTACATATTTCTAACTTCAAATATGCAATAATATACAGGGCGTATAATGTGAAAATAATTTTAAAATTATCTATAATAGCCTCTCATATATACCAAAAGAAAAATAATCTTAAAGTCCACAATTTTTGAATTGAAAAAAAGTTTGATATAAAATAAAAGAATGTTTTTTTTGAAATTTCAAATTTTCGAAGCACTTATGCTAACCTATCTAGCGAGTCAATGAGCAACTCTCTCATGCATTTGTTTGTTAAGCGACTTTATATGTCCTCGATAAGAGTAAGGTCTGGGCTGCTTGCAGTCTTATCTGTAAAGATGGTGTAGTAGTAGAGCTCCGTCAACAATATTGGCGTGATGAGGTCATGCAATATCCTCCGTAAAAGTTAAAGTATCACCCATTTCTTCTCAAAATGGTACTACACTAAATAAAATGACTCTATGTCCTTATTCATTCATAGTTTCCCCATAAAATATCTCGATAAGTCAGGTGGCCGTTTCGCCAGACCAAACTGTTAGAGACTCACCACGGAATGCTTCATGTTGTGCCAACACTAATGCAATTTCTTTATGTGATACAAGCAGAATTTCGATACATTGGGGGACATGCATATCCTACGTTGGTCCAATAGGCATAATGTTCAACCTAGTTTCTCCTTTCTACCCGGTGCAACGGCTTAAGACAGACAGAATATCCGAGCACTCGACTCTTGTTCATGTGGCCATTCCTATTTTCCTGCACTTCATGTTCAATTACGCTTGGCTGCAGTCACTAATAAGCGACCAATTAAAAAAAGATTTATTTTTAAAAACAGTCATAATATTTCAGAATGGTAAAATACAAAAACACAAATAATATAAATTAGGATCAGAGTCTTTCACTTTCAATAGAATACTGTTGTGATGAAACTATGTCTTCAGAAGAGTCCAATTCAGGTAAATCATTCATTACGGTAGGATCGTTTCCACTTACAATTGTGTTGTTGAATGAAGGTAAGAGATTATATGTTGTTACATCAAAGGAAGAAGATATGGCTTGAAAGGTATTCCAGTCTTTTAAAGAATCGCCATTAGCACTGTCTGATGATTCTTGGCGTTCATGAACTATTGAACCTGTTGTGAAATGGTCAAGCATAGAATTGTTGGAGTTTAGAACCTGATGTTTCCTCAGTTCTTCTCGGCGTTGTTTAAGCTTTCCTCTTTCTAGATGCAGCCGCATGTCTTGTTCTTTAACATGGATTGAGTACCATGACGCTGTTGTCATTAATTCTGGTCGAACACGTTGTAAATGTATCGGTATTCGTGGATCAAACCAAGAAGTTGTACGAGTCAAATGATTAATGAAGTATATTTCCCCTTCTGGAGTCGAAGACTGTTTCCAACCCTCTGGAAGAGGACCAAGAATATCTGTTGATATTTCGGAAGCTTCGGATGTTTGACTTTGGTTTTGAGTGTTACGGAATTTCCTTGGATCTTCCCAGGTTGTTGTTTTTGTAATGTGATTGAGGTAATACATTTGCCCTTCTGGCGTTACTGCTTGTTCCCAACCAAATGGTAAAGATACTTCAGCCTTGCCGCTCACCACATCACACGAATGTTGTTTCAAATGCTGGTAAGATGAAGATTCTTTCATTGAAATGGGAACCTGTTGAAGAGTGGCTGGTGAGCTATGAGCCCTATGATGAACCGTTTGAAGAGGTATTGAGTTTAACGGACAAGTTGTGAATATTCCTGGGGACGTAAAAGTTCCTGAATCACTAGAATTCTCTCTTGAATGATCAATACTTTTCGATCCTGTTGTCGGAGGATTAAAGAAAGAATGTGGTAGTTTTCTCATACACCATGGAACCTGCTGCGGAAGATTCGTACTTGGAGTTAATACACTATCGAACAAAGCTTGCAAATTAGTTTCCGTGTTCCATTCAGTCAGATTCGTATTCGTTTGGCTTGAATCCATGACGTGTACCAGGTACAATGGCACTATAAACGATAGTCTATCAGTAAGCAGTTATATGGAATTTTCGATAGTAGCAATGGGCAAGGTCATCTGGTACACCAGATATAAAATTCATGCAAACACTTTGGATATAGCGACGGGTGTGGCACTACTCGAGTTCAGACGAAAATAGACTGAGTTATATGCACTCGAATAATTAAAATTGACCAGCGCAAGTTTAGATTTTACGACTTCGCAGGCGGGAACGCAGTAATCGGAGTACACTTAAGGTCCAGGCTGATTATTTAAACCGCCAAAATATTTTTCATATAAAGGGTTTTCAATTGTACAGGGTGGTCCGAAGAACTTTAATTTAGCGGTTTCGTTTAGGAGATATATTCTAGTCGCATAGTTAAAAGCTGTGAAAAATATTTTTATTTTAACTGGTCGACTTGACTACTAAGTACTCACTCTTGAGTAATATTGATGTTTCATTCAGGTTATTGGAATTGGTTTTTAACGAAGATGAAGTAAAATACATTTTATACACAATTTTATTGTCAGTGGTAAGTGGTCAACTACAGGAAATGAACTTATTTATATAGGGACTAGTCAAATTAAGTACTGGAGAGGTATTAATGTCTATCTGCCAATAAATGCTGACCAAACTTGGGTTTTTAAAAAGTTTATTGATTTCCAAACAAGACTCATTTTCTTCCCTTTGTCGCAATTATGAAGAATTTTGATATTATCTAATGCTACTGAATGTTTTGTGTTTTTTATATGTTCACATATTGGAGAATTATTGGTAGAGCATAAATGTTCCTTAAATCTGGTTTCGGAATTCTTACCTGTCTGCCCAACATAAGCTACCGTACAATCATTCCAAGAAATTTTATAAGCTCCTAATTTTTTTAATTTGTCTGTTTTCTGTTTATAATTGAATAATAATTTGCTCAAATTTGGAATACTTGAAAAGGAGGTTGTTATTTCGAACTTTTGAGCAAAAGAGTTGCTCAAGTTACAGGAGAGAGGACCAGTGAAGATGAAACTAGCGGATTTTTTCAAGTTAGTATCTTTTATGGAATATAATTATGTTATTTGATGTTTTTCGTTACGTTTGAAAATTTTATTTATGAAACTGGGGGAATTTTGTTATTTAAGGTAATTTTTCTCATAATATTCATTTCAATTTTGAAGTCTGCTGGTGATAGTGGAATGGAAAAGGACCCATGGATCATTGAATTATAAGCTGCTAGTTTGTGATTCAAATGATTGAATCAGTCTATCGGAATAGTTAAGTATGTGAAGGTTTCTTTTCTGTAGATGTTATAGATGTTAGTCAATTCCATTTTTGTTACACCTAAGAAATTTATTAAGCTATTAATTTCCATTTCAGCTGTGAACTTAATTCTTTTATGAACTCCATTCTACATATCGGTACCAGAACAATATATGTTCTTTTGCTAAGTGGCTAATTAATAATATTTTTTTCAAGTTATTGATAGAAATAAGAGTTTATGAATTTCTGCAATTTCTGAATGGAGTTCATAAAAACATTAAATTTACAGCAGAAATAGAAGTTAATAACTTAATAAATGTCTTAGATCTGACAATAATAATCGACTAACAATTTCATTTATAACACCTACAGAAGAGAAACCTTCAAAGACTCAACTAATCCCGTGGACTCATTTAATCACTTAATCACAAACTAGCAGCCTATAATTCCATGATCCATAGGACCTTTTCCATTCCACTGTCACCGACAGACTTCAAAATCGGAATAAATACTATCAGAAAAATTGCTTTGAATAATGAAATTCCCCCAATTCTTATAGACAATATTATTCAAAGTGAAGAAAAACATCAATAACACAATTATTATATTCCTTAAAACATACTTCCTTGAAAAAATTTGCTAGTTTAACGCCCGTCCTCTCTGCAATAACTTGAGCCACTATTTTTCTAAATTTAAAATTACCACCTTTCTCAAGTGGCTTGAACTGAGCAAATTATTATTCAATACCAAACAGAAAACAGACAAATTAAAAAAATCAGGAGTTTACAAAATTTCTTGCGATTAGTGTATGGTAGCTAATACTGGGCAGACTGATAGGAATTTCGAAATCAGATTCAAACATCAATCTCTGACTAAAATTTCCAATATATAAACATATAGAAACGTCAAAAGATTTAATAACATTAGATAACATCAAGTTTCTGTTGAAATTTTTGGAAATAAATAAACTTTGTAAAAACCCAAGAGAAATAACCTTCAATAGCCAGATAGACAATAAATGTTCACTACTTAATATGAATTTAATCTACCTAGGTTGCCTTTAAAATTTTGCGCTTCTGGCACTTTTAATGTTGACAGCTTCAATCTGACGAGTGCGTCGTGTATTTTGACAATTTCTAACTTAAAAGAACTAACAACAATTTGATATAGTGAGTATTGTTTTGTATATAATCAATAGAAAAGTTCAACTTAGACATAAAATGGAATTTAAACGTGAACATTTTTGTGCGATGAGTTGTTACAATTTTCAACTTGGATTAACTCGACAACAGTGCTGCGATCAATTTGCTTCGACTTGTGCTGATGGAGCTCCTCACTTGGCTACTGCGAAACGCTGGTATAATGAATTCTTTCGGGCTGTGCTTCACTCAGTGACGGACTTCGTGAAGATCATGCAAAGTCAGTTGTTTTGCCTCAATCCATCGATGCAGTGCGCGAAATGATACACGGTGATCTCCATATGACTTACCGTGAGATTGAGACAATCTTGAACATTAGTTGCACCAGCGTACTTTCAATATCGCATGAACATTTGGCTGTCGAAAAGATTTGTTGGATCCCACACAACTTGCTCAAAAGAAGGCTCGTGTCGTTTGATGCGAAGAAATGTTGAAAAAATTTGATGGCGGTGTTTCAAAAGACGTTCATAAAATTGTTACAGGCCACGAATCTTGGACATATGCGTACGAGTCCGAAAGTGAACAACAATCGAGAGTATGGGTTTTTCAAGACGAGCCAAACCCAACTAAAGTTGTCCATGCACGAAGCACTTCGAAGCAAATGGTTGCCTGTCTTTTCAGGAAAACCGGACACGTCGCCACCATAGAATTATAGCAACGTAGAATGGTATACAATCATTTGTTTGCCGTAGGAGCAACTGCGTGGGCAACGATTTTCGACGGCAGAAGAGGCAGTTGGAGCCTTCAGAAACCTTGTTTTGGAGATATCTGATTCGGAGTGGCAATAATGTTTAGAAAATTGATTCAAGCGCATGCAATAATGTAATCTTCATGGAGAATACTTTGAATTTAATTAGGCTATTTCTTCCCTAAGTTACTTGTTTCTTTTTAAGCTCAAAATATAACCTTGTTTTTGTTGCAGATGAACGATCTTCTGTCATTTACAGAGAACAAGATCTTCGGTTTTGCAGACGATTGTACCCAGGTTTCGTCATTCAGTAGTCTGCAGCCGATTACAGCTGCGGAATCTCAGCGTCAGATATATCAACAAAATAATAACTTAAATTCTGACTTACAGAGGATATCTGAGTGGGTCAATTGAACCTGGTGAACTTCGACGCGAGCAAGACGCAAGCAACTACGTTTTCTAAAAAGGTGGAGAACCTCCTCTAACGATGCAAGTCCAACAATTTGCATCCAAAGATTCGATGCACCTTCTCGGAATAATGGTCAACTCCGGGTTTGCTAACATGAACATGTATCAACAATAGCTAAGTCGGCATGAGCTAAATTTAGTTTTCTCTTCAGAGCCAAGCAATACTTCACGTCATCTCAGCTGTTTCTTCTATATAAGGCGCAGATTGGACTTGCTTTGTAATATTGTTTCCATGTATGGGGATCTCCGCCCGAACATTCATTGCGGCTGTTGGAAAGTGTGCAAAAACGGGCTGAGCGCCTCATCGACCACCCGGATATCACCCGCGATCGCCAATCGCTTGCTCTCGCAAGACAAGTTGCTGACCTTTATCAGTTCAACAGATACTTCCACGGAAGATGCTCTAAGGAACTGAAAGACCTTGATCTGGGAAAACTCATGTTTTGCCGCAACACTAAGCTGGCAAGGAGTTATCATCATATCATATCTCTCTATAGGAAGTCCTTTGTTTACAGGGCCGGTGATATATGGAATTCGCTTCCGTCCAACACCTTCCCAACATCGTACAAATTGGCCCTCTTCAAGAAGCGAGTAAACAGACACCTAAATTCTTTCCAGGCGCCCATTCATGTGGTGTAACAGGTTCGCCTATTCCTGGGAAGTGGGCATAGAAAAAAATAAAAGGCAACCTACGTAGTATCTAAAGAAATAAGTTCAATTCTTGGAGGTGACCACATGAAAAAGACCTGACGGTCGAAACCGAGGCTAATGGTTCGTCATCACGGCTATCAAAAAGAGCACCTTCATCGCGAATGAATACCTCTTTATTTCCCGGTACATCATTTGGCAAGTTAGTTGGTAGATTTTCGTCATCAAACCCCTTTTCTTCATCAGGAACAATACTGAGTTCTGGGGGAATTATGGCCAAGTCATACTCAAAACCATCATCACTATCTTCTTCTATAGAATTTATGGCTTCTTGTGAGCCCACGTAGTTGTTACTAGCACTAACTCTTCGCCTACGAATCATTTTTGAAATCTGTAAAAAAACAAGAAAAAGTTAGTATAGGTGGCCGCTGTACCCGAATTGGCACAGTAATGTTTTGGATATCACAAAAGCATTCACTATCATTATTCGTCACTACAAAATTTTGTGAATAACTGAATATAGATTGAACTACAAATAATCAATAGTAACGCGACGTATATTATATTTACAATAAAAATAATTGAAATAAATAGTACATACCTCAACGTGCATCCTGAGAGTGAAGTTCAACAAGAAAGTATGAAAATAGCATTAATATTAGCACAATGTTTGTATCGTTTATACATTGACGGTATTTCTAACTACCTAAAACTGCAAACTTTTTAAGTTCAGCGTCAACAGTTTTCCCTTCTACCCTCAATTATTAAGTGTTCCCAAATTGGCACAGCAACCACAAATGGGTTATTATCAGTATCACATTCCATATTATTTCGTATAATGTAATAGTGCTTAAAGGCTTGGATTATTCTTTGGTCTATAGGTTGATGCAAAGACGTCGTGTTGGGAGGTAAATTGTCACTTTTTCTTTTGAATTCATGGTTTCAATTTCGCGAGGATAGCCTGGTACATTGTCCAAAACTCGAACAGTTCTGGAGTCTAAATTCTTTTCTTTAATAGGTTTCAGCTGCTGAAACAGAAGAATACCAGATAGTCACAAGAAATAGGGCTTGTAACCCACGTTCGATTATTAGCATGCCAAAACACTGGCAGGTCGTTTCTGATTTATTTTCTCGAAACACGAGGTTTTAACGATCTGTAAAGCATCAGTGATTCAATGACACAATCTCCAGATATATTGGAACATAGCAGCAGCGTAACTCTGTCCCTTGATGCCTTAAATCCTGGGGCAGACTTTTCGCTTTTGTAAATGAATGTTTTCTTTGGCATCCTCTTACAAAACTTTACAGTTACGTCTGAATTAAATACTTGCGCAGGGTTGTCTCCTCCATCAGCTACTAGGGTTAAAAATTCAAATCTTCTGGATATCTTTCTGCTGCAGCAGTGTCTGCAGATGCAGATTTTCTTACGGTTTTAATGCTATGCAATTATTGTCTCACCTTAAATTTATTGAACCAACCTTCCGATGCTTGAAATCCTCCACTACCACAACTACCACCAGGTTCTTTAAAATGTGCCTAAAGACGCTTTGCCTTCCCCTGGATAATCGGGAAACTCAGGGGCACTCTTTTCTGGTTGCGGACTTCGATCCATAATATGAACGCAACTCCCATTTTGAAGTTGAAGCTACAGACGACCCTATTTCATTATCGGATTTTTTTATCGATCGTGCAGTTGATTCGTTAACATAGAATGAGCGTAATATGGATGCAAACGACTCCCCAAGCCGTAATATATACATAATATTTTGTTTGTTTATATTCTCAAGAACACCGGCTGCTGCGAAAGTTGCTTATGTCAAAGGAAAAGCCGAACCAATGCAGCGGCGATATCATTTAAAAACATACTTTCGGCCTAGTAGTAATAAGGTCTATTTTACTTTTTCAATAGTCCATTTGACGACTCGTTTACAGATGATACCGAATCCTATCTATTAATAATATGTATGTACCGATGTATCGATTAGATCCGCGAATAAAGAAATCTTTGGCCCCGAATTGTGTCGCATTTTTCTTATCCTCGAATAGTGAAAACTCGAATGTAGGCAGCGCTAATAAGGAGCTTTTACTGTACAAACTCTTTCTCAAACATGAACTATAGATAATTTCTTTTATTAATTTTCAGAAAACCTGTTTATTTTATGACCCTGTCCATCTAACAAACGAAACCCTGTAAGAATAGTGAAACCCTGTTTCATTTTCACCACATTTATCAATTCACCTTCGATTTCATATCCTATTTATTGTTCTCAAACATACAATGCAATTTTTCAATGAATTTGGACATCGTAACAATATATGAAACTTCATTAATATACTGTGATTAATTGTTAGGAATTCAGTGTTGACGCTAACGAATTTTGATGCAATTTGAAAATGTTTTCGTTTTATATCTTCTTTTTCTGAATTCAAGATTATAAACTCCCAACATGGAAAATTTTCTCTTAAAATCAACGCTTCTTCTTATATTTCTATAATTATCTATCAAAACTTCGCTAATGAAAATTTTATTAAGTATTTATATTGGACGTGTGCTCGCCATTTCTTTCCTTATGCAACTAGACATACAAAACTCTGTATTTGTTGTTATCTTTAAAATATATGGACTCTTTCACAAATTGTATGAGAAAGTGATTTTATACACAGTCTTCCAAGAAAAATTTGATCTCCCTCTAATTTTTATACTAACTAAAAACACAAAAGCAGGTCAATTCTTAATTCAAGGGGGACTGTTTTGAAGATTGATTTGAAGCAAGTGAAAACAATATCTCACACTCAGCATCCAGCAACTCAAAATCATTACGAGATACATGATGGACTAGATTCGTTTTAGTACGGTAGCTATGTGAAATATTGTAAATAAAGAGAAATGATCCCCCTCCCTCGAGTTCGATTTTCGAGAAAAAATCATGGTCAAAATGGATTTCACCTATCTTTTTTAGTTTTCGACTTATTCAGGAATTCAGGATTTTTCGGCATTTCGATATGCGACGATATCTCGAATCCCATTGAAGTAAGGTAAACATATTTTCGTATTCTAGAGGCACTTTTTTTGGTAGCATGCAGGAAAGTATTCGATTTTTTTTCTAATATCGGTTTCTGAGTTATGAAACCAACTTGTGTTTTTTCAAATATGAATTATGGGTGATTTTGATATCAATAGAGAGGATTATTTCTCTTCTATCGAAATAAATGGGACATGATATATCAATTTCTTCAACTAATGCCTTTTTAAGAAAATATTTAAAATTCATATCTATCCATACATAACATAGCAGATATTCACTCTAAGGCAGAAAAGGTTCGTCTGTGTCCGTCAGTTCTGTATTCACTTCTTAGATAATAGAATTTTTGTTGAAGAATTTATTTTTTGATTTGAAAGAAAATAGGTTTTGATGAAATATAATAACTATATACACAATAAATTGAATCAATAAACAAAGTATCTCATGAATTTTGAAGGTTTTGCATCATTCAAAATGCAGGAATTGCAACGCCTGGAAACACTGCTGCATGTGTTTTCCATATGTTACTGACATTCTCCAAGCATATCCTAAAATTCTCAGCATGACCCTACAGAAAGAAATGTAGGGGAGTCAGATCTGGGGAACGGGCTAGCCATTTTTCCCTAGTTCCTAACCAGTAATTACCGAAATGTCAGCCTAGCAGTTGTGATACGGTTTTTTCCTGGTGTGGCGATGCATTGTCTTTCTGAAAGTATATATTTCCTCTTTGCCCTAGTGGCAATTCATCTAAATATCCTTCCACCAAATGTATGCCAATATACGATTGTTTAACAAAGCGCACCACACATTGAAACCGTGTCACCCTTGGTGTTGAATATTCAACTGTCGATGGGGATTGATATCCGACGATCAGTGCTCATTTGTGCCAATTAAAAATATTCATTACTTGTAATGCGAACTTCATCGGCCATATAACGCGTAGATAAAATTCTTGGTTTTCTTCTGTTTTCTGAAGGTACCAGTGACTAAATTTGGTTTTCACTAAGCAGAAGGAATTGCGAATTTCTCATTCTGTAGAGTCGGAATTTATTCTCCTTGAGAATTTTGAGAATCCTCGACTTCGAAATGGCGGTTTCAATTGCCATTTGACTGCTTGAAATTTCAGGTAGGACTGCTCTCAAAACGTCAACCACGGCACATTTTCTATCTACAATTATATATGTCTTGCTTCATTGTGCTCTGAGAAAACCTCCAACAGTTTCGATATCTCATACCTATCGTAATTTTGGAATTAAAGAGCGATTGAGTTATAAGCAGAATTTATCGAAGCAGATAGAGCTGAACGAGATAAACCTATGATATAAATAATTGTTTTGACATAATCGATGCTACTGACTGAATATTGCAATTGAATGAATGAATCCATATCAATAAGATTGAATAGTTGAAATAGTGTCATGAACGAAGGAAAATTTATGTTCTAAAGAGTAAACTCTATCTAGTATCTGATATTTGTGATATTTCGAGTGTATAGATATGAATTTTCTATTTTTTAATGAAAAAGGCTAATGTTGAGGGAAATTGATTAGGCATGCGCTAAATGTTTGGAAAGAAAACAAATTACCCTCTCCAATGAAACCCAAATTACCTATAGTATTCAAAAAAAACACAAGTTTACCTCATGACTCAGAAATCGATAGGTAGAATTCTACTCAAAAGAGTACCTCTAGAATAAGAAAATATTTTCTACCTAACTTCAATAGGATTCGAGATATCAATTTCGGAATAACTAAAAAGCTAAAATCCGTTTTCACCAATGAGTTTTTCTCACAATTGTGCTCGAGAGGGAGGGAATCATTTATCTTCATCTATAACATATCACATGTATGCCGCACTTAAATATCGAATTTCTAAAAACTGATTTATCTCGATAGAATATCAAGTTAGAATCAAGTCCGTATCAAGTCCGTATCAAGAGATTGATTTCCACACCTAGATTTCGAGTTTGTATGACCAACTATCTCCAACAGTGTTTCTGGCTAGAAATTTTGACGTTTACAGTATCTGGATGAGAAAGTAAAGTGAGTTGAGTTTCATTGCAGAATATTCCGATAAAACCATGTGTCGATTTCTCTCTACTGTTTGAAACTGGAGATATTCAATAATCGTCTGAAATGCGAAACTTATACAAACAACCAAATTTATATGGAATCACTCGGTATTTCACATTATTGATTGATTGTTTTTAACCAAGGATTTTTGACTACTTGTGAAGAATTTTTTGTTGTGAAAAACCTGGATAGTATGATGAGAAATGTTGAATTATCATCACATGTTCGGGATATTGTACTCAGTCGTCACTGAGATTTGAAACTTTGAATTTCAAAACTTAAAGAAGCCTATAATCATAATTGAAATTGCCTAACGTTAGATTGTCTGATGTGCAGAGGGGTGACACAGAGGGATATAGCGGCCACAATGGGGATATCACAGGGGGTGATTTCAAAAATCTACGCTCAATACGTGGAGCTACAATCTCTGCAAAATAGGCTTAGAAGAAGTCGTAGGAATATCGATTCTGAAGAACAACACCGCTTTTTGTGCCAAATTGCAAGAAGATAACCTACTGCGTCGTACCCCATGCACAAAAGGCAATTTCTGGAAGCAACATGCATCAGTGTATCAGTCGAAACGATACGTCAAAGACTTCGTTCAACGGGTTTATACAGCAGAAGGCCCTTAAGAGTTCCAGAGCTAACCAGACAACAAATAATTAACACATTTAATTGGTGTATCGAGCACCAAAACTGGAATATTGAGAATTGGCGAAATGTTCTTTTTTCGAATGAGACCAGAATTGGTGTTCGATCAGATGACCGGCGGATTCGGGTTTTAAGTGGAAGACAAGCTAGACTCCGAGCAGCAAGAGAAATTCCGAAATACCAAGGGGGCAGTGTGATGCTTTGGGGTGGCATTGTGCTGGGAGGCAAAGCAGATTTGATTTCGTTGCCTGCGAGTTTAACGGCTGAAAATTTCGTGGACCTAGTGCTGGAGCCTATAGTGAGACTCTGCCCACGGTAAGAATTTCATTTGAAACAGATCAAACAGGGAATCGCTATTTTCGACTGGCCAGCTTGCTCTCCAGACCTAAATCATATCGAACATTTATGGGATAATCTCAAAAGGAAAATTAGATCGCTCTAGGATAATCCAAGAACCCCACAATCCACAATCCAAGCCACCACAGAACAGTGGCAGATTATCACCCCAGAGGAAGTCGAAAACCTTTCAAAAGCATGTCTAGACGGATTCAGGCTTGTATCAAGGCAAGAGGAGGTTATACAAGCTACTAAGGTCGAGAAAAAACACCTACTCAGTGAGAAAACAATTTTCAATTATTTTACTACATGCAGAAAGAGTCTCTTATTTTCTTTTATTTGTTTCTTAAAATAAACCTTACTTTTTTCCTTTTTCAATTGAAACATCTCAAAAAGGATCAATTCTAACAATCCTCCGGAATTTCCAAAATCCCAGAGGTAATATTCAAAATATCGGGTGATTCCATATAAATTTGGTTGTGTGTATGTCTTAAAATAAGGGTATTTTGAACTTACGAAAGAAAGGTATTGATTTTGACAGGGAGAGTTTCATTCAACTCATCCATTACCATGAAAGGTCCTTAAAATAGAGTGATAAGAGAATTTTGAACCGAGTCTGGTTTCTATTGGTAACAGTTTGACCTTTCAACATTAGCGAATATTTTTGGTGTCAATAACCCCCTTGAAGAAGGAATTGACCTGATTCAATGTGTTTTGCTAGAATCACTATTTCTAAATATAGAACACAATATATATCGTAAAGAGAACCACCACTTCAGATTTTCTTCTTCCACTTGGAAGAAAAAAGTCGTTCATCTTTTCTGATAATGTTGCGAAAATATAGCGAGCAATCTCCAATAGATTCGGAAGTGTTATCTGCGCATGAAGAAGGCAAAAGTAATTGACAATTGATGAGAGAAAGAATTTATTTAGATTTTAGGGAATAATTCAAAAATATTCATCATTTCTAAGAACAAAATCGTAAAGAAGACGAAATTTCTGATAAAAAAATTCTAATTACCAAATCTCTATCTTTTTAGTCATGTCCTCTATTTGAAGTTGAATATATGTCTAAGCTACACCTTCAAAAACTTTTTCCATGACACATAAATCCAGAGGGGTACAGTACCCAAAAGAATTCTTCTGAATATATTGAATATCACTTAACAAAAGTTCTGAATATGCAATTTATTCCTTTAGCAAAATAAGTTTCAATCAAGTAATTTCTAAAAAGATCATACCTAGTGGGGGTTGGCGCGTGTGGGTAAATGATAATTAGAAAATGAAAATTCAATTTTCTCAAGAAATCATAAAAATTCCTATGAAGTCATTTAGGGTTCCACTATAATTGGAATTGTATCTATCTTATAGAATGTAGATGACCCTGAGTTTAGCACATACTTATCCAAAACTTGTTTGATACATTTACAATTTCCTGAGAAAAATTTATTGCACATTCATAAATTGATCATTTTCATACAATTAGCAAGTGACATTTAATTAAGTGGAAGAATTCGAATCGGTAAAGCAATACTTCACTGTATCGACGAAAATTAGTCTTGATGAAAATAAGAAATTAAACTATGTATTATACTTACACAAGAGATTCATTGAAATGAGGATTGCAATTTCGGTATCTCGAACATCTTCAGTTGACAATAAGCATTGAACTAAAGTTGAAAATACATCCATACTTAAACAGTTAGATACAAAATTAATTAGGGTGCGAACAAGAGGTAATAAACTAATTATGATAAAAGCAGGTATTATTTGAAGATATCAAATAAGGGCGAATAATCCGGGCCATACTGGTGGTTCAGAAAATTATCACTATGTGAGGTTTGTTGCAGTTTGAAAATTGCGATGGATTCTAAGAAATCTATTTTTCGTCCCTCATGTATTCTGTAAATGATTTGAAGTTGATCTATGGGTGGAAAACGATGGCTATTTTTGATACAATGTGAAGTAAAAATAGATGCGTCGGTTCTCTGGGTTTTGTAAATTGATTGATGCTCTTTGTACCTTTAAATGAACGACCAGTTTGATCTATCTACACGCCTTCACAATCCATACAGGACAACTTGTAAACAGTATTGTCAAATTCATCAGTTTTATCTCTACTATTAAAAATTCCTGCGAGTGTTTCATGTGGGTATTGAAAGCTCTTTTTTTATGCTATTTTGAGATGACATTTGCAATCCTTTCGCTGATAGGGCCAAAATATGTTAATGAAATATATTTATTTGTATTAGTTGACTCTATACGTGGGTCAATATTATGAAATGTTTTTTGTGTTTGTTTCTTTCAGATCATTCCGTTTATTATATTTGAGGAATAACCATTCCCTGACATATTTTCTTCGGAAAATAGCAGAGAGAAAACCCCTCAAATCGTTGGATCAAACGCAGCGTATTTGTGAGATTTTGGGTGTCTGGTGTCATAAAGGATGCAAATGTAAAGGTGGGTTTTCGATATATTGTGTGCGCCAGAGTAAACCGGACAATTTTATTTTCCGTTATAACTTTCGCAATTTCAGAGTTAGATCATTCGTTCTTACTTAATTGAAAAGCCAAAGGACTAGATTTTTCAGAAATCGTATCGAAAGTTAACTTTCGGTGAAATCCAATATGGCTGACTCATTCGAAAATGAGCAATATTTCAAGATCGCTGGAACGTTTTTTCTTCACAAAAAATTCGAATGGGGCATTCAGTCGATAATTCTTTTCTGAACAATTTGACATATTGATGTTAAAAATATTCCAAAAATTGGTAAACAAGTAACGTGAAGAATTTTTTTCATTCTCATTTTCAGCTGAAATCGAAATATATTTTCCCCTCGTGGTGACGGCACTCCTAAAGTTGTTGTGCTTTTCATGGATGCTCTAAGAAGACAAAGAACCATATTTTACTAAAACCAACCTAAAATTTGATTTCCGTTCGAATTTAAAATGACCGACTTCGTCAAATATTAACAATTTTCAAATTAAAAAATTTTTCGTGGTCGTAACGAATCAACTGCGTAATTCAATCACTAGATTGAACCTTTTTCATCATTTTGAGAGTTCGAAAATGTCCGAAATCTTTCCTCAAGATCATAGATTGTACTTCTTTTGTAATTAGGGGCTGGAAATTAGGGTAATATTTGCCTAGCAGTATAGCCAGCCACAAATAAACATTCAATGAAACGCTTATCATAATTTGTTAAAACCATTGTTTTCAATTTCAAACGTCAAAAACAAGCAACACCAAGATGTCGTCTAAAACTCCATGATATTTCATTATTTTTTGTTTATCATAGAGCTAATGCATGCAGTCTATGTTCAGAAGTTTCACAACAGGACGTGCATATAATGGTGGAAAAGAGAAACATTATTGACGACAAATGGCACAATTCGGAATCAATATTCGAGTTCGACCACTCAAAATGATGGTTTAATCTAGTGATTGAATTACGCAGTTGATCTTTAATGCGCGGGGAAAATTGTAAATATTTGAGGTCGGTCATTTTGAATTCGAACAAAAATCCAATTTTAGGTTAGTTTTAGTAAAATATGGTTCTTTGTCTTCCTAGACATCCATGAATAACACAACAACGCCATGAGGTGAAAAAAATATTTCAATTTCAGCTGAAAATCAGAATGGAAATAATTCTTCGCGCTATTTTGTTATCAACTCTTGGAATATTTTGAGGATCAATATGTCAAATTCTTCAGAAAAAACTGAGTTATCGAATGCCTCATTAGAATTTTTTAGTGAAAAAAACGTTCCAGCAATCATGAAATATTGCTCATTTTCGAATGAGTCAGCCATATTATATTTAACTGGAAGTGACATTTGGATACAATTTCTGGAAACGCAGTCCTTTGGCTCTCCAATGAAGTAAGAATGAATGATCTAGCTCTAGAATTGCGAGAGTTATAACCTGTTTATGTATATATGTATTTTCAACTTTAGTTCAATAATTGTTCTCAGCTGAAGATAGTCGAGGGACCGCGATTGCAATTCTGATTTTCAATAAATGTCTTGTGATAGTATAATACATAGTTTAATTTCTTATTATCATCATGATTGAATATCACGTATTAACGGCGGAATGAATGAACTATTTGAAATTGGTCTTATTCTAACTCTTTAAAAAATTATTTCAGTGAAAAACGCTGACACGATTAAATGTTTGATACAAGAGAACCGTTTTTAAAGTTGGTTTCGAGAAAGTGAAGTCCTCCTTCTACCCTCAGCACCTCCTCAAATACGTTATATCAAAAGATTTCGTTTAAAAGGTTAAATATGAGGTGGCTCAAAAGTCAAGGGATTTGTACCCCTTGGATTTTTTCAAAGAAAGAAATGTTGTTCAAACTTTCACTATATTCACAAACTTATGATGCGTTTCAATACACTGAGGATTCATCAGATAAGTAGTACATTGCGCACCAAACTGGTTGTTTCAGTACGGCAGCTTAAAAAAAGCTCAAAAAAGAGTGCTGAGTTGAGCAGAAACAGATTCGGTAGTGATGCTAGTAAATTCCGGTGGTAACACATTTTCTATTGAATGTCATAATCTGAATAGAGTGAAATTTTGAACAGCATTGTTTTATTCTATTGAAAAGTATATATCAATGTCAATCGAGTAACGACCTCTTCAATGAGAAAATAATCCCTTAGATTTCTTCTTATAAGGTGATCTCAAACTAAAACTTCGGGTTAAAATTCCTGAAAACTTGAAAGAAGGAAAGAATCATCGTTGAATACAGACTTGACACCTGAGATTTGTACGAATATTATAAGAGAATACATCGTTTGCATTATTGTATTGTGGCGCGTTGTCTGTTTTATTGAATAAAATGTGAAAACAACATTTGAATATAAAGAAATGATGGTAATATGAAATCAAACCAAAATCAAAAAACTTTGAAACGAGATGATCACATTTTCTCTCCATCACTGAGTATAAGCGTTCACACCTGTTTGAGGAATATTGTTCATAGACGCTTTGAATAAAAGCATATCAATTACAAACCAAGACTCCTATTTTTTACTGTATTTATTTATTCATTTATTCGATAAACAATTATGAAAATAAAGGAAAACCTCAACGTGTTTTTTATGTCCATTATATAATGCGTGTTATGAATTATAATGTATATAAATTCGATAATTCTCTGTAACCACAAGTAGTTGGAAAGATGATTCAACTTACTTAAATAACAAGTAATGTTCAGCTGATATTAATTGATGATACGAATATTAAATATCTTGTTCGAATCTAGTTGATCAATTGGACATAAAAATTTTGAAATAGCCTAGGTAACACATTTAATAGAACCTCTAAATTTAGTTGGTTGTTTTCTTTTTCGTTGTTAAGACAAGGAAAGTATTTCAGTATCGTGAAATGATATCTGGGCGAAGAAGATGTGTTAATGATGAAATCTAAAGTTTACTCAAAGCAAGACGTGACGTACTTCAGAAATCACGACGTCATGCGTCCTAGAACTCTAATTCAACGCAATCAATAGTAAATCCTCACCCTTGCAAGGGGATTAACAAGAATATCAATAAAATTCATCACGGATGACCAAACTGCACTGAAAGCATTGGCATCCAACAACTGCACGTTACTAATTGAACAGTAATGTCGTTTAATTCTCGCCAAACTAGAAGAGAGTGATAGGTCCCGGGCCACTCGGCTATTGAGGGCAATGGGATGGCAGGTTCATTGACCGCTTGAGAAACAGCTATGGTATTCAACGAGCCGGAGCCTAGGCTTGGAATGGAATGGAAAATAAGTGGTGGTTGGACCTGAAGGTATGGGAGCACTGGCTGAGCCTCATAAAACTCAATCACTATCGGTCTGCCATAAGTGAACCTTCAACTTCGAGAGCCGAGGTCTGTCTTAAAGTGTCCAGGCTAGACCTGAGAACTGTAAATGTCATATTAACGGGACACTGTCGTCTCAGAAATCACCTAAATAAGTTAGGATTGATCAAGAAACCTTCATGAAGACTATATGAGGAGGAGATAGCAGCAATATAATATGTCAAGTGCGACTGCCCAATTGGAGGCAAACTTGAGGAACCTAGATCTAATAAACTGGAGATGACTGAGCTATTAAGCTCCCACTCACAAAGCTTATTGCTGTGTGTCATAATAGACCACTGGGTCGCCGTGACAGACAACCTACAATCAATTCTAATATTTGTGTCTCAATAAAATCATCACTTAGTTAGGTTAGTCTAGGTCAGATTAGATTTCGCTCGCATCAGCTATAAAAAATTGAGTAACTTTTTCTCTAAAATCACATTTGTGTAATTTCAACATCCGATAGGGATTTCCATAGACAGAGGTTTGTAAGCAACTCTATTCGACTAAATCTGTAGCGGAAGTCATTCACTTGTGATAATATTTGAATGAAATAGATCAAATACGAGCTTATATTATCTGAGTAGTAACATCGTTATAAACGACTACAGCTAGATGAAGAAATGTTTAGCACGTTCTTTCTAAAGTGCTGAATATGCAAGGTGGTTTCAATATAGAAATATTTGTTGAAGCCTTTTTTCTTCACCCATCGGGATTTGTGTTTTTTTATGCGCGCTTCCCAGGAATGGGCGAACCTGTTACATCACATGAGTGGTGTAACTGGGAAGAACTGGAGTGTCTGTTTACTCGCTTCTTGACGAGCGCCAAATTGTAGGATGTTGGGAAGATGTCGGAAGTACACGAGTTCCACAGCTCACCGGACCTGTAAACAAAAGAATTCTTATAGAGGGAGGTTCGAGGGGTCGCTAAATCTACCGCCATATGATGAAAACTCCTTGCCAGCCTAGTGTTGCGGCAAAACATGAGTTTTCCTGGAACAACGTGTTTCAGCTCCTTGGAGCATCTTCCGTGGAAGAACCTGTAAAACAGTGAAAGATCAGCATTTTGTCTTCTGAGAGCCAGCGGTTGGAGATCGTAGGTGATCGATGAGGCGCACAGCTCGTTTTTGCACACTATCCAACATCTGAAAATAATGTTTGGGCGCAGATCCCATACATGGGAACAATATTCCAAAGCAGGTCGAATTTGCGCTTTATATCGAAGCAACAGCTGATGATGCAAAGTATCGCTTGGCTCTGAAAAGAAAACTGAGTTTATCTGATGCCGACTTAGCTATTGCTGATACATGTTCATGCCAGTAAAACCCGTTGACCATTATTCCGAGAAGGTGCATCGAATCTTTGGATGCAATTTGTTGGCCTTGCATCGTTGGAGGAGGTTCTCCAGCGGGAACCTTTCTAGAAAACGTAGTTGCTTGCGTCTTGCTCGCGTTGAAGTTCACCAGGTTTAACTGGCCCCATTCATCTGAATGGGGATATCTTTCCTCTGTAAGTCAGAATTTCAGTTATTAGTTTGTTGACATATCTGACACTGAGATTCCGCCGCTGTAATCGGCCGCAGACTACTGAATGACGAAACCAAGGTACAATAGTTTGCAAAACCAGAGATATTGTTCTCTATAGATGACAGATTATCATTTATCTGCAACAGAAACAAGGTTGGCCAAAGAATGGATCCCTGGGCAACTCCTGCTTGCAACTGAAAACTTGTATTGATCTATTTGAAAGAACCCTGCAATATTTTGGGAAGCCCATATGCAGCAAGTTTGTGCAACAAGGCAGCATGCCAAACCTTTTCGAAGGTTTAGAGATGCTGGGGATACTGCTTTAGATTTCCCATGCTTTTCCATCGTTGATGTACAAACCTGAGTGTCGTAGGCTCCTGCCGATCTTTGCCTCCGAAAACCATACTGACCGTCGTTAATGATTCCCTGCAACTCATGATATTTGATAAGTTCATCGTTTATGACTCCCTCCATCACTTTGGACATAATGGAAAGAAGTGCAACAGGGCGGTAGTTTTGGGGAAAGGACTTTTTTCCTTTCTTTGGTTGAATTCTCGATATTTTCCAGCTTCTCGAAAAAGCCTGGCTTTCATAATAAATCTGAAACAGACGGTTACGAATTGGTGGCAGTTCGGGAGCACACTTTCGCAGGACGATTGGCGGTATTTCGTCTAGACCAACTGCCTTCTTGCATTTCAGCTGCTCGAGAGCCCATTTCACAGTGCAAACTCTGAACTTGATTTCTGGAAGAACTTGTAGGGGGAATGTTCGGTGGTTTTGCGTTAGATGAATCTAGAACTGTCTAGTCCCGCTTGCCTGTTCAAAGAGTTTATTAGTTACCCCTTCGTTGAAATTGGCCTTTGCTCTTGCAGTTGTTAGGTGGAATACGTTCCGTATTCATACGAAGGTTCTTGTTTCCTCTGTGGGATTTATCTTCCATGACTTGTAGGCTATGTTCTTGGCTGCAGAGGATCTTTCGCAGTCTTTGTTGAACCATGGCTTTTGGGCTGTTGTTCTTTTCATGAAATGAGGGGTGTAGAGATCCATTCCTGCATGAATGATTTATATAACAGATTCAGTACATATATTGATGTCAGGATCTGACAAGCAAACATCAGCAAATGGAAAGCACGAAAAGAATTCACGCATCTCATCCCATTTAGCACGGTTATAGTGCCAAATGCGTCTGGGTGTTTAGGTTCTTGGTTTAGCGGCAGCATAATGGTTCCAGTAGTAGATATAAGGTTGTTATCTGAATTGTCTAGCGGTGCTGAGACCTCTACTCTGAAATAATCTGGATTTGAAATCAAAAGAAGATCCAAGGTGTTCGGGAAGTTGGTTGGGTGATCATGTATTCTTCTCGATTCATCGACCAGCTGCGTTAAATTATGGCTGATTGCGAATGTTTCAGCCTGTCTTCCTGCTTCATCTGTCCAATTAGAGTGGCCGAGCCAGTTGGTGTTGTGAACGTTTAAGTCACCCAGTACCATGACCTCAGCTGCCGGATGTTGTGTCTGAATCCAATCCACCTTATCACCTAGATACTGAAACAGTCTAGGGAAGTGAATATCGTTGGTAGCATAAGAACAGTTGTTTATCCTGCAAACAGATTTTAAACCAAGCAAGGTCGAAAGCGTCGTCCTCCATCGTGTCTTCTCTTTGGCATGCAACATACGATCAGGCGAAAACACAGAGGCACCTTTGAACCTAATTCTCGTATGTAACTCATACCCATAAAAAAATACCCATTAAAAAGTAAATAGGTTGTGTCGGTTGTTTGACTTATTTGGGTTTCGGTTAGGACCAGCACATGGGGTTGTGCGTTTTGCAGATGCTAGTGGACTGCATCGACATTCACGTTGTTGTGCCCCAGTCCCCTGACGTTGCAGAACTCTATCAAGAGTTTATTTTCTTTTCCAGAAAGAGAATGAATTAGAGAATTTGCCGGAGGAGTGCTCGACTTACCCGCATCTTGAACCCCTCTAGGCAGTCCCCCCCAGAGATCCAAATGGGAGACTATTTTAACTTCGGATAATTTTGTCCCAGAAGAGCTCATCATGCATCGTTGCCAATCCGTCCCACCCTAGAAATCGGACCATCCGCCAGATCCCGAAACTTAGTCACACTGGAGCTACAGCTGGATGTGTTGGTATCACACCGAACGAAGGGGGGATGCCGCCTGCCACCTATTGTTCTCTCAAGGTGGCGACATAAAATATGGTTTTTACTTCACCAATTCGTTTTATATATTTTTTTCATCCATTTTTGAATGGAATAAATTCCCAACGCGTTCTAGTTTCTTCATTAGGATATGGCTATAGAAATATAATCGCTTTTTATTAGTTATTTACATCACTTCAAGCCTAGATGACTACGTAGGGTGCCTTTTAAATTTTGCGACTGAAGAATAAAATAGCTTTATTGTTCTTCAAAGTATTTTCTATGCAGATCGATACACTCAAGCACGCGCTTAAAGCAATTGTCGAAACACTTTTGCCACTTCGAATGACATACCTCCAAAACATGGTTTTGGAAGGCTTCAACTGCCTCTTCTACCGTCGAAAATCGTTGCCACGCAGATTTTTCTTGGTGTGTGCAAACAAAAAGAAGTCGTTAGATTACAAATCGGAACTGAAAATTGGATGACGCATTAACTCATTGTTTGGGATGTTCAAATACTCCATGGTGTGATGCAGAATAAAGTTGGTTCTTCGATTTGATTTTCTCAACTCATCGAACACTTACGGCAAACAAATGGTTGTATACCATACAGAATTGACCTTTCTACGTTGCTCTAATGCTATGATGGCGATATGTCTGGTTTTCCTGATAAAATAGGTGACCATTTGCTTCGATGTGCTTTGTGCACAAACAACTTTTGTTGGTTAGGCTCGTCTCGTAAGACCCATACTGTCGATTGTTGTTTAGTTTCGGGCTCGTACGCATATAACCAGGAATTATCGCCTGTTATGATTTTGTGAACATCTTTTCAAACAACGTGGTCGAACTTTTTCAACATTTCTTTGCACCAAACGACACGAGCCTTCTTTTGAGCAATTCGTAACTTTTGAGGGATCCAACGCGAAAAAAACTTTTCGACTGCCGAATGTTCATGCAATATTGAACGTACGCTGGTGGAACTAATGTTAAGGGTTGTCTCAATCTCACGGTAAGTCACATGGCGATCATCCTGTGTCATTTCGCGCATTGTATCGATGGTTTGTGGCAAAACAACTGATTTTTGAATGACCTTTACGAAGTTGGTCACTGAGCGTGACGATACCAAAGCGGTATCGGTTTTAGTTATACCAAACGTTAACTACAACTTTGATATTTCATATGGCATGGTGTACTTTAATTTTTTTAGAAATTATAGTGTCATCTTTTTGCCCAAAAAATTGACTCAGATTTAAGTAAGATTATTACTTCGATCTTAGTAGTGTTATTTTTAGGGGCATCATACCCATGCTATTTTATACATAGGTGCTAAAATTACTCGTCAACTCAATGAAACAAAATTATCAAAAAAACCATCTTTTCAAATATGAGTACATATTTTTGTTACATTATTGGAACTGTAGTTTGACTTAGTATTGATTGATATTAGGCTTCCCTATACCTAAAATGGCTCGTTTTCATTTATTCGCGATTTTAACGAAAACGTGCAGTCATTATGCCATGAAACATAGAAACACACACATTGGATTTAATTATAATGCCAGTTTTCATGTACACAATGTACTATGGTATGAATGTGGACATTGTTTGAGGTTTGAAAATTATTAAAAAATAGCAATAACTCTAATTTCGTTTGTGTATAGTTTCTTTGTTAAATAAAAATAAGTACTCAAACGAGGATATAATGAATTTATTCATCTTTTATGGTCAATATCAACAAATAATAATTCGTACTTGCTGCTGAACAATTAACGAAAAGTACCCGAATTTCGACCATTACAGAAAACTATTCAGAAATCAAATTTTGTCATTTATGCCGACTTGGATTATTTTTATGCTAGTCTGTATTTATCAGTACGTGCTGCTGTTGGTGATTTGGGAATAACACGAGTTTACCTGTAAGACCCCATATTTCGAAACGAAAAATCGTAGGTTCTTTTCAAAATGTAACATATATTTTTTATTTTCTTCTGCCGCCGTTGCGTATACGTAGAATTGAAAATTTTCGAATTGATTGATTGGAGGTTATCTCCATATAATAACAGGCTGACAAATAATAACCTCATACCGTCAAAATGAAACTTTCGCCCATTTTTCAGTTTTACTGATCAAATCAACAAATACCTCACAGCTCCCATCCGACAACTGTGTTGTGTATTTTGAAACTTTTTAACCTCAACGTATTTACAACAATTTGACGTACGAGTGAGTTTTGTTTTGTTTATAGTCAATCGGAAAGTAAAAGTTGAACAAAAAATGAAATTTACACGTGAACAGTTTCGTGCTATGATTTTTCACGATTTGCGACGAGGATTAACTCGACAACAGTGCTGCGATAAACTTGCTTCGAATTTTGGCGATGAAACTCCACACCTGAACACTGTGAAACGCTGGAATAACGAACTCTATCAGGGCCGTGCTTCACTCAGTGACGAACTTCGTGAAGGGCTAAAATCAGTTGTTGTGCCAAAAGTCATCGATGCAATGCGCAAAATGATACACGATGATCGCTATGTGACTTACCGTGAGATTCAGACAACCCTAAATATTAGTTCTACCAGCGTACATTCGAGAATGCATGAACACTTGGCTATCGAAAAGATTTGTTCGCGTTGGATCCCACACAACTTAACAATTGCTCAAAAGAAGGTTCGTGTCGTTTGGTGCAAAGAAATATTTGACCGTGCTGCTTCAAAAGACGTTTACAAAATCGTTATGGGTGACGAATCTTGGATATGTGCGTGCGAGCCCGAGACTAAACAACAATTGACAGTATGGTCTTCCAAGACTAGCCAAACCCAACTGAAGTTGTTCGTGCACAAAACACTTCAAGGCAAATGGTCGCTTGTTTTTTCAGCAAAACCAGACATTTCGCCACCATAGCATTAGAGCAACGGTCAATTCTGAATGGTATACAATCATTTGTTTGCCGCAAGTGTTCGATGAGTTGAGGAAATCAAATCGAAGAACTGAAATTATCTACATCATGACAATGGAAGCACACACACATCAGCTCATACGATGGTGTATTTGAACACCCAAAACCTTGAATTAATGTGCCATCCACCTACGAGTACCGATTTGGCATCTAACTATTTCTTTTTGTTCGCGTACATCAAGAAGAACTGCGTGTCAACGATTTTCGACGGCAGAAGAAGCAGTTGAAGCCTTCCAAATCCATGTTTTGGAGGTATCTCATTCGAAGTGGCGAAAGTGTTTCGAAAATTGGTCTAAGCGCATACAAAGTATATCGATCTTCATGGAGAATACTTTGAAAAACAAAAAAACTATTTCTTCCCTAACTCACTTTTTTTTTGTGGGGCGTAGAATTTAAAAGGCAACTTACGTAGTTTAGAGTTGAAATACCCTCAATCAGCAAATTGCATTCTATATCAGACCAGAAACGCTTGCGACCAAGATCGTCTCAGTTATAATCAAATTGCAAAAATTCAATATTGTTTCTTTGTTTCTAGATTCAACTTCTGAAGCTTATGATATGATGATAACAATAATTTAGAAGATTATCGAGTAATTATACTTCTTTGCTCACACATATTAATGTTGATTCAATATTAATTTTTCATGATATAACTTTCGAAACATAATTGAATTATCTTCACGACCATAAATAATAGGATTTTATCGAGAATGTGCATCAGAAAACGAATAAGTCATTGACTTATTTAAGGTGATGCAGAACGTGTTGGCTTGTTAATAACCTCGAAATAATCGATGAAATGGAGTGAGCACTGTTCAACTGACAACTTTTTTTACATTCAACTTATGGTAATGGATTCCTCACCTTGCAATAGTTGCAGATACCATTGGCGTACCGAGATAGAAAATGTGTCACTTTATACAGAGTGATTCATTAGAGATCGTACATAGCTTAATTGTAGTTGGAGTACACCTATGATGGGAGTTTGAATCGGCACTTAGAACACAAGGTAACGTTATTCGTTTTCGATATACAGCCGGTTTTATGGATTTGGCTCAAAATTTCTATGGTGGATTTGGTAAAGCTGTAGAGTAATAAATCTTTTGGTGACAGGATGATCATAGGCGTGCCACTCGCATAAATGTTAAAGTCCATTATTAAGTATATTCTCTGAATTTAACCCTGAGAAAGTTAATGATTACATAGATGTATATTAAGAAAAGTTCTTGAAGTAGTTTTATTATTTGTATGCATCAGTTAGTAGTTGGTAACAATGTTTTGTTCATTTCACAAAAAATTGAAAAGTTTTTCAATTATACCGCTGTTGAACTTGCTAAAAATATACCACTTTCCCAAAATGAAAAATTAATTATATTGAATGTGAACTGAGCTTTAAGGCAAAGGTGCCCAAACGGTCGATCGCGAGTGCTTCTTGAGTAGATCTCGAGAAGAAAGAAAATTTTTATAAAGTACGTAACTAAACTACAAAAATTTATCACTTGATAAAATAATACTCTGCTAGCGGCAAAAGGCGGCTTTACTAAGGAACGTAAGGTATTCTTCAAAGAAAAGCCGCGTTTTTTATTCTTGCCCTTTACGCTGATATGAATGTTGCGCCTGCAGGAATTAGAGTCATTCTGAATTGCAACTTGAAGGCAATACTACGTCGAAACAAAGTTTATCATTAAATAGTACAAAATGAGTGCAGTGACGAAATCTAAAACGTATCATTTTCATAACGATTGGGAGGAAGAATTTTTCTTTTGTATAGTGAAGGATAAGTGCATTTGTCTTATTTGTCGTGCGTCAGTTGCAATACCTAAACGTGGGAACTTAGAGGGGAATCATAAAACGGTTCATACAATTATGAAAAGTATTTTCCGCCATAGAGTGAATTAAGAAAAGAAAAAATACGTGATTTGATATCTTGTTTGAAAAAAAACCAAACCATGTTCCAAGACTAGCTAAACAATCAAAAGCTGCTACGATCGCGTCATTTAAAATATCTCATATGAACACCTCAAAAATGTCTAGGGAACACTTCTAAATATCGATATATCGTTTCCAGAACGATCAGTATGGATGATTTTTTTCAGGAACCGAACACCTGCATCAATTTCTCACCAAATTATGTAGAGTGCCGCAACAGATTTCAGTTTTTTTATAAAAAACAGTGTTTGAAATCAGTTAGTTAGCACTTTGTTTCTGTTGTAAGCACAAGATTCAAGTTTTGTGATTCGACCGTGGAAAGACGACATTCGACTAGAGAAGAGATGTTACGAGCCGTTGGCATGCTCCAAGCTGGGAGCTCACAACGGGAAGTATCCAGGGTTCTGGGAAGTAGCCCAAGTGTCATACACCGCTTATGGTCGCGTTTCAATGAAACAGGTTGCGTAGAAGAACGCCATACAGGTCGTTTCAGGATTACTACAGCCGCCCAAGACCGATTTTTGGTTTTACAAGCCAGAAGAGATCGTACTACCACAGCATCTCAATGAGCTCAAGAGCTATCACGAGTCCATAATGTACAAATTTCCGACCAAACTGTGAGAAATCGACTGCACGAAGGTCAACTTCACACTAGACGTCCTTTAAGAGTTCCACAACTGACCCATGGAAATCGCGCTGCTCGTTTATCTTGGTGCCAAGAACACGTAAACTGGGATCAAGAGAGGTGGGCCACAGTTCTCTTCAGTGATGAATCTAGATTTAGTTATTATCCCGATTCGGGAAAATTCGAATATAAAGGGAACCTGGAAAGCAAAACCGTGTCCAACATGCTCGAGAAGTTGTTAGACAGGGAGGCGGATCAGTGATGTTTTGGGGAGGTATACGCCTTGGTGGAAGAACTGACCTCGTTTTCATACAGAACAACCTCACGGGAAATTCTTACGCAAATGAGATAGCTTTACCTGTAGTGGTACCGTATCTTCAAACAATGGGTCAAAATCCACTCTTCCAACAAGATAATGCCCCTCCTCATCGTGCAAGAGTTGTCTTGAACGTTCTTGAAGAGAATGATATCGATCTTCTATCGTGGCCATCCTGCTCCCCAGATCTGAATCACATCGAGCATGTGTGGGACACCCTAAAAAGAAATCTCCTGCGTCGAAACGTCTTCCATCATGAACAGGAGCTTCGATTAGCAGTTCAGGGGGCTTGGAATGACTTAGGCCAAAATGTAATAGACGATTTAATATTGAGCATGCCGCGACGATGCCAAAGTGTTATTAATAACAGAGGTGGACCTTCTGGGTACTGGAAAATATAAGTGCTTCCATATCGTTTCGAAAATATTAGTTCAGGATTTTTTTTTGTTTTACCAAATTTCGTCATTTTCAAATTTCAAATTTTTTTTTATAATAAGTGCTTTGGAGAATCAACAATTATTTTGTTTTCTTGAGAATACATTATATACAATACATCGTAACAAAAACCGAAAGATTTCTATAAATTCGAATCATCAAATTCATATTTTGAAGATATTGGTAAGTGTTCCCTAGACTTTTTCGAGATGTTTATTGGCGAAACACAAGAAACCATTCGAAGAAGGATCGGTTGTGAAGGATGCATTTATTGAAGCGGGTGAGACTTTATTTAGAAATTTTAAAAATAAAACATAAATCATGTCTACTATTAGAGACATCACAAGGCGTATTGAATTAATGAGTCAGGACATGGCGGATATCATGAAATTTACATACCTTTCTTCAAGTTCGACGAATCCACCGATATGACAGACTCTGCCCAGCTATGTATTTCTATTCGGATGGTATTCATTGACACTCCTCTGAAGGGGAACACCTGTGGCGAAGATATATATGACGTTTTCTTCAATTTTTCAAAAAACTACAAGCTACCAATATATAAATTAGTGTGCATTACAACCGATGGAGCAACAGCAATGACTGGAAACAAACGGTTTTGTGGCCTTTTGTCGAGCTAATGAAGATTTCCCTTCATTTGTTTTCATTCCATTGCATTATACATCAACAAGTTCTGTGTTCAGAAATTTTAAACAAGCTGGAAATTATGGGCATTGGAAAAAAATTGTGAATTCCA
Source organism: Cryptolaemus montrouzieri (assembly GCA_013387265.2). Taxonomy (NCBI): domain Eukaryota; kingdom Metazoa; phylum Arthropoda; class Insecta; order Coleoptera; family Coccinellidae; genus Cryptolaemus; species Cryptolaemus montrouzieri. Next base: position 26,884,866 of record JABFTP020000001.1, read on the forward strand.
TCCGTGCACGTACCTTGCAACGGCGGCTCTTTAAGTTGTAGTTGGAAGATAGGGAGTCAGCTGAATACACTGATTTAGTTCTTCACAGGGACGTCAGGTGGTTGAGTCGCGGAAAATTTCAAGATAGGTTTCGAGAATTATTGCCCGAAATAATAGCTTTTCTAGACGAAAGAGGTGATGACACTCAGATGTTGAAAAACGAAAAATGGCTGACTGATTTGGCAGTTTTGACTGATATCTCAATGCACTTAAACACCATTAACTTGAAGCTTCAAGGTAAAAGAAAAACTATTATTGAGATGATTAGCGCAGTAAACGTATTCAGAAGTAAATTGCAACTTATGATAAATCAACTGAAAAGAAAGAATCTGAAACATTTTCCGTCTTTGAAAGCAAGGGTTCCTCAGTTGAATTATGATACGTACGAGGCTGAATTATCAAATATTTTGGGACAATCCGAAATGCGTTTTTGTGATTGCAGTAAATTGGCAAAGATGGCATCATTCATGAGTTATCCTTGTTCACGTGAAAACATTGAGGAATTAGCTACTGAAATAGCAAGTAAGTTTAATATGAACTCATGTTGAAAAGGAGTAGGTGCTGATTATATCAGATATAAATCTCAAAGCTACAGCATCTGATACAAATTTCTGGTGTTTTATATCTGAAGATAAATATCCGAATCTAAGACAAATCTCCCTTCAACTGACGGCAATGTTTGGGTCAACTTACTTGTGTGAATCTGCATATTCTGAAATGAAGGTAATTAAGTCAAAATATTGCAATCGACTAACTGACGATCATATGTCAAAATACTTCAGATAAGCACTCAGTGGTTACGTACCATCTTATGAAAAGTATGCTGAGAACATGCAGTGCCAGCTTCAACATTCAAAGTCACTCCCTATTTAAGTTTAACACCATATGTAACACTTTTGTTTTGTAACAACCAATAAACTGGCAATTTTGAATAACTATGAGTTTTTTCATTGATATTATAGTGAAGAACCTAACTAAACCTAACCCAAACCTTGACTAAAATAATGTATATTGTTCGGAAAGCTAATATCTATATATGCTACGGTACACCCTACCTAGATAGGTAGGTAGGTAGGTAGGGTGCATCGTGTATGTACGACAAGCCTGCATCACACATACTTTCAGCCTGTCAGAGTCGATCGTAAGTAGTCTAAAGATATTGAGGTTGATCTCCAGCAGTTCAAGTTTGAGCACCCCTGCTTTAAGGCATCAAGGCCATTCACCTTCAATCGATGAAAATATTCTGAGATTACGGGAATGGGACAGTCCACTATATACAAGATTCCCAAGAAAAGAAAATCTGAAAATGGATTTATAGTGAAAACTCCAGAAATTCTCTTGGAAAGCCCAGAATAGTTATTGATGAAGACTTTAGGAAGACTATTCGAAAACTGTGTATTCTTACTATTTTCGGAAAGAAATTCCCACTGTGGAAAAATTGCACGCAGTGTGATCAGGACTTGCCTTTAATATCGAAAAAACTAATCCTTGCAAGTTTTGCATGAATTGAATTTCTCATGGAAAGAGCACAACAGGAAGTCAGTTCTCATAGATAAAGAAGAAATCGTTTGCGGAAGAAAAAAATTATTTAAGATCACTTAAAAAATATCGTACTCAAAGCAAGATGTTTTTCATCTATATGAAACTTGGTTTACTCAAGGGTACACGGTTCAGAAAACTTGTAATGATAAAAACATAAAAGAATGCCGACAAGACTTCTTCCAAGGATTGTCTACAGGATTTCAGGCTCTGTCCGAAAAAGGACGACATATAATAATAACGCATATAGGTAATGTTACCGGTTTTGTTGATGGGGGTTATTATCAGTACTGGAAGCTTCATAAGGAAATGAATGGGGATGTTTTTCAAGAATATTTTGAACAATTGTTGGATTTGATTCCACTAGGATTTATTATAACGCCAATATCTTCATGACGTAAAGTAGACATTATCAAATGGCTGACGGATAAAAATATTTCTTCTGAAGAAAATACGGTAAAAATAGAATTGTTATTAATTGTAAATTAAATATGAGATTGATGAAATCCAAAAAACCTGGAAATTCGTATACTCCGCCTTCCACCTTACCAATGCGAAGCGAATCCAATTGAACTAATATGGTCACAGGTGAGGTGTGAAGTGGCTAGAAAAAACACAGGTTTTAAAATAAGACATCGAACTTCATCTCAACAGTGCAATAAAAAGTGTTACATCCTTAAACTGGAAAAATTGTATAGACCACGTCATTGAAGAAGAAAATAAAATGTGGGAAGTGGATCATATTATGGATGCCATGATAGACCTGTTATAGTGAATTTAGATAAACAAGATACATCATCAAAAGATAAACTATGAATATTTTATGAAAATTTTGCAACTTAAAATATATGTGAGCATTTTGACAAGCATTATTTTGATTTTTATAATTTTAAAGTTTGGAAAGATATTGAATTCAGAACAAACGTTTTAGAAAGTCATGAGATTATTGATAAACATTGTTTAATATTCTGTTGTGTAATGCTGAAAGTCATGTGAAAAATTTAGCTTAGGTCTACTATAAATAAAATAAATGTTCATTCATATAATTGACTAAAGATATTGAGTTATCTGAGATACTATTCAATTATTATATAATTTGACGTATTAAATTAAGCGTGAGTTGAGTATGCATAAATTTCATAAAATGATTATTTTGGTAAACGTTACTATCTAGATAATCACATTGAATTATTATCGTTTTTAATTAGATTAGTGTCCAATTGATTCAATTTTATTTTCGAAGATAACCCTAAAACTCATATTCGTTTACGTTACTGGCTACAAATTCTAGACGTCTAAAGTAAACATTTGATTTAAAACGAGGACAGCAATATTCGCAAGCAACAAAAAAGACAGAGAAGATCATAGTCAGGTAGTTGGTTTCTTCCTGGAGATTTGTACGAGGGTTTCTATCAAAGATCTGGAAATGAATTGGAGCCTGTTCCAAGACAAAAATCACAGAAACTACATTTATTTTCGAATTTGCCCGAGTACCACATTTTTAATGGATTTGCATACTCAATAAGCTTTTAGAACTCTACGTCTATATACTATAATCGCAATAATTCTTGAACGCATACACCGACTTTCTAGATATTGCGTACCAGAATTAATATGGCAGATGTTAACAATACCGTTTGTATTGTTTTTACTCGAAATAACTGTATAAATAGTCTGTACATGACTTATCGGGAACTCTTGCACACGATCTTAATCAGCAAGAATGGCTCTAGAAAATGAGCCTATTGGGAAACTCTTTTTTTTCGTTCTGTAAAAACTTCGTGATCAGCAATTGTAACTTTCCTTCCTAGTAACCATTCAGCATTGGGTATTTATCGTTTTTGTCCCGTGAATACTACAGATAATCCTCTCTCCACAGGATGAAGTTGAGGAACAATCACAGAGACTTATTCCAAAAATTATTTTTTAATTTTTGTATTGAAAAAATACAGCGTGTGTCCATGTTTTATGTCAGGATGTTTTCCATTGCCATGGACATATCAAAACAACCTTTCCCTTCGAAAATTGCTTTCAATTAAGAGGTTAAGTGTTGTCAGAATTTTCGAAAAATCAAATATTATGAAAGTATAATATCTTAGAAATATTCTCTGAAAATTTGAAGTGAACCCCACAAATACTTTTTGAGTTATTCGATAATTAGTCAAGGGTTCTAGGGTGCTGCGAAACGATCGTGAGCAGATAGCTAGCAGCAGCTGCAAGCGACTGGTTTTCGGGTCCTATTGTCATGATTGACTCACAACTTTGATGAATATATACTTATACCTAGCTTTATACATATCAAACTATATGTATATATTCACAATTTTCAGGTATAATCATTGTTGAAAATTATTTGTTTGTTGCCAGTATACTTTTGGTAGTTGCACTGAGCTTGTTGATAGTTGTGTGCGCATAATAAATTTCATTGCGGTATTTATTCACTGCAATATTTACTCTTCTTTAGTGTAAAAAATGTGATGGAAATGTACAGTTTCAAACAGAAAGTACACGTGGGCTGGGATTCAAAATTGTAGTTTCATGTGATAATTGTGGAAATGAATATGTTCCTTCCTGTTTTTACGTAGGGCATTCTTATGAAATGAATAGACGCTTCATTTTTGTGATGAGAATTCTAGGAATAGGATACGAAGGGGGGTTGTGCGAGTTTTGTGTATCAACGTGAAATATTTGTCTTCGATTGATGATGCATTAATTATCTTCTAAATATTAACCGAAATATCTCTTAGGGATTGTTTGTGGGGTCAGGCACTGCTTCAATTGACAGCAACTCTTGAAAGGAAAAGGTTGTTGTGATATTTCAATAGGATTGAAAAACTTCCTGACATATGACATGGACACACACTGTTTTTTTTTTCAATTAAAAAAATGAAGAATAATTTAATTATTTTATTTATTTTAATTCTTCTTCGACTGCATTCTTTGGGAAAAGGATAGCTGAAGTATTTACGAGACAAAAACGATAAATATCTAATGCTGAAATTTTAGTGTGAAGGTAAGTTACATTGAGTGATCGCGGAATTCAAGATTTATTGTGATTAGAAAAGTAGTTCCAAATCCATAAAACAGCCTATATATCGAAAACGAACAGCGTTACCTATGTTAGGTATACTTAAACTACAATTGAGATATGTACGATCACTCGTGAATCACCATGCTTATATGATAAATTCCTAAATCATCAAAAATTTGGTCTGTATGTTTGTGTGCTATACGTACATTTGAATAAGTAGATAGAATAATTGTCCAACCACAAATGGTATGACAGGCACATAAATGGTCATGGCTTCCCATGATGATTCAATTTGTGTTTGCTGGTTTCTTGAAGAAGGTCAAATTGTAAGTTTTACAGAGACATGTACGTGGCGAAGCTAGATCAACTTTCTGTTGACGAGAGTTTTCCACAAGCCTAGTTTTTCTTTGAAACTGGATTCTTTCCGAAAACAAGCCTTTCAGTTCTTCAGAGCATTTGCCGTATAAATACCTATAGAACATACATAGTTTCAGAGAAAGTGAACTAACGGAGTTAATGCTGGAGAACGATCCGGCCATTTCACTGGTCCCTTTTCCATCTAGTTATCATCAAAAAACTAATTTGATAGTATCTGTATCCAAGAAAATTTCTTCCAGAAAGGCTCGACTATGTTCTCGTTTATTATATCATAATGAAGATTTTCGTCAAAAATGACCTTACGCCAAAAAACAGTGGTTCATTAACACACCAATAGTATAACCGAAACGCCCTTGATGTTGAACTTTCACTATCCTAAGAGTATTGACATTGAAACAGTAATGTTCATTTAAACGACCGAATAATCCATCACTAGTCACCCTCACTTCATTATTCCGTATGATATACTGCTCTAAGGTGCCTACATGAAATTGAAGGGTTCGAAGTAAAAGCTCCAAAAACGTCCATTGTAATTTCTTTATTATCTGGTTTATTGTAACATTTTCTTTTTTCTCTAACTGGTTTAAAAGAACCTGTATTCAAATTTATTTCAATCTTCGGAATAAACATTCTGTCAAAAGTTTACCAGGAATTCATCAATGAAACACAAATTATTTATTTTTCATCCAAATTTATTGTATAGCCTCCAAAGTAGGCCTCTTCTGAAATAATACATTCACGCCAACGAATAAGTCAATCATCAAAACATTGTCCAACGTTTCTCATGGAATCGACTTCATTTCTAGTTGCGAATTCTCTTATGTCTTCTATCATGTCTTCCGGAGCCATATCAGGTAAATACAGATTTTGTTTCTATGGTATTTATTGAGTTTTTGGTCAGAAATTCAAACACAATGTTGGCATTGTGAGACGATGTATTATCGTGGTGCTTAATCCATGAGTTTTCTCACACACCGCATAACGCTCAGGTAATATTCTTTATTGACCATTTGACCGTCTGGCAAGAATTCTGAGTGCACAACACCGTAATAATCAAAGAAAACAGACACCTATGTCTCATCACCAGTTACAATGACTCTTATGAATATGGGATTGGAATTAACTCGTTCTAGAATGTCTTACGCGTTTGAAGCTTTGAAGAAAATTCAGATCTTTGGGAAGTAGTCGAGTGTCACACATTTCATACCCGTTTAAAATGGTACGAAATTATTTGTGAGATACAGAAAGTTCATTGCCTATCTCTCTCAAACTTGAATGACGATTTTCAATTACCATTTCCTTCACTTTATCGATGTCAACCTCAGTTGAAAATGTTGATGGCCGATCAGAGCGAGGCAAATCCTTCGCCACATCTCGGCCACTGTTGAATGCATTGTACCACCTATATGCACCTGTTTTTGATAAAGTCGATTGACCGTAAGCCCTCTGTATCATTTTGCAGCGATTCGGCTCAAGTAATTCCATGTTCAATACGAAAATTGAGCCAAATTTATTGTTCGATATTTTTATCCATTGAAAAAATCGTGAAACACACTAGTGAGAACTGACAGATTGCGTTCAAACTCCGCGTCAATATAGAAAACAGTTGTGCCAATTTTGCAACAACAAAAAATTTTACAATCGTTTCAAACAGATTTTTTCAATAATCAGTTCCCGGTTTTTGACCGAAATTAGACTTGTGAGGTTGTCTACTGACTACTTTTCTGAGGTTGCTCCAGAATCATATTCTACACAGCATTCAAATATGTCGAATTTTCGATGTTTTCATAATTCACGAACATTTTTCAATCCTAATATTTTCAAGTAATTTTTACTAATCAACGATGTTGTTTGAGTAATGGATTAATTTTGACTTTTGTCGTTATAAGCATAGAATGAAAAACACTTGGGATGTGTCGTGCAAATTTGCACCAGCATATTAGATTGTATTCCAATTCATATATGGTTTATATTTAACAAAACACAAGTTGATACATAATTCGAAATATACATATAATTAGAAAACCATACAATAATAAAAATTTTTCGATTACGTCCCTTTATTCTACTCAAGCTGTGCATCTAAAATATTGAAATAGTTTTTACCTAGCTTCGATAGCAACTGGAATATTGATATATGCCGAAATCCCAAAAAATCGAGAATTCTCAAGTAAATCGAAAACAAAGGGAAATAGCTACGATCAGAAATAAACAGATCATGTCTCTCTGTTCGCACTATATTACATAGCTGCCCTACTAAAATATTGAAAAAGAGATACACGTCACATGTCAGAAGGAAGACGGTCCCACTCCCGTCGGCCGCTGTAATACCAGCACATCACGCTATATACTCCATGAATTGGTTATTTGTTATTGAGATTCGGATGATGGAAAATAGTCCGGTCTCTAGAGTTTGAAGGATTTTTCATATAAAACATAATGCCCTCTCTTGGGACAAAATTATCCGGAGGTAGACTCATTCCCTAGTCGGATATCCGGGGGAACTGACTTGGGGAGCTCATCATGCTAGTACTACTAACAACGGCTCTTTATAGGACGCAAGAGGGCTAGGACACACCAACATGAATGTCAGTGCAGTACACCAACAACAGATACCACGCATCTCTGTTTCAGTGGCTATGAGTAGCATTCAAGGCTTCAATTTATGGGAGGGCCTTGAAACTGAATTTGAATATGTGCGTTTCAGGAACATTTGTAACTCCACCACTCGAAAAGCGAAAACCTACCTAGAATTTTGGAGCAGACAAGTGAAACTCGTCAGCTCTAGTCTATGGCGAAGGCAGTCAGAAAAACTTCTGCAAATTGATTGGAGATGACGGTTCTATTGCATCATCACCTTAAGCTGATGTGGATCTCTTTGCAATAATGTTTTCGCGAAATTCTGTTTTATATACATCAAATGCATCAAGCATCCCACATATTCAATCGAAAATGTCTGAAGTAAAATTCAGAGAGCTCCATACTCTTGTCAACTCTTCTTCTGTTGCAGAATAATGATCAGCTCTAGTCAACGTCCTATATCTGCTGAGGAATCACGCCGTAAAAGATACCTGAATTCAGACTTACAGAAGATATCAAAGAGTGTCCGATTGAAATTGGTCCAGAAAAGTCACTATTGGAGAACCTCCTCTAATCATGCAAGGAGATCGAATTGCCTCAGAAAAGAATATGCATCTACTCGGATTCACCATCAACACCAGAGTGAGACCATGTGTCAGTCATTGCAAAAATCTGCGTCTGTTAAGTTTAGTTTTCTTTTTAGGGCTAAGCAGTTCTTCACGTTATCACAGCTGATGATTTTATAGAAGGTACAGGAGTGACCTGGTCTGGAATACTGTTGCCAAAACGTTCATTATTAGATAGTGTCCAGAAGAAGGCGTTGCGCTTCATCCACCACCCGGAGAACCTGCGTGATCTCAAGCCTGTCGCTCCAAGGCGGCAGCTTTCTGATCTTTCTCTTCTCTACAGGGACTTCCATGGTGAATGAATGCTCAGAAGAATTGAAATTTGAGATCCAGAAAGAATCCAGTTCCAGCGAAAAACTCTCATCAGCTGACCGTCCAACTAGCTAAGCCACGAACCTCTATTGATAAAAATTCTTTTGTTTACAGGGCTAGTGTGCTGTGGAACTCGCTTTCATCGAACTTTTTTCCGATAACTCATAATTTGGACCTCTTGAACAGTTGAAAATGAATAAAAAATGTGTAGTCGGTCTAACGGCTTTCACCGAAATTAATGTAGCTCAGTCAGCTTTCAAAACTTTGACCTAAAATTAAACGCACCTTTTTTTGAAAGTATAATCTTTAAATTTAACTGAGAGGAATTTCATTTCTGAGATATCAGGTTTTTTTTTTCAACTTTGAGGTTCGATAAACACACTGTAGAAGATGTTTTTTAACTGAAAATACATGAAATCTGAAGTTAATTCATGAAAAAGTATATAAACATAGGTGTAAACTATAATCGAAAGATGAAGTTGAATTTGAATTTTCGTGAACCGCTTGAGATATTGTTTTTCAAACTAAAAAAAAGAAACCTAAAGATGTGTAGAGTTTTTAAGGAAATTTGATCGTATAAAAATATCAAATACTACTGTACCCGAATAGATATCTACGATTTGAGTTATCTGAATAGTTATCAGATATTTGAATATTTCAAAGTATCAATTGTATCCACGATTACTTTTGTATGAAATTTATTACGTATATGGAATTCTATGAATTGAAGGGTTAAAGATTCGTCAATTGATAATCAAGAACGATGACTATTATAAAATTTATAAGAAGTAAAAGATAATCATCAAATACCTGGTTTTACTTCCATGTTTATACAGGGTGTATTAAAAAGACACAGCAATATTTAAGAAAGTGACTGCTGAAGTTAATTCATGAAAAAGTTTATATAAACATAGGTGTTAAACTATAATCGAAACATGCAGTTGAATTTGAAGTTTTCGTAAACCGCTTGAGATATTGTTTTTCAACTAAAACAAACATGAAATCTAAAGATGTGTAGAGTTTTTAAGAAAATTTGATCGTATAAAAATATCAAATACTACTGTACCCAAATAGATACCTACGATTCGTGTTATCTGAATAGATATCGGATATTTGAATATTTCAAAGTAACAATTGTATCCACGATTACTTTTGTATGAAATTTATTACGTATATGGGATTCTATGAATTGAAGGGTTAAATATTCGTCAATTGATAATCAAGAACGATGACTATTATAAAATTTATAAAAAGTAACAGATAAACATCAATTACCTGATTTTCCTTATCAAGAGTAGGATTTACAATATTACACATAGCTTTCGGACTAAGACATCGAAAATGGAAAACCCTGTCCAAGTTGAAATTAACTCAAAAACTAGAGGGCCACCAAAATGATTTCATTGAATGGTTTCTGAAATAAGCTCAGCAAAATACATCAAAGTGAAATTGGTGAATATCATTTGAGTTTTTTTCAAGTAAAACAATAACAACAAGAGCTCTTAACTAAGAACTTATTATCAAACTTAAGATTATTTTATATTTTAATAAACAATATATATAAAACCAATTAATACCTAAATGTTTTTCAAAATTTACTGAAGTAAAATTATGACGCTTATGTATATGTCTAAACAGGGTGTGTAAAAAAGACACAGCAATATTCAAGGAAGTGATTGCTGAAGTTAATTCATGAAAACAGTTCATATAAACATAGGTATTGAATTATAATCAAAAGATGCAGTTGAATTTGAATTTTTCTTAAACCGCTTGAGATATTGGGGTAAAATTTTGCGAGTGTCGAAAACTTCTGAATGCGCATAATTTTAAATACCTAACCATATTTTGTACTGACCTGTGGCGCGCGTATGAGCCCAATGCAGGTTATTCTCAAAGAAATATCTTCGACGCTACTAATTTTTTCAAAAAGAAAAATATTTTTGAATTTTCCGATTATTTTCTGAAAAAAAGTTAATAAAACGACACTTAACATTTTTTTCGTACGACGCCCAGTATTTGGGAGAAAAAATGTTGAAAAGTTTTCTAGGAATCTTTGCGATTCTATTGACAATACCTGTTCTATGCTCAGTCATAGATGTGCTCAAAACTGATTAACGTCAGTATCATTTGAGTTTCTGTTTTTCAATAATTTTGAATCTATTAAATTTGAATTTATCCTTATACGAATGCTGATATGACCGACATGCACTTCATGTATGGACGTGCTGACTGAAATACATTAGAAGCTTGGCGGTTGTACAATGAAAGATTTCTAAACCGTATTGCTCACGATAAAACTTTTGAAAACATTAATCGACTCACATACAAAAAAGGCACATTAAGACGATAAAAAGGAGCAGGAAGGAAAAGTGAAGTAAGAACGGTCTTCTTCTTCTTCTAATGCATATCCATTAATGGATGTTTGCGATAACATTTTCCATTGCGTCTTCATCTCTTGCGGTGTGTATCAATGACTGTATATCGTGTAGTCCTGTCCACTGCCTGACATTTCGCAGCCAAGACATTTTCTTCCGTCCGATCCCTCTCCGGCCTTCGATCTTGCCTTCGATTAACAAATGCAGGAATTGATATTTCGCATTATATGACCCAGACATGCTGTTTTCCTCTTTTTGATCACTGCAAACAGTTCACGTTGTTTGTTAACTCGTCTAAGAATTTCCTCATTTGTCAATCTAGCCGTCCAGGGTACTTTAAGGATTCTGCGGTATAGCCACATCTCGAAAGCCTCTAATTTGTTTATTTCATTCGCTTTTAATGTCCAACCTTCCATACCATAAAGAAGCACCGACCAAATGTAGCTCTTAGTGAATCTTAGCCTTAGGTTAATGTCAAAGTCGGAGCAGGTGAACACTTTTCGAAACTTTAGGAATGCCTGTCGTGCTTGCTCTATGCGATATTTTATCTCTTTTTCTGATGACCAGTCTTGAAACAGCCAGATTCCCAAGTATTTGAACTTTTCTACTCTTTCTATGAGCCTTGCGTTAAATATTAGCGTAGAGTTTTCGAACATTTGCTGGTTTCTGGAGATAACCATAAATTTTGTTTTTTTTACATTCATATTTAGGCCCATTGATTGGCTTTGTTCACCTACCCTATTGACCAGTTGTTGCAGGTCGGTCATGTTGTCAGCTATTAAGACCGTATCGTCAGCATATCGGATATTGTTTATCCACACTCCATTGACTTTGATTACCATTTCCATGTCTCCTAGTGCCTCTTGGAAAATCGTCTCTGAATACAAATTGAATAGGAGTGGAGAAAGCACACATCCCTGTCGTACTCCTCTTCTAATTTGGATGTCATTAGACATATTATTGTCTACTTTTATTTGTGCTGTTTGGTTTGGTAGGAACGGTAGAGCACGAAAATGAGGTTGTTTGAATAATTCAAGAAGACCCTGGTAGCTCTACTCGAATAAATGCTAACGCTTTAGGTATCAGCAATGGAACTGTTAGGCAAATTCTTCATGGAAATTTGTTGTATCCATTCCACTTTCAAATGCGTACAAGCACTTCTTCTTACGTACTGTCAATGGCTTATGCGTAAGTTAATTCAAATTCTTCAATTTTTTATATTGATTTGATTGACAAATTCCATAAGAAAGTTTCATATTAATCATATGTGGTCATCATAGGAAGATTGATTTCAACATCAGTTCTCGTTGAACGATTGGATCGGCATTGTGGGTGACTGTCAAGTTTGACCAGTTTTTCTACCAGGGAGACTTACGGGAGAGAAAGATTGCCACTTTTTGGAACACGCTTCTAGAATTTTTGGAGAATATACCTTTGGTAATAAAAAAAACGATGTGGTTTATGCACGATGGCGCACCTTCCCATTTTAGTCAGCTTGCTCGTGACTTCCTAACCCTAGAGTATGGAAATCGCTATATTGAACTAGGTGGACCTCAATTTTGGCCTGCACGGTCCCCAGATTCAAACCCCCTCGATTTCTTTTTGTGGGATCATTTGAAGTTGCTACCGGGATGGGGTCACACACACGATGGAAACACTGATGGTTAACACATACACTTTTCATAATTGTAAATTTAAAATGAAATAAAAAACACGTGGTTCGTTGGTAAACAACGGCGGTTTGGCAATATGGTCGGTGACGTGGGTACGGAAAAACCGGCTCGTGGCAACGCGTGCTGCAGGCGGTTTTCTAAGACAGTGTGTATTCGTAGAGGTCGTTGAAGAGAAAAGTGCCTGAGTCTCCGAAATGCACGGATATTTAAACCCTCGGTCCAGGTAGACCCAGAGTCCGTTCTGTGCCTAGCCTGGTCGAAGGGCCTACTAGGCAATCTGTGATTAAGAAAGCGTGGTTAACACGGTAACACGCTTATTCGGGGGGGCCTAGAGCGATCTATGGTGAGATACCGTAGAGGAAACGGTAACAAAGTCTTTGGAATACACTACTCCCGTTTCAAATGTTAAGAACTTGAAAAATGAATCATCGCTGGGTGCAACTCGATAAGATCTGATCTTTTTGAAAAAGTTCGCCAATCAATAAGGAGAAGACTAAAATCTTGCATCCGAACTTGAGGAGGTCACTCTGAACAGGTCTTCTAATTTTTAAGCGTTATTGGTGATACTCAAACGTCTTTGTTTTGTCCTTGAATTATAAACTTTTGATTTCAAAACATAGGTTATTTAGTGATAAGAAGGAATACACAACGATGGTTTTTTTAATCGAAGAGTACGTGTCCTACAATCAGATGTATGGACTTTCTTTTCTTATTGGTTTTCAACATTTTTAACTGAAAATCTTGGCGTAGTACAAAAAAATATCAAGTTAGCTTTTCTTTGACAATAACCTGCGTTTTGCCCATACGCGCGCCACTGTTGAGTTCAAAATATTGTTTCATATTGAAAATTATGCGTCTTCAAAAGTTCTCAACGCCCTCGAAATTTTGAATTTGACTTATTCTTACCTTAAAAGGTGCAGCATCTGATAAAAAAAATTATAAATTTTTCCAATGGAACTGCTTTTCGTAGGAAAAATTTGTCGATGCATCTTGTATGAATCTTGTAACAGTTACATTATTTTGCTAAGATGCTTAGAAGCTTTTAGGAATTAGTACCCTGGAATATTTACTTCCAATGCTCCATCTTCCACAAGCATCTGTTATTTCGTCCACAACAACATGAAAGATTTTCGCCTATAGCTTCTCTGATTTTATTCATTGTTGTTCTGAAAATTTATTCGATGCTTGTTGTTCTTAATGTTGGTACGTCTGAGATATTGAATTCACAATATTTTTCCGAATAAGGATTAAGATTATTTTTATTAAATTTTTCCAATGGAATATTTAAAGCAACCAACGCTAAACACGAATCTTCATTCAATTGTTCCTTAGTATTCATCTAATATTTATGAGAAACAAATTGTTTGAGAGATTGCTGCCCTTTTCCTCCGTTCCTTAATCTTGAAGCACTACAAATATGCTTGGCTGTTCTGACATGCTGGTCAAAGTGAAATTTGAAATCAGCTTTAATCTGAAACAATAATTTCGAATTATGAAGGCCTTTTCATCAATTACAAAAATTTGACGGGATATTCCTTTCAATTCTTACATATTCCAATACACTAGGCAACGATTGAAAACCAACCGTTGCAATAGAAAAGGCTTCTCACCTTCTCAATGAAGGAAAACATACAAGGCAAGAAGACAGATATAATGAAGAGTATTCTTTACCCTCCTTATATAGGAAAAAAAATGGAAAATATTTTTATGAATACGTTGAACTTACTTGTACGATTTTCAAACATGCTTTGCAAAATAAACTTTCTCCATCCATGGTCATCTCTGGATGTTAAAACAACCTTAGCCCCGGTCTTTAAAAGACGATGAAAAACACATCGCTCTTATGTGGATTGCAATACCTGACGTGTCTTATTTTCTTCGCCACATTAATTACATCTAAAACAGAATGAGATCGGTCAAATAAAAATATTGTTTTGTGTATTTGTAGTAACCTGTTTAAGCTCTTTTATGTGAGGATTGATGTGACACGACCAATCGTTCGTCGGTTAAACCATAGGTAAGGAAATTAGAACATCAAAAACGAATTCGGTAACAATGTGTTTTTGATCTTTGCAACATTCGTATTGAATTCTTTTCTCTGCAATATTTTGCGTCTTCAAATAAATTTAATGAAATATCAGATCATTTAGATCCAGACCTAATTGGCCCTTATCCATATTATGAATGGGAATTGGGATATAAGATTATTATAGACCAACCTAATCGGTCCTCTCCCATATTAGGAGTGCAAGTTGGGATATTTGATTATTATAAACAGGCGTAATCGGCATTCACCCGTATTTCGAGTGCGATTTGGAATATCAGATTATTATAGAAAGGTTCACCCATATTATGAGTGATAATTGACACTTTATAAGGGTTTTGGTAATATGATATTATGTTTGATGAATGGGTCATTGAGCTGATACTCCGATATCTCAGATTTGATTTTAAAATTCTATGAACACGTCCGAAGCTGACAACTTGCACGCTTTATTCGCTCGCCTATTTCAATCGAATTCTATAATTTGTATAGGATTAATATTTCTTATGGGACTAGATGTAAGCGTGCAAAAGCCGTACGTGCTCATTTTGCCCAACTGAGCACCATCCGGCTATATTATGTCACTAACTCCGTAACATACTCTATTCCCTTATTCGCGGATTTGCCAACCAAGAAATCATGCCCTCTGATCATACACTTGTAAGTACTACACACATCACATACATGCCCCCAATTCAGACATTCTTCATACCGAGTGAACATACAAGCCTACAGTCTGAGTTCATACATGCGGATCGTCCCTAAAGCAAATTGTTTATACTAACGTGACAGTTTATAATCAGAGGCGATCATTACACCTAAATGAGGGAAAGTTTCCCTTATTGAGCTTAGGGGTATCGGACATCAACTCAGTATTTTGAGAGTAAGAACCTTCCCCATACTTACATTACAATAAATAATTATTAATATTATCTTTACAGTTCGAGTAAATCTTCGGTAAAGTTATAATAAAGAGATAAATTTGAATAATGAATAAATGAATTATAATATTTGAAACAGATAATTGGCTCACTTGTAGAAGCAAAGATAATGATCAATATTAAACATTTAAGTGTCCTATTCATCAAATTATAAAACAAAAGATTTAAATTGATATAAAATAGTTTCGTAACATTTCAATCAGATTTGCGAATTCGTGAAGTGATTATTTAACTCACCCTCAATGCATTCAATAATTTCGTTGCATACATTTTGAGAAATTCGTAAAAAATAAATATTGAAGAAAAATTCAAAAAGTAATCTCCTGTGGGACACAACGGGGACTGTAATTCTTCTCCCCCTATCGGGCTTTACGGAGAGGAACAGTCTGCGCCTTCCATCTTTCTGGACTCCCGTTACGTACGATTAAATAACTTTAATTTCAGTTCTGTTTCACGAGAATGAGTAGTAAAGTAAATTCACTCATCTACGAAACTGAATAACTGAATCACTGAATCCCTAACGTCGAGATCGCGGCCCATATATCTGCGTTTTTCAAAAGTCCTTACCCCCGTACTCCCTTCTAGCTTTTGTACTCAAGTGCCTATTACATAAGGCATATCGAAATACGTTACTTCGTCGTCATGCGGGAATTGCTGTTTGGGAAAATACCAGATGGTGTCTGCGATCGTGGCTACGAAAGGGTTTTTGATAAATATCGGGAATATCGTCGAATGTTGTTTGCTTTCGATTTCTTATCTAAGTTTGTTTGCGTTGCAAAGACAAATTTTAACGCTCTTCGGTGATTATAAATTGCTTAAAAAATACGTAAAATTTCACTATACTGAGATTATAAATGAAATTATTGAATAATTCTAGCAAATGACCTTTTTTTCACTATAATTTTGAATTCAAATGAACTATATAAAATGGTATGCAGGTAGATCTACACAATGCAGTATTTACAATTGATAATACATCTCATTTAGATTAAAAATTGAGAACTATATAGATATTTTCAGCAAATAGAAAAAAGAGACCTCGGTTCAGGGTCGTCTCAATATGGTTGGTTCCATTTCACTTCACTTTCAGTATCTTCAAACTCTCTTTACACAACTTGATTTCAACACTAAATGATTCGAAATTCTTGTTGTGCAGATTAGAAAAAGCTTAAATATGCCGCTAATCTATAACCAATTATTCAGTCATTTGAATTGAAAAAAAAGGTAAGGCAGGTTATCGAATTATAGTTCAACAATAATCATTCCTATTATCGACACAAATGTCCTAATGAGTTTTTTTCACTGTTTAGCTCTTTAGAAGTTTTATTGATGGTTAATGCAGGTAACTGGTTTCCAATTATTTGATTCACAACCCTTGGAAGGAACACGATCTATGCAATCTAGGTAAATGACGAAATTATGTGAAAATATGTAACAATACTGTAAAATATGGATCTTTGTTCAAACATCGTAAAAACATGTAATTGACATATAATTCGTTCTTTAGTAATCAATCGAGATTTATTTTACTTTATTCTAATGTCATGGTATGTCTACGAAATGATTATGAAATTTAGAGCTTTATCAGATTTCGTAATATGCACCTGAAAAAAATAATACGCTATCCTTGTCAAGCGCCCCCCTCCGGTCCGGTTCTCTGTTGAATTACACCTTTAATCGGAAGTGCCAAACTTCGCAAACACGCGGTAAGAAATGCAGTATGTGAGTGGATTCAACGGAGATATCCACTATAGTATGATTTGTATATAAACATTCGCGCCGTGTGATTTATAGACAGAAGGTGAGGAGGTTTTACGATTTTACGTTTATTTGACAAATTCGAGATTGTGCGGGAGTTTTGTGAAGCTAATAGTTATTGATATTAATCTGGATATTGATGAAAATTCTAAAGTATGTAGAATGAATGTATCTTGTTCATATTGAAGTTAGGTTTTTCTTGTTTGATTAAAAATAATTGTTTATTTTATGTGAAGGTTCGGAAATACTCCAATACTATTGAATACTAAACTATTTCTTATACTCTACCCCCAATTCGTCTTGCTCATTTAAGTTTCCTTTCTGTTGAAATATCTCTATTCTAGAATAATAACGAAATAAATTTGAATCGGAAATACATAAACACAATAGTTTTCCGAGTTTGTTCGAATTTTTTAATTCATCCAATTGTTCAAGATAATGCACTATGTGATTCTTATGGACAACAACCTTTGTATAAAAAATTTAGATTTCTACTGTTCTTAGGAGTTTTTCAAATTTCCCTTCCTACAAACCTCGATTTTTTTAACAATTGTAGGATCATAATCTACAAAACCAAAAATGAGTTAAATAATTATTCCCATTTCATCGCCCATTACGATTGATTAGGAATTTTTCGAATTTCGTGCCAGCCCCAAGTTTTCTGTTTTCGAAAATTCTCCAGGACTATCATAAACAACAAAATTAAGAGAAGAAAGAGCAAGTTAGAGAAATTATTAAATCGAAAAGCCGAATAACTCGTTTTCAAAATAAGCAATTATTTAAGAAATTGAAACATACGCTTTTTTAACTGGTTATCAAAGGCAACTTACTTCATCCAATGAAATAATTTTCAAATGGTTCTGTAAAAGAGTGTAAGAATATAATTAAATTAACACAAAAGCTTGGAGTGTTTTGTTATGAACACTACACCAAGAAATTAATGCACAAAATCGAAAATTCAAATTTATTTAGAAGTTTAGATATAGTATAACTTCTTCATTCCCGAGGTATAAAGGGTATGTTCCTAGATGGCAATATAAAAATTAATAAATTAATATATAAAAAATTAATTTAATTCAGACTGGTATTCAGTAGTAGAATTAGTAGTTTGCCCTTAAGGGACTTTTACTATCGAAATTGAAAAAATACAATTTCCAAGAATTTGAAAAAAACTTTTTAATTTATAATTATAACTTTTTTATAGATTGTTATAAAGGTTTGAAGCTGTACAAAAAAAAGTTATTTTTGGCACTTTTAGTCTTTTTTACCACTGCTAAGGGCGTCTTCCAAAAGATACATTTTTACTTGAGGGGCACTTTTCTGCCTCCTGAAGGCATTAATTTAAAATTCCTTCGCAAATCACTTCATGAGACTTAAAATTAATAAACAAACCTTTAAAAACTCAATTTGTTTTACATTTTTATGGCCTTCATACGCCATTTTATAAAAAGTTTGGAGATGAATTTACCCCTGTTCTAAAGAGGTGGGGTGGTTTTCTTAACTTTTTAGATGTTAATTTGCTAGTCGTTCGTATTGATAATTAAAAAAATTGGGTTTTCTGCAATTAAATTTTGAGAAAAACGTGTCCAAAATTCGAAAAATGTGATTTGAAGAACAACTCGTTTAAAGTATTTCTACCATAATTTTATCTTAAGAAGGTACAAAAAAATGGATTTTTTTAGAATTCAGAAATAGAAAGTGCCCTTAACAATAAGACTTCGTTCTAAAGACGGATCAATTTTCATAAAGAAATCAGAAAGCTCACTTGCCATTCTTAACGCTTCACTAAGATTTTTGAAATTGAATGTCAGTTTGCCAGTGCTTGTTAAAGACTCGGCTTCAATAGGTTGCGAATTTAACATTTCCTCCAAGTCAGGTTCACTCAAATTTTCATCGATTCAAGCAACTCGATGCTAACCATCTCCTCCTATTCCATTCCTGATTTCGGCAATGTTGACAATTAAAGTATGGATTTGTCCAGATTTTTTGTCATTTTTCGCAGTCAGAAAATGCCACAATTTTCATAGCAGGATTTCAATGTCTATAGGTTCAGTTCTTCCACTAATTCTTTTCTGTTTAAGATACATTTTGCAATGTCAAATTTCTTCCAGTATTCCATTACATTTATATCTGGATGAAATTCCATATTATCCAATATGATTTTGAAGGTCATCTAATGTAATAGATCTTAACGGCCTGGATTATTCCTTGGTCCATAGGATGAAGCAAATACATTCTGAAGGGAGGTAAAATTGTCACTTTTATATTTGGATTGCATAATTTGAAGTTCGCAAGGATGACCACAACTAGATCAGCTTTAAAGCCTAAATCCTTTTTTTTCAATAAGTTTCAACTTTTGAAACAAAACAATTTCGGAACCAGTCGAAAAACATAGCCTTGTCATCTACTCTTTCTCATTATCTTGCCAAAACACTGGCATGATACAAACTTTCGATGCATCAGAACATAGCAGCAGCGTAATTCTATCCTTTGATACCTCATTTTGTCTTCGGATCTTCTATCGATCTAACAGTGGATTTGTAACATTGAATGAGCGTGTTATGGATGCAAACGACTTTTCGCTTTTGACAATAAGTGTTTTGTTTGGCATTCTTCTTAAAAACAGTGCCATTTCGTCTACATTAAATACTTGCTCAGGTTTGTATCCT
This sequence comes from Cryptolaemus montrouzieri, assembly GCA_013387265.2. Taxonomy (NCBI): domain Eukaryota; kingdom Metazoa; phylum Arthropoda; class Insecta; order Coleoptera; family Coccinellidae; genus Cryptolaemus; species Cryptolaemus montrouzieri. Next base: position 26,904,831 of record JABFTP020000001.1, read on the forward strand.
TCATCCGTCTGGATAACTTTCTTCTGCAGCAGTGTCCACAGATGCAGCTTCTCCAACGATTTTAATGCTATGCAATAATTGACGAACCTTAATTTTATTGAACCCACTTTTGATGCTTGAAATCCTCCACTTCCACAACTACAATCAGGTTCTTCGAATTGTCCGCAAAGACGCTTTGCCTTCTCGCGGATAATTCAACCACTCAGGTGCCCTGATTGTCGTTTGCTGTCTTCGATTCATAATGACAATGCCACTTCCTTTTTTTTTCTATTGTCGGATCACGAACAATTTCCGCTGACAGCGAATTTGAAGCTACAGACGACCTCATTTTGTCTTCGGATTTTCTATCGATCTAACAGTGGATTCGTTAACATTGAATGAGCGTGATATGGATGCCAACGACTCTCCAAAGCGTAAAAGATGAAGCATTTTTATGTTCACGTTAAGCGGTAACACAGATTTATTGCGTACTGCTGTTATCAGTATGGTGGTTTCTTGTAAAATATCAATTTATTTCTTTCATTTTATTTCTCATGAGAGGTACATGTGCATCTAAAAAAACTATAGAATTTTGTTGACATATGTCCAGAAATATCCGAAATAAGACATGTGTTAATAATAAGTAGCCTGCTGAAAAAAAATAGAGCTTTGAGAGTTAATTTCTTGGCAGAGTGTAGTTTCACCGAATTTATGCACACTATTTATTTCTGAGAATTAGTCACTTTTCGTTATCGAAAACTTTACGTAAGTCATACCTGATAGATAGTATCAAGGATAACGTAATCGCTAAAGGAAATTACCTGTCGTAAGTTGAAACAAAATATTTCATTATTTATCGTAAACTACATTGACATATCGATATAAATTGGTTGTACGAAGATCCATTTTTTAAAGAAAATCGTCAATTTTTTCAACTGTTATATGGATAATTCTTTTCTGATATCAAAATGAATATATATTGCATAACTATATAATGTCGGAATTACTGTGTACTGTATCGAAAGAATTCTCCATGATTTTCTAGAAATGGAAATGTATTAATGAATAATTGACTACTATAGAAGCAAACAAATTCTGAAAATCAGAATATTGTGTTATTCATCATTGTCCTCTACTGCATTTATTTTGTTCAATTCAAGATGCCTCGGCATTTCAAAATTTTTATTTAGATTTGCATAGCAGGCCACCACAGTTTCAATTACTTCTTAGTTTGATAATGGTTTACAACATTTCAAACTTTTTCAGTAATGAAAAGATAAGATGATGGAATTGATCCAAATCTTGTGAAAAGACGGCAGTTCAAATAGTTAATATCAAATGAATAATCGAAAATAACTACAAATAATGGTGTAGCATTCTGAAAGTCAGTTTCCGGTATTTCCGGACAGAATTGAAAAAATGTTGAACTATCATCTGAGATACATATCTTGCGATTCGAACAACTACTGAACTTTACTTGATTCTTCTTCTTTAAACCCATCTCGTCCTATTCCATTCGCAACTTCGGCAATGTCCGCAGTAAGAATAGGCCACAGTTTTTCCACTATGATTCAATGTATGGGTTCAGTTCTTCCATTGATTCTCTTATGTTTAAGATACATTTTGCTATGTCAAATTTCTTCAGTCATTCCATAAAATTTATATCAGGATCACATTTCATATTATCAATATTGATTTTGAAGGTTCGTCTAATGCAACAGAGTTTAAAGGTCTGGATTATTCCTTGGTCCATAGGTTGTAGCAAAGATGTCGTGCTCGGAGGTAAAAATTTCACTTTAATATTTGCATGCACAGTTTCAAGTTCGCGAGGATGACCTGGTGCGTTGTCCAAAACTAGAACTGTTTCAAAGTCTAAATTCTCTTCTTTTTATGTTTTGAAGGTTGAACTTCTGAAACAAAAAATTCTGGAACCAGTCACAAAAAATAGCGCTTGTAACCTGTGCACGCCGCAACACTGGCAGGTAATTCTTGTGTTGATTTTATAAAGTAAAATGATTTAACAGTATGTTAAGCATCAGTGGTTTAATGACACAATCTCCAGATACATTAGAACATAGCAGTAGTGCTTGAAATCCTCCACTTCCACAACTACCACCGGATTCTTTAAAATGTGCGCTAAGACAATTTCGCTGACAGTGACGTTGAAGATAGACATATGGATCATATATTTGTAAACATTGAATGAGCGTAATATGGATGCAAACGAGACAACAGCAGAGACGTATGGAAACGTGTGGAAAAATTAAACAATAAAAAACGCAAAACGGCTTCTATCGAAAGACATTTATTGAAAGACTTCTAACAATACACTTTGTGCATTGAGTAATAAGATCCCTTCACTTGAGCATTTCATTGGTTCACAATCTCAAAAACACAGATCGCTGCGGAGGCGGCTTATGTCAAAGGAAAATCCGAACCAATACAGTGGCGTTATCATTGGAAAAGATACTTTAGGCGTAGTGATAATAAGGTCTATTTTTCTTTCTGATTAGTACATTTACCGACGAATTTACAAAGGATACCGAATCCTATTTATTAATAATATGTATGTACCGATGTACCGAATAGATCCGCGAATAAGGAAATCTTTAGGCGCGAATATAGGAATTGGGTCCCATTTTTTTCTGCGAATAGTGAATACACGAATCTAGGAAGCACGACTAAGGAGGTCGTAGATGATATATTTTGGGTTATTTTTCATGAAACAGCTGAAAACGTAAATTAATATTGGAAAACTAGGCCAATAGTTCTTTATGTTTCTGAAATGATTTATAAAATTATTGAGATAATATGTTCACAATTAACTATTTCATTCCATCCAGTTTTGATCCGGTATTTAGATCAAATTCAATGAATTCCTGTTCGTTATGAAGATTACGCCGATTTTCTCAATATACTATACCTATACGTCCACATTAGTTCAACTCTGAGGTATTATTATATTTGAAAGTTGAAGAATATTATTCAGATTTTTGTTATGAAACATCTTCATAGACTTTTCTTTTAAGAGTCGAGTTGAATCAACCGAAATTTAATGAATTATTGATAGGAAACAAACAGGAAAATGATATGTACCATTATTACATCATTCCATTTAATATACAAATTGAAACGAATTTGAATAATGTACACAATGGCTACCTAACGGATTCATTTAAATAGCTATAGAATATTTACTTTTGTAAAATTAATTGGCCAACAGAAAAGAACTTGATTAAGACTTTTAATTCTACAAATTATATGCTTTTGGCATAAAGGATAGCCCGGATTTCAAAATTTCACATTATGGAATGCATCAATGAAACTTAATTTCCCAGAAACGGAAAAAATGGAAGAAGAATAAAGAGGAACTGGCGGCTTCTCAAACAAAAAATTAGTGTTTGTGAAACATTAGGACTTACTGAAATCAATACCTAATAAACTAAAATGGAACTGAACGGTCTAGGCGTGTCCAAGATATTTTGGTAGTCACTGACGTGTAACATATAGTTTCGTAAAAAGTCTTTTACATTTTGAATTGATTCTTACCTCCAACATTCATTCACAAATATGCTCGTAATTTCGAAAATAATCTTCAGATGACTTGAGATTTTCTGTGTGTGTAGTTAAATATATGTACCTATAGATGATGAACCATTTTCGATGTTTTAGTAGCTATGTAAAATTTTACAAATAGAGAAAAATGACCCCATTATTTCAATAATTTCTGGAAAAATTTACATTTTTGAGGAAATTTTGTATACATACATACATGTTATATACAGGGTGTAAATGAATAAATGCGAAAGATTTCTCAAAACATTTTTACGACAATAAGTTCCCATGAATTATGTTCGCAAATGCTTCGTTACAGAGTGTTGAAATCTTCAGATTTTTTGAGTTTTTTTCTTATGAATACTACTATTTTTCGGATATCCAGTTCAATTTCGGCATATAGGGAGAGACAGAGACTGTAATTGTATTGAGACAGTTCATATAGAATACTTTATGAACAATAGCAATTAAAGTGTATGTGCGTTAATATTCAGAGCTTACCAGCCACGGGTAAATTGGATCAGTTGCAAGAGTGCTGACATAAAACTAAATATGATGCTGTAGCATAAGCTGAATCAAGAACAACTGATGAAATGGAAGATCGTGAGTTGAAACTATGAGGATATGAGATTGTTCGTTGTGATTCTGACACAAGAAATACCAGAGGAGTTGTTTTTTACATTAGAGATACCTTATTATTTTCAAGTGTCTCTAGACTAAGCATTCCTCGAACATTGTGGATCCTATCTTTTCTGGTAGAAGGTGACTTATTTCTTGTGGTGTATCGGTCTCCCAGTTGTTCGAAAGCTGAATTTTTGGAAGAGTTTGAAAATTATTTAGAGGAGTTGATGCAAAGGCACCACCAAAATACTTATGTGATGGTTGACTTTCATATTGATGTCAAAGCTTATTCAGGATACAGAAAAAGATTAGTTAATATAATGAACAGTTTTGGACTGACCCAGGAAATCAAGGAGTTCACTCGGATAACTGAGAGTTTGAGGACCATTGTCGATATTTTATTCACAGATGAGCCGAGCATTGAGGCCGTTATTCATAGAGCACCGAAATGGTCAGATCATGATCTTATTAATTTCGAGTCAGGTGGGGTAATTAGATACAATGTTGCACAAGGAATCAAAAATTTCAGAGAAAAAAGGCACGTTGATATTAAAAAAACGTCAGCAACTGCTCAAGGCACAAGCATGGAATAGAGAAAAAAATGTTCAGTCTATGATGAAGGGGTCTTATAACAATTTAAGAATGGTAATGGATAAGTTGATGCCAGTGCAAACGAAAATTATCAAGGAAAAGCGTAATTTGTGGTAAGACAGCGAACTCAAGGAAACATTACGTGAACGGGACACTTTTTACAAAAAGGCAGTTACACATAGTACAATGACTAATTAGATGATGTTTAAAACGCAGAGAAACTTGGTTATCAATATTGTGAGGAATGAAAAAAGAATATTTTACGAAAAACTTATCGACTCAAATAAATATGACCCTATAAAAATGTGGAAAGGCATCAAGGAAGCAAGAGCGAGACAAAAATAAGAGAGATAGAGTATGAAATTATGAAATCCACTAACATTTCTGATATGTGTGAAATTTTCAATAATTTCTTTGTGGATAGCATCAATCAAATTGTTCAAGATGGTAAAAAAGTGCAGAATCTGGAGCAAGTTCACAAGCATCATCAAATAGTGTTACAAGGCTGGAAACAATTGTTATGATGAAGCCAATTATAAAAGCTGAGCTTGCAAAAATTCTGAAAAAATTGAAGAAATGTGGGTCTGTTGATGAGGTTGATGTGAAGATTAATATATTGGGGGAAATGTGTTATGTGAAAAGATAATAAATATACTGAATGCATCTTTCCTGGAAGGTGTGATATCATCTGAATGGAAAGTCTTCATGGTGGTGCCGGTTCCAAAAATTTCTGATGCTCAAAAATTAGAAGATTTTAGACCCATCAATGTGCTTCTTCTTGTAAAAATCAAGGAAATACATGTGAAGGAACAAGTATTGGAACATCTACAAAAGAACAAGATCCTAATGAAAAATCAATCAGGTTTCTGAAGTGGACATTCATGTGAACTTCAATACAGTTGATAACATCAAAGTGGAAGGAACAAGTGGATGCTGATCTTATAGTTGTGTTTCTGGATTTCAAACGTGCTTCTGAGATAATCTGTAGAAAGAATATGATTGGCAAATTAAACTTGGTTGGAGTAGTGGGCTCAGCGAACAGGTGGTTTGAAAATCACCTAAGTGAAGGATATCAAAAATCCAAAATGGGGGAAAGTTTCTCTACTGAGAAAAAATTCTAGTTCAGAGTGCCTCAGGGGTCTATACTAAGACCCCTTCTACTGATATACATAAATAAAAAATAAAGTTCCTCACCAATCCAGGACGGAGATAGGAGGGTCATGCCTCTCTATTCTCAGCAACAGATGTCGTACTAAAACATCAAAAATGTGGCATAGGTACAATCGGTCTGCTTTTATCGAAATCACTATCACTCAGTGAATTTTCAAAACTGCTACCTAAAATTCTATGCACCTCTATTTGAAAATTAAGATTTGAGATTGAGATCAGAGTCGAGGCCGAGGCCTGTAACGATTCACAATGAAACATACATTTACAATGAAACAGTTGTCAACAGTTACAAACGAAACAAATGGAATACAGTGAGTAATAGTACTGGAAAGATGAAATAAGTAAGGAAAAAAAGGGAAGTTAACTAAATCTGCACTATTCTTCCTGGAGTCGAACCTGTTCTTGACTTGGTTGACAATAGTGGCATTAACAACTTTCAAGGCAAGGCATTCCATGCGTTGAACACTCTATTGGACCAAGAATGTTGTCGGCAGTTGATTTTGAACTTTTATTTGAGGAGTCTGAAATTGTGACCTGTTAAGTTAATAGAATTTAGAGGAAGCAGGTGAGTTAAATTACATCCAAAAAGGCCATAAAGTGCTCTGTACTTCACAATAAGATCGCCTCTCGTGCACCTATCCGCAAATGTAACAAACCCCATTATCTTGAGATGGCCGTCATAACTTGGCCTGCTTCTGCCATAAGAAATGCAGGTCGCTCGACGATGAATACCCGTTCCGCGTCAGTTCTTAGATTTGGGCACCATACTGGTCCTTCAAGTTCGGAGATAAGGCACAGGTGAGGCGTCTAAATCTTTGCTGCTACAAGTGGATGACAGTGGTAAAATGATCCCGACATCAGATAAATCATTTTTTTGGCTTTATAGGTGACTTCTTGAATGTGTCTGCTCTAACTTAGGTCATCAGACATGATAATACCTATCTTTGGTATGACTTCTCTAGGTGATCTGGTCCCGGTGCATAGGTGGTTGGGGTTGTTTTTCCCAACGTGGATTACAATATACTTCTGTATATTTAGAGGTAGCAGCCAGTCATGACACCACAGCATCCAGATCCTTCTGTAGTAAATTATAATTGTTAATAGAGTTGAAGCTTTTCGTGCCGTCAGCGAATTGGAAGCAGTTAGATTTGAGTATCATTGGGAGATCGGCTTTATATATTAGAAACACACAGGACCAAGAACCGATACTTGTGTCATGCCACTTGTAGCATTTATATAAGAAGATAAATTGTCTGAAATTCTAACGTAAAACACACTACCACTCAAGAAAGCCCCAAATCATTAGAATAAGTTACCGGAATCCCAAAGTGTGTAAAATTTATCAAAAGACAACAGTGAGGAACCGTGTCGAAATTTTCAGAGAAGTCAAGATAAGTGATATCGACGGCCTCCCTTTATCCACAGATTTGGTCCAAGTGGAAATGCACTCAAGAGTTATAACTGATGCTCCGGGAATTAAACCATACTGGTTTGAAGGAATTATCTTGTTCTCTAGCAAAAAATCGAACATCTGTTCAAGGACAATTTTTTGGAGGATTTTGGATGCAACTAAGTCAAACTAATGGTGCGGTAGTTGTTTTGACGCCACTCTTGAAAATTGGTGTGAGAGTGGCCTTCAACCATGGTGAAGGTGAACAATGGGACTGAAATGATTTCTTGAAAATCAGAAACATGACAGTCCGTCGGGACCTGGCGCGGAATGAACGTTTAACCGAGATAGCTGTTTCACCACAATACCTTCAGTAATGACGATGTCCCACAAATTCGGTTGGCAACGGTTAGTGAGCATGTTAGGCACTGGTCCTATAGGCCGGTAAAAGATTCAATTGATTATATTGAAAATATCAATTTGAGTTATTTGAATATTTCAAGGTATCAATTGTATTCTGCATTAATTTTGAATGTTAATTGATAGATGTATAGAATTGTATGATTTGATGGTATTAAAAACTCGTTTCTTGGTAATTAGAAACAATGAGTATCATGAAAACGTATCAATATATATATATATATATATATATATATATATATATATATATATATATATATATATATATATATATCCGATCATTGATAAGGCAAATCAAATACTTAATGATTATCGTTATATATATATATATATATATATATATATATATATATATATATATATATATATATATATATATATATATATATATATATATATATATATATTCTTCTGAAATTCAGTAATAAGATAATCAGTGATTTTCCATTCGATAAGAAAAATTTTATAATGAAAATATAGCCGCTTGTTATAATCAAAGTTCTCGGAAGAAAAGAAAATACATAATCACAAGAAATTTTCGCCAGTCATTATCAAAAAAATAACTGATTCCGCAGCCACACAACTCTCAAGAATGATTTCTGTATGATGAAAAGAATTAAAAACGGCTGAAAACAAATGGAGAGGAAGCAATTCAGGACAGGGCTATAGAAAGCAAGATGGCAAGAAACATCCGAAGCAACAAAGAAGTCTACAATAATCTCAGAAGAGAAACGAAAGCAAGGACGAAAGAGAAGAAAAGAGAAAGCTCATGAAGAGAACTCGAGAATGTAGAAGATCTAAATAAAGAAAGTGACCATAGAGAGTTTTACGCATCAATGAAGAAGAATCCAGAAGAATTCCAGCCGCAAATCATAGGATGTAGAACATAACAGACGTAAACAAGCAGGATAGTCCTAATACCATAACAATAAATGTTCAGGCTTCACAAGATAATAACAGAGATGATGAAGTACCTACTCAATTTGGAGGAAGTGCAGAACGCATTGAAAAGGCTGAGGAACAATCGAGCGCCTGTAAATTATCGCATTTCTACAGAACTTTAAGTATGAAGAAACCTCAGTAGGAGAAGCTCTGTCCGATATCATTAAAGATATTCAGATGCAGGATAAAATACTTTCAACCTTTCTGAATTTTAGAATAAAGAAAGCAGCTAAAAATAAGTTTGGAGAATGTAATTTAGATTTAGATCAGCTAAGAGCACCACATACCAACTTTTTGTTGTAAGATTATGGAAAAGTGTTATATACGACATCAACCTGCACATGTAATTTGTCTAAATTAAGCAAGCTTTCGATAGTCTAAAACGCTGTGAACTGAGAAACGCACTCGAAGATCTCGAAATTTCACCTAAACTTGTTAACATAGCTGATAACCATGACCAACACTAGAGCAAAGGTGAAAATAAGAAAAATGTTGCTGATTCATTTGAAATTACGCCTGGTATCGAATTAGCAGATGGGCTGTCTACAACACTCAGAATCATAGCACTGCATGAAGCAATCCATCATATTGATCAGATGGGAACCATTTTAAATAAATCAAATCAATGCGTTTGCAGATAATATAGCTATCATCGCCAAGGACAAAGACTTATCGAGAGATGAAAGAAAATTGAAAAGCACTGGGACTTATTCTCAATAAAAAGAAGACAGTATACACGAAAATCTCAGCCTCAAAGGACCACCGAAAAGTTCAAGATCTTCAAATAGATAATGAAGTTTCCAGAGGAATATCAATCTTCACGTACCTCGGAGAGCTACTCAATAGCAAACTGAAAACAAGCGCCGCTAGTAGTGAACGGCTCCAGAGAGGTAATCGTACCCACTTTGCTAACCTCAAACTTACTACAATAGAAACAAAGATAAAGATCTACAAGACTTTAGTTCGACCAGTAATAACTTATGGCAGTGAAAGCTGGGCACTCACATCAGACGGTTCGAACGCAAGATTATCAGGCGAATATATGGAGCAGTCAAAATTGATGAAACTAATTGGGTATATGTATAAAAAACGAAATCAAGGACATACTGTATGTGTTTGTTTGTTATTCATTTAACGTGCTCTATTTCCGCCTTTCGGCCAATGACACGCCGGGGAATTCTGTCACCTCACTAACCCGGGAATTTTGCCGAACCCCTCTCGTGTCGAGGGAAGGAATCTTTAATGGTAAAGATATTATGAAAATTCATAAACTTCCAAACACTCTGTTGGTTTGAGCACATTCAGAGGATAGAAGACGCCAGGATGCCTAAGGAAATTCTGAATGCGAACTACAGCTCAAATGGCAGGACCAAGTGCTGAGTTTTTTAATAACAATGCAAGTAACCGACTGGAGCACAAAGGCCAGAGACCCAACTGTCAGGAGGCGATCGTGGAGGAGGCCGGGGACACCCTGGGCTGTAGCGCTTATTGATGACAGAATAAAGCCATTACTGTGGCCGCCCAAGATTATTAATGTGTGCGTTCACTCGCTTCCTGAAAAGGACCCAATGGTCTTAACATACGCTTTCTGAATTTTACTCTAGACGTATTCGATTGAACATGTGGTGCGCTTGGTGGCACTGCGTTTGAATTTTTCGAAAACATTTTTGCAAAGAGATCCGCCTTTGCTTCAGGTGATGATGTAATAGAACCGTAATCTCTAATCAAAGGTGGGGAGATGACTTGCCTTCTCCACAGACCAGAAATGACGAGATCAACTGGTCTGTTCCAAGAGTCTAATTCTACTTGTTCCATAGAAGTAGGTTTTCGATTTATAAATCGTTGAATTACAAATGTTTCTGAAATACACATATTCAGTTTTACTTTCATCTGTTGGATTTTTCTTTCAGTTCTTATAAGCTCTTTTTTTAAGTGACAGTTTTTAGTGAACCAAAGCTTTTTTGTGGATGATTTTTTAGTGGAGCATAGAATTTAGAGGTTCATGCCTGCAAGAATAACTTCATTGACAGACTCAGCGTAAACATTGACTTCAGAATCTGATAAACAGACGTCATTGAAGGGGAAAGACCAGAAAACCTCGCGTAGCTTCTCCCAGGTGACTTGTTCGTGATGTCATCTCATCCTGAAATCGATCGATCTTTATTACGTGACTGTACGAAGTTACCAATAGCAGAAACAAGGTTGTGAGTTCTGTAAACTGAAAAATCTGAATCTGGAATAAGAAAAATATCGAGAGTAATAGAAAAATCGGTTATATTTTCACGAACGCTTGTCAGCTTATTGACAAGTTAAATCAAGTTGCGTCTGATCGCAAAGATCTCCGCTCATTAATTTAAATATTGGAGCCACCTGATGTAGTGGACGTTGAAGTCTCCCTTCATGAGCACCTCAGCTATATTTGGATCGTGTCTACAAGTGTCGCCTAAATACTGAAACCATCTAGGGTAGTTAAGAGATCGATACACACTATGAAGAAACATGATTCTGTTATATGAACAGATTTTGAATGTATTTTCTCTTCAGAATACGATATCTAACCTGGCAAGCACTTTTAAACCGAAGTCTTGATTGCAAGTCATAGCCTTTAAAACTGAGATAAATGATGTCTGTTGTTGGCATTATTTGAGCTTCCGTTAGATCTGGAATATGAGGTTGTGCGTCTTGTAAGTGTTGGTGTATTGCACTCACATTCATCTTGGTGTATTCTAGTTCTCTTATGTTGCAAAACTCAATAATTGATTGGTTCCTCTCATCGAACTCTGGGGGACTCCATACATCCGCCAGAGGACCTCTGAGCCTGTTCCCCCCAAAGATGCAACTGGGGAACCTCCAGATAATTTTATCCCAAGAGAACTAATCATTTTTCATCTGAAAAATCCTTCCCATTCTAGAGACCGGACCATCTGCCAATCATCCTAAATATAGTCACAAATGACCAATTCGGAATCTTTAGCATGATGTAGTAATACCGAGCGACGGGAGCAGTCCCATGTTCAACGTCATAACTCAATTTATATTGTAAAAGTCTCATACCTAAGGCAACAATAAAATGTAATTTAAAAAACGAAGTTCTTCTCATTTTTCGTTTCGAAATAGATTTTGGCACGACCTGTATATTTCCAATATGTTTTTCGCCAATGCATTTATAACGCCGACATTTTTATTCTCTGAATGTGTCCGAACATTTTCTTTATCTTGTTCAATTATCGATTCATTATACCTTAGCGACACATCAAGATCAAATTTTCTCACAAAAAATTAAATATTTGCGCAACTATAAAATAGATCTTTATGAAGTATATTTTTAAAATTAGTATAAAAAGTGCCATTCAATGGTGGAGGTATATTATATTCAAAATAAGGAAGTTTATGTCAATTTCGGGTCTAACCAGCAATGGAAAAAAGTTGGAAATATTTCTAAAATGTAGTTCAACAAAATTAAATCTGACTGCGAAAATTTCAGGAAATTATTTCAACCCATTCTTTATTAACTTTGAAAAGGCCATCTAACTTGAGGATTCCTGTATTATCAAAGCTTCCTGGATTAGGTTGATGCAAATTTTTGGGACAAAAGACCCGTTCTACAAAAAAAGAAAATTAAACGTAGTGTTGCTTGATTTATTTTGTTAAAATCCATCTTGAATGGGAAAATACTGAATTTTATCACTATTTCTTGTTTCGGTCAAAAACTAGTTTCGAATATTATTTTACTTTCAAGTGTTCATACCACTATACGGTTTCGGTATTTATATTCATGGTAGGCTCAGGAGAGGGTGAGTTTTTTATAGATTAGGTAAAGGGAATTATTTCCCTCTGATTGATTCTTAAGTGTTTCACAATGTGGGTGTGTTCTAATTTTGTTAATTTCCAAATATTCCAGGATATTCAAACTCTTTCCTGTATCACATATATGTAGTATATTTAGGTTTTCAAAGTTTATGACTCATATTTGTGATATGATCAAAAACGGAGGAGCCTTTGTCTGTATGTGTATACTCTTTGAAACGAGTCTGGGAGTCTCTACCAGTTTGGCCTACATAATATTCAGTACATTAACTGCATTCGATTTTGTACGCTCCAGATGATTTTTTAATTTATTCACTGTGACTATTGAATTCAATGATAATTTTGCACGATTGAAGGCAGTTTTTATATTAAATTTGAAATTTTGTATTTCAGTGTAGTCCTATATAACTCAGAGAGATATATTTGACTGTTTTTTTGTCTATAATGAGGTATTAAAGTTTCGAAATCAAAATATTATTATGTTTGTTAAAGGTATTTTTCAATCAATTGTGATAGAAAAAGATTATTCATGGCTATTTATTTGATTAAATTGATTTCTGATTTAAGTTACTCTCCGACATTGGCACTGTAAACGCTCTGAGGATCATGGAGTTAAAGGCTGCAATTTTATGATTTAGGGGACTAAAAGAATCGAAAAGAATTATGGCATCTGCGAATATCATTTTTGATATCAGTTGTTGTTAAGTCTAGAATTTTCTATACCCCATTATAGACAAAAAAACAATCTAATATATCTATAAAGCGTATTTTTAGATCAAATTTTCCATTGATATTTCGATAATGTATCGATATAAATTGTATCTATTTCTTTCGGAAATTCAATTGATTAATCGATATATTAACGTTCGAAGTTATCTCCTCCAAAAATCGAAATTTGGCCGTACTTTCACGTCCAGAAATTGACGAAGTTAAGGATAGTCGTACTGTCAACATTGGAGTTTTTCTTTCATGACTGTTGCTTATAGGTGGTAACCGAGAGGTATGATTCGCGTATCAAAAGATTTGTACATATCTTAGAAATGAATCCGTGAACAGTGATCGTCATCTGACGACTTAATTTTTGAATATAGGACCTTTTTAGGCCTAGATTTTCGAAGAAAGTATCAGAAACATCGAACTCTTGCCCTCTTCCTTCTTATGCCCTACTTGAACCGAGTTCTCCCGAAACTTGGTATGATGTATATCTTGAATATAGTGCCCTCTCTCTTCTGAAGGTATACAATGAGAAGGATAATAGAAACATAATATGAACATAAACTCTGGAGTCATCCAAAAACATTCGTTCTATCAGTATAATCTATATATTCAGAATATCACATCTACGTTATTTTCGTTGTAGAAACTTTAAGTATCAAATTTAAGTGAACAAGTTTGATGTTTCGGTAATCATTTAAGATGCTTAAGATATTCAAAATTCAATGAAAAATTATTTCTCACTAGTCGTGTACTAAAATATTAAATAGTGAAAATTTGATGAAATATAAGGTATCATTTACCCAATCAAAAGAAGAAATATCTATCAGAACATTGCACCTGCACATACTAGCCATATTGTAAAAATTAGTCGTACTGAAATTCGAATTAAAGTACGAACGATTGAAACATTTATCCAATTTACCAGATCAAGCTGTCTCAGACTTTGATCTGTTCCTAAACCTTAAGAAATGTATGCGTGGACGGCGTTTCTCAATAAATAAAGAAGTTATTGCAGCCGTTGACCTCATTTAGACCAAGCAAATTTTTCAGCAAACTCGTACCAAAATCAATTGTTCAGTCAAAAGGTAATACATTTTGACAAATAAGTACCGAAAATTGATCATTTTGAAAATCTACTTAAAACGATCGTCAAAATTTTTAGTTGTTTCTAAGCTGGCAAGTGTTTTCTTTACTGTCGCGAAATTTGAACGCGATCTGCCATTTAATTTGTTCACATAGCTCGATTTTGTCAGTTCCAACAAGTGTGTTTTGCTATTCTCACAATGGATAAAAATATCGAACAAAGAATTTGTCCCAAATTTTATATTGCAAATGGAATTTCGTCTGCAGAATCGCTGAGAATATTACAGAAGGCTTACGCTGAATCGACTTTATCAAAAACACGTGCATATGAGTAGTACAGTGCATTCGACAGTAGCCGAGATATGATGGAAGATTTGCCTACCTCTCTTCGGCCATCGACATCTTCGACTGAAGTTAACATCGATAAAATGAAGAAAATGGTAATTGAAAATCGTCAATTAACTTCGAGAGAGATAAACAATGAACTTTCTGTATCACCGGAATCAATTCGTACTATTTTAAACGATTATTTCAACATGAAATGCGCTGCCGCTCGACTAGTTCCAAAAGACCTGAATTTTCTTCAAAAATTGAATCGCGTAAAGGATGCTGAAGACATGCTTAAACGAGTCAATTACGTCCCCACATTTGTACAAGGCATTGTAACTGGTGACATGGGTTTTATGAGTTTGACATGAAAACCTTTCAACAAACTTCGGACTGGCCCCTTCCAACTGAACCGAAACCGAGAGAACCACGTCAAAGTTGATAGAAAGTCAAGATAATGTTAGCCATTTTTCTGGAAATAAAAGTCATGGATTCTGCAACGCGATAATGCACCATCTTACAAAGCTATCATTGTAAATGATCTTCTGACCAAAAACTCAACAAATACCATCGTACAACCTCCGTATTTATGTTGTTCCTGCCGACTTCGTTTTTCCAAAACTTGAATTACCTTTTCGAGGTTCTCGGTTTGAATCGATAGAAGACAGAAAAGAGAATTCACGGCAAAAACTGAAGTCGATTCCAGAAAAAGCGTTCAAAAAAATGTTTTTTTTATTGGATTATCCGTTAGCGTAAATGTATTATTTCGGAAGGAGCTCATTTTGGAAGCGATACGATAAATTTGGATGAAAGATAATTTTTTTGCATTTTTCGATATTCAAGCCACGCGAATTCTCTATCAACGTTTTACCGAAATCAATTGTTGAACGAAAAAGTAAAGTAATATTGATTTCAATCTACGAAAGAACACTGATGTGAATCAGTGCACCGAAAAATTAATTGTATAAACCAAAATCTTCTGTAACTAATGCTACAATTATCTTGAATGATGTAAGACCCCTAATCCATAAAATACTTTTTAAATGTATTAATTGAGAATTCGTAACAGTTTTCTCATTGAAATAACGCAAGTCGACATTAATTTCAATTTGATTTGATCTAGTAGAATTCTTATATGTAAAAAGTACTTTGAAAATTATTTCACTCACAGGAAGTCTGAATGTATTTTAATTCAGTTTCGTCACGCACGACTGTTATTTTCGAGTGAAAAATATCTACACGAAGGAATTTGAGAATGACACGTATTCAGATTAATATTTGTTATTGAAAGAGCTCGAAACAATTGAGATATTCGTGCAGAGCTCTTCAATGAAACAAGATAATTTCTGGGAAAATTTTCTTCTCGAAGTGAAAATCAAACATTGTATATTAGGTATACAGGGTGATTTACGACAGATCGTATATAAAACTGAACTGTAGGTAGAGCCTTTAGCGCTTTTAGGAGCAATAACACTATTTTTCACCGTTTTAAAGTAGATTGTTCAGAGGTAGACGCTGCACAACAGAATAATGAATAAAACGAAGCTCCGACTGTACTAGACTTCGCCTAAATAAAATGTAAAATTTATTTCATCGATCAAATAAAATCTACAGGGTGCTTCACGAGGGATCATACATATCTCAACTATAGTTTCGTTGAACCTAGGACAGTTCGAATCGGCCCTCAGAATACAAGGTAAAGCTATTCATGCAGGCTGTTTTATGGATTTGGTTCGAATTTTTAATTGCAATAACTCTTGAAGGCATAGACTGACTTCCTCGCTATTTTGTAATACAAATAACATGGCTGATGTTATCAATACTATTCATAGACGAAAATCAAATTCTAGGGCCGGAATGGAAAAATGAGTTTTTTCCTCAAAATAACTAAACAAACAACTTGTAGATGACTTTTCGTAAATTTTTGCACACGAACTTAATAAGAAAGATTTTCTCTGAAGAATGATCTCATTGCGAAAACTGTCGCATTTCAGTAAACTTCTTTATTGAAGTATGATTATGAGGATAACTTCATTTTGGTTCTCGGAACACTCCGCGACCTCAGATTTTACTTACTTTTCTGCAATCAATTCAGCAATGGGTATTTATCGTTTGCATCTCGGGAATACTTCAGCAATCGTCTTTCCTCAGAATGAAGTCGAGAAAGAATTACAGGGGCATATTCCGAAAATCATTCTTCAATTTTTTTTTTTTGAAAAAATACACTGTGCATCCATGTTATCTCTTTGGAAGTTTTTCAATCCCATGTTAATATCACAACAGCCTCTTCTTTCCAAGAGTTTCTGTCGAATAAAGCAGTGCCTGACCACACCAAAAGGATATTTCGATTATTATTTAGAAGGCAATTAATGCATGATTTAAGATACATCAATCGAAGACGAATATTTCATGTTGATAAAAACTCAAAATAAAAATGAAAAATTAAATCGGAAACGGAAACATTAAAACAAATCAACCTCGTACAAAATTATAAATAACTAACAGAAAATTAATTTAAGGAAAATTCACATTAAGTTTTGAAAATTAAAAAGTTTTTCGTTATTTTTTGTGAGTTAATTTTTCTTTTGTTAGAGGTTGATTTGGTTCAACGTTTCCGTCCTCGAATAATTTTTTTTTAATTTAATCAACTCAATGTTGTTTTTTAATTTCGAGGAAAAAAACTCATTTTTTCAGTACTTCATTCTACTCAAAAAAGAGTCTGTGGAATGTGATAATATTTTTTGCCTAACTTCAATAGGATTCAAGATCTCGTCACTAAAAATCCAGAATTCTGGAATATTTCAAAAGCTAAAAAAGATGGCTTAAATCCATTTTCACCAAATAGTTTTTCTCGAAAATCGAGCTCGATAGAGGGAGGATTATCTTTCTCTATCTACAATATTTCCAATAGCTGCACTACTAAAACATCGAATTTGTTCCAGCCTATACTTATAGCAACAATTAGACCAGCGTTGCTAATGAAACCTTGAAAAAATCTGTCAATTTTTTTGTGATTTGATTTAAACATTACAAACATAACTAAAGGTGGTAGAAGCTGTGAAAATAGCGTCACAAAAATTATTGGCAGCTAAATCGCGGAACATATACTAAACCGATTATTCATATTCCTTTCCTTCTTATTTGTAGACCTTGAACTTTTTTTTTGGTTTTTATATATAAGAAAGAGATATTTATCCTCCTTTATGAAACTGCAAGGTATAATTAATTCGTTTGGCCCAAATTGTAATCCTCCTATAAAACAGAGACAATGAAATTAGTCTTATTTAATCGTTATTTACAGAATGTTGAAAAATAATAATAATCAAACATATAGCGTGGAAACTCTTGAGGATTTTACGCATAACAAGTGCATAATCTCTTCAAGGGATTAATTGATAAGTAGCCATACCCGGCCACGTTTCGCTCAGCATACTTATAAAGGAACGATAGCAATACAAAAATTTGATAAAGCTGTTCCATTTTCGATATCAAAAATGTACGAAATAAATATAAGTTGTTCTAGTAAGAAAATGGTGTAAATAGTGATACTGTTCCTAAATATATGTGCAGTATTTCACTAGATCCAGAATTATGCCTAGAAATATATGGTGCAAGCAAATGGTATTTAGTCTTGTGCCGGTATCTGAAAAAAACTGTCAGCATTTCAAAAAATTTCGAGAAATAGTAAAAAAAGTTTCAATAAAAAGCTTTCAACACCAGAGCTCTATCTTCATTATTTATTACTTTAATTTAATGCTGAAGATTGACTTTCGTACGTCAGCTCTCATGACGCTCGCAGTATCAAAAACGAGTACGTTAAATTAAACATTAATTTGGAAAATTGAAAAAAGTACGCTGCACTCCTAATACTTTGAAGAACTCATTTCCGTTGGCTCCCACACTGAATTTTTCAACAAATTGGACGATTGTTTATTAGCACAATTTTCATTAACTTTCGTTTTCATTGAAAATCAAAACAAATGTTTAGATAATTGGCGTAAACATGTTTTGCTTCGCGGTGTCCTTCTGGGATACATAGTTAATGAGATCACGTCCTGAGAAATTGTAAAACATTGACACTTCGTTCATAATAATTTTTTTAACTTGAAATGGAATTTTTACATCCAACGGATAATATACTAACCGGGCCATATATTAAACGTCTGATATACTACATGCCTTATATACTAAAGGCCTAATACACTGAACGCCCATTCATATCTACCTCCATCTAGACGGTGTAAATGAATAAATGCGAAAGATTTCACGAGGTGATTTCTGAAGCCATTTTATGACGAAAAGTTCCCATGAACATATGTCCGCAAACCCCTAGTTACCGATATACAGGGTGTTGAGAATATTTTCGGTTTTTTCTTATGACTCGTACAGTTTTTCAGATACTCAATTCAAATTCGGTACATAAGTGTCTTTTTGAAATCTACATAATCAGATCTTAGAAACGGTCATGAAAATCTACAGGGTGATACTTTTTTTCAGAGATCATGTGTCCTTTCTAACCCTACAACTTTTTCTCAGCACGTTCCGGGCAATTTAATTTTTTTTATGCTTTTTCAATTAAATTTCGAATTTTTTTATATCGTCCGTTTTTTCCGTATCTGTCATAACTTTTGCTTGAAAAGTTGTTCAATTTCATATGTATTATGAAAACATAATAATCGTTCGGTGATTTAGTAGACGGCTGTCATGTTTCCCTTATTGAGAAAACCAAAATAATTGTTATAAATCCACTTTCCTTGAAATTTCGCTGACACGCAGTGGTAATTGCAGTGATCCTTTCGAATTATCATTAAGATGGTGGTAGATTGAAACGCAGAAATGACCAACATGCATTTCGTCTACGGCCTCTCTAAAAGTAGTTCCTTAAGGTGGGTTTAGACGAAGCGCACCCACTCGCGCATAAAACCTCGGCACTCACTAGCGCATCCAACTCATCCTCGCCCCACTATTCACTCGTCGCGCATTTCCTCACCTGGGAGAGTGATCTGCAGGACCGGCCAGTCAGTAATCAGTCTCGTTCGGAAGCTCAACAAAGCTACACCATCAGTTACTCGTTCAAATGACGCGAGGGAAAACGGTGAGTTTCGTTTGAAGCGTGATTGAAAATCGACTGGCGCCGGCTGACCGGAATTTCTTTGGGGTGAGGGAGCTCACGCAGAGGGGGCCTGTCTACATGGTGCGAGGTACCTATAGCGAGGTAGGTGCGTGATTGGGTGCGCTTCATCTAAACCCAGCTTTAGAAGCGTCGAGAAGATATGCTGAAATGTAACTTCAACAAGTCGCTCCTCGTAATACTTTGTTTGGACGGCTTCCTCAACGACTTTGAGAAACAAGAAACTTCAAAACTTTAAAACATGATTGTGGTCGCCACTGGGATATCAGAACACCAGAATTAGAAAAAGCTGTATTGAATTCAATTGACGAGCAACCCGATAACATCACTAAAAAAGTTGCTCTACAGCTACATGTTAATCATATGACTGTCTTTGCTATCTCAAAAGAACAGCTCCTATATCCATATCATGTACAACGAGTCCAGGCACTGTTACCTCGTGATTTACCTAACCGTCTTGCATTTTCGCTTTGGACTTGGATGATCAAATAACAACCTGAATTTCTAGAGCATAATTTATTCACGGAAGAAACAAGTATTATTTGGAGAGATGCCATTATTAATTACCACAATAACCACATATTGGCAGAAGAAAATCCTCATGCTTTCATTAGAACATATCCGCAAGAACAATTTTCTTCGAACGTGTGTATTGGAATGATTGGAGATTACCTAATTGGTCCAAATTTCCTTCCACCTATATTGAATGGAGATTCATACACTCAGCTTCTAACAGAAGAGCTACCAGATCCACTGAGTCATTTAGGTAACAGGTACGGAATGTGGTACATGTACGATGGCGCTCCTGCTCATTTAAGTATAAGAGCACGTCAACATTTTAACGGAACAGATAAATATATATATATATATATATATATATATATATATATATATATATATATATATATATATATATATATATATATATATATATATATATATATATATATATATATATATATATATATATATATATATATATATATATATATATATATATATATATATATATATATATATATATATATAGACATTGAAAATGTCTAGACTTAGTATACAAAAATCTTCAATATCTCCTAGTATTTGCATTTTCTATTATTCAATCTTACTTATCTTCAATTCATAATTTTGTGAATTTTATATAATCCTAAAAATGAAAGGAACTAACTAGAATGATACAACTTCATATTACGTGATGAATAAATATATTTTACTCAATTATGTCACATGCTCAACTAAATTGGCAAACCATAAATTATCTATAATAAAATCATCGAATATACACGGCATTGTTCAAGTAGTCATTGAATTTTCCACAAAATTTGTGATTTTCTTGAATTGAAAGTTGCTGTTGTAATGAAGCTTTCCATGCTGCTTTTTCTGATTTTAATATCGAGTCTCCCATAAACGCTAATGAAAAAGATACCTTATATTCTAAATCTATAGAGAATCTCTTTCCTTAGTCTCTATTAATTCAGACTGAGGAGTGAGATTCTCAATAGATTTAGAATATGAGGTATCTTTTTCATTGGCGTTATGGGAAACTCGATGTTAAAATCTATAGAGAATACATGTTATTTATTCAACAGGTTTGATAAAATTTCTTGAAGTACAGAAGAATGCGCTATAAATAGAAGTAACTCACAATATGTAAAGGTAACTTTAAGTCCCCTATACTCGATCTCTGTCTTTCGGATTCAGTGATCTACTATCAGGTGGACATCTTTCCAGGACATCCATCTGCCTCAACCATAACTTTTAATAATCCGACTGATGTAATTACCAATTACAATGATATCTACAAAGGTTATTATCAGAGAACAGGGATGTATAATATTAACACTTATATCTAACTTCCCAAAATATTGCCTTAGCTGATTTTCATGGTTGTATTGTTAGTTGTCCCATCTATCAGGTAAAATATTATTTTTCATTACATTCTCCAACCTTTCCACAGTAGATAAAATAAAAAGCAAAGCAAATTAAAATAATTTCTTTCATTAAATTATGTTGTACATTGAATTTTTTCGTAGATTCATTATCAAGTTCCTCAAAGAGACACCAGATATATAGTATGGAATAAAAGTAACATTGAACATTGATATTAACATTTGAAAAATTTTGGTGAAGAGGTAAGAATTTTATTTTATATTTTGACTTATATAGAATTCAGGGTTTATTTACTACTGCTAAGTGAAATACTTAATTATTTCAACTTAACAAAATGAATCTAACCTAACTTTGGACTTATAATAAATAATCAATAATTCATTGAAAAATTATCTGTCAATTGGTAATTCAGATGAAGGTTAATTATGTTGGTATTATTTTGAAACGAGTGTGCAATAAAGCCACAATAATATACAGGGTGTTTTCTAAGCATGAGGACCTATTTCAGGTACTGATTCCTCGTCTAGAATAAAAATATCCTCTTTTCTTAGGAACTTTTCGAGATATAGTTGCACAAAGTGGATACATAAAATATGGTTTCCAGTTTTTTCTTCGCGATCGAATGAAAGAAGTCTGCTCGAAATTCTGTAGAATTCCCCCGATTATGTCAGAATTTTCTCAATCATCCACCTTTTCTGGAAATGAAGAATTTCTAATGTGAGGCATATAAATTCTTTTTCAGGAGTCGATTAGCTAAAAATTCCTCAACTGAATTCTGAAATCACTATAACAAATTCTTACAATTCTCTCGCGTCCAAGTGCACTGAAATCAGGGTATCTTGCAGGCCTTTATAGGTAGTTGAAAGGTGAAGATCCTTTTCAATAGAAGTAATTTTCCAAAAAAGTATTCAAGGTTGAAGCTGTCCATTGGTCACCTCGAATGCGTTCATGCTAAATATCCTTCATGAGTGACGAAAGACAAAACGTCAAGCATTTTAAGTTTACCTGATGTTCAACCAACACATGTCATAACATTTGACATGGATTATATGAGATCAGGCTTGATGATATAAAAAAATATGTAAATGACTCTAGTGGTATATTATAATAGCGTCGGTTTTAATAGAACGTCAGATAGATACCTATCAAATAATTGTGGATAATGGAAAGCAATTTGTACTTGTTTTTTCATAAATTCTACCGCTTAATGAATATTTACCCGTAGATGACTAATCGTAATGATTGATTGATACATTTCAGTGTACAGATACATGACAAGGTCGAGGCAAGTTTGAGTTCCAAAATTTAGTTTAACCATTAAATGAATGATTCAATATTTTGATGACAATAACATCATTGAAAATAACAGTTTATTTACGCTTTTAATATTTAAGTCACGATTTGTACATGGGATCCAATTTTCCTAGGGCAGCTATGTGGAATACTGCAAATATATAAAGATGTCCCCCACATCTCCGACCTACATAATCGAGGAAAATTCTTTGGTGAAAACGGATCTTTTGTTTTTGAGTTATGCCGGGTTTCTCGATTTTCCGAGTTCAGCATATACCAATACCTCAATTAATATAAAACAATAATAATGATATACATTCTGTCAAGAAAGTACCCGGGCTTTAATGAAACATAAAATATTTATTTTTCATCCAAATTTATTTATTATTCGGTCCGTTCCGAAATAATATATTTACGCCAACGAATAATACAATCATCAAAACATTTTTCAAACGCATTTTCGTGAATCGGATTCTAGCCCCGAATTAACTTTCGTGGCATCTATCGATTCAAAACGGGTACCTGGAAGTAAGTTTAAGAAAGAGAAAAAAGTCGGCTGAGGACATATCAGATAAATAGGATGGTTGATCTATTATATTTCTTGAGTTTTTGGTCAGAAATTCAATAATAATGATAGCCTTGTGAGGTGGTGCATTATCGTGATGCAAAATTCATGAGTTTTCTTTCCTCAGATCTGGCATTTTTCGACGAATTTGCTCTCTCTAACGCCGTATAACACTCAGGTAATATTCTTCATTTATCGTCTGACTTTCTGGCAAGAATTCTGAGTGCACAACACCGCAATAATCAAAGAAAACGATCAACATTACCTCGACTTCTGATCGACTATGACGTAGTTTCGGTGCGATTAGAAAGCCCCATTCCTAAGCTTGTTGACTGGTTTGCATGTCAAACTCATAAACACATGTCTCATCAGCAATTACAATGGGTTTCATGAATGTGGGATCAAAATGGTTTTGTTTTAGCATGAAATGACGATTTCTAATAACTCTTTTCTTCACTTCATCGAAGTTAACTTCAGTTGAAGATGTTAATGGCCGACCAGAGCGAGGCACTTCGTTTACCACATATCGGCCGCTGTTGAATGCACTGTACCACTTTTTGATAAAGTCAATTCACTGTAAGGCTTCTGTAAGATGTTCAGCGATTTGGCACACGAAATTGTTTTTTCAATACGAAATCTGAGACAAATTTTTCATTCCATATTTTTATCCATTATAAATATCGCAAGTGGGAAGTGACAACATTAGGCACTGCAAACAAGTTAAATGACAGATCGTGTTCAAACTCCGCATCATTATAGAAAATAATTGTGTCAACTAAGCAACAACTAGGATTTTGACAATCGTTTTGAGCAGATTTTTTTAATAATCAATTCCAGGTACTCTTTTGATAGAAGGTATATCAAAATTATAGTCTATTTCGTAAAGAGATAGAGTAATAAAAGCTCATAAAGTATGCAAATTCCTTAGAAATGTGGTACGTGAGCATTATCAAAAATAAATGTAGTTCCTATGATTGGAGCAGGCGATAACTTATTATCGGATCTTTGATAGAAACCCTTGTACAAAATTCCAGGAAGAACCAAACTACCTGACTACGATCTTCTCTGTGTTTTTTTGTTGCTTTCGAATATTGCTGTCCTAGTTTTAAATAAAATATTCAAACTATACTAATAAAATTTGTAGTCAGTAACGTAGACGAATATGTGCTTTAGGGTTCTCTTCGAGAATAAAATTGATTCAATTGAACACTACAGTATGTAGAAACGATAATAATTTATTATAAATATAGAGCTAGATAGTAACATTCAGCAAAAATAATCATTTCATGAATTTCATGCATACCATACAACTTACGATTAATTCTATACGTTAAAATATATAACTATTGAATAATTTTTATGATATTTCAATAATTTCAAGAATTATGGAAATGAAGATTTATTTTATATTATAATAGACTCGAGCAAAATTTTCCACATGAGTTTCAGCATTACCCAACAGAATGTTAAACAATGTTTATAAATAATGTCATGACTCTATAAAGCATCAAGTTCTGTATTCAATTTCTTTGTTCACTTTAAAATTATAAAAATCAAAATAATGCTTGTCAACTTGCTCATATATACTTTGAGCTGCAATATTTTCATGAAATAATTATAGTTCATTTTCTGATGATGATCTTCATTACCAAAATTCACTATAACAGGATCTATCTTGGCATCCATAATATGATCCAGTTCCCACATAAGATTTTCTTCATTAATGACGTGGTCTATACAATTTTTTCCATTTTAGGATTCAACACTTTTTACTGCACTATTGAAATGAAGTTCGACGTCTTTTTATCTCAAAACTCGTGTTCTTTCTAGCCGCTTCACCCTTTACATGTGCCCATATTAGTTCTATTAGTTCAATCCCATTCAATTCACAGAAGATTTTTTATGTGGATTTACAATTGATAATAATTATTTTTTTACCATATTTTCTTCACAAGACATATTTCTATCCGTCAGCCATCTGATGATGTCTGCTTTACCCCATGAAGATGTTGGCTTTAATTCAATCTGTCGCAAATGATAGCTTGCATTATCCATTACTCTAACAGATTTTAGTGGAATCGAATTCAACAACTGTTCAAAAGATTTTTCAAAACCATCCGCATCATGTTCTCATGATGGTCTCCAGTAGTTATACTTTAAAATGATAATCACCCCCCATCCACAAAACCGTTAACCCTACAAATATACGTTATCATTATACGTCGTCCATTTCTTGACGGAGCCTGAAATCCTGTAGACAATCCTCGGAGGTAGGCTTGTAGACATTCTTTTATGTTTTTATCATTTTAAGTTTTCTGAACTCTTGATTAACCCAAGTTTCATCCAGGTAAAACATTTTCTTACTTTGAGCACGATATTTTTCAATTTAATAATTTCTTCTCCAGCAAACGATTTCTTCTTTATCTGTGAAAACTGACTTCGCGTCATGAGAAATTCAATTCATGCAAAACTTACCACAATTTGTTTTTGATATTAAAGGCAGGTCCTGATCTCTTACGAGCACAGCATGTATTTTTTCCTCAGTGGAAATTTCTTTCCGACAATAAAAAGAAAGCACAGTTTTTCGAATAGTATTCCTAAAGTCTTCATCAATAACCATTTGGAGCCTTCCTGGAGAAGTCTTTGTCTTGATGTTTCAATATAAATCCATGTTCAGATTTTCTTTTCTTGTGAAACTTATATATTGTGGACTGTCTAATTCCCGTCATCCCAGAAGACATTTTAACATTAACATCGATTGAAGGCAAATGGCCTTAATGCCTTGAAGCATGGTATACATTCAATATAATGAATTTCCTACTGCGGGAAAGTGTTATATTTTTAGCATGTAAAGGGGTGAAATTAGAAAACTTTTCCATTATTTGTGAAATGAACAAAACACTTTCATCAACTACTAACTGATGCATACAAAATGATAAAATTACTTCAAGAACGCTTCTTAATAATAATAATATATATATATATATATATATATATATATATATATATATATATATATATATATATATATATATATATATATATATATATATATATATATCTAAGTAATTATTACCTTTTTAATTGACATTTGTCTCAACATACCTGGCGGTGCGGTGGTACTTGTGTACCATTGAGTAATCAAAACTGTTTGGTTCATTGTAAATCATTCATAATAGGAATAACTCATCAAATATACATACTTCTATAATGATCCCATGTACAGGTTATTGTGTAAGATGAAAACGGTGTCCATATCAGTTAATGGGTATTCAACAAAGTTCTTATGAGTTTTTGAGAAAAATAGAGTTCAAACCCAACTGAATTGTCAATATTATACCCAGGTACCCCGGATTATGATATGTAAGAGAAATATAATTAAGAGCACACCTATTAACATCCTGTCACCTAAAGATGCATTACTCTACGGCTTACCAAATCGACTATAATTCATTATATGGTTTTCACAACTCATGTACACACAAAATTGTATAGAAAAATAAAAATATCATCCCTATTATTATTATATTGTTGATTCACAAATATTTTAATTTTGAAAACTTCTAATTCATTTTCTTCTCTTTAAAAACTTGATTTAGCATGGAATATTGGTCAAAGATATTAAATACCATCTGGTTCTTTGACAACAATACTTGACGTAATAATTATCTTCCACAATACAGTAATACGAAATATACTTCAATTATCGTACTTTCACTCAGTTGATACATTAATCGAACAATTTTATTGCAATGCATAAGCATGTATGCCTAGCTACCATTTGAACGAGAATGAACAATAGTCTATTAGAGTAATTTTATGGAAATATATCTTGCAAAATAATTACTATACTTAATGGTGTAGATACACACAAATTTGTTCTTATGAAAGAGAAAAATTCCAGAACACACGATTATCATCTACGGAACCAAATATTTTTCGTTACGTGTATTAAATTTCACATCTTGCATTATTGAAAGTAGCCCGAGGGGACCAATTAAAGCCCTTGATGACCCAACGGGTGAATTAGGTTTCCTAGACGGGTTTCAAACATCATAAACAGAATATTTTTTTCCAAATATACCGAATTTCAAAACAGAATAATTCAAATTAGAGTAAGTCTCTCATTATTTCGATTTGATCTCCAAAAATCATTGAAAAAAGTTATTAACAAAAATATTGTTTCTAAATGTCTTGGATATATGTATGGAGTGGGCCGATTTCCAACGAGATTTGTCATAAAATTGGTGGGAACTTCTTTGGGAGGTTTTCGAAGTCGCTGAACACAGATATCGCGACGACTGTCGTCTCTTTTGTAACACGTGCCCGAAAGAGCATCTTTTCTGCACCCTGTATTTTTTTTTAAATATTGAGGCTCTTAATGAAACAATCAGGTTTTAGATACACTCAATAACTCACTATAGAAATGGGGGTTCACTCTTGACGGTATAAGTATTCAGCGATCTCGAAAATCCCTGAATAACAAGTTTGGACCAATTCTATGAGAAATTGTCATAATAGTCAAGAGGAAGACGTTTAAAACACCCGATGGTACTCCACAGGTACCTGCCAACATCGTATTCGTGTTCGGCGACCCCAAAAACCCCCGAGGATTCATTTTCACGATTATTTCCCCATTTTCAAACTTTTTATAATTGTCTGCTCCAAAATAAAATTTTAAAATGCATTTTCCACATGATCAAATGCAATAATGCAATTTGCGATATCGTCATGAATATATTATTTCACAAAGTTTCTAGAGATTCTCACTAATCTAACGCACCAAACTGCATTACAATTCATCTTACTGTTGAAGAAATCAATAGTAAAGTCTATTTTTGTGGTTTAACGCCTCAACTATTACATCTTCATTCAGTAAAAAACCTTGCGCCCTTGTATTTTCAGTAAATTCTTATTGGTAATTTGAACTATGAATAATAAAAATCCTGAATGAAGACGCTAAGCTGACTTTAGTAGATTTTAAGATTTTACCTATATGAAAAAATCATGTAACTTTATTTTTCCAGATTAAGGAAAGATGGATAGAAAAAATGACCGATACCCTTCGACGTTCACAATAGACAATTTTAGTTCGACGTAAGTACCTTCTAAGAAAATATATCAATTTTATTATTCATTTTATAGAAATGTGTATTGACAATGGAAATTCAGTGTTGCAATATTCATATGTCAAAATATTTCATATAATGCATATATTACTTATAGGTAAAATTATTTATTTCTTTAGTATGCGGAAATATTCTTCTATCTCATAAATATTCATGTTCTTATTATATACTTAGTGAAAATCTGATATATCTCATCAAAAAGCTATGAAACTTTTAATATTTGTTTCCGCAGCATACGACTTAAGGCCTGTACTTGAATTAATAATATTTCTTTCATAATTATTCCCCATTGTCTATAATTTCTTCTTCCATTACGTGAAACCACTGTATATCTCCTAATGGTCAATATACAGGGTGTTTCCCAATTATTGGAACTTATTTCAAATGGTGATTCTTCAGCTAAGATGAAAAAGATTTGTATATTAATATTTTTTCAGGATTCTTTCTGATATATGGCATCTCCAAGTAACATAAAATGTGGTTTTCAATTATTTGTTTTCGAACGAAAATTGAATCAGCTTGAAATTCTACTGGAGCTCCTCAGTAGAACAAGGGCGAAGGCACATGAACGCTCATGAACGTACAAGAAGCTGCGTAGGTTATCGGCTATGAGCCCTTCCGTAGGTTAGGTGAGGTTAGAAGAAGCGACATAGATTAGCGGCTATGGGCCTTATCGTAGGTTAGGTGAGGTCAGAGGCAGCGGCGTAGGTTAGCGGCTATGGGCCGCCTTGTAGGTTAAGTGAGGTCAGAGGCGACGTAGGTTAGCGTCTCTGTGCCCTTTCGTAGGTTATGTGTGGTCAGAATTGGCGTATGTTAGCAGCTCTTGGCCCTTTCGTAGATTGGGTGAGGTGGAAGCAGCGGCGTAGGTTAGCGGCTATGGACTCTTTCGTAGGGTAGGTGAGGTCAAAAGCGGTGTAGGTTAGCGACTATGTGCCCTCTTGTTGGTTTGGTGAGGTCAGAAGAGGCATAGGATACCGGATATCAGCCTTTTTATGTTAGTATTCTTTTCATTCATCTACCTTAATTTGAAATTCTATTATATAAAAATTTTTCGTGAAAAATAATATTTCAATATAAAACAATTATTTTCTATAATGAAGAATTTTCATCTTTTGTATTTTTCCCGAAAATTCATAGTTTTGGGAATGAAAAATTGTGTGCACCTGCAACCAAAATATCATGAAACTCGGAATGACGAACAAATAGATTCTCAAACAATAAAAGGAAACATTCACAAATATTCAAAAGCCGTCCTTCAAAAAATTTAAGATTGATGACACTGCAGAAAATCGTGCACTCAATCGAATAAATTATGCTAATATCAGCGGAAGTGAAAGGCGAATTATTTTGGAAAAACTCAGATGTTAAAATTAGAAGTTACACAAGCCAACCAATTGGACTTATCCTCGTATCATCTAAGTAGAAGGCAAAATATTGAAACACAAGTTTTAATTTGAACATCGACGAACTCCTTTCAAATAAAACTATAAAGAATGTCTCATATCAAAACTGAAAATTCTTTTTCAACAATCGCAATCAATAACAAAAAAATATAGAAACCGGAGGAAGTAATCGATTCAAATAAAACTATTGTAGGTGTAACGCAAATTATCTTTCATATGAATAATTCTATAAAATTTATTAATAGATGATTATCTATTTTTCCGTTTTCAATTGAAAATTGAAAAAATCGACAAAGTTTGTTTGTATTCGGATCTCTACGAGGAGATTCTTTGAGTCCACTATGGTTCTGTTTAACTATGAACCCATTGTCCTCAATGCTCAATAGAACACTATACGGATTTAGGATAAAAACAGATAGGAACTATCAAACAATCTCCCACCTGCTGTATATGGATGACATCATTTACCACCCATAGATCAACTTCGAATTATTCACAGAATACCTTAAGCATGAAAGTTAAATTTCTTAGAATCCATCGGCATTTTGAATTCTCCCCATAGAGATAATCTACTGAACGACCAGAATGGCCCAACTTATTCGTCCATATTTGATTCCTTCAAATATTACCTTTTTTTACATAATTCGTTTATTACTTCTTGTTAGCAGCCTTATTTATTTTGTATCTACCTTTTTATGTATGTATGTATTTCAACTTTAGTTCAGTGCTTGATGTCAGTTGAAGGTGATCGAGATACTGAATTGCAATCCTGAATTTCAATAAACTCTTGTGATGGTATAACATATAGTTTAATTATTTATTATCATCGTGATTAACTATCACGTAGTAATGGCGGAGTCAATAAACAAGTATTTGTACTTACTCGATATTTCGTTGTAAAACCTTCTTTTGAAGAAACTTTACACTCAAAATAATCAAAACGTTATTTTTATATAAATTTTCAACCAATTCGATAGTTTAAGAGAGTATTTTTTCATCATTTGAACAGTACACGTCTGTGAGAACAATCTTTCTCAAAAAACCGCAGTAAGATTTGAGAGGACTCGCCACTTGTAACAGTTATGAATATTCTTCTTTATTCGTTTCGATGTACAACAGTTTAATCTTAATCAAAGTCAAATATTCAATGGCGCTAAAATTGATTATTATTTCAAACAAAAATTTAAATTAATTCTTATCTAATTTGAATGAAAATTAGCGCAATAATTCTTAGAAGAAAAGGTTATTTGTTGTTTTTTCAGTTCAGCTGAAAAACCATCACCTGGTTAAGTCTTCACTTTGGAAACACACTGTATATCATGAGCTAGATGAGTATTATTTGAAGACAATGTAAATTTGAGTATGAAGGATATATCAATGGTTATTAACTATACTTGGATGCCTTATCATTCAGAGATATCTAGTAATTGGTTCGCACACAACAGTATATTGTGGATAACCTTCTTCAAATTCTCCCATAACTGAACAATGACCACAATTCAGTTAGTCAAGGATAAACGATAGTTTAAGAGAGTATTTTTTTATCATTTGAACAGTGCACGTCTGTGAGAACAATCTTTCTCAAAAGGCCGCAGTAAGATTTGAGAGGACTCGCCACTTGTAACATTTCGAGAAGAAGATGAAATTTTCACGCAAAACTTTCTACTACTCAAGAAAGCTCTAACCCACAAGAGTAATTCGAATCCCAAAATGTTCAAGTTTTACCGGAAGACTAGGGTAAATGATGTCGACAGGCTCCCTCGCTTCCACAGATCTGGTCCAAGATATAATGCACTCGAGGTTATTCGTTTTTACTGATCTTCCGAGAATAAAACTATGCTGGTTTGAAGGGATTATCTTGTTCTCCAGCAAAAAATCCAGCATCTGAAATGATTTTTTGACAATCAGGAGCATGGTATATTAGAGTGATTTGGCGCAGTATCTCAGAAGTTTGGATGACAGACCTTACATGGAATGAACGTTTAACCGAGATAGGTGTTTTCCCACAATATCTTCGGTATTGACGATGTCGCGCACATCCAGTTGTCAACGATTAGTGAGATTGTTGAGCACAGATCCAATAGGCTCACCATAAAGGAAGCTGGAAAAATAACCTTCTAGGACATTGAAGGTTTCTGAAGAATTCTGTGAAACACAATTTGTAGGACCCCTGACCAGTGGAGCAGTAAACATGGAATTCAGAAACGAAAGCATATATTTATGAAACTTTTTCTTCTTCCTGGATGCTATCATCCTAGCCTCATAAGATTTTTGGATTTATCAATCCAGCAAGCTAACATGTTAGAGTAGGTTATATGAATTTCATAGTTATCTAGTTGCCTGTACGGAGCGATATTGTCATCAATTGATTGCTTCGAAGGGTACTGCGAACAATCCTATAGGAAATATTATTGCTGATAGACAAAGAGAGGATACTCATGAAAGTTTTCCATCATCAAAGCTGGAGTCTTTTAATTGTTCATCTCTATTATTCGTAGAAATTTTCCTAGTCAGTCCTTCATAGTTTAGGTTAGGTTAGCTTTATGACCAGAATCGTTTTTTTCACTACGTTGTAAGTGTGATGTGTGGAACTATATTCTTGAAGAGAGCGTTACGTGATCAGACTGTCAAAAGGGTAGAAGATATTCGATTGTACATAAGAGGTCACGAACATTGACGAATATTAAGTCGATCAAAGATGGAATCTGATACGCCCGAAAACGAGTAGGTTTGAGATAGAATTTTATCATTAGTTTCCTCAGTTGTCCATTACACTTTCATGATAGCAGTCTTTTTCAGAAACCCCAGTAACTCAATTTAGTGTGTCTGGGATATATGGAATTTTGAGATATTTCATCATTTGTACGGACAATCTTTCTCAGGAACAACAATAAATCATAATTCATTAAGTCAAGGATGTACGGCATTTTGAGATACTTGGTAATTAATCTTCAGTTATAAGGTTCTTTTTTGTGAGGTGATTCTTTCTTAAAAGCCACAATAGATCACAGTTCAGTTACTCAAGGACATGAGGCTCAGAAACATTATTTCTGAGTACGGGCTTAGTGAACCCGAGGTACCCTAGCTTAACCTGGCAGTAGGTATAAAATGCAAATTATCCAATGATGTACAATCTACGGAACAAACGGGTGAATCGACATTGTACCACCATAACCTCTTGTCGCGTTCAAGATTTAGGATGAGGGTCTTATTCGGAAATTGCGTCACAGTCTCCCTCGGTTACCGACGCAAGCAGCGTGATATCGAGTAGGGATACTGCAACACAAAACCAAATGGGAAACAACATCAATACCTCCCAACCGACTCTTGATGTTTAAACGGTGGCGCAAGCCATTATTCCTACGATTACGAGAGCCGGACTCCCTAGGAAACGCATGAAGTGGAACCCAGAAATGAATTCCTTCATTTTGCGTTCCTATTACAAGAGTAAAAACTTGGAATCGGAAATGGCAGCATACAGATACGCGTTACATCTTGCATTCGTAGAAAAATATCCGGAATTACAACACATATCCGAGTAGAAAATTTCGGATCAACGAAGAACAATCGTTAAAAACAGGCTACAAACCATACGAGAAGAGGTCATAATGGTACTCAGGAGCGAAAATGATACTCATAACGTTATACCTGCCGGAGTCAATGAAAGTGTTACAGATAACATCGAAGGCACGGATACGAATATTAACATGGAACGTCCTCCTGAGCCGAATCAGCAGAATGAATTTGTGTATTTAGCAAGATCAGAACTCAGCAGAGCAGCTGAATTCAGTGGTAGTAACCCAACTAAACGACCTAAACTGCCCAAACTCAAGACGAACAAGAACACAAATATCATCCTGGCAAGCGTAAACTCAGTGTTTGAAGAATACACCGACCAGAGCACCTTGGAGACAAATCACACTTTTATTTACTGTGGAGCAGTAGCGGTTCTTTGACTACACAAACAAAAAGTCTCCACAACTCTGATTCGAGCTGAGCCAAAAAGCGTAAGAAAACCACCATGGCAAAAACGACTGGAGAAGGATATTTATAATATTAGAGGCGCTTGAAATCATATATACGCAAAATTTATAGGAAAATTGGTACGAAAATAAAACACCCTGACAACAAACAACACATCGACGTGTATATGGACACTTTGAAGTAGAAACTTAGGCAAAAGCAAGGAAACTTTCAAGATACGTCAATTGTACTCAAGGGAAACACCAAAACCAAAAGTTCCTTCAAGTGCGGCCAATTTTTATAAGGGAAATAACAAATCTGCGATCAACAATAACAGAGAAGTACCTGACGCACAGTACTTGACCGATTATTGGTCATCACTATGGTTGAACCCAAAGAAATGTAAAGATGCTGAATGGATCACGAATGAAGAACAATGCCTTGATATCAAACATATGGACTTTGAAGGAATAACGGAGGAAGAAATCACAACAGTAGTTAGAGCAACGAACAATTGGAAGGCCACAGGTATAGATAATATCCACAACTTCTCGTACAAGAAGTTTGATAAGCTCCATGATGTCCTATCGAAACAGCTCACGTATGTTCTTCTACATCCCAGGAAAACACCCACTTTCCATTATTAAAGTTGGTGTTTTAACTTTCAACTTGTGTTAACAAGGCTTAACATATATATAATACAAAACAAGTACTGTGTTTTAAGGAATTTTACTTAATAATTGCGATTCGTAACGCGTTTCACTACACCGTAGCTTCTTCAGACGAATGATTATGCAGAAAAATGTGAATGAGAATATAACTATGAATGTTCTTGAGTAATTAAAAGCTTATT
Source organism: Cryptolaemus montrouzieri (assembly GCA_013387265.2). NCBI lineage: Eukaryota > Metazoa > Arthropoda > Insecta > Coleoptera > Coccinellidae > Cryptolaemus > Cryptolaemus montrouzieri. The sequence goes on from JABFTP020000001.1 coordinate 26,939,660, forward strand.
GGTTGCTTCTTCTTAAGTGGTTATTTATGACAGGTATATCCAATAAAATTATGGAATAGATTGCTCCCCGAAAAGAATCAATAGAGGTGAAGGGCTAAAATCGACTTGTTCATTGATGAGTCTACCTGAGTGTTTGTATTTATTTATTTCTAAAGTTTCCCAAAGATCTACCTTCCAATATTGATTATCTGTATGCAAAATTTCAAACTGTGGGTCGAAAGAATGATTATTTTCTAAGAGATGATTCGCGTAATTTGAATCTGATTTTTCATTTGAAAAACTGCGTTTATGTTCCGATATTCTAATATTAAAATTTCTATGTGTTCTACCAATGTAGAAATTATCACAGTCATTGCAATTCAATCTATAAACACCTGATTTATTGTTTTTACCTGGTTTGATTTTATTATTTTTATATATTTGCCTAAATTATTATTAGTTTGAAAGCTATGTTGAAATTATTGCTACTCAAGAATGATTTCAGTTTCTCACTTGTAATGCCAACGTAGGTTAAGGTGTTGAATTTTTGTTTCAATTTATCGACAGGGTAAACTTCATTCAATGCGATTCTACTTTGTTTTTATTTAAAATATTATTTATTAGTTTGGGATTGTAACCATTATTTTTGGCTATTTGTTTAATCAAATTTAGTTCATTGTTGAAATTTTCTGGTGATAGCGGGATGTTAATCAATCTATGAATAAAACTATTGAATGCTGACATTTTATGTTGATATGGATGACACGACGAGTTATGTATTATAATATCTGTATGTGACGGCTTATGGTAAATTGCGAAAACATGTTTTCCATTTTCATTCGAAATTGTTACGTCTAAGAAATTTATCGAATTATTGCTTTCTATTTCGGTTGTGAATGCAATTTTGGATGTAATGAATTTATATGATTTTCGAAAATTTTTAACTGTCTATCTGTTCCTGTGAAGCAAATAATGATATCGTCTACATAGCGATACCAGTATAAACAATATTTACTGAGTGGATGATTATGAATTAATTTCTCTAAGTTATTCATGAAAATTTCAGCTAACAAAGGACTTAACGGATTGCCCATAATCAAGCCGTCTTCAATAGTATAATATTTGTAATTGAAATGGAAATAATTTTGATCTAAACAAATTTTTAATAATGAAAGAATATCTGATTTAATGATAGTATTGACATGATTCCTTTCTAATAATTCTTCAACTAAGTAATACGTATCTTTTGGAGGAATGTTGGGAAATAGATTCTTAACATCGAAAGAAATAAGTTTGGAATTAGGTGGTATGGTGGTATCTTTGATATTGGCAATAAGTTCGTATGAATTTTGACCGAAAATTCAGATTTAAAATTGCAATGTTTTATTAGCAAGTCGTTGAGGAATTTTGAAAGTTTGAACGAAGGTGCCGTTACATAAGAAACAATAGGTCTAATAGGGTAATTAGGTTTATGAAGTTTTATCAACGAATATAATTCGGGGATTGTGGATTGGAGTTAATGAATTTATATTTTCTTGGTCTGTAATTAATGATTTTGCTGTCGAAATTATGTTTTTAACAACTTTCTGAAAGTAGGATCCTTAGTTGATGTTATATAGTTTCCGGCTGTTAAGAATTCTTCAGTTTTAGAAATATAATCGGTTTTACTAATCGCAATGACGGTGTTACCTTTATCTGCTTTAGTGAATACTAAATCGTTCTTGGTACTATTTTCACGAATTGTTTTTATTATCTTATAATCGGAATTGCAATGAGGTGATAATTTCGAAAAGTCTTCTTTGATGATTTTTGCTGTTTGATGTTTGGCTAAAATATTATCTTTGGAGTTTTGAGAATAATTTCGGAGTCTATGCCTAACTGTTCAAAATTAGTTTTATTATGTTTTGGATGTAAATTATGTTTTAATCCTTTTCTAATAGATCTTTTGTGGTTGTGTAAAATCGGTATCAGTTAAATTAGTGAATCTTTCAAAAATTTATGGTCTGAAAATTTATCAGTTGAAGGTTTGGGTGGAGAAATTTTGAATTTAAGTGAATTCAACTTTTCTGTTGTTGCTGAAACTTTTATGAATTAAAATTTTGACATCGTATCTGGATTCAGAGTCTTAAATATCAAACTCAACAGGGTGCAATCTAAACAATAATTCCGTATGGATTATCTTCAAATATATGTTTGCAACGTCCCTCCTGTTGTACTGGATCTTCATATCCTCTTTGAGCCATATGCGTTGGCCTTTCTCAATTGCTCTTCTTGCTGGTCCACTGTTGTTATGTGTCTTCAACCGTATGTAATTGGGAGTTAACCTGTTTTTCAAGCACATTGAGTAGAACCATATATTCTGAGTGTGAACTGCACATCTTAGTAGTATTTTGAAATACCACAAAGCCAAAAAGCCGGTATCAGCTTTCTTTAACATTTGAATTTGGGAGGCTTTTACTTGGTAAAATTCCATTATCAATAATAAAAAACAAGTACTATGTAAGTAAAAGCCTCCCAAATTCAAATGTTAAAGAAAGCTGATACCGGCTTTTTGGCTTTGTGGTATTTCAAAATACTACTAAGATGTGCAGTTCACACTCAGAATATATGGTTCTACTCAATGTGCTTGAAAAACAGGTTGACTCCCAATTACATACGGTTGAAGACACATAACAACAGTGGACCGGCAAGAGGAGCAATTGAGAAAGGCCAACGCATATGGCTCAAAGAGGATATTAAGATCCAGTACAACAGGAGGGACGTTGCAAACATATATTTGAAGGTAATCCATACGGAATTATTGTTTAGATTGCACCCTGTTGAGTTTGATATTTTAGACTCTGAATCCAGATACGATGTCAAAATTTTAATTCATAAAAAGTTTCAGCAGCAACAGAAAAAGTTGAATTCACTTAAATTCAAAATTTCTCCACCCAAACCTTCAACTGATAAATTTTCAGACCATAAATTTTTGAAAGATTCACTAATTTAACTGATACCGATTTTACACAACCACAAAAAGATCTATTAGAAAAGGATTAAAACATAATTTACATCCAAAACATAATAAAACTAATTTTGAACAGTTAGGCATAGACTCCGAAATTATTCTCAAAAACTCCAAAGATAATATTTTAGCCAAACATCAAACAGCAAAAATCATCAAAGAAGACTTTTCGAAATTATCACCTCATTGCAATTCCGATTATAAGATAATAAAAACAATTCGTGAAAATAGTACCAAGAACGATTTAGTATTCACTAAAGCAGATAAAGGTAACACCGTCATTGCGATTAGTAAAACCGATTATATTTCTAAAACTGAAGAATTCTTAACAGCCGGAAACTATATAACATCAACTAAGGATCCTACTTTCAGAAAGTTGTTAAAAACATAATTTCGACAGCAAAATCATTAATTACAGACCAAGAAAAATATAAATTCATTAACTCCAATCCACAATCCCCCGAATTATATTCGTTGATAAAACTTCATAAACCTAATTACCCTATTAGACCTGTTGTTTCTTATGTAACGGCACCTTCGTTCAAACTTTCAAAATTCCTCAACGACTTGCTAATAAAACATTGCAATTTTAAATCTGAATTTTCGGTCAAAATTCATACGAACTTATTGCCAATATCAAAGATACCACTATACCACCTAATTCCAAACTTATTTCTTTCGATGTTAAGAATCTATTTCCCAACATTCCTCCAAAAGATACGTATTACTTAGTTGAAGAATTATTAGAAAGGAATCATGTCAATACTATCATTAAATCAGATATTCTTTCAATATTAAAATTTGTTTAGATCAAAATTATTTCCATTTCAATTACAAATATTATACTATTGAAGACGGCTTGATTATGGGCAATCCGTTAAGTCCTTTGTTAGCTGAAATTTTCATGAATAATTTAGAGAAATTAATTCATAATCATCCACTCAGTAAATATTGTTATTACTGGCATCGCTATGTAGACGATATCATTATTTGCTTCACAGGAGCAGATAGACAGTTAAAAATTTTCGAAAATCATATAAATTCATTACATCCAAAAATTGCATTCACAACCGAAATAGAAAGCAATAATTCGATAAATTTCTTAGACGTAACAATTTCGAATGAAAATGGAAAACATGTCTTCGCAATTTACCATAAGCCGTCACATACAGATATTATAATACATAACTCGTCGTGTCATCCATATCAACATAAAATGTCAGCACTCAATAGTTTTATTCATAGATTGATTAACATCCCGCTATCACCAGAAAATTTCAACAAAGAACTCAATTTGATTAAACAAATAGCCAAAAATAATGGTTACAATCCCAAACTAATAAATAATAATTTAAATAAAGAACAAAGTAGAATCGCATTGAATGAAGTTTACCCTGTCGATAAATTGAAACAAAAATTCAACACCTTAACCTACGTTGGCATTACAAGTGAGAAACTGAAATCATTCTTAAGTAGCAATAATTTCAACATAGCTTTCCAAATTAATAATAATTTAGGCAAATATATAAAAATAATAAAACCAAACCAGGTAAAAACAATAAATCAGGTGTTTAGAGATTGAATTGCAATGACTGTGATAATTTCTACATTGGTAGAACACATAGAAATTTTAATATTAGAATATCGGAACATAAACGCAGTTTTTCAAATAAAAAATCAGATTCAAATTACGCGAATCATCTCTTAGAAAATAATCATTCTTTCGACCCACAGTTTGAAATTTTGCATACAGATAATAAATATTGGAAGGTAGATCTTTGGGAAACTTTAGAAATAAATAAATACAAACACTCAGGTAGACTCATAAATGAACAAGTCGATTTAAGCCCTTCACCTCTATTGAATCTTTTCGGGGAGCAATCTATTCCTTAATTTTATTGGATATACCTGTCATAAATAACCACTTAAGAAGAAGCAACCAATAAGCTTTTAATTACTCAAGAACATTTATAGTTATATTCTCATTTACATTTTTCTGCATAATCATTCGTCTGAAGAAGCTACGGTGTAGTGAAACGCGTTACAAATCGCAATTATTAAGTAAAATTCCTTAAAACACAGTACTTGTTTTTTATTATTGATAATGGAATTTTACCAAGTAAAAGCCTCCCAAATTCAAATCTTAACATATATGCTACCTAAGAGCAATAGAACACATGATCCGTCTCAATATAGCCCAATCACTTACCTACCAACACTATACAATATACTCACCTCATGCATATCCAATCGTATATACCAACATCTTGACGACAACAATATATTAGCTTAGTAGCAGAAACGATGCAGAAAAAAACAACACGGGTTCAAGGAACAACTCATCATCGATTTTGTGATAATGAAACAGGCAGACGTAGGGCATCGGAATGATCATTCAGCTTTTCTCGATCATCTGAAGGCATTCGATAGTACTGCCCATTCTTGGCTTGTCTTAGTATTGCAGATATACAAAAATCATCCAGCCCTGGTAGAATTCTTGAAGACAACAATGACACAGTGGCGCACATCTCTGCAGGTTAACATGAACATTAAGTCAATTAAAAACGACGAGATATCTATACGTCGTGGAATTTTTTAAGGAGACTCTTTGAGTCCACTATGGTTCTGTTCAACTATAAACCCATTGCCCTCAATGCTCAATAGAACAGGATAGGTATTTAGCATAAAAACAGATAGGAACTATCAAACAATCTCCCACCTGCTGTATATGGATGACATCAAATTATACGCTTCGAACAAGACGCAATTGGATGATCTGCTGAAAACTGTCAGTAAGTTCTCGGCAGATGTTCATATGAAATTCGAGATTGAAAAATATAAGACCCTGAACATTCAAAAAGGGAAAGTCATAGATGGTGAAACACAACTTCCAAACGGTGATATTATACAGTGCATGAGGGATGACGAAACGTACAAATATCTAGGATACCAACAGTATATAGCCAGATTGCTAGACCATAAACAGTCAAAGGAGAAGATTCGTTCAGAATACAGTCAGCGTCTGAAGACTGTGCTGAAATCAATGTTGAACTCGGGGAATCTAGTCAAAACGATGCTTACAAAGTACAACAATCATCATCCAAAATCGTCTGTGATAAAAACAACTTTGAAACGGAAAGAAGGAGGACGCGAATTACTGGACGTTGTTAATTTACACACCGAACAGATTAAAAATCTCAGAGAATTCATCTCTGCAAAAGCTCGCACTTCTAACCTCCATAGAGTGGTATCGTTGGCTGATAAGGGATATACACCTTTGAATCTTACCACCAGGAATGACCTGCTGAATATACCGTTCCTATGAGATACTAAAAAACAAGAGCAATGGTCAAGAAAGCAATTGCATGGACTACATCACCATGATATTAATCAACCACACATCGACAAAGAAGCTTCCAACAAATGGTTGATGAAAGGATAACTATTCGCGGAAACAGAAGGATTCCTTATGGCCATCCAAGACCAAGTCATTGCTGCAAATAATTACAAAAAATTTATAATTAAGGATGGAACATTACAAACAGATAAGTGCAGAAAATGCCATATAAGATCGTATACTATACAGCATATTACATCTGGCTGCGAACAACTGGCTAATACAGATTATCTTCACAGGCATAATCAAGTGTGCAACATTATCCATCAGAAACTTGCACACAAGTACGGACTTTTGAATGCCTTCCAGCTATATTGCAACCGGAGCCCGTATTGGAGAATGACTCTATCAGATTATACTACGATAGGCCTGTCATCACTGATAGAATGTTGACGAATAATAGGTGGGACATAGTGGTATATGATGAGAGAGCCAGAAAAGCAATGCTGGTGGATGTCGCCATACCGAATAATAACAACGTGCTGAACAAGTTCCAAGAGAAAAAGTCCAAATACACAGACCTTGCTATCGAGATCAAGCAGATGTGGCACCTCGATAAAATAGATATCGTTCCTGTCATCATTTCTACTACTGGGTTAATAACCAAAAGTTTGCATGATAGCCTTGAGAAATTAGAATTGCATAAGAATACTCATATAGAAATGCAAAAAGCTGTAATTCTCAATACATGTAGGATAGTAAGAAAATTTATATCAAGTATATTGTAATCGAGCCTATTCCTTCGATTTCTGAATCTGGGAAAAGTAAATTATATCTAGCTCACAGCTGAGATAGTGCATAAGTCCACGATGATAATAATAATGTTTATTGAAATTTGACAATAGGTACATAATTTCAAAATTTTTGGCATAATCTAATTAACATAATGAGCTGAATAAACATTTATACTCACACAGTGTGATCACTTGTTCATGAGATGTTTTCACATTGATATTCATATAGTTCCAGTTTCAAAATAATAAAATATAACACAGTATTCAAACATTAAAAAAATTCCTATTACATCACATATTCAGTCACTTATATCAACTAATAATTCCAATATAATCTTATGAAATTGTTTCAGTTTATAAAACTTTCTGCTGATTCTCTGGGCCAATTTTTTATCCAGTGTTTGATTCGATTTCGATATGAATTGAAATATTTGATGTTTCTGATCATAGGGGGTAGGCAGTTGTAAAGAATGGGTCCAAGATGAATAAACGATCCAAGTCCTATAGATTTATTTACTAATGGCAAGTCCAAGTTTCCTTCTGTTCTTGAAGTATAGTTGTGTCTTTCTTCAGGCACTACTTGATGTCGTTTGAAATCTATAAGAATTGAGTTTGCATACAGATGTCTGATTGAAAATACGTTTGATAAATTCAATATATCCTTAGTTGGGTATGTATAGTTTTATTGTATATTATTTTCAATATCCATTTTTGGGTGACTTCTACCTGCTTACAATATGTTTTTGCAAAGCTCCCCCAAGCCATTACCCCGTAAGAGATGTATGACTAGACAAGCCCATAGTATACTTTCTTCATCTCAACTTCATTACATACCTCGCGTAGAGACTTAAATTTGGACAAAGATGCTCTCAGTTTCTTGATCATGTCTTCATCTCAAATGATTGTGAGGGCAATCTTCCTCTAAAGCCTCAATAAATCGCAATTCAGTAAGTCAAGGATGTACGGCAGTTTAGGATTGTATTTCATCATTAGTTGTACGGTGCACTTTTGTGAGGGCCATCTATCGCAAATCTTGAATGAATGTCAAAAATTGCTTTTTGATATATAAAAACAAACTCAAAGCTAACGTATCAAAACGTTTCAAATACCTGGAATGATCGTGATTGTACCATAATGGCGCCTAACAATAAGTGTTTTGATACAACCGGATACATAAATAAGATCTTAATCAATAAATCTCACACCAATATTCAAGAAATTTCCCACATGACTAACCTAAGGTCAGATTTGACGAAACCATTTATTGGCATTGTCGATTTATTTTATTCTAACTGACTTGGTGATTTACAACCGCAACTTTCGATGAATTCACTTTCATCATTAGAATCGAGGTAATTTAATAATGGATAACTATAAGTCGACATAAACGCAAACCGCATAATCACAAGACCGTAAATATTTGAATGCAGACTTACATAACGTTCTTATAGAATTGTGAAGCCTATTTTTGATGCGATATTATCTACATTAATCCGTGACTTATTTCTGTGATAAATAATTGAAAAATTAGGTAATTGAGGAACTACATAAATATACTAGGGTTTCTTTGAACTGTATGGATGTATTTTTATTCTTTCGTTCCTACATTCTGTAGAGATTTTAATGCCAGGTGATTAACTCTATACAGATTGTCATTATGTGGTCACTGTCACTAACAGAGCATTTTAAAATATCGAGTACTTCATTTAACCTTAAACTTTTGAATATTTTCCTAATTCTTTTTTCTTTCAGGACAACATTGACTCCAAATGATATAAAAGTTGCAATAGGAAATAAAGACTCTATAAATGAAAAACAATATAATCCCTATGAACATCGAATATTGGAACATCCAAACACGTAAGTCTACATTGAATTTGATTATTTAAGCGGACTAAACTAAAATTTGAAATAGGATAACTCATTCTCATTCATTTAATTAATGATATTGATAACATTTTTTTTTCATTTTGTGAAAATTCATTTAAAATTATGAAAGAGAAAAAACTCTTTTGTCAGTTTTCTACGTTTATTTGATCAGACACGACCGATCTCGACCCTTTGGTCATTCTCAAGTGCTGAATACTAACTTAGGTACAAAGATGATTACAATATATATTTTTATATAAAATGTTAAGCAGTTGTTGGAACCTATTCTTTTCATGGTATTCATTTCAGTTTTAAAATCTTGAATAAGGAATGGAGTAGTAAAAGCTCAGTGGACCATATAATTGTAGGCGGCGAGTTAATGATTTAAATGGTTGGATGAGTCCATAGGGTTTTTCTCGTCTGTGAACGATTCTTTAGATATTATATATTGATAACATTTAAGATCAGTGAATTACCAACAAACTCAACGAAATCATCTATCAAAAAATCAAAGACAATGCAGACCATCTAGCGCATACTGTATGGGAAAACGAAGACTCTTACCGATCACCCAAAATGTATGGGCCGATCAAGCTATATAAAGAAGGAAAAAGTGCTAGGCCTGTAGTATCATTCATTAACACTACTTCGGGTAACGTAGCCAAATTTTCAATTCATAAGTTCATAGAAACGATTTTCTACCTCAACATGTCATTTCAAATTTCATTCTCTCAAAAATTCTCCTTGTTTAAAATCAGTCATAATTTTAAGCTTGTTTCTTTTTCTGATTTGAAAAACATATTCCCCAACATTCCTATAGATGAATCTCCATGTTTATTTTCAGATATTCCAATTACAATAAAACCTAACACATAAGTCTAGCTTGTTTCTTTCATGAAATATCCTAGTTTCACTTGAAAATCTCGAGAACGGCAAGAACCTATCCAAAAAATTATAGGTGTTTTGCAAACAAGAAGCCATGCGGGACATAACTCATATCCGATTGAATCTCTGTCAGTTTACAGAGTGCTCTTTTTGCTGCCTCACATCGAAAACTACAATTTTCAAATTTTAACCCTTATTTTTCTTAATTCATTAGATTCTCCGTAAAGAACTAAATAAAGTTCCCTATACATACCCTGTACCTGAGATTTCAAGTTTTCAAGTTATGGTGAAAAAACGAATTTTATGTACCTACCTGAAATTGGCAAAGGAGGCTTAGATTTCTGCACCATGCATAGACATATCCCGAGCATAGAAAACAAACTATTAATATTTTACCTGTCAGTCGAATTAATCCGAAAAGAAAGGCTAGCTACATAAATGAGCAAATACACTTGTGTGCAAATAAATCGAGCCACTTTAATTTATTCGCTTTGAATTCATAATTACCGAGCTTCATGCATTTGATCGATAGGGAAAAAATCAGTATTACAATTTTTTTCAGCTTGAAAATGAGTAATTTTCATCGATATCGTTCAGTTATGGTCACTGGAAAAAAAAAATAAACATTAGTGTGTGTGTTTTTCAATACGTACATGTATCGCACATGTGGATGTCAGTCGCCAATGATTGAAAATGATCCTGATTTTGTTAGTTTCTCATCGCCGTCGGAGTAGTGATATTGTGCTTGTTAGTTTTCTTCTTTGAAATGGATACTACACCTGAAATAGCCGCGCAAGTTGTAGCCATGATCAGAATGGGTGGTAGTCAACTGTTTGTGGCCCAGCAACTGAATATGCTCCTTTCGACCAACTGTCGGAAGGGTGTACCGCAGATATGAGGAAACTCATTCTTTTCATCGCCGTCCAGGCACAGGAAGAAATCGTTCAACATCCAAGAACGATGGCCGTTTCATTAGGACAACAATGTTGCGTAATCGAAAACTCACAGCAGTTCAGCTACAACATCAACTCAGGGATTTCAGTGATGTAGCTGTAAGTCAATGGACAGTGCGACGGAGGTTGAGAGAAGCTAATATTGCCCCCTATAGAACTTCGACTGTCCCGAAGTTGACGTCAAGCGCGGCTTCGCTTTGCAGGCGAGCACCTTAATTGGGACTTAAATCAATGAGACTCCCAATTATTCTCGGATGAAACAAAAATATTCCTTTACAACAGCGATAGAAGACAACGAGTATACCGGCGTCCTGGAGAACAATTTGCGCAATGCTGCATAGAAGCACAAGTCGGTTACGGTGAGGGTATATGTATGATTCGAGCTGGAATATCTGCATAAGGCAGAACCAAATTTGTTTTCATTAATGTGGCAGAGAAGGGTGGCGGTAGAAGGATATCTGTATCTGTTAGATACAAGATCCTAGAACCTCATGTAATGCCCTATAGTCGATTCGTCGGCGAAGGGTTCACATTCATACATGATAACGCACGAGCACACACTACTCGTGTTGTTCAACAATAACTCACAGAAGTCGATATTGAAACTTTGCATTGGCCAGCGTACAGCCCAAAACTTAATCCGCTGGAACATTGTTGAAAATTCTGAAGAGAAGAATTCGAGCCAGGATTCCTGCACCAATGACGATCCCTGACTTACTCATGGTAGTTGAGGAAGAATGGCCAGCTATTCCTCAGGACAGCATCAGAAATTTAACAAGGTCCATGCCGAATCGTTTGCGAGCTGTCATAAGAGCAAGAGGGGGTAATACAGAGTACTGAAAAATCAAATTGTCCTGAAATAACTTCCGCATCACTTTCCTGTAGTATGAAATGAACTCGTGAAAAAGACAAAATTGAATTGTTTTAATTTTCGAAGGAATTTTCCACTTGAAAAGCAATTTGAATGAAAAATCATCACTCTTTAAAAAACCCAGAAATTTTTTCAAATCAATTGGTACCGTCTTGCTACCATGCATTTCGATTTGAATATGGTGAGTGGCTCAATTTATTTGCACTCAAGTGACTTAATTTATTTTTCATTCAAGGACATCAGAGACTGAATGTGGATAGAACTTGTAAGAGACTTAACGAATTATATACAAATATGCAGTCTATGCCGTCTATGTTTGTAACGGTCCAGAATAAAACATCATTTTCATCGCCTGTAGTCACCAATGAAGGCAATTAAATTGCCTTTCTAGCTTATTTCGATGTTAATCCACGTGCATCATTGGCAATAGCAGAGCATGATCTGAATTTACCTCATAGCATTATTCACAGAATTCTAAACAACATAAAATGCACTCTTATAAATTTTCATTGGTCCAAACTCTACAACCTGGGATCCACAGCTTCGAATATAACTGTGTGAAATCCTTTTTCTCAGAACACAAGAGGATCTCGATTTTATCCAAAGGATTATCTGGACGGATGAGACCAAATTTTTCAAATGAAGGGGTTTTTAACTGGAATAACACACACTTGTTCGAACAAAAATCCTCATATTACAAGGGAAATAAATCCTCAAAATAAAGTTAATTTAATGTGTTTGCACTTTTGAAGGACAACAGATTTTCGTATGTATGATGAAAACTTAAATGGTTCATTTCATATGGAGATTTTTGAGGACGGTAGTGAGGGACTTCGTTGACACTTTATCAGTAGCTGAATCAAGGCGTTGTTGGTACCAACTCGATGGCGCGCCAGCTCATCGTACAAATGAAAATTATCGAATTTTAACTAATATGTTTGAAGATAAATAAACGAACGGTCCAATATTTGTGGTCTCCCAGGTCATCTGACCTAACGCCTATAGATTTTTATCTCTGGGAAACGCCGAAAAATGAAATGTATTCTGAACTTGTCACTTCAAGATATGATTTCCACAATATACTGCGAAATGCTTTCATGCAGTTGGATGTTGAGAAACTGAGGCGAGCCACATCATAGGGTGTTTTGCGTCTAGAAGTGGATGGTCATCACTTTATTATTATTAAGAAATTTAGGAAAATAGAGTTTAACTCGTTTTGATATTTTTTAATTTGACTTTGGAAATTCGACAACAACTGTAGTTTCACTTTTTTTTTCTCTTAATTTATCAATTATCTAATGACAAAAGGACAGTTATTTGTTAATAACTTAACTTAAAAACTTTGAAATCTCAGGTACATGCTATGTATAGGGAACTTTATTTAGTTTTTCACAGCGAATCTAATGAATTAAGAAAACTAGGGGTTCAAATTTGAGAAATCGTAGTTTTCGATGGTTCTTCGTTTCGAAATGTGATAAAACAAAAAGAGCACTCTGTATACTGACTGAGATTCAGTCGGATATGAGTTATGTCCCGCATGGTTTCTTGTTTGCAAAACACCTTTCATTATTTTGGTAGCTCACGCCGTTCTCGAGATATATCAATTTTTTCAAAAAGCAGAAAATCGATTATTTTCATGTAAAACTAGGATTTTTCATGAACGAAACAACCTAGACCTATGTGTTATGTGTTTTCGTAATTGGAATAACAAATGTTATAAAGCCGGCTCGGTGGCGTATGGGATATGATGCTCATCTCCTACGCAGGATTACCTGGGTTCAATCCCCACAAAGTCGGTGCGATTTTTCAGATTCTGGGAATCGCTTGAGTGTCCATCTTTCGGAGGAGATGTAAAGCTGTCGGTCCTGTCTAACAGAGATGTGTTGGACATTAAAGATCCCTTCCCTCGACACGAGAGGGGTTCGGCAAAATTCCCGGGTTAGTGAGGTGACAGAATTCCCCGGCGTGTCATTAGCCGAAAGGCAGAAATAGAGCACGTTAAAGGAAAAACAAACAAACAAATGTTATCGAACCAGTCCACAATATATAGGGTATTCTAGATTAAATAACAAAGTTGGTATGCACTTCCGGTATAACTGGAAGTGTCATTGAGTTAAAAATAATTCAGAAATAGAGTTTCGGACCAGCTGAGTCATCTACCAAAGTTTCAGAACGATAACATTATTAGTTCTCCATAAACGTCTAATAGGCCACTCAACTTGGGATACCCTGTCTACTTCTTGAAATCAATAATTCCCTCTACTTAACATTTAGGGAAAAAATATATCTTGTAATCAACTTTGTACCTAAGTTAGTATTCAGCCCTTGAAAATGACCGAAGGGTCGAAACCGGTCGTACATATATAAACGTATATAACGCATATAAACGTAAAACCAGACAAAAGTATTTTTTGTCTTCCATATTCTGAATTTAATTCAATTTTCACTTCGAAATATAGCAGTCAGTGCTTTCATTATACTGAAGTAAATCATAATAATCATAAAATAAAATTCATATCTTAATCGCTTGAAGTAAATACTACAATCTCCACAATTTTATGACCGTAAGATTGATGATTTAAAATAAACTACGGTTATAAAATAATGGACAAGACTGTATTTAATTCTACATGAACCAATTTTAAGAAAAACACTTTCATCTAGAAAGCTTCCAATGCTGTATTGTACTGGGTCTCCATTTTGGGCGTAATTGATCCATTATTTTCTTATTGTTAAAATATTGAAGGATTGTATAGAAGAAAAAGTTATTAGATGCTAAGTTACTACATGTTCTGTAATTATTCTCAAACATATAACGTGGTCCCTACAGAAATTCATATCAAAGTTATATTTTTATAAATGGGAATCCCAATGGTTTGAATCATTTTCTTATCGTGTTTACCAGAAATGAATTTTTTCAGATTAATACATACACCCCAAGTTATAGCTACTATAATTGTTGATCCATTGCATGGAAACAAAAACCGAATTGCCTATTGAATGATGATATTCCGAAAGCCTGATACATTTTCATTGATCCGTCTATTTAGATAGCAATCCCATTTTAAGGATTATTCATTCAATTAAGAATATTGAAAAGGATCACTTAAAACGCTGTATTTTCGTAAGAAACCTCACATTTTCAATTAATTGGACTTTAAGGGTTAACGAAAAAATTTCTGAAGAAATTACCAGTTAGCAAATCATCTTTTCGCAAAGACAAAAGACTACTTTGCAAAATGTACACAGAGCTTATAAAATTTTAGTGAAGTACGAAAAACTTTTCTTCATTATTATGCACTAAGGCCCGGTTATCTAAAACGATGTAAGTTCTATGTCAGTTGACAGCGAATCAACTCTAGCAATATGTTAATAATGAATCAATTTCAGTTGGGCTGTATTAAGCTTTGTTTACTTTTTGTCAGTTGACATGAATTTAACGAAGCAGTTGACACTTTTCATTCGCCAACGTTAGGTTGGTACTATTATTTAAATACAGAATGTCAATGTCATTTATATGTTGTTTGGAAACCTCAAATTCTAATATCCAACTGAAATTGAAGGCAAAAAGGATAAAACGATTGTTTGTTGTTTTTACTGTTGAAAATTTATTTTTGAGGAAAACTGTCCGCAAATTTCACTCTGAGAGGAGCAAATTTTGATTAGTATTGTACATAAATGAGTTTCCATAAGTTGATCACAATCGTTACTGATCATTCTTTGATATTGAAGAATATGTTTTTCTATGGAGTCAACTGCAATCTAAGATTTACGCTACCCAACCTGAGTCACAGGATGATTTGCGATTTCGGATTATTAATGAATGCCGTCAAATTGAACCAGAAATGTTGAGTAATGATAGATAAAAAAAAATAAAAACTACATGGCATGTCAAAACATTAAAAGGTATGAGCAACAAAAAAACATAAAGGCATGAACTCTCACAATCTGAAAGCAAGTTCAAGTAATTTTTCTTGCTTGGAAGATCACAAAATCATTGCTCATACCAAAAATTCGAAAAATTATTCAATTGGACAAGCAGCTCCCTCCAGCAAAAGCTCATTAATTCTTCTTCTGAACTGTTTATAATGCAAGGCTTTCAGCTCTCCAGGTAGCTTATTATAAAGTCGTACTCCCCAATATTGCCAGGAATTCTGGAGTTGTTTCTCATATAAAGGTAATGATTTCTATATCTGGTGTCGAAAGGATGACAGTCACCGTTTCTAGGAGAGGTGTTCTTGTTTTGGTGGATATTTATGAGGCACTCACGTATATAAAATGATAGAAAGTTAAGTATTTTTTGGTCTGTAAAAAACGGTCTGCAGGAGTCCCTATTGCCAAGCTCAAATATGATTCTTATTGCCTTCTTTTGTAGAATAAACACCCTTGATGATTCAGATGCTCGACCCCAAAAAAGAACTCCATATAAAAGGATGGTCTGGAAATGAGCAAAATATGCAGTCCTGATCATTTGGCAAGTGCCGTTCTGTTTTAATCTTCTCAGCATGAACAAAATCTTCGAGAGCTTCCTGCATAAATAACCTATGTGTTAAGCTTGTTGTCAAGTAATACTCCCAAGAATTTGACACTTCAAAGTCCAGGTTCCTTATTGATTTCAACTGTGTCGGTTTTGTTTGTATTCAGTATTAGTGAGTTTTTCAAGAACCATGAGTCTTCCTCCTTCAAAGCATTTCCTCTTTAATGTGATAAATCTTCTGTAGTTTTAGAACTGATAATTATTGAAGTGTCATCACAGTATAGGCATAAGTGTTCACAGTTTTCAATTGCGATGTCGCTTATATAAATTATGAAAAGCAGAGATTCCAATACCTATCCTTGCGGCACTCCAGTGACAGAATCAAACTTAAAAGAAGTCCCTGAAACCATAGCTGTAGAGTTTCTTCAGCAGTAATGAGTGCAATACTGTGTCAAAAGCCTTGGTCAGATCGAAATTGAGCATTTCCGCCAATCTGTCATTATCGATATTATCAATAATGACTTTTATTGCCTCCATCAATGCAATTGTTGTGCTCTTCCCCCTTCTATATCCGTGCTGGTTTCTGTTAATCAGGTTCTTTGTCTCCATCCAATCCAGCATTCTCGTCTATATGACGCTTTCAAATATTTTTGAGATACCATATTGCGATCGGTCTTTAGTTTTCACTGCTTTCATTGTCTCCCTTTCCTTTGTATATTGAAATTATTTTTGCCGACTTCAATTCCTGTGGAAAGTAACACTCTTGAAAGCACTCATTAACTATCATGCATATTGCACTGACAATTTCCTCATTTACACCTTTCAATATTTGTGTTGAGATATTATATACATCTACTGTAGCTTAAGGCTTTAGCGACGCTTTTGTTTTTATAATTTCTTACTCTGTGCACTCGAAGAAAAAACAGGATTTTATGCTATATGACTTTGTGTATTGCAGTTATGTACGTGAACGATTTGAGCAAATCTTATTTTACTGCATGGTGTCTATTTTCAGCACTTAATGAACTAATCACAAAAGTAAGTAGTCTTCCACTTTTTTAGCTGCCATTTCGTTAACGATGAAAATTTTGGAGCGTCTGATAGTACTCAATAAGGTATTCAAAATGAGGTTCGCAACACCCCTCATCCCTATTCAAAATCAGAGGGTTGTGCTCACCCCCGTTAAGGAATTGAAGTTACGGGGATGAAAACATTTGAAAAGTTATTCCCCCTCGAATCAGAAATCGACGGGGCCGAGCGATTCTCCATATTTTCATTTGAAAACCCGAGTATCGAGGTGTTAAGATTATATATTAGGATAACGTTAAATGTTATGAGAATATATCAATCTACCAGAATATATAAAAACTATAGCATCATCAGACAATGACATTAATGTACCAACGAGTAGTGGGCTTTCTCCCCGGAAAAATCCAGTGTACGGACCTTAGTCAAGTAACACTGAATGTTACTCATTTATAGTTTTCTTTGTGTGAAGTGATGAACGATCGAATAGAATACTGCTCTGAATATAAATATGATAAATATGTCAGCTAATTATATTACGTTTATACATACAAATAAATAAAATATGAAATGAGATTCTGAGCAGTATAAACTAAAGAGAAAACCTATGACGCTACCTCATTATTTTTTTCGGAAAGAAACCTACGAAGAATATTACAAGATTTGATGACTGTTATCTTCTGTAACTGTTCAAACAAATTTTCTTCAGACCCAAAATCTCAATATTTTCGTGAAGATTCCTAGGAATAACACCTGTTGTAGAAATAATAATCGGTAGAATAAATTTTTTTCATTTTCCACATTTTTTATTCTCGTCGCCAAGCATCATATATTTAGAAATTTTTTCATTGTATTTATTTTGTATATTATGTGTGTCGGGTATAGCAATATCTATTATATATGTTATTCGATTCTGTTTATCAGTAAGAATGATATCTGGCCTATTGTGTTTAACAGCTCTGTTCCATAAAATTGTTTCATCAAAATAAACTCTATCTTTCTCATTTTCACAAATAATCTCAGGTTGTAACATTTTTTTCTTTTGGGAATGAGGCCATGTTTAATTCCTAGATTGAAATGAATGATATGAGCGACGGCATTATGTCTTTCTAAATAATCTGGTAAAGCAAGGACTGAGCAAGATGATATATAATATAAATATATGAAAAACTGTTTCTGAAGATCAAAAACATCTACTTCGTTTTAAATATACAGGCTGTTTTCTGAATTTCGCTTAACAATAAAAAATTCACAACTCTGCAACTGTCACACGGAATACCAAGAAATTCGGCACACAGGATCATCTTTGCAAGATATATCCAAAGCGGGACATAAATTTCGAAAATTTCAGGACTGGACTGAATAAATGTACAAAATTGTGTTTGGAACGATACAAACCCTGTATAATGTTTTTTCAATGATTTGTTCACTGATGCTCGAACGGCACAAACAGTGTGTATAAACTATGTAATGAAATCTTTTGGCACCATTCAAATGGCCTTGAAATAAATTTTCGATTTTGCTGAATGACGAAAAATTCACCTAAAAAAAATTTGTAATCGCTTTCTACAAGAAATGAACGTGTTTGAAATCTGTTTATGAGTCCATTTTAGTTTTTTTTTTGAGACCTCAGTTTTTGCTGTTTTATCTACGTATGGTCTTTGACTCACAATACAGGTCCGGACTATGAGAGGAATATTTTATTGCATAAATGAAGACTGTTGCTATCAAAATGATGAGAATATTGATGAATAAACAATATTATTTATTCAGCACTCCACTATCAATCCTACTTGTGATGTGTTAATTCGGTATTTAGCTCTGGTAAAGGTACTGCAGTTGGATTGTTTGTTTTTAAATTCAGACTATGAATAAGTAAGCGAGTGAAAAATTATTTTTACTTATTGCTGCACATGGAAATTAATGAATAGTAACACATTATAAGGAATATAAAAATACATGTCGTTTCAACTGAGTGCAATACTAGTGTGTGAATATTTCAGAATAATAACACAATAACAGATGGAAAGTACTGACCGCTGAAACTTATAACTTCCGACACCCAATTTCAGAGTTTATTCTCAAAATAGCTTCCACCTTCATTAATACATATTTCCGAACGTCTAAAAATATGCCTGGTTGCCTTCTGAATAGTTTCAGGATTTTCTCTGACGAAATCACAACTCTCTGTGATTATTTCTAAGAGTTCTTTCCTTGTGTGCATTTTCTTTTAGAAATCCCCAGAGAAAATAGTCAACATATGTACATATGTAGACTCCTCGCGAAGTTTATCGCAGAAGATATTTTGTCCCATCATATATATATATATATATATATATATATATATATATATATATATATATATATATATATATATATATATATATATATGACGACAGAAAAACTTTTGAAAGTATTAATTGACTTGAAATAGGCGCTTTAAGACGATATAGAGGAGCATGGGAAGTAAGAACGGTAAGGATAGAAAATGAAGTTCTTGCAATAATTCAAGACGATCTTGGCACCACCACTCGAACAATTGTTCACGCTTTAAATGTCAACATTGAAACTGTTTGGCAAATTCTTCATGAAAATTTATTGTATCCATTCTACCTACAACGAGTACAAGCAATTCTTCTAATCGATTTTCCTGCCCGCATTGCGTATTGTCAATAGCTTTTGCGTGAGTTGATTGAAATTCCTCAATTTCTTATGCTGATCCTGTTCACTGGTGAAGAAAGTTTCTTAAGGAGTTTCATAAGGAACTTTCATAATAATTATATCTGGTATGAAGAAAATCCACATCAAACATATAAAAATCGATCTCAACATCAGTTCTCGATATAGTATTTCTACCAGTGAGACTTACGGGGGAGGTGATCCGTCAATTTTTGGACCACACGCTTCCAGAAATTTTGGAGGATGTACCTTTGAAATAAGACAAAGGATGTGGTTTATGCACGATGGCACCGCTTTCCATTTAGGTCAGCTTGCTCGTGACTTCCTAACTCAAAATTATGAAAATCGCTGTATTGTTCGAGGTAAACCTCAATTTGGACCTGCACGGCCCCCAGACTTAAACCCCCTCGATTTCTTCCTGTGGGATCATTTGAAGTCTTTCGTTTACAATACCCCATTGACAAATGTTGAGGACAGATTCTGGCGTTTTTGAAAGGGTTCGCCAATCAATGAGGAGAAGACTCGAATCTTGCGTCCGAACTGGAGGAGGTTACTTTGAATCACTTCAAACATAGGTTACTTAATGATCAAAAGAAATGCACTACGATGATATTTTCAATCGAAGACTACGTGCTGCTCAATAACTTGGCGTCGTACAAAAAATGTTAGGAGAGCATTTTTCTTGAAAAAAAATTGATATTTGATAGAGCAAATTCGTTAAAAAGGCCATATTTGTGGGAAGAAAACTCATGGAGTCATCTCCCAAAGCTATCGTTGTGAATGAATTTCCAAAAACTCAACAAATACCATCGATTAACCGTATTTACTTCCAGCAGACGTTTTTCTTTTTTCGAATCTCAAATAACCACTCAAGGCACCCGGTTTAAATAGATAGACATTAAAGAGAAGTCGCGGCCAGAAATGAAGTCGATTCCAGATAAAGAGTATCAAAATGTTTTAATGACTGGATTACTCGCTGTCGTCAATGTATTATTTCGAAAGAGGCTTTCTTTGAAGGCGATACAATAAATTTGGATGAAAACTGAATATTTTATGTTTCATAAACCAATGCTCTGTACTTCTTTGACAGAATGTGCATTAGAATAACTAATGAAATTATATAATTCCAACAAAATATATATTCATCAGAGAGCTTTTTCTTGGTAGAATTAAGTGTATGGACCTATGTCATATAACACTAAATGTGCTTGCAATGGAATTTTTTTTTGGTCCCAACTTTAGAAGGAGAAGATGATTTAATGTGTGTTCACTAGCTTCTTAAAGAGGGCCAAATTGTAAGTTATCGGTAAGATATTCGATGGAAGCGAGTTCCACAGCACAATACCTCTGTAAACAAACAAAAAATTGAAAAAGGTTCATGGCCTAGCTGTTGGACCGTCCGCTGATGACAGTTTCTTGCGAGCCTGATTTTTCTTTGGAACTGAATTCCTTTGCCTTTCAGTTCTTCAGAGTGTTGACCATGGTAGAACCTCTGCCGAAAATAGCTTGAAAAGACGTTTTGCTTTGCTAAGCAGGAAAAAGATATGCTATATAATACACAAAAAAAACCTTAACGGCAGGATAAAGTTTCTAGAGTTATTAGCTATGATGAAGTAATAATAATTTTTGCCAACAATATGAAAGAAGGATATAAACATCTAAGGTTTTTCGAAATAATAAGATCAAAGTTGAGACTGCTTGGATGTTTCCTTCTCAAAATAAATGCATTAGAAAAATTAATGAATGATTTTGCTTCCGTTTATGATCCAAAGTATACTGATTCAACAATCAAATATATTTGTTTGCTAGCAAAATTGGATCCCAACACTTAACATCAGCTTCCTACTGCCTTTGAGCGACATAGTAGATATCATATCATGATCTCGGGTGTTCAATGGGGCGCACTGCTGTCTTCTTGATACTATCCAATAGATGTAATGTTTAGGTACGGAGCCCTACATACACATGGAAACAGCATTCCAGATCTGGTCGCATCTGTGCTTTGTATAACATCAGAAGCTGTGATACCGTGAAATACTACTTAGCCCAGAGTTTAGGAAAAGCAGATTTCAAATCCACCACTCGGAAACATGTCTTGGCGATGATGCGATAAACTGATGATTTATAAATACCTATTTCATCACCAAGTAGCTGCTAAATGAATCTTAACGTGATGAGACGTTGAAGCTTGGCAGAAATTGGTTGAATTCTTTACGTGTGCCGTTCCAAAAGATGAGAAACTAAGTCCAAAATTTCACTGAAAGTATTTCTGCTCACTAGACATCTTAAGTTAAAATTATAAAATTATGTTCATCAAATATTGTAAGTGGATCTGTTCTCTTAGTAAATTGACTTGCATGGCGAAACGAGGTTGACTTGTGCTTTCAAATCATCATCATCACACAAAGATGACAAGCTGGACACAGACTTTTTCTGAAAATAGAATTGTAAATGTAAGAACAAAGTTCAACAAGTGCCTACATACAATATTACTTTCGTTATATATTCGAGAACATTTTAATTTCAAAATATTCAATCAAATTATTTTATTTAATATATACACTAATATTTCATTCTAATTTGGCTTCAAAATTACTAAATTGTTATTTAACAAGAAGTTGATCAAAGAGTATTGACCAATTAGCTGACAAACAGTTGACGTGAACCTAACAAAAAGTTAAGAATTAAGTTTGATGCAACCCAAATACTGAGTTTAACATTGGTTTGATGATTTGTTGTTAATTTCTTGTTAAGTGTCTTATGCAACTCAAATATGAAGTTGACAAATTGTCAGACTTCACAATTTGACGAGTAGCTTCATACAACCGGTCCTAAAAGTTCGAAACCCAAAATACGGCATTCACTTTCACTCGATTAATAAGGTAAAATTAGGCATCTATTATGGAGACTGCGTCTGGTGTTTTATGCATGTATTACTGCGAAATAAATTACCGTAACCTTGAATTTTTTTCTGAAGAAAGAGGACGTGCATAAATTGGCCAACATTCGTCCTTTCGTAACCTTATAAGTCATTGGACTGTTACACCCGACATTCATCAATGAAAACAATAAACTATCGTTAATTTTAGGTGAAATATATCATAGAGTTGATAATAATCAATTTTTCCCTGTTTTATTGTCTCTCAAGTTCGTTCGTTGACCGGTTTTGTTGATTGGAAAGTCTACTTCGTATTTCGTAAACAAATACTAGCACCAAACTATCACATATTCGAGCACCAGGTGCCTCGCCTGATAGTAAATAAACAAAGGAAGTAACCATTCAGTCCTCGGGTCACGGTTGGTGTAATCTTATTGAGCAATGAATAGGATTTATTTTCGAACACCATATCAGGTATTTCCGATTTGGTGATTAACGAATCACCAAATCGGAAATATTTAATACTCTTTTTGTACAAGGTGGACCAAATTCGATGTTTTAATACGGAAGTTATATGATATACAAGGTGTAAATGAATAAGTGCAAAAAATTTCGCGAGGTGATTCCTCAAGGCTTGTTATGATGAATAGTTCCCATGAACATACCTCCTGAAACGTTTCGTTACCGAAATACAGGGTGTGGAAACCTTCAGATTTTTCAGTTTTTTTCTTATGATTACTGCTTTTTCTCAGATACTCAGTTCAAATTCAACACATGGGTCAATATCACATAAGCAGGTCGAAGAAACAATTATGGAAATTTACAGGGTGATACTTTTTTAAGGGTCACATGTCCTTTCTAGCCCTACAAAATTTTTTGTCAGTACGCCTTGGATAATTAAATTTTTTTTATAAATTTTCAACTAATTCTTGATCTTTTTTATATCTTGCATTCTTTACGTATATATTTATATATTACAGTTTTTGTGTAAAAAATGGATCAATTTCATATGTACGGTAGAAACATAATATTCGTTCGGTGATTTATTTCACTAGTAGACGGCTATCATGTTGATTTCTTTCATTGACAACCTTAAATTGCATACATTTCATCTACCGATTCGCTAACGCTAATTCATTAGAAGCGTCGAGCAGATTTGATGAAATGTACCCCCAACGTGTCGCTGCCATCATACACTGTTTGGACGAGTTCGAGAAACAGGTAGGTTCTAAACTAGAAAACGAGATTGTGGTCTATTTGAACATCAGAATTAGAAGAAGCTACACTTAATCTAATTGACGAGCAACCCTTTTCCAAAATTGCTTTACAGCTGCATGATAATTTAATGATATGACGGTATTTGTTTTCTTCAAAGAATAGCCCTTATATGCATATCATGACCAACCTCGTGATTTTCCTAATCATCTTGCATTTCCGCTTTGGAAGGTACATATGATTAGACAATCTGCATTTCTGGAGCATATTTTATTCACGGACAAAGCAAGTTTATCGAGACATGCCATTATTAATAACCATAATAGGCGGAAGAAAATCCTCATGCTTTCGTTGAATCTCATCGCCAGGTGTAATTTCGTTTGGACGTGTGGATTGGAATGACTGGAGATCACCTAAATGGTCCACATTTCCTTCCTTCTAGATTGAATGGAGATTCATATATTCAGTTTCTTACCGAAGAGCAGCCGGATCTACTTAATCCTAGTCCTTTAAATGACAGAGTGGGTATGTGGTACATGCACGGTGGCGCTCCTGCTCATTTTAGTATAAGAGCACGTCAACATTTGAACGAAACATATACAGATCGCTAGATAGGCCGGAGTGAACCCCAATTTTGGCCAGCTCGTTCACCTGATCAGAATCCAATAAACTTTTCTACTTGAGGACATTTGAAAACGTTGTTTTTCAGCAGGGGTGCTCAAACGGTCGATCATTTTTTTCAGTCCATTGCATTATTCATCAACAAGTTTTGTGTACAAAAGTTTTAAACACGGAGGAAATTATGGGCATTGCTACAAAAATTGTGAATTCCATCCGTGCACGTAACTTGCAACGGCGGCTCTTTAAGTTGCAGTTGGAAGATAAGGAGTCAGCTGAACACACTGATTTAGTTCTTCACACAGAGGTCAGGTGGTTGAGTCGCGGAAAATTTCTAGAAGGGTTTCAAGAACTATTGCCCGAAATAACATATTTTCCATACAAAAGAGGTGATGACACTCAGATGATGAGAAACGAAAAATGGCTGACTGATTCAGCATTCTTGACTGACATCACAATGCAATTAAATACCATTAACTTGGAGCTTCAAGGCGAGGGAAAAACTATTAATGAGATGATTATCGCAGTAAACGCATTCAAAAACAAATTGCAACCTATGATAAATCAACTGAAAAGAAAGGATCTCAAACATTTTCTGTCTTTGATAGCAAGGATTTCTGGTGTTTCATATCTGAAGATAAAAATCCGAATCTAAGGAAAATCGCCCTTCAACTGACGTCAATGTTTGGCTCAACTTACTCGTGCGAGTCTGCATTTTCTGAAATGAGGATAATTAAGTCAACATATCGCAATCGACTAACCGACGATGATATGTCATCATGCTTGCGACTAGCACTCAGTGGTTACGTACCATCCCATGAAAAGTATGTTGGGAACATGCAGTGCCACGCTTCAACATCCAAAGTCACTCCTTAGTTAATTTTAACACCATAAGGAACTCTTTTATTTTGTAACAACCAATAAACTCGCAAATTTGAATAACTATGAGTTTTTTCATTGTCATACCTAACCCAAACCTTTACTAAAATAATGTATATTGTGCGGAAAGCTAATATCTATATATGCTACGGTACACCCTACCTAGGTAGGTAGGTAGGGTGTTTCGTGTATGTACGACAACCTTGCATCACACATACTTGCAGCCTCTCAGAGTCGATCGTAAGTAGTCTAAAAATATTGAGGTTGATCGCCAGCAGTTCAAGTTTGAGCACCTCTGGTTTACACTAACCCTGTTCTAGACATAGAAGACTTAAGAAACCGAATTATCATTTCTTGTAGAGTCACACAAATTACTCCTCGGATCTTCAATCGGATACGAAGATCTATGTGTCGACGTCTAGACTACTATATAATGGTTGGAGGAGGCCACTTTCAGCACCCACTATGATCATTTCCTTTACATTATGTTTTCATCAAACACATAAAATTGTGGCAGATACGGAAAAAATGCAATGTATGAAGAAGATTGAAAATTAATTGAGAATTCATGAAAAAAATTCTTGAATTACCTGGGGCGTACTAAAAAAATGTTGCAGAGGTAGAAAAGACACATGATCTCTGAAAAAGTTCCACCCAGTAGATTATTGTTTCTGTCATCTTATTATATGGATTCCAAAAAGGCACCTAAGTGCCAAATTTGAACTGAGTACCTGGAAAACTGTAGTAAGCATAATAAAAAACTGAAACAATCTGAAGATTTCAACACCCTGTATTTTGGTAACGAAGCATTTGAGGACAAATTTCACAGCCTATATCGTAGATAGAGAAAAATGTTTACCTCCCTCTCGCTCTGCTACAGAAAAATTAAAAAATACAATACAACAAAAAAATCAAATAGAACAAAAACATCAAATAATCTCCATTGAGATGGTCATTGCAAAAGAGATTGGTTTTCAGTTTTCAATCGATAATTATTCATTTGGCAATTTTTGCATCTACTATTCAGTTCCTTCGAGAATTCTTGTTCTGAATATCTATTTTGCCTCACATAGTCTTTGCTATGTTTAAGCGTTGCCAGTCGAAATATATTGAACCTCAATTTCCATATTTCAATCGTTACTTATGAACATAACTTCGACATGAATCTCTGTAATGGAACACCCTTTCTATTCGAGAAGAATTTCGAGACATGCAGCAGATCAACATCTTACTTTTTCTACATATAATTCTTCAACATCTTTAAGAGGAAATTATATATTTATAGTATGTATGTATATTTATATTATGTTTATTAAATAGACACCCGGTAAACACTAGCCAAAGAAGTTATCGCACTACTTCTACATATTTCTTCTTTCGTTGTTTATTCGAAAGGGTTTTCGAAGACGATTCACTCTTTAATTCATTCCATGAGTTTAACCGTCCGCTGTGCTAAATGGGGTTATTAAGGTTTTAAATTTCAAGAATTTTCTAGACTCTTATTCTACAAAAGTATGTTCAATGTTCTTTTTCATCTATTTTTTTTTCAGATTTTCTGGGGCCCTCACACATATAGTTAAAAGTTCTTTGGGAACTGGTATTCTAGCAATTCCTTTAGCGTTCAGTTATTCTGGACTTCTTGTTGGCTTCATAGGGACGTTTCTGGTAGGATTTCTATGTACGCACACCATTCATATATTGGTAAGTTGATACGTTTTACACATCAACATATTAGTTGAGCAAAATACATTCTGTCAAAAAAGTACCCGAAATTTGACAAGTATTTGAGAAGAGAATAGAGAGACCTTCTTGCCGAATCACCCACTTTCCTATTATAAAAAACAAAGTGTTTATGATCTTGATTCCTCAAGGAAGGCTTGGTACTTCTTTCGATCAAATCAAGCATTCGAAAATGTCGAAACGTTATTACACATTATGTCAAAAAAGTACCGGCAATTGGTCAATGAAACACAAAATATTAATTTTTCATCCAAATTTATTGTATCGCCTTCTAAGTAGGTCCTTCCTGAAATAATAGATTCACGCCTACGAAAAATCTAATCATCAAAACATTTATTAAACGCTTTTTCCGGAATCGTCTTCAGTGATCCCCGAGAAATTTCTTTTATGTCGTCAATCCATTAAAAACGGGTACCCCGAAGTGGTAATTTGAGTTTTGGAAAAAGAAAAAAGTCAACCGGAGTCATATCAGGTGAAAACGGTGGTTGTTCGATGGTATTTGTTTATGGGTTTATGGTCAGAAATTCATTCTGAGATGGTGCGTTATCGTGGAGCAAAATACTTGAGAATTTGCTCTCTTAGACCATAACGCTCAGATAATATTCTTAATTTACCGTCAGACTTTCTGGCTAGAATTCCGTGTGCACAACACCGCGATAATCAAAAGAAACCGTCAACATCACCTCGGCTATTGACCGTTTTCGACGTAGTTTTTTCGGTTTCGGTTTAGTTGGAAGGCGACGTTCCGGAGCTTGTTAACTGGTTTGCATGTCAAACTCTTAAATCCATGTCTCATCCCTGTTACAGTGCGTTTTATGAATGCGGGGTCGGAATCGACTCATTCCATCATATCTTCAGCGGCTTTTACGCAATTCATTTTCTGAAGAAAATTCAGGTCTTTTGGAACTAGTCACGCGTCAACGAGTTTCATGCCTGAACAATAGTTTAAAATGGCAAGAATTGATCCGTGAGACACAGAAAGTTAATTACCTATCTTTCTCAAACTCTAATGACGATTTTCAATTGCCATTTCCTTCATTTTATCGGTGTTAACTTCAGTTGAAGATATTGATGGCCGACCAGAGCGAAGTAAATCCTCCACCGCATCTCGGTCGCTGTTGAATGCATTTAACCAGTTATATGCACGTGTTTTTGATTCACCGTTAGCCTTCTGTAATATTTTCAGTGATTCGGCACACAAAACTCCATTCTCAATACAAAATTTGAAACAAACTCTTTGTTTGATATTTTATCCATAGTAAAAATCGCAAAACACACTTTTGATAACTGGCAAAATCGATAACTGTAAACAAACTGAAGGACAGATCGCGTTCAAACTCCGCGTCAGTATAGAAAACAGTTGTGTCAACTTAGCAACAACAAAAATTTTGATAATAATTTTAAGTAGATTTCTTAAATAATCAATTGCCGGTACTTTTCAGACAGACTATAATAGCTAACTATGTTCAATAGTTCTCTTGAATAACCACTAATATTTTTAATCATCTCTTAGTTTTTCTCAATTATGAAATTTCTTTTGCAGTTAATATTTTTTAAATCTGAAACATAATCATCTTCAGAATAGTCATTTCTTTTCATATTCAATCAGAATCAGAGTAAACTTTATACGAAATACGGATTTGAATGCACAATGTGGAAATATGATAACAAATCGAAGTATATAATCTTTTTTATCGAAAAGAGGTATCATTAGAAAAACAATGGAATTGTTAGGTGATAGACATCACTTCCTGGGTTCTATACTTGAAATTAGTGAGTTTATCTCCTGATACAACAAGGTACTCAGACTTTGTAACCAGATATTTCAAATGACGCCGTACAGAGAATATCTTCATATGAAAGAGTTACAGATATTGCATCAGAATTACCATTTTAAAGGCGAGAATAGCATTGTTACAATCTAAAAACATTGGTATTATTTAATGTATCATTACACACAATTAAGTTAGATGCGACACAAAAAATTATGAATAATTGTACAGTATAACTCTTTATTCGTGGGGTATATGTTCCGTAAATATCCTCGAATATAGAAAACGTGAATATAGAATGGTCATTTATATGGGATTATGGGCGATACCTTCCAATCTGACTAAATGAAAAATAAAATATATAAGAAAATCAATTTAATTGATGTTTTTGTCCATAGCAATTAATTATAACCTTCAGACCTAGACAACCGTTTGAAGAATTTCGTGATTTTTTCTTGCTCGGCAGTTTTCCGAAAATCCTTCAATCCAGACTGACATTCAACAGAGACATTAGCAATTTGCCTTTTATAAACAAGAGTTCGTTTCATAGACGGATCAATTTTCATGATGAAATCGCAAAGATAATTTGCCTTTCTTTAAGATTTTTCATTTAATTTTTTAAGATTTTTATTTTATTTTTTAAGATTTTTCAAATTAAATGTCACGTTTTCAGAGCTGGTTGAATCCTGGTCTTCTATAAGCGGTGAATGTGAACGAATGTCGATTTTTCGTAATTTCTCGTAGTCAGAATAGTTCACAATTTTTTCCAGCATGGTTTCAATTTGTATGGCTTCACTTCTTCCAATGATTCTTTCATGTTTGAGAACCATTTTGCTACGTCAAATTTCTTTCAGCATTCCCCAACAATCATATAAGGATCGCATTCCATTTTATCCGAAACTATTTTAAAGATTCGTCTATTCTAATGTAATAAAGCTTGAAGGCCTGGATTATTCCTTGGTCCATAGGCTGAAGCAAAGACGTCGTGTTGAGAGGTGAAAATGTCACTATATTTGGATAAATAGTTTCACGTTCGAGAAGATCCCTGGTGCATTGTCCAAAACGAAAACGAGAACAGCTTTAAAGTCTGAATTCTTTTTCTTCAAATGAATTTCAACTTCTGATACAAAACAATTCCGGAACCAGTCACGAAAAATAGCACTTGTTACTCACGTTTTCTCATTAGTACTCGAAAACAATGGCAGGACGTTCATATTCTGATTTTTCAAGCACGGGGATTTAACGATTTTTAAAAATCAATGGTTTGATGACACAATCTCTAGATACATTAAAACATAGCAGCAGTGTTACTCTATCCTTTGCTGCCTTGAATCCAGGAGCATTGTCTCCCTAAACAGGCAGTTTTGTCTGCCTTAAATACTTGCTCAGGTTTATATTCTCCATTGGCTACAAGGTTTGCAAATTCTTCTGGATATCTCTCTGCTGCAGCAGTGTCTGCATATACAGTTTCTCCAACGATTTTAATGCTATGCTTATATCAAAGGGAAGGCCGAACCAATGCAGCGGCGATATAATTTAAAAACATACTTTAGGAGTAGTAGTGATAAGGTCAAAATCCTCTTCATTACTACATATGTATGTACCGATTAGATCCGCGAATGAAGAAATCTTCAGCCACGAATATAGGAATTAGGTCGAAATTTTTGATCCACGAATAATGGAAATGCAAATGGAGGAAATGCGAATGAGGAGTTTTAACTGCACATTTGTCTAAGTATGTACGACGGCGAATCGATAAGATAATGTGGTAATACTAGTATTCATATTAGAATTGGACAATACAAATCCATCAAAGTCCACAAGAATTAATGTCACATAACATGATCTTAAAATAAACGTTGCTACTTTCTTTTTTAGATACACTTCAACCACAGATGACTTCTGTCTTTGCTTATTCCTTAAAAACACCCAAACAGAATATTGACGCTTGTTTTCTATCTTATATGAATGAATCCAAGATGCATCACTACTGTCAATTTTGTAAACATTTTTTGACTTTCCAAAATTAAAACCTTCCTCAGTTTTTCGACACCCCTCTAGATTTTCTTTGTTCGATCAACATATGTGGTATCCAACGAGAAACTGTTTTTTCACACGCAATTCTTCATGCAGAATTTTTTAGATTGAAGTCTTTGAAATCCGTAATGATGCATCAATCTCCCGATATGTTTCATACCGATCTTCTTGAATAATCTTGACAGTTGTTTGATGGTGTTCTCTATGTCCTAGCATGCAAAAAAAACATTCTAACTAATCACAAAGTATATACTACTGTGTCCAAAAAGTATCCGTGGCTCAGCATTTATTTTGAAGAATCTTTATTTTCTCCCAAATCAATTTTATCGCCTTCAACCTAAAGTATTCAGGTACAATGCACTTTATGCAAACGGATTTTTCAATCTTCAAAACAGTTGTTAAAATCGATTTCCGGGATGGCCTTCAGCTCTCTCTTCGATGCGGCTTGTATCTCTTCTATTGACTCGAAACGGTGTCTCCGGAGCGATCTTTGAGTTTGCTGCACAACCAAAAGGTACACGGTGCCAAATCAAGTAAATATGGCCGTTGTGAATAATATGGGTTGAGGGTTTGACGAGTTTTTGATACCAATTGAGCTTTTACGCGTCTGAGGCTCAAAACATCCTTTAAAATGGTATTGACTGTTCCTTTTGAAATGCCAACATTGACAGCAAGATCTCTAATTGTTAATCGACGATTTACTAGCACCAAATCTTTGATTCTATGGACGTGAGCTTCCATGGTCGACCGGGACGCTCGGCGTCTTCTACACTCCCCGTTTTTGAAATGTTTATACCACTTGTAACAATTTTTTCCGACATAACCTCATCACGACAGGCTTCTTGTACCATTCTCAATGAATCATATGCAGAAAATTCATTACATGAACAAAATTTGAAGCAACAAATGCAAACATTACAAACATTGATAAATTCACTTCTAGGAGATTAAAAGACAAATCTCATCTCAAACACTAATTAATATTTTGATGTAAACCTCGACATAGTTATCAAAGACCTTACCAACCTGAAAATAAGAGCCCTACCCCGAATTCGAATTCATTCTTACGTGCAAATTGAATTCATTAGTCACCTTACTTTCTTATACTGAAGACTTTTTCGCAGCATCCTAACCAACTCTAGGTCCATAGACGGCGTTTCTCGTATGTATGTCCTTCGAGACTTTTCTGGAGTCGTTATTGTGCTGCAATGGGGTTGGTTGAGATGATGAGCTATATGCGACAATGATGTGTGTTGCTCTTGATGGATGCATGCATGGACGACAGATATATATATATATATATATATATATATATATATATATATATATATATATATATATATATATATATATATATATATATATATATATATATATATATATATATATATATATATATATATATATATATATATATATATATATATATATATATATATATATATATATATATATATATATATATATATATATATATATATATATATATATATATATATATATATATATATAATATATATGTATATAATACATTTATGTCAATGAATAATCCAATGTTCAAAAACATTTTTAAACGCTTTTTCAACTTGAGTTCTCGCCGCGAATTCTCTTTTATGTCTTCTATCGATTCTAGTCGGGTACCTCGGAGCTTAAATTTGAGTTATGGAAAAAGAACAAGGTTGGCCGGAGTCACATCTGGTGAATCTGGTGGTTTATCGATGGTATTCATTATGTATTTAGTCAGTAATTCGTTCACAATGATAGCCTTCTGAGTAATCTTTCCACAAAGCTGTCCTTTTTCGACGAATTTGCTCTCTCAAACGCCGTATAACGCTCAGGTGATATTCTTTGTTCGCCATGTAACCTTCTGGCAACAATTTCGATTGCACAATAACACGACAATCAAAGAAAACAGTCAACCTTGCCTTAACTTTTCACCGACTTTGACGTGGTTTTTTTCGGTTTCGGCTTAGTTGGAAGGCGCCATTCCAAAGCTTTTTGACTGGTTGGCATGTCATATACCAATGTATCATCTACATTTACAATGCGTTTTATGCATTTGAGGAAGGAATGGCCTCGTTTTAGTATATCTTTACCGATCTTTACTTGATTCAATTCCTAAAGAAAATTCATCTCTTCGGAACTAGTCGAGCGGTAACGCGTTTCATACCCAAATCATCGTTTCAAATGGTACGAATTGATTCGTTAGACACAGAACGTTCATTGCTTATCTATCTCAAACTTAAATGACGATTTTCAATTTACACTTCCTTAAATTATCGATGTTAACTTCAGTTGAAGAAGTTAACGTTCTCACATCTGTTTGTTATTCTTCGTATCTTTCTCGAAGTCCAGTAGCGGGTTCACCGTCTCGGTCCATAGAGGGCGACTCTCGAACGTATGTACGAGATGCGTCCTTTCTTGAATCGTTAGGGTACCCTGATGTAGCTTGTTAGGATGCTGAGAAGCGATATGTGACACTGATGAGCTCCTAATAAGGACGAAAATGCCGTATCTCGGCATTCTGCTTAGTTGCACTATTGTGGCTCTTGGGGGCTGCGTGCATATATATATATATATATATATATATATATATATATATATATATATATATATATATATATATATATATATATATATATATATATATATATATATATATATATATATATATATATATATATATATACAGTGTGTTCCAACGAAAATTTGACCCCCTATAACTCCGAAATGAGTAACATTAGCGAAAAACACCAAGACACGTCGATTTTTTTTTCGAGGGGAGCATTTTCGAAATAATTCGAAACTTGTCAGATCAACCCCTACCCCCAGCAACCCTAATTTCAAAATTCATCATAGGAATAAGGGTCGAGTGGCACCTTACTGTAAAGGTCTGTCAATTCTCCATTCTGATTTGTCATTTTAGAATTTTAAATTAACATACAGGGTGTCCCAACCGAGGGTAAAGTTGAATTCCTGCAAATCCCAAATACTAAATGAAATCGATTTATTTTGGCATAATGCAAGCGCAGGTTTATGCTCGGTCTAGAAAAACGACCTACACTTGTGAATTTGGAGTTGGTGCAATCAACCCCTATTTCCAGCATCCCCAACTCAAAATCATTCGATCGAAAATAGGTCAAGTGGCACCTCGTTGGAAAGGTATTTCAATTTTCTCTTCGAATTTGGTATTTTCGAAATTCAGAATCAGCATACAGGGTGTCCCGGAGTAGGAACACTGAAAACCCAAATAACTTTTTGAAACTGGTTCATTTCGGTATAATACGAGAACATGTTTATGTTTGATTCGAGAATAAGACTCTCTTGCGTGAATATGGAATTTTTGCAATCAATCTCTTCCATTCAGCATCCCCAACTCAAAAAATCATACAAGTGATTACAGGTTGAGTGGCAAAGTTCCAGAAAGATTTTTCTATTTTCTGAATCACTGAGGCATTGGTTTCAGTTTGGCAATCGAGGTTTTCTGGCGTGAGGATCAGGATGAGGGATGATGGAGAAACTGATTGGATGCTCATCTAAACAGGAAAACGAGATTTATTGAACTTGTATTCAATTGAAAACAAAAACTAACTTGATTATTACAACAATTGTTCAAAATGACCTCCGCCCACCTCCATACAGTTATACAGACGATTTTCGAACTCTCTTCTCACATTAGCGAAAACTTCAGGAGTCAAAAGTCGGCATTCTGTGATAATCCTCATCCGCAGCTCCTCCAGGTTTTCTGGTCTTGTGGCATAAACTTTAGATTTTAGATGGCCCCACAAAAAAAAATCTAGGGATTTAAATCTGGTGACCTGGCTGGCCACTCAACAGGTCCTCTTCTACCAATCCACCTTCCTGGGAAATTTTCGTCTAAATATTGGCGCACCCGAGCATCATAATGCGGAGGAGCACCGTCTTGTTGAAAACGCATTTCGTCTTCAGAAAGAGTTGGATCGTTCTGTAAAATTTCTGTCAATCTAGGATGTATGTGTTCCTCTAACAACTGTAGGTAGCCATTTCCATTCAGATTACCCTCAATAAAGAAAGGCCGAACTAGATGATTGCCAAAATTCCTGCCCAAACGTTCAACTTCTGAGGCCTTTGCGTGTGGGCCTCTCTAAACCAATGAGGATTCTGTGTGTCCCAATATCGACAATTATGTCTATTCACTTCACCACTGAGCATAAAGGTGCTTTCATCAGAAAACAGATGTTATTCAGAAAATTTGGATTAGCGTTTAGGTTTTCACTTAGATTTTCACAAAACTGTAAACGACGATCTGGATCATCTTCGTTTATTTCATGCACTAATTTTACCTTGTAGGGTGAAATTTGTGATGTTTCACGATTCTATGGACAGTTGTAGCTGATACACCAGTCAGACGAGATAGTTTTCTGATCGAAGTAGTATTCTCCATTTGTAGATGACCCACTACTGCCACTTCCGTTGCCTCATTTCTGACAGGACATGCCACTTCATGTTTTTTGTTTGCCACCGAACCCGTAGCTAGGAATTTGTCAACCAAATATTTAACGTACTGGTGACTGACTCCCCTTTCTCTTTCAGGATGGTTCCTATCGAATATCCTTGCCGTTTCTTTGGCACAACTGTTATTTCGAAAATACGTCGATACAATTTCGACCCTTTCCTCAGTGGAATAAACCATTTTCAGATTAATTTCAACTGACGAACAACAACAATAATGAGGAACTGATCTGAATAATAATAATATTTCATTGCAAAAATGAGAAATAACAGATGACTGCACGCCAGATGGAAATGTGAACATTTTCAATGCAGAAATCAGCTTTATTTCTTCGTAATTGATGCTCAACACATCGTACCCCAATACTTTTAACAGTTTCGAATTAATTTTAGTTGATAATTTCAAATGACGATATTGAATTTTTCGAAAGCGACATCCTGTATGGAGAGCCGAACTGAATGAAATGCTTTAATCATTCTGGAATTCAAAAACCTTTCTGAAGATATGCCACTTGAATTATTTGTATGATTTTCAAGTTGGGGATGCTGAATGGAAGGGTTGATTGCAAAAATTCTATAACCACACAAGAAAGTCCTATTCTCGGATCAAACATGTTCTCGTATACCGAAATGAACCAGTTTCAAAAAGTTATTTGGATTTTCAATGTTCCTGCTTCGGGACACCCTGTATGATGATTCTGAATTTCGAAAATACCAAATTCGAAGAGAAAATTGCAGTACCTTTCCAACGAGGTGCCACTTGACCTATTATCGATCGAATGATTTTTGAGTTGGGGATGCTGGAAATGGGGTTTGATTGCACCAACTCCAAATTCACAAGTGTAGGTCGTTTTTCTAGACCGAGCATAAACCTGCGCTTGCATTATGCCAAAATAAATCTATTTCATTTAGTATTTGGGATTTCCAGAATTCAACTTCACCCTTGGTTGGGACACCCTGTATGTTAATTTAAAATTCTAAAATGACAAATCAAGGTGGAGAATTGACAGACCTTTTCAGTAAGGTGCCACTCGACCCTTATTCCTATGATGAATTTCAAAGTTAGGGTTGCTGGGGTAGGGGTTGATCTGAGAAGTTTCGAATTATTTCGAAAATGCTCCCTCGAAACAAGAATCGACGTGTCTTGGTGTTTTCGCTAATGTTACTCATTTCGGAGTTATAGGGGGTCAAATTTTCGTTGGAACACACTGTATATATATATATATATATATATATATATATATATATATATATATATATATATATATATATATATATATATATATATATATATATATATATATATATATATATATATATATATATATATATATATATATATATATATATATATATATATATATATATATAAAATATACCATAAAAACCATAAAAATCCAACCTTTCATAGACAATCGATAACAAATACGTTCATTATCCACCGTCTGAGAAATGAATTTACAAAGTATCTCTCGAATCCCAAATGTGGGAAAAATCCGGCATGCATATTCAACTAGCCGCTTGATTTCTTTCGACTTTAGGTCGTAATGATGGATGTATTTCGCAACATAGTCGTTAAGTCTACGGATTGAGCCTTCTACTTTCAATTACACAATAATCACACCGATTTAGGTCAAAATCGAGTCTAATTTGAACAGATTTGGTAACTTTTAATGGTTTCAATAATTCTTACCATGCATACGAAATGATAGACTAGATGAATTTAATGATTTAAAATTTCAGTGCAAAAGATTCAGAATGAAGTTTTAGGCCATGTCGAAAAGGCTATCAGAATTAAATCACTCGTGAATTGATTTCGATGAAATTTCGTTCGAAAATTCAAGAATTTTAATTTTTCTGATATTTAAAATGAAAGAAAATTTTGATGATGACTAATCATATTTCAAAATGCTCACCGTTTCTATAAATTTAATGGTACCTATAATTTCAGGTCGTAGCATCACAGAAAATGTGTATTGCAGCCAGAGTTCCTTCCTTGGGGTTTGCAGAGACAGCAGAAAATGTGTTCAAATATGGACCAAAACCTTTCAGGCCTTGGGCGCATTTTGCAAAGTGAGTACTAAACTTTTTCATATGATTCGAGTGAAGATCAAATATGAGAAATACGAATACGAAATCATTTAACTCAAATTTTGTGTTCTATGAAAAGAAATCTAGAGAACTATTTTGAAATTCTGTAATATCAATATCAAACTTGCTGATTATAAGTATTATTTCTGACTTTCTTTAGGTCCTTAAATTTACAGGGTGTCCAACTTTATATAAAAGTTTTTCCTAAAATGTATCCATGCTAAGATCTTTACCCTAAAGTTTAGAGAATTAAATTATTTTTTACGATAAGATGTTTGTCTTTCAAAGGAATTTTCGGAAATCCAACACATTTCTCAAAAAAATATTATTTTATAAGATGTTCTTTTTGGTGCTTAATTTTTCCTCATATGCGCTCAGGGTGAACTACCCCTAACACTTTTTGCGCTATGAATTTCTAGTCTACAAATCTTATAATATTTTTACGTAAGTTTTTTACGTAAAAAAGCTACACTTGTTAGGTCTCGAGAAATGAACCAGTAACGAAGAAAACGGACTCAAAGAGGAACGATATTTTCAATAAAAATATTTTTATTTATTTAATTTATTATTTATTTTGATTATTTAAACCTTACTACATAGACACTATTTACATTTTTATTGATGTCTTAAAATTCTGTGGAACGTACGTTTATATTAATTAAATTGGTTCGGTAACTTTCGAGTACTGGTAGGAGACTCCTCAGCTACCCCTTCTAAAATGCTTTCTTCTAGTTCAACTGTTTGTAGGGTTTTAAAGCAACCTGAGTTACTCGCATCTTCCTCAAGTATACCTAAATAAGATTTGATACAAAAAATGTCAATAATATCCTGAAAATAATTACCCGTTTCCCTTAATCGGCGACCTACATTCACGAATGTTAGTGTTAGGGGTAGTTCACCCTGAGCGCACAGGGAGTGAAATTAAAAAACCAGAAACAACATCTTATAAAATACTATTGTTTTCAAACAATGTCTTGAATTTCAGAAAATTCCCTTGAAAGACAAAGATTTAATCGTAAAAATCAATTTATTTAAAAAAAAATTATATAACGTTGTGACATTATTTTGACGAGATCTTTCAAATTTCAAAATTAATACCTTGTATATCTTATAGGGACGTTCCGCATTTTATTCATTTCTAGAGAATCTGGATAAATGAAAAATTACTAACATAGAAGCCTTTGTTGAACAAACTGTTCCTGCTATAACAGATATCAAATTCTGTTAACGTTCAAACCCCATTATTCTTCTCATTCTAAATTTGACACCCTGTGTTTAATGACTAAGAATGAAGACAATAACCTTTGGAATATTTTGGATGACTTCATCGGCACACAAAATTCCTTCTCGTGTTAATGAGATTGTCCAAAGTAATATTAAGGAAAACATCTTGTATTATTTTGAATCGTATTATCCCTTGTAGCTACTTCATCCTGGTAAATTTTAATTTTATCACAGTGGTAAATGATCTCGACACAAATAAATCATTTTTTTTGGCTTTCTTGAATCTGTCTGCTCCAACTTCGCTCATCAGATACGATAATACCTAAATATTTAGTATGAATTTTTCTGGGTGATCTGGTGCCCCTCTATTGTGTATAGATGGTTGGGGTTGGGATAGAATTCCCTAACTAATGTATCATTACAAAACACGTAAAACATCCAAAATATTCTTTTTTGTCATATTTTCAAGAAGTATATGATAATAATAATTAAATTTGAAATTTGGAGTACAACAGCAGCATTTTATTTTGTTCATTACGTTTTGTATATTATAATTTCAGGTTTCAATTTCTTTAAAACCTCCTGAGTAATCTTAATCGTGTCAACCTTATTTCAATAACGACTCAGAGTGAAGACATGCAGTCTACTATTATCGACAACTTTCTTTTACCATGTTTGTGAATTTGACTCGAATAGATAAGGAACGTAATTATGCTTCCATTTATGCTGTTCAAAATTCGAAGCGGGTTAGTATGTAAGAGATAATCGATGAAATAAGTTCAATTGAAACAGTGATCAACGGATAATCGATCCAGCTGTATCAAGAGAAATTGACATGCGTTTTTGCCACATCTGGTTCGACTGAAGTTGAAATTCATACGAATAAGTTGTCCCGTCTCTCTAGCATTGAATAATTCAATTTTTTCTATAAATGCTGATTTATTGCTGATTCTTGAAATGAATAAATGTTATGACTCTATGAGGAAATAGCTGATTTGTATATGTCAGGTATCCCTGAAATATTACTACTTAAAATTTCAAATTTTATAATGCCACTTCCCTATTGCCCTTGCTTCTGTTGCATATAGAGTAAAAGCTCCTTTTTCGCAGATATATGTTCCGTAAATATGCCACGAATAAAGAAACCATGATTATGGTATCATAATTTATATGGGATCATAAGGGATACGTTCCTAGATGTCAAAATAAAAAATTAATATATTATTATCATTAAATGAAGTTTTTGACCATTTTGATTAATTATTTTCTTCAGGCTTAGGCAATGGTTTAAAGAATTTCCTGCTCGGCAGCTTTTAGAAGCTCCTTGAATTCAGACTGATATTCACCAGTGGCATTAAAAATTTGCCCCTCGGAAATAAGATTTCATTCCAATGATGGATCAATTTACATAAAAAAAATCACAAAGCTCATTTGCCATTCTTAAACCTTTACTAAGATTTTTTAAATTAAATGTCTCGCTTCCAATGCTTCTGGAAGCCTCGTTTTCAATAAGCTGTGAATTCAACATTCCCTCCGAGGCGGTTGCAGTCAAATTTTCCTGTTGGGATTCAAAAAACAACTGAATGTCAGTTTATTCTATCTATACGAACCATCTCCACCTATTCAATTCGCTATTTCGGCAGTTATAGTTTGAATTTTCACAGATTCTTCGTTATTTTCCGCAGACGTCTTGGGAGGTGAAATTGTCACTCTTATGTTTGAATACGAACCTTACCTATTTCGGGTTGTCAACCAAAAATCGTTCATTCCAAAATGTTACATCTCAGTGACGTAGACGATATGATGCTCGGTCCTGCGCAGAGTTATCTGGGTTCAATCCCCACAGAGTCGGTGCGATTTTTCGAATTCTGGGAATCGCAACTGTCCATCTTTCGGAGGTGATGTAAAGCAGTCGGTCTTTTGTAACAGAGATGTGTTGGACATTGAAGATCTCTTCCGTCGACACGAGAGGGGTTCGGCAAAATTCCTGGGTTAGTGAGGTGACAGAATTCCTCGGCGTGCCATTAACCGATAGGCAGAAATAGAGGACGTTGAAGGAAAAGCAAACAAATAACAAAATGTCACATAATAGTACCGCATCTATGATTCATATTATCAACAAATAAAGAATA
The DNA here is from genome assembly GCA_013387265.2 of Cryptolaemus montrouzieri. Lineage (NCBI taxonomy): Eukaryota > Metazoa > Arthropoda > Insecta > Coleoptera > Coccinellidae > Cryptolaemus > Cryptolaemus montrouzieri. The sequence continues at coordinate 26,980,614 of JABFTP020000001.1, forward strand.
AGGAAATACTGATTACTGAGTAACGAAATTCCGGTTAGTGTACCTTTCACTATTCTATAGAATGACGACATACACATTGTTAAAGGACGTTGTGAATTGCATACTACAGTGGCGTGACCTAGTTTTTTCATTCATCCTAAATGACTACTACTATGTTATTATTTACATAGCCTCATGACGTAGAATACGAGTAACAATCGATAGGGGCTTGGCTAATAATCATAATAATATGGATTGGGTATGAGGAATTGAACAGTTTACGATGTAATTAAAAGGAGATAAAGAATGTTAATGTAATATGATTGCTATGACGAAAGTATACACTTGTCGACAATAAGGAGACTTAGGGGTGTGAATTTATCTGTTGACCTTCAGAATAATTGCGGAACACTTGGTTTTTGAATCACACCTCCGTCCATCATATTTTGATCAATGATGATAATAAGGAATTAAACTATGTATTATACTATCCCAAGAGTTTTTTGATATTCAGGATTTCAATTTCGGTTTCTCGACCATCTTCAGCTTATCACAAGTATGGAACTGAAGTTGAGATACATACTACATAAACAGTTAGATACAACATTGATAAGGGTGCAAAAAACAGTAATAAACGAATTGTGTTATGAAAACTGGCTCAATTTGAAGATATCAAATACGGACGAAATTGCCGGGCCATTATGGTCGCTCAGAAGATTATCTCTATGCGGAGTTTGTTATTATTCATTCATCCTAAATTATTTATTATCGTGGACTTATGCACTATCTCAGCTGTTAGCTGGATATAATTTACCTTTCCCAGATTTATCAATCAAAGGGAATAGGCTCGATTACAATATACTTGACATAAATTTCCTAACTATCCTACATGTATTAAGAATTACAGCTTTTTGCATCTCTATATAGGTATTATTATGCAATTCTAATTTCTTAAGGCTATCAAGGCAAGGTCTGTGTATTTGGACTTTTTCTCCTGGAACTTGTTCAGCACGTTGTTATTATTCGGTATGGCGACATCCACCAGCATTGCTGTTCTGCCTCTCTTATCAGACACCACTATGTCCGGCCTATTATTCGTCACCATTCTGTCAGTGATAACAAGCCTATCGTAGTATAATCTGATAGAGTCATTTTCCAATACGGGCGCCGGCTGATACTTGTAATATGGCTGGAAGGTGTTCAGAAGTCCGTACTTGTGTGCAAGTTTCTGGTGGATACTGTTGCACACTTGATTATGCCTGTGAAGATACTCCGTATTGGCCAGTTGTTCGCATCCGGAAGTAATATGCTGTATAGTCTCCGATCTTATATGGCATTTTCTACACTCATCTGTTTGTAATGTTCCGTCATTCATTATAAATTTTTTGTAGTTGTTTGTAGCGATCACTTGGTCTTGGATGGCCATAAGGAATCCCTCTGTTTCTGCGAATAATTCTCCTTTCATCAACCATTTTTGGAGGCTTCTTTGTCGATGTGTGGTTGTTTAATCTCATGGTGATGTCGTCCATGCAATTCCTTTCTTGACCATTGCTCTTGCTTTTCAGTATCTGATAGGAACGGTAGATTCAGCAGGTCATCTCTGGTAGCAAGATTTAGTGGTGTATATCCCCTATCAGCCAACGATACCACTCTATGGAGGTCAGAAGTGAAAGCTTTTGCAGAGAAGAATTCTCTGAGATTTTTTATCTGTTCGGTGTGTAAATTGACAACATCTATTAATCCGCGTCCTCCTTCTTTCCGCTTCAAAGTTGTTCGTATAACAGACGATTTTGGATGATGATTGTTGTACTTTGTCAGCATCGTTCGGGTCTGCCTTTGAATATCATCCAGTTCTGTCTTAGTCCATCTGATTATTCCAAATGAGTATAGCAACACTGGAATGGCGTAGGTGTTAATTACCTTGACTAGATTCCCCGAGTTCAACATCGATTTCAGCACAGACTTCAGACGCTGACTGTATTGTGAACGAATCTTCTCCTTTGATTGTTTTTGGTCTAGCAATCTGGCTTGTTGATATCCCAGATATTTGTATGTTTCGCCATCTCTCATGCACTGTATAATATCACCGTTTGGAAGTTGTGTTTCACCATCTATCACTTTCCCTCTTCATGTTCAGGGTCTTACATTTTTCAATCCCGAATTTCATATGAACATCTGCCGAGAACTAACTGACAGTTTTCAGCAAATCATCGAATTGGTGTTCGCAGCATATAATTTGATGTCATCCATATACAGCAGGTGGGAGATTGTATGATAATTCCTTTCTGCTTTTATCCTAAATCCGTATCCTGTTCTATTGAGCATTGAGGACAATGGATTTATAGCTGAACAGAACCATAGTGGACTCAAAGAGTCTCCTTAAAAATTTCACGACGTATGGGTATCTCGTCGGTTTTAATTGATTTATTGTTCATGTTGACCTACAGAGACGTGCGCCAGTGTGTCATTGTTGTCTTCAAGAACTCTACCAGGGCTGGGTGAATTTTGTATATCTGCAATACTTCAACAAGCCAAGAATGGGCGGTACCAGTAGTAGTGGTAGTAGTAACTACCACCAGGTTCTTTAAGATGTGAGTAAGAAAGCTTTACCTTCTCCCGTATAATTGGACCACTCAAGCCACTCTTTTTTAGTTGCGATCTTCGATTCATAATGATAACGCCACCTCTATTTTTTCTATTTCTGTATCACAAACAATTTTTGCTGTCAATGAAGTTGAAGCTACTGATGTCCTTACTTTATCTTCGGATTCTCCAAGGCGTAAATGATCAAGCATTTCTATTTTCACTTCAAATGGTAACACTGATTTTTTTTCGTACCGAAAAATCATTATGAATTAGGAAGACAACGGTAGAGACGTATTGCCCGATTACAATTTTCGTAACGAATAGAAAAATGAAACAATAAAAAGCGCAAAGCAACTTTCACCAATGGGCGGAACGTCTAATTTGTGGTATTTTACGAAAAACTTTATGCATTGAGTAATGAGGTCGCTTCACTTAAACATTTTACTTGAGTACAATCTCAAATAAAATGACCGTGGTGAACGTGGCTCATGTCAAAGGAAAAGCTGAACCAATACAGGGTCGATATGATTTAAAATCATACTTTAAGCATAGTAGTAATAAGGTATATCTGTTGTCGCAAATTTTGGAATCGGGTTGCATTTTTTTCATCCGCCAATAGTGAAATCGTAAATGTTGGAACTTGTTGTCAGTTTTAATGTTCCACAATGTTCTGTGTAGTGTTATGAATTTCGACCACATTCTTACGTTTGGAAATTATTTTAAAATAGCAATAACACTAATTTTGTTCGTCTATAGCTTTTCATTAATAAAATGGCAATTAAATACTCAATCGAAAATATTGTGAATTTATTCCTCATTCATCGTGAATGTAAACAAATAATAAGTCGAACTTGCAGAACATTCAACACAAACTACCAGAATTTACAACCAATTTGCTGAAAATAATTTAGAAAATTACAATCAATTTTGTCACAAAATACTGTTATTACTATTTTTTCCTAATGTCAGAATGAAAGAATGGCAATGTCCAGAAATACTTCTGCATGCATTTTGAATTTGAATATTGTTCACTGAAGTTAAACAGTTTTTAAAGTTTTTTTTCAACTCATCTATAAGCTCAAAATAGGCCTTACTATGGTTTTTTGCGCAGTAAGATGAATTTTAATGCAGTTTGGCGCGTCGGATTAAAGAGAATCTCTAGAAACTTTGAGAACTAATCTAATGATGAAGAAATCCCAAATTGCATTTATGCATATGAAAAATGCATGCCGATCTCGTATTCGTGTTCAGCTACCTCGAAAACCCTCGAGTGACGTGTGTGAGCTAAGTCTATTATAAATCGTCATAATACTCCATAGGGAGACGTTAACACATCCGTTGCGGGCACCACGTACTTCGTAGACTCTCGCCGAACTCGTATTCGTGTCCCGAGTAACAGATTTGGATTAATTTTCATAATTATTTATTTATTTTATTCAAATTGTCTACTTCAAAATGAAAGTGTGAAATGCATTTTTCTTATACACAAGCGCAATTTGGGATTTTTTGATCAGATTAGTTTACAAAGTTTCTAGAAATTCCAACGCAACAAACTGCATTTAAATCCGCTTTACTGCCCAAAAAATCGATAGCTCATTGATTTAATGCCTCGACTATATATATAATTTTTCTGTATTTGCTATACTTCACAAAGCTGCCGTATTATAACATCGAGAATCGGACACCCTGCACTGTTATAGCTAACTTAAAACAAGAGATAATTCCATGCAATTCAAAACAATTCAATAATGACTATCCATTTCATTAATCAACCATTCTCTTTTACGTATATTAAATAAGAACACTATCTCAATACATTTCCATGTTTTCTGGTTGCAATACTTCACACTACCATGAGAAAGGTCAATCTATTCAATATCCTTGAAGGGAGTCTACCTTCACGCGCTATTCAACAATTTCAGTTGCAGCTGTCAGAAAATAATGTATTTTGTTGCTACATATTAATTTATATAATTCACAATATCTATGAATATTTTATGAAGAATTATTTTTTGACTTATCGAAGTTTTGAATTATTGTTATGAGGAAGAATTTTCACTTTCATTCATTTATTCATCTCAAGGAAAGAAGAGAGAATTGAATCGCTCAATAGCAATTCTGATGATTGTGTTATGGCACATGATATGTGCCTAATATTTTATTACGATTTCAAAGCCGTGTTAAAATTTCTGTATTATCTCTAGTTAAGAAAATAGGTGACATGGCCCATTTTACTTCAAAATTGATCATTAATTCCTCAAATTGAAAAAACTTTCGTTTGTAAGATTTTCTTGCAGATGTTATAGTTAGTGAGCTGTTCTGAATGCTCCAACAATAGTCAACCATATGTGTGCTTTCCTGTAGCCTTGATAGCGTTTCTCCATAGTACGAAGGTCCTAGTGGATTCGCTCGCCCTGTTCTTCACTTAGATCCTCAAAATTAGCAGGAAAATAGTCTAGAAAGCTATGAAGAAAGTTTAACTTGATGCTCATGTTATATCCAAGCATTTGAAAGACTGATTAGTTATTCAACGTATTGAGAATATTCAGAACTATTCTCATTGCCCAAAAAATTCTGACCTAATCCAACGAACTCATTCCATGAATTTTTCCAAATCTATGTCATAGTTTGCGTGAAAATTATATCGTTTATTAACGTTTTAATCAGTGGCCCATCAAAAATTTTCACTTTTATATTTTCTGCACTCAGTTTAGGGAACTTTCAGGACAATAAATGAAAACAATTCTCATTTTTGTCAGGAGATTTAACAAATTATTTAATGGGCCTTCCTAATTTTAAATGCAACGGAGGTAACATTATGCGATTCCTTGATATTGAATGTGGTTTATCAGATTTTGGTGTCCCGAAATTTGCGCTTCCCGAGTAGGCCAATCCTTTTTAACCCAGTGTTGATTTTTTACCTCTACTATCCCACAAGCAGAGAAAACAGGGATGCTTCGTGAAAAAGAGAAATTAGACCATTTCAACACATATGAGCCAGTTGTTTTCTGTTCACTTAAAAAAATAAAATAAATAATAATATAAAAGTAATTATCATCTTTACATAATACAAAATCATTCTTTTCGTCAAATATATAATTATATATACATAAAAATATTTCACGACGAAATTTTTTGGAGCGGTAATAGCAGCTTTATAATTCTTTTTGTTACTAAGTCTCTTTCGTTTAGTATAGACGCTAGGATTTCTTGAGATGACTTTTACTGTCTAAGATCTTCAATAATTGATGAGACAAATATCTTCCGCGGTAAACTTCGCGAGGAGACTACATATGTAAACTTGAAACAAAAAGAATTATTCAAAAATCCGTAGATCAATGAATAATCCTTCCTGACAAGAGCTAGTTCCCAAATCTGCCCGCCATGCACGCAGCACCCAAGAGCCACAATAGTGCAACTAAGCAGCATTCCGAGTAACGAAGCGGCAGGCTGCAGTTTCGTCCTTATTAGGAGCTCATCAGTTTCACATATCGCTTCTCAGCATCCTAACAAAGGATGTAATTGTTCGTATCTTTCTCGAAGTCCGGTAGCGGGTTCACCGTCTCGGTCCATAGAGGGCGACTCTCGTACGTATGTAAGAGATGTGTCCTTTCTCGGATCGATAGGGTACCCCGATGTAGCTTGTTAGGATGCTGAGAAGCGATATGCGACACTGATGAGCTCCTAATAAGGACGAAACAGCTGTCTGCAGCTTCGTTTCACAGCATCCTGCTTAATACACTATTGTTGCTCTTGGGGGCTACGTGCATGGCAGATTTGGGAACTAGCTCTTGTCACGAAATATTATTCATTGATTTACGCATTTTTGAATAATTCTTCTTGTCTCAAGTTTACATATCTTTAAGAATGTGATTTAAATCATCTTGATTGAATTAGTTCGGCAATTCCAGGTCACATTCAAAGTCACTACTATCAGTTTTCGTCTCAATGTCAATTAACTTCTGCTGTGAAACATTAACTGGAGGTGGAGTAGAAGTTCTCAGTCTCAGAATTCGTTTATGTGCCGATTGTTTGGAAGGATATTCCTATTTGACTCCATTTTTTCAGTTAATGCCAGTTATGTTCACCAAATAAAAGTAGCATCACCAAATCATTGGTGGTTAACGGGTTTTTCCAGATCATAGCAGTTTCGTACAGGAAAATTTTTCTTTTCTTATTTGTCCATAAACTTAGAAATTCAACGCACGTTTTCAGTTTTTCGAGGAATCCAAGGCTTGCCAAGAATTTCCAGAGGGTACCCTAAGTAGGTTCTGTAAACTTCACTTACGAACTCTGTTATATTTAAACGGTGTTCTTTAAATACAAATGCTGCACAAATTAAACCAAAATGATTTGGAACATTCTCACAAACTCTTTTTGACGATTCCATATCAAATTATAACTAGTTAAACTAATATTGTTTTGATTATCAGCAAATTATTACGGTGATTAAGTGTTTCTTTAATAGAAGCTATCAAAATTCATTTTAGAAAACTGGGTTGAGTGACATGTAATTGAAAAGCTCTTTTAATCCATTATTCAAGAATAGTATCTCTATGAATATTACCACACAGAAAATTCAGACACACCGAAAGTTTGTTTTCCAACGAAAATTTGCCGCCCCTTGATGTCAAGAAAGTCTAATTGTAGCGAAAAAAGCTGAAACACGTCAATTCTCGATTGAAGAGAAACCAATGTCTTAGTTGATTCGGACCATGTGGAATCAACCCCCTTCCCTCAGTAGCTCATAAGTTCACATTCATTATTGGGAAAGTGAATCGAGTGATATTTTTAGAGCGGTCGTTTAATTTTATCTTTATGAACGTTTAATATCATACAAACAGTCCAAATAAAATTTTCCCACGAAAATTTGCCAATGCTCAAAATTAAATTAAGTTCCCAAAATGATCTCAACCAACATCAATTCAATGGAACAAATCTAATTCTCTGCTATCATTCTCACGTAACGATTCTTGTCCTCCGCGCTTCCAAGTTTAAGTTCTCAAGAACATATATCAATTCGAGATATTGATAAACATGAATGCTTTGTAGTGAACGCACAATTTTTTTTCACAACCATCTAGAAACGATAAATCTGTTTCTTTGCGCAATACTTTAATCACTATAGTCGTTTGTTTGACAAACGTTCAAAAGTGTTTATTCAATCGCAGAGAGGGTCGAAATTTTTCCAAAAAAAAACAGATAGGGTACCAGTATGAATATATTTGATGAATACAATTTTAAGAAAGGGTTCGGTGGTTAACGAAAAACATGAAGTTCAACATATAAGTGGCAATTTTGGGCAACCCACAAATAGAAAACACTACTTCCTTCAGAAAATTATCAGATGTATATGGTGTATCAGCTTCTACAATCTGAAACTAGTTCATGAAATAAACGAAGACGATCCTGATCGCCGCTTGCAATTTTGTGAACTTAACAACTTAGGTGCTGTTGTGGGTAGTAAGTTAATTTTACATGCTGTGAACCAACTCAGAAATTGATCCCCTTCAATTCAAGATTGACGTGTCTCAGCCTTTTCCGCTACAGTCAGTCTTTCTTGACATGGAAGGGGTTAAAAATTTTCGTTGGAATACAATTTTTCGTTGTGTTTGGACTTTTTCTGTGCTTTATTGAATGTTCATAAGGATACTATTTTTGAATAGAGAATTAAAAGAACTTTCCAAAATATGTTACTCGACCCAGTCTCCCCATAATAAATTTTGACTGCTAATCAAGCGTTGATTTAATATGCTCCAACCAAATCAGAAATTGGTCCCCATCCAAATAAGAATAGACATGTCTCAGCTTTTTCTGCCAAAAGCAGTTCATTTTGAGATAGAGGGGGTGGCAAATTTTAGTTGGAAAACACTGTAGTGTTGCAGAATGGCGGATGCGCCCAACAAATTTTTAAATCCACACATCTAAGGCTCTAAGCCGAAATATTTGTTTTCATGAACGCTCTGCCATGGGACTTCATCTGTTCATTAAAGGAATAAATCGTCTAACAAATTGAAGGGAAACAAAAAGTCTACCATTAGATAATGAATATTTAACCAATTGGAGAAAGAAGTAGATCCTGATAGTATCAATCATATCACTACCATACATATTCCTATCTTAATACATTCTTTCAAAAAGTACCGTGAATCGGTCAATGAAACACGATGATATGTGTCTTTCAACCAAATTTATTTTATCGTCTTCAAAGTAGGCCCTTCCGAAAAAATACATTCACGCTAGCGAATGATCCATTCATCAAAGCTTTTTCCGGAATCAACTTCAGTTCACGGTGCGAATTCTCTATTATGTCTTTTGTCTATTCACAATGGGTACCTCGAAGTGGAAGTTAGATTTTTGGATAGAGGAAAGAGTCGGTCGTAGCCATATCAGGTGAATTCGGGGAAAGAATTTCGAGTGCACAACACCGCGATAATCAAAGAAAACAGTCAACATTACCTTGAATTTTATCGACTTTGACGTGGTTTTTTTTATTTCGGTTCAGTTGGAAGGCTCCATTCCGTTGACTAGTTTGCATGTCATACTCATGATTCCATGTCTCATCACTTGTTACACTGCATTTTATGAATGTGTGGTGGAATTGATTTCTTCTAGCATGTCTTTGAGAGTTACAATTTTTGGAAAAAATTGAGGTCTTTTGGAACTGATCGATTAAAATGGTACGAATTGTTTCGTGAGACAGAAAGTTCATTGCCTATCTTTCTCGAACTCAATTGCCATTTCCTTCATTTTATCGATGTTAACTTAAGTTGAAGATGTTGATGGTCGACCAGAGCGAGGCAAATCTTCCACCACATCTTGGCCGCTGTTGAATGCACTGTACCACTCATGTGCACGTGTCTTACAAAAAATGGATTCACCGTAAGCCTTTTGTAACACGATTCGACACGCAAAATTCTATATCCAATACAAAATTTGAGACAAATTCTTTGTTCTATATTTCTAACCTAACCTAGTTACTGAACTCGAATCATTTATAATTATAATAAAAAGCAAAGGTCCCAGGTAACTTCCCTGTGGGATACCAGAAGATACATATATCAAAAAAAAATTAAGCTTTTTATTCTAACGGTTTGTGAACGAGACCTAAAATGACTTTTGAACCACTTTGAAAGTTTACCAACAAAACCCACTGCTTCTAACTTTGCATCCAAAATTGAATAGCTCAGTCGATCAAATGCTACAACCAAATCAGTATAGACAGTATCCACTTGACTTCCCTCCTGAATGGTCCCGAGTAAGAACTAAGTGAAAAAAACCAGGCCACAGTTGTTTTGCCCCTGAGGAAACCATGCTGTTCACTTATGATAGCCTGACTACAAGCAAAAGAGATTTTGGAATGAACAAGGCTCTCAAACAGTTTTGGTATAGCGCTCATTATACTGATTGGTCGGTATTTTTTATGTCTTGCTTACTTTCAGGCTTGTGAACAGGAGTTACAAAACTTGTTTCCCTAGTTAATGGAAAGTAATTTTCCTGCAAGGATCTATTAAATAATGAAGTGAGAGGTGGAGCTAATGATTCTGCACAAGACTTAACTAGAATACCAGGTATGCCGTCAGGGCCAGCACTTAATATGGGTTTCAGATCATGAGTTTTTGTAGCACTTCATAATTTTCCACAAAACAATCTAAAACATTCAAGCAAACATTATTGCCAGAGTGAAAGACGAAGAGAAATGATCAGCAAATAAATTGACAATGTCTTGTCCACAAGAGTCCTGTTTACCATTCAAATACATTACATTGGGGAAAGAATTATCATTATTTATACGATTTACAAAACTACAGAACTTTTTGGAATCCGAGATGATCGACGATTCACCAATATCTATATAATCATTGTAGCATTTGTCAGTTAATAACTTACACTCTGATCTCAATCTAGAAAATGTACCGTAGTTTTTGGGTGTACCGTATAATTTGAAATTTTTATGACCAACTATTTTCTGTTTGATGAGATCCTTTAATTCCGATGAGAACTATGCAGGATACTGAGATGTCTGAAAGACTCCTTTTGGAACGAATGTGTCAATGCTTTGTCTTGTGAAACTCGCAAACCACACTTGTGAACACTGTGAACAAACTAAATGACAGATCGCGTTCAAACTCCGCGTCAGTATAGAAAACACTTGTGCTAACTCCGCAACCATAAAAATGTTATCAATCGTTTTAAGTAGATTTTTCAAAATATCAATTGCCCTTACTTTTTTGACGGAATGTATGATTGAAAGAACAGTTAATTCTCAAACTAAATTCTTTGAGGAATTATTTAGAATCAATTACAATTAAATCTCATATTTGGAACATTCGTTATTCAATTTGATGGAATGAAGACTAGAATAATCCAGTAATTTCTCAATGTCTTTGAGTTTTTAATATCATTCATTGAGGAAAAACCATTAAAAGTTCCTAAAACCTTATTGAGCTTACTTATCTGACAATGCACTCTAATATTTTCGAACTTATGTAAGAATGTGTCCAACAAATCAAAGTGTTACACAACCTTGAAACTCTTTCAACATCTTTTCATGTAACTGCGCTTTGTTAGACGAATAGCAAATATGGAATTTTTTATCAGCTTAACTCAAAGGATCCTCAAAGAATTGTCAATTTTAAATGTAAACATAGATGACATTGAATTTCGTGAATTTGCGAGTCCGTGAAAAGTTCTTTAAACTCATCTGCATGTAGCAAGTATCATAAAACGAAATTTTATGCATAGTTCAAGAGAATGTTGCTAGATTATATTATAAAATAACCTTAACCTACCTTAGAATGATGAAATGATTCAAACTGCTAGGTGAGGGAATGATATGCAATCACCAGTGGCGTGTCTAGTTAAAGACATTGATACACAACAAACATTTTAAAAGAACTATTCAGAATCATATTAATTATACCGGATGTCCATTTAGAGCGTAATTGGTCTATAACTTTGTTTCTGTTGAATATATTGAGAAAGTATATGTAGAAGAAAATAAAAAATTCATATCAGAGTTATAGTTTTTGTAAATAAGATTCCCTATATTATCTGCTCTACCTACTGGAATTGTCTTAGAATCTAAATTATTCTCATAAACCCATATATCCATGAATAATAAGTGCAGGGCCCTGCAACCATATGTGCAAAGTGTGACACGGGCGCCATCCTTTAGGGGAGCCAAAAGCCAGGGTCCAAAAAAAATATTAAAATAAAAGTTGATAAATTAAATAGGATTTGGTATAAATACACACGAAATTTTATTAGTATATCATCCAGTGACTGCCGATTCCTATGTTGCGAGAACATGTCAGGCGGCAGTTTCTTGATTTTTCCTGTTCAGACATGAATAACGCCTGGAGCGCTATAAAAGCGATGCATCGCCATAGGCGTTTTTGAATCAGTTAGTTCACTGGACCGTGCAACAAGTGAATGAATACAAGTAATCTTATTAATTTTTACATATAAAGTTATTTTTATTTTGTCAAGTGTGGTGTTGTGTTGTGTAATATTTTGTTTACTACTTTTTTTTCAAATTAAGTGCCGAATACCTGCTGACTGCTATTTCTACGGCTATGATATGAACTGGTAAGTGTTTCCTACTTTATACTATCAACATTAACCCTATATAGGATACTAGTTATAATAAATTTTTTAGCCAAATATCTTTTTATTGATTGAAATTTCTTATGCGAGTTTAAAAAAGAAACTGGTTTTATCCATAACTCGCTTAGTTTTTATGCTCTTGGTCTTTTTAAAAAACCATTTTGTAGTGTTTTTTGAGGGCTATAAGATCAAATTAGTTAAGTATCTTTTTTGACTTCATTTTTGAAAGGATTTAAGCTGAAAGGGCTCGAACAAATTGCTTTTTACTCAAATATGCAAACTTTAATCGGCCATATCTTACTTAATAATAATCTGCCCTATAAATGGTTAAAAACTATTGGCTACTTAGTTAACTTTTAATGAATATTTCCTACCCTACCCACATGGTGCTTATTATTGTGGTTACTTTAGAAGTTAATTCCTAATTCCCATGAGTACTAATTATTTATTTGTTGTCCCAGGATAAAATAAAGAGACCTTCCGGTGCGAAGTTTCGCGAGCAAAAGAAACTGAGACTACAAGAAAGGGGAAAAATGGTTGGATCTTTAAAGCATTTCTTGCAAAACAATCGAGATTCCACGGAGACGATCGATATTGGTGCGACCGAATCGTCCGAATCTCAGGATTCTAAATCCGTAATATCAATAACCGTGAGTGGACCATCTGAAATTTCAACAGTAACATCAGGTCCTGCAACAAGTAGCAGCGATTGTAGCAGCAAAACAGCTTCTACTGATGCAGAGCCCGATGAAGCAGTTACACCATCCTCGTCTACAGCACTTGAACAATCCATTACAGGTAATTCAGCTTGTGTAAAAAGTTCGGTAATGTCAGCTACCGAAATACCTGCTGCAAGTGACACTTTCGATGAAGGCTGTAATGAGGCTAGTATCGATATAATTCCGTCCGGCCCCGGTTTGTGGCCCGAAAGAATCACCAATGATATGGCTAGAATATTAGTTAAACGTAGTCCGCCCTTGATAGAGATCAGTTTTAGCTTTCCTAGTAATAAAGATAAGAGAAAGTTTTCGTGCAAATACTTTGAAAGAAATTTAGCAAATTAAGAAAAAGTCGAAAGGGCTTGGCTTATTTACTCTTTTTCTAAGATTTTGTATTTTGTTTTGGTTATAACTTGTTTTGTAAATGTGAAACTCCTAACGCTTTGTGTGATACAAATGGAGTATCTGATTGGCAACACTTGTCTTTGCTAATTAAGAGACACGAAACGTCAATTTAATACAACAGTTATGTAAACACTTGGGTAAATTGATAAAAAATGTTGGACACATCTATGACTGTTAATGCTCACCATCTGCGGATTTTAGAAACGGAAAAAATATCGGCGAGACGTGTTGGAAAGAATTATTGCGATTGTTAAGTATTTATCTACACAATGCTTGGCATTTCAAGGTTCTTCTCAATTGCTTTTCGAACATGATAATGGAAAGTTTCTAAAAGCTGTTGAGATGATTGCCTCGTCTGATTCAGTGATGAGTATAACTCCCAAAAAATCTGTTAAAATGACTCATTATTTAGGCGTGCAAATACAGAATGAAATAATTGAATTATTGTCGTCCAAAGTAAGAAATAATATTTTAGAAATGGTTCGCAGTTCAAAATATTTTTCAATAATATTAGATTGTACACCAGACACTAGTCATACTGAGCAAATTAGTCTTGTTCTGAGGTATGTTGTCCTTAACACCACTTCAAAAAAGGTTGAAGTTAAGGAAAGTTTTATTGCGTTTAATCTAATACTGGACTCTACAGGAGAAGGGATATATACATTTGTGATAGAAAATTTGAAAAAATTAAATTTAGAATTAAAACACATTAGGGGACAAGGTTATGACAATAGGACAAATATGAAGGGAAAACATGTTGGGCTTCTAAATCGCATTCTTGATGCAAATCCGAAATTACTTTTTGTACCTTGTGCGGCTCATACATTGAACTTAACAGCAAATGACGCTTCTAAGGTGTCAGGTGCTACAATAAACTTTTTTAATCTTGTGCAAGAGTTATATAATTTTTTTTTGTCATCCACAAAAAAGGGGTATGTTTTGATAAAAAATGTCCCCAGGTTAAGTTTAAGGCCTCTAAGTGAGACAAGATGGTCCAGCAGAATAGACGCAATAAAGCCCCTTTAATTTTATTTAATTGAGGTTTGCGAAACTAGAAGTGGCTGAAGATAATTCCTTTCACACTGATGCAAGACATAAAGCGAGTTCCCTCTTAACGTCTGCACAAAATTTTCAATTTATTTGTGGAATTATTATTTTGCATGACGTTTTATTTCATAGAATAATTGTCAGCAAACAAATGCAAAGTGCTACAATTAATATTAAAGTATGCCAAACCTACATAAAAAAAATAAGTAATCACTTCCAGCAATATGGATCTGACCAATCATTTCAAGAAATTCTTGTGCAAGCGAAAGAAGTAGCATCCTCTCTCGAAATTGAAGAAGACTTTCCACCATTACCAACAGTTAGGATGAATTATGAACGAAAACTGTTTGACTATGAACACCGAGATGAGACCCCTCATGATCCAAAAACCGCCTTTAAAATTAGTTTTTTCTCAAAAAATATAAATCAACCTATAAGCTCTCTAAAAGACCGATTTGACTTATTAAATGAGTATGATAATATTTTCCGATTTTTCAGCGACATATTCGAATTAAGTGACAGCGATCTTTTAAAAAATTGTTCTATTCTTGAAGAGCGACTGACAGATCAGGATAATAAGGATATATACTCCAATGATCTGTTTAACGAAATTAAAGCGTTAAAGTTGTTTTCATTACCTGATGATACTGATCCTTTAAGTATTTTACAATATATATTTGAAAACAATTTAATCTCCACCTTTCCAAACGTAAGAATTTCACTAAGAATTCTTTTGACATTGCCTGTATATGTAGCTTCTGGCGAGCGATCTTTTTCAAGGTTAAAAATCATTAAAAATTATTTAAGATCGACAATGATTCAAGAAAGATTGTCTGGGCTAACAATATTAGCAATTGAACAAAAAATTTTAGACGGTATGAATTTTAGCGATGTAATTAATGAATTTGCAATAGCAAAATCTAGGAAAATATCGCTACTACAATAGCTATCTTTTATTTTTCTATCGCACCTAGACCTAGCTATCATTTTTGATTCTGAAACGAAGTTCCCTAGATATCTGTTATTATTAGAAGTATCTGCATATATCTTAAATATCTAAGTATAAGTAGAAAGTAGTATATATATATATATATATATATATATATATATATATATATATATATATATATATATATATATATATATATATATATATATATATATATATATATATATATATGTAGACATTAGGCAATATTTCTGTTATTTGTTCCTAAAAAATGTGTTTTCTAGTTTTAGGTTATTTTCTATTATTTATAAACGAGTCAACGTGTCAGTATCCCATTATTCAAGTAAATGTTTTAAAATGGGTGTGAACAAGAATTTATTTTGTTATGATTTTGTTTTGTTTGTTTCATTTTGATATTTTAGTCTTCAAATAAATATGACTTCTAAAGTTCAGTTTTTGCTTCACTTCAAGCACTTACCTACCTCCTACCTTCAGAAAATAAATAAAAGAACATGATCCAAAATGCCGTAAGGGGCGCCAAAATCTTTTTTTGCACACAAGCTCCAGTAGCCCTCACGGGGGCCCTGAATAAGTAGTTGTTGATTTAGCTACAAAGGGTGTTCTGTAATGAATGAAAATGTTTATCATCAATTTCTTCTTATTCTTAACTCTTGAGAGGAGTGAAGAACGACTTCCTAGCCATCAATAGTCGCTATAGTAAAGCGGTAAAAAGCATTAAAACATACCCAGCCGCTGATATAGAATCAGACCACAATGTCGTAGTTAAAAGATTTCACTTGAAACTCAAAAAACCTCACGCCCATGAATATCTAAGAAACTTAACACCGACAGTTTAAAAGAACCAGAAATTAGGAAAAAATGTACGAAAATGCTTGACGAACGGTTGACAGCTATGGAACTGTTAGATAAAGTGGAGGATTTTTTTGGACCAGCTCTGAAAACATCGTTGAAAATACAGAAATACAGCAGATAGGATATAGAAAAGATGAAAAGAAGCATGAGTGGATGATAAATTAAATTCTTCATCTGATGGAAAGAAGACGAGAGAGTAAAGGAAAGTCGGATTAAAAAACATACAGCGAACCATCAAAAAAATTAAAATTAATCGAGACGAAAGAACTGTGGCTCAACAACAAATGTCGAGAATTGAGGAGCTGAGGATAAACATGATAACTCCAACCTGCATAAGAAGATCAGAGAAATGGTAGGACCAAAACAACCTCATAATGTCCCCAGACTATTTGATTAAAATAGCAGGCTAGTAGTTGAAGAAGGACAAAAAGCAGATATTTGGAAATCCTATATAAGTGACCAGCGTTCGTTAATATCTGAAGAAAAGGTAATGCTGGAAGGACCAGAGATACTCAAAGAAGAACTGAAGGAAGCCATCAATCAGACCAAAAATGGCTAAGCTGTAGGTCCTCATGAGATACTATCGGGCATCGGAAGTTTATAGATATAGACAGGAGCAACGTTCTTCTTTGTTTGTTCAATAAAATATATGACACTGTAGTAGTACTATCAGACTGGCTCAAATCCACTTTCGTAACGATATCTATGAAAATGAATGCCAAAGACTGCAATGATTTCCAACTCATTAGTTTGTTGAGTCATACACTGAAAATATTTCTTCGGATGATACACTCCCAATATGGAGAAAATAGATTTGGGGAATACTGCGAACGAGTTCGGATTTCGAAGTGGACTTGGAACACGAGAAGCGTTGTTTTCGGTGTACGTACTCGTTCGAAAATGTTCAGACCAACAAAAGGTAGTAAATATCTGCTTCATAGGTTTCATGAAGCATTTGACGATGTCAAGCAAGATATTCTGGTGGAGCTACTGAAATGTATAAATCTCGGTATGAAAGACATAAATATCACTGTGAAGCTCTACTGGAACCAAAGTGCACATCTAAAGATTGGAAATAGAATAACTGGTGATACAAGAATAGAAAAGGGCGTGAGGCAAGGGTACATATTATCCCCACTCCTTTTCAACCTTTATTCCAAAAATATTTTCAGGAAAGCCCTAGATGAAGTAAAAAAAGGAATCAAGGTCAAGATACGATTCTCTTAGCAGATAGCCCAAATGATCTACAGTTCCTACTGGATAGAGTATACAATGCAAGTAGACAAATATTACTCAATATTAATATCTCCAAAATAAAAGTCATGACAGTTAAGAAGACAAACCTAACTATCTCATATATATCAAAGGAAAACTAGTTGAACAAGTAAGCCGTTACAAATATCTTGGTTGCTCTTTCACAGAGGACTGGAACCAAGATTCCGAAATCAGACAAAGAATAGAGATCGCAAGCAATAGTTTCTTCAGAATGAAATCTGTAATATGCAACAACACCATCTCACTCAACACAAGATGGCGAGTCACACAATTTTACGTGACTTTTGTATTTTTGTGAAGGATGGACTCTGAAAGCCGCAACTATTTACCGAATTGAGGCCTTTGAAATGTGGCTGTCCCGGCGAATACTCAAAATTCTTTGGATGGACAGGGTTACTAACGATGAGTTCCTCAAAAGAATGAACAGATCCCGTATGCTCCCGAAATCAGTACAAAATCGCAAGGCAGTCTAGTTCGGTCATATATTTAGAAATGGTGAATACGATCTACTGCAACTAATCATGGAAGGAGAGATTAAACAAAACGAGAACTAGGTCAGAAAAGATTTTCATGGCTCAAAATCTTGAGAGAGTGATTTAATATCAGAAATGCAGAAAATCTCATTAAACTGGTATAGAACAGTGAAGAATATAAGGTGATGATCGCCAACCTCCATTAAGGAGAGGGCACATAAAGAAGAAGATGCTAGAATTTTTACTTATTCTTATGAAATTTCGCACTGAAATTCTATAATATGGTTGAATTAGTGACAATATTCAAGAAACTTGCACATTCTCTAAAAATTGTTCAAAGTGATTCTCGCGTTATTGAGATTGTCCGGAGTAACATTATAGCATGAATCTTGAATTCTTCACATCATATCATCTTTTGTGATAATTCAAATCAGCCAAAATATTTTAAGCAAATTTCACTTATTGAAATGTATTCGTTTTTCTTCACATATTTTCAAAAGATATAGAAGAAAAGTATACCAGTTTTCTGTATTTAACAACTGATAGAAGTTGATTGTAAATTTCACCTAATTTTGGGTTAATAAGTTCAAAAATTATGAGAAACAAAGGGTGTCGCATTTAACGAACATAACTTTGCTAAGAATTTATGTAATAGAACAAAATCATGTATATTTGAAAATAATTTTTAGGACATGCAGCAAATTATAATTGGACATTTTTCTATATGCACTTCTCCAATATATTCAACACGAACAAAATAGACGCCCAGTATGATAGTTTTCATGAAGTTCTGGTTTTCATTTTTACTTGACAAAGCAATTCATCCCTGAAGATGTTATTTCGGTCCGCCTCTGGTTCTTCTTATTCTAATTCAATTTACAACGCATTTGTTTTTCAATCAGAGAGGTTGAAGTTCCGGAAATTCACTTTTAATATATATAATCTACATGGAAGAAGTAATGTACCATCAATTCATTATTAAGTCGTTAGAATCTTTATTAAAATAATTAAATAGTACCGGAAGGTATCAGTAAAAATAACTAAAAGGTTAGCATGAATTCCTGTAAGCTATCATTTTGGAAAAAGCTATGATTCTAATACCTTAAATTCATGAAACGCTTTCAAGACCGTCTAATTACCTTCAGTAATCTATTTGTATGTTGGTTGAGGATGACCTCACATTAACATGATTCATTCTAGGTCAGTACCTAACCATGACATATACGTTTAAACGGAATGATTTGAGAAATTCATTATTCTGGGAAAATTGCGACATATACAAAATCATTTATTGATCTTATTAACGACATCCTTGAATCAAAAGCCCCGGGATGAAAGACCCGGAACGAACATCCGGATTTGAAGAATTCGGCAGGTTATTATGATTGATAGTTGTGTTTGTCTGTTATTTCAATCATAATTTGATACCAGTTACAATATGATAATTTTATTTTTATTTAGTCGATATTTATTATCAAATGGATGATTAATCCCATGTTAATATTTCTTTAAAATTATTATACACTACGCTAAGAAATTCACCCGCAATATCAATATTTCAAATTTCTTTTTTCATAGACTACCTACTACTGTCTTCAAAACGCAACGTCGCCATTTATTTTGAAATATATTCACTTTTCTTCCAAATCAGTTTCATCTCCTTCAAAATAATCCCCTCTTTATACAATCTACTCATGCCAACGAATTTTGGTATAAATGAAAAAATTCTATACTTGTGTTTTCCACTCGTATCGAATTTGTTCATTTTAACCTAGTTTCAGAATGTACTAGAAAAATATAAACAAAGAACAACAACTTTTTGATTAAAGATGATTTCAATGATAGTTCCAGTGGATTTGCTTCCTCAAATCGCCTGAAAGATTCAGTTATGAATCTAAATTATTTTCCTGAAAACCTATTTCATTTTTCATTATTAGATGAAAGGTATATGAAAGATTCCTTCAAAACATTCTACATAATATACGATTCAACATTTCTACGAAAATGGATAGATATATTCACATCATTATTCAATAAAATCGCATGATGGTTTATGATTGTAAAAAATGAAATTATGGAAAATTCCTTCTATTGGAAGTATTGACTTTAAATGCTTGGTGTTTTTTATAAGGCGAATCTACTTCAAGTGATTCCTGAGCTAAAATGAAACGGAAACAGCAATCTACTAGAAGTTCTGCCTGAATTTTTATATCAATAAAGGCACTAATTCCAGTACTTCTTCATTTATTCACCTTTCTAGAAATCTGCTTCTCCTCTTCGTTTTTAACATGCTTTTATGAGCTTCACCTGTATGTATCTATCTATACAGTGTGTTGATACAGTGTGTTCCAACGAAAATTTGCCACCCCCTCTATCTCAAGATGGACTAATTTTAGCGAAAAAAGCTGAGACCCGTCAATTTTTGACTGGAAGGGGATCAATTTCGGATTTGGTTCGAAGCATGTATAATCAACCCCCTACCCTCATCAGAACCTCAGTCAAAGTTCGTTATAGGGAAAGTGAATCGACTGACACATCTTTGGAGAGGTCTTCTAATTCTCTATTTAGAAATAGTATCTTTATGATTATTTAATATCACACAGAAAGCCCACACAACCAGAAAATTTCATTTCAATGAAAATTTACCACCCTCTTTATGTCAAGAAAGACTTAACGGAAAAAGCTGAGACACGTCAATTTTGGATTGAAAGGGGAACAATTTCTTAGTTGGTTCGGAGCATGTGAACACGACAACCTACTCTCAGCAGCTCCTAAGTTAAGATTTATTATCAGGAAAATGGATCGAGTGATATATCTTTGAAAAGATCTTTCTATTTCTTCAGAAAATGTATCTTTATAATTGTTTAATACGATACAAACGTCCATACACAACAAAAGATTTCTATCATATGAATGTATGACAAAGCTTAAAATTTCGAGGGAATGTAATAATTTGGGATATTGATAAATTGTTCTCTTCACAGCCATCTTGTAATGATAAATCTGTTTCACATTTGTCATTCATTTTCGCAATACTTTTAATCATAGTCGTCGTCTGTTGGACAAACGTTGAAATAGGTTTATTCAATTGATGACTCAATTTATTATCAAAATTATAGTTGTGCCAGAGAAATGACAAGGATTTCTGTGAACTATCTAGAAAAATAGTTAGGACATCAGTATGATTTATATTTGATGAATAAATTGCTAAATAATAGAAAACATGAACCTCAACAAGCAACTGAAAAGGCAGTTTTGGTCCTCCGCCAAATAGAAAACACTACTCTATCAGAGAATTATTACGTTTCTCTGGTGTATCAGCATCAACAGTCTACAGAATCGTGAGACAACACCAATTCCACGTTTATAAAGTAAAACTAGTTCATGAAATAAACGAAAACGATCTTGATCGCCGCTTGCAATTTTGTGAAATTTTCAGTGAAAATATTAACAATAATCAACTGTATATACTACTTTTCTGATGAGAGTACTCTCAATGGTGAAGTGAATAGGCATAATTGTTGATATTGGAATATACAGCATTATCATGTACTGTATATACTACTTATCTGATGAGATTACTCTCAATGGTGACGTGAATAGGCATAATTGTTGATATTGGAATATACAGCATCCTCATTGGTTCACACAGACATACACGCAAACTACTCACAATTTAAATGATTGAGTTGGAATTTATGGAAACCCTATTGTTGGACCTTTCTCCTTTGAAGGTAATGTCGACGAAAATACTTTCAGTTATTGGAAGGAGTAATGAATCTCAGGCTCACTGAAATTGCGGAAAATAATGAATCTCTTCCAGAGAACTTTTGTTCAAATACAAACGTAGTGTTTGAACTGTCTGTATGATATTGAATTTTCATAAAGATACTACTTTTCAATGGAGAATAAAAAGACCTTTCCAAAGATATGCCACTCGACCCACTTACCCTCTAAACAATTTCGACTTAGGTGCTGCTGAAGGTAAGGGATTGATTTTACATGCTCCGAACCAACTCAGACATTGTCCCCCTACCAATCAAAAATGGAAGTGTCTCACAGAGGGGGTGGAAAATTTTCGTTGTAACACATAGTATATCTTTGAAACAGAATCTTCAAACGTAGTTTGAACCCACCTTAAGATATCACATACCATTGAAAGTTTGCACACTTTCCAGGGACTAACGACGATATAATAATAGCCTGAAAAACTCAAAAACGCTTTTACAGTAGGTTCTTCAGTTTTTAATAATTGTGATGGAAAGACAACTCGATAAAATGAAATAACTTCCAGAGGTTTAAAAATTCAATATAATGATTTTTAATACAGAAAGCAAGGGGTACACAATATCAGTTGTCAATGATGTTTCATTTAGTAGCTATTTCTAAATATACAGAGTGCAGTCATTAATTTCCACAGGAAACACCTCATCAAAGACCATGGAAAACAAACCTATAAACATATGTCCATGAGTCCTCAGTTTTCGAAATACACTATTGTAGTTTTCAAGGGATACACCTCCAACTGTCAGAAAAGGATTTTTTCAATTATTCATTAGATGTGTCCTATAGTGTAGCGAAAATGTACAGAGTAACATTTTCTTCTAGGTAATTGTGTAGTGTTTTACTGGTGCTTTATGAATATTTATTGGAAATATCTTTCTTATGTCATGCAAGAGTGTGTTATAAGAAACTTCATATGACCCTGACAAAATGGAAGAAAGCTGATTCATAGTGGTATCTCCCAGTTTCTGCAGAACCTTATGAATATAATGTTGAATCGCAGATTATCGATCATCACTTCAACTAATTCAAAAAACGTGTGTCATCTCATGTAAATATTATTTTCTACTTCAAAAAGGTTACGATTTCGAGAAAATTTCAGGAGACAAAAAAAAATCAAATTTGTAAGAGCAAATATTTCTGAAAATATCAGTGGCGCACTAACAATGATTTCGATGGGGTTGAATGACCTTGAAAAAAAATATCACCTTGTAAATTCTTGCGTCTAGAGAATGGAAGATTCTTTCTTTTCTGCAAATTGTAGCTGAATCCCTTGAAAAGTACAAGAGTCTCTAACAGAAACTTCAACACCCTGTATAATATAATAAAGCACCCCACGCATTTTGTATTAAATTTTTTTTAATCACTTCACTGCTCTTCTAAGCCTTTTGAAAAAATTTTTTATTTTATCAAATTAGTTTCCTTTCCATCACTGTTAGATAATTTATCTATAATTGAAAAATATTTTGAGCTTTTTGGTTCGACCAAAAAAACCGTGTTTCTCAATTTCTTAAACCATTCATTCCAGATAAAGTCAAGGTCATTTTTTTTCATTTACTTTCTTCACTTATAATACAAAGTATCATTCGAACTATTAATTACATCATATAGATGGAATCGACCCAAGGCGTAAACGATCAAGCGTTTCTATTTTCACTGTAAGCGGTAACACTGATTTTTGTCGTATCGAAACTCGTTTTTCAAATTTTTTAGGCGACATGTTAAATTAATAAAACAACGGCAGATACGTATTACTTGATTACAATTCTTGTGAAGAATGGAAAAATGAAATAATAAAAAACGCAAAGCGACGTATACCAAAGGACGGAACGTTTAATAAGTGGTATTTAACGATATACTATATTGAGTAATAAGGTCACTTTACTTAAACATTGTGTTTGTTACATTCCCAAAAACTCCGACCGCTGCAGAGGCGGCTTATGTCAAAGGAAAAACCAAACCCATACAGCGGCGAAATCATTTAAAAACACCTAATTTAGGTGGTTTAGTAATAAGGTCTATTTTACTTTTTTACTAGGCCATTTAACGACGCGTTCTCAAAGGATACCGAATCTTTATTATTCATACATATATAGACACAACCAAATTTATATGGAATCACTCGGTATTTCACATAATATTTTTAACCATGGATCTTTGACTACTTGTGAAGAATGAAGTTTCTTGTTGTAAAAAATTGGATAGTATGATAAGGAATGTTGAGATATCACCACATGTTTGGGATATTGTATTCAGTCGTCACTGAGATCTGAAACTGTGAATTTCAAAATTTAAAAAAGCTTATAATCATAATTGGAAATGCCTTACATTGGATTTTCCGTTATACAGAGGGGTCGAATAATTGGTCTCGTTGAAGAAGGGGTGACACAGTGGGATATAGCGGCCACAATGGGGGTATCACAGGGGTGATTTCAAAAACCTACTCCCGATACGTGGAGCTACAATCTGTGCAAAATAGGCCTAGAAGAAGTCGTAGGAAGATAACTTTTGAAGAACAAGACCGCTTTTTGTGCCAAATTGCAAGAAGAGGCAGTTTCTGAAAGCAACAGGCATCAGTGCATCAGTCGAAATGATACGTCAAAGACTTCGTTCGAGGGGTTTATACAGCGGAAGGCCATTAAGATTTCCAGAGCTAACCAGACGACAAAAAATTAACAGACCTAATTGGTGTATCGAGCACCAAAATTGGAATATTGAGAACTGGCTAAATGTTTTTTTTTCGGATGAGACCAGAATTGGTGTTCGATTAGATGATCGCCGGATTCGGGTTTTAAGGTATCGTGGAAGACAAGCTAGACTCAGAGCAGCAAGACAAATTTCGAAATACCAAGTGGGCAGTGTGATGTTTTGGGATGGCATTATGCAGGGAGCAAAACAGATTTGATTTCGTTTCCTGTGAGTGTAACGGCTATAAAATTACGTGGACCTTGTGCTAGAGCCCATAGTGAGACTCTGGTGAGGTGCCTACGGTGAGAATTTCACCTTTATGCTAGATAATTGTCCTCCCCATACCAGCAACCTCGCGGGTAATTATCTTGATACAGAGCGAATTGCTATTTTGGACTGGTCAGCTGGCTCTCCAGACCTAAATCCTATTGAACATTTATGGGATGATCTCATCATAATCTCACAACAGCTCATCCAAGCCGCCACAGAAGAGTGGCAGAACATCACCCAATAGTGTGGTCGAAAACCTGATCCAAAGCATGCCTAGACGAATTCAGGCTTGTATGAGGGCAAGAGGAGGTAATACAAGCTACTGAGGTCGAGAAAAAAACACCTACTCTGTGTGAAATCAATTTCCAATTTTTTTACTACATGCGGAAAGAGTCTCTTGTTTGCTTTTATTTGATTCTTTATTAATATAAATCTTGATTTATTTCCTTTTTCAACTGGGATTTCTCTATCACGCAAAGAGATATTTCACTTCGAACCAATTGCTTACTCTTTATAAATCCCAAATTCGTCCTGTTATGGTATGGCTCCTATGTATGGAGTTCTGGTCCTAAACAAAGCTTGAAACTCCTGGACTCCATCCAAAAGAGAGCAATTCGATTAATCGGTGACGATGAACACACAGATTTAATTCCACTATTGGAACATCGAAGAAAAGTTGGTGAGCTTTTTTACAGGTGCTTTCATGGAAGATGCTCTGAGGAACTTTCTACGCTTGTTCTACCGCTTGTTTCTATTTTAAGGCAAACTCTTGCCAAACACAATTCGTTGCTGAAATAGAGACACCTAGAACGTCTCTATATCAGAAGTCCTTTTTTCATAGATTGACAAAACTCTGGAATTCCCTTCCATGTAACGTATTTCCTCATGACTATAACCTGTTAGCATTCAAGCGAAATATCATCCGTCTATCTTTTTCAGGTACTCGTGGTATCGTCAAGATACCACGAATAACTTTCAGATAAAAAAAAAATTGAAATATCTCAAAAAGGATCAATTCTAACAATCCTTCGAAACTTCTAAAATACATGAGGTAAATCTCAAAATATCGGGTGATTCCATATAAATTTGGTTGTGTGTGTGTACCGATTAGATCCGCGAATCAAGAAATCATGTTGGAAGCGCGAGTAATGAACTTCAGTGTATTTTTCACCAAAACATTAACACATCTTTCTTTTTTCTAGATTATTTGTTGACAATGCGTTGATCTTGACCTATTTTTGTGGAGATGCGGTATACATTGTGGTTATCGCAGATTCTTTGAGTCAGGTAAGCTGAATGATCTTAATCAACAACGTTTACATTGATTTTTTTTCTTTTTTGAGACCCATTCTTTCCCCTTTAGAATACTTGTAACTGATTTATTAGGATTGACTCATTGTCAACCTAACACTATCCCAGTCGTCTCGACCAACTAGTACTCGTGCTTCCCGTTTAGGTTGGTGCTAAGAACATTGGGATGAAGAGATGGGGGTCACAATTTTCTTGGACTGTCAAAGAAATAACTTTTGGCTCCGAATATTTTTTTGAGTATCCCATACGTACTCGATTGGGTTCAGGTCTGGATAAAGAGCCACACGCTTCAGTAATTGATCACAATACACTGTTCATCTCAATTCGAGGCAAATTCGAAGATATGGGTGAATAGCAAGGCACCCGCAGCAGGCTGGAAAAACTGTTAGACCTGACAGAGAAGTTGAAATTCTACCAATTGTAATACTTTTGCTTCCAACAACATGTTACTCTACAACGGTACCATCGTAGTCCGAAATAGATTGGAAAAAAAAATATCAATGTTCTTCCCTGTCCATCGTGCTTACCAGAACTGAATCATGTCGAGAATGTGTGCAGCACCCTGAAAAAAAGGCAAATCTTTCATCAATCAAACTTGAGCTTCCTGAGTTCAAGGAGCTTAGAACTAAACATCTTATTATTTTTCTTTCAAACACCTGTGGTTTTTTGTTACTTTCAGATACTTCACTTTTACCAACCGGATACACAAATCCACGAAACTTGGTTGATCCTCGGAGTAATGTGTGGCCTCCTCATTTGCTGTCAAATCCGGCCCCTAAAGTATTTGGTACCTTTCTCAGCAATTGCCAATGTAACAATGATGGTCTCGTTTGGAATTACATTTTATTATATGATAATTTATACAGTAAAGGATGAAGTCCAACCAAGCTATTTAACTAATGGTGTGAAAGATCTACCGAGATTTCTGGTAACTGTTATATTTGCTATGGAAGGAATTGGAACCATAATGCCTGTGGAAAATTCCATGCTGAAACCTAATTTTATTGGTTGTCCGGGTGTATTGAATATTTCAATGGGTATAGTTGTGTCACTTTATGCTGCCATGGGATTATTTGGATACTATGTTTTCGGAGCGACTGCGCAAGGAAGTATCACATACAATTTACCAAATGAAAAGTAAGTTTATATATACCAATTCTTATCTTGTATTTCGAAATATATATCCTATATATTTCTTATCTCGTAGTGTCTGGAAAAATTTTTCAAAACATGACAAATGACCGTATCTAGGGGACATCTTTTGAGGTATACTTGAAGCTTTAAATATCAAGAAGAATATATAATATAATATAAGAAAGAACGCTTCAACCCCTCAAAATTAAATAGAGCGTTTCCCTATTTGCAAGCTCTTCGAAGCTTTTTTTAGCCATCTTAAATATTTTAGCTATTCTCATGACAAGAGGTGAAATAGAAATCAAATCAGTGTTTGTTTTGAGAAGAATCCTATCGAGGGTAGTTAACGCCTGTATTAACTAATAGATTTACTAACCTTGAGATTTTAAGTTAGGAAAGTAGGTTTTGTTGTAGTGTTTTTATACACAACAAAAATCTTGAAAAAATTCTTTGTTTCATTTGAATTGCAAGTTTTTCGAATTCAATGAAAGAAATCTTTCCAAACTATAAAATCTGTCAAAAAGTACCGGAAATTGAAGAAATCTGCTTAAAACGATTGTTGTTGTTGAGTTGGCATAACTGGTTTCTATACTGACCCGGAGTTTGAACACAATCTGTCATTTAGTTAGGTCACAGTGCTCGATTTTGTTGTTCTTATAAGTGTATTTTGCGATTTTCAATGGAAAAATAGCGAACGACGAATTCGTCTAAAATTTCGTAGCAAATAAAATTTCTTGTGCAGAATCGCCGAAAATATAACAAAAGTCTCACGGATAATCGACTTCATCAAAATCATGTGCATATGAGTGGTACAGTGTAGTCAACACCGGCTGAGATGTGGTGGAAGATTGGCCTCGCTCTGGTCCATTTTAACAATTTTCTTTGAAAATTGAATCGCGAAAGCTTCGCTAACGACATGCTAGAGGTAATTCCGACTCCACATTCTTAAAACGCATTGTGATGAGACATGGGTTTATATGTTTGACATGCAAACCAGTCAAGAAGCTTCAGAATGACGCCTACAAACTCGATCAAAAGTCAAGCTAATGTCCTCGAAATTCTTGCCAGAAGGTCAGTTCGTAAATAAAGAATATTACCTGAGCGTTATGTGGCGTTTGCACTACGATAATGCAAAATGTTACCTGGCTATCATTGCGAATGAATTTCTGAAAACTCAACATATGTCATCGAACAATCACCGTATTCACCTGATATGGTTCACACAAACT
This sequence comes from Cryptolaemus montrouzieri, assembly GCA_013387265.2. Classification (NCBI taxonomy): domain Eukaryota; kingdom Metazoa; phylum Arthropoda; class Insecta; order Coleoptera; family Coccinellidae; genus Cryptolaemus; species Cryptolaemus montrouzieri. The sequence continues at coordinate 27,008,944 of JABFTP020000001.1, forward strand.
TTTTTCTTTTTCCAAAACTGAGATTATCACTTTTAGGTAACCGTTTCGAATCGATAGAACATGTAGAAGAGAATTAGAGGCTGGAGTCCATTTCGGAAAAAGCTGTTCTGGTGATTGGATTATTCGTTCACGTAATTGTATAGTTTCGGAAGGGCCTTATTTGAAGGCAATACAATAAATTTGGATAAAAAACAAATATTTTGTGTTTCATTGACCAATACTTCTCTGACAGAATGTATATACATAAAAAGGAATAACTGAAAACGTTTACTTTCTAGAAATATTCTCCGCGAAAATTGATACAATTCGGCATTCTTTCGAACTAAGTCGAGAAGGCTTATTCCAATCGTTTGCATCAACATTGAAAATGGCATTTAGGAAGGTATCAACAGTTTCTTCTGAAGACTGAAACCTTCGACCACGCAGTCCGTTCTTGATTTGAGGAGGAATGATGAAATCAGTGGGTTTTAAGTCTGGACTGATCGCAGGCTGATATAACAATTCGATATTTTCAGCCGTCAATTACAGCTCCTTAATCGCGTTTTTTTATATTTGTATTTTCTCTATTCGCAGATGAAAAAAATGCGACCCAGTTTCTATGTACGCCTGAAGTATGTTTTTAAAACGAAGATGAAACACAATATATTTTATACTTTCCACAATTTTATAATCACAAACACGACCGGTTTTGACTGTCACGTCATTTTCAAGTGGTCAACTACAGGGATCGAACCTATTTATATAGATACTAGCCTAATTACAAATTTAGTAGTGGAGAGGTACTAATGTCCAGCAGACTATTAGGAGTGATCGCACTTGGGTTTTTCAAGAGGTCAACCACAGGGAACGAACCTACTTATATAGATACTAGCCTAATTACAAGTTTAGTAGTGGAGAGGTATAAATGTCCAGCTGACCATTAAGAATGATTTTACTTGAGTGATAATACCACTCCACTACTACATTTGTAATTTGGCTAGTATCTATATAAGTAGGTTCGTTCCCTGTAGTTAACAACTTGAAAATGACATGACAGTCGAAACCGGTCTTGTTTGTGATAACAAAATTGTGGAAAGTATAAAATATATTTTATTTCACCTTCGTTGAAAATGAATTTCCATAAAATAAAAAAAGGATCAATATTATTACTCATATGTTATAAATGATATCGCCGCTGCATTGGTTCGGCTTTTCCTTTTACCTAAGCCTTCGTCGCATTGAACCAGTGTTGTTTACAAATCGTTAAATTCTCGTAATTTGAATAATCAAACCAAAAACGACCTGCCAGTGTTTCAGCATGAAGATAAAAAAAGTGTGGGTTACAAGCGCCATTTTAACCTGTTTTGAAACAAATGTTGCGACCATCTCCCTATAAAATTATTTTATTTTATCAAAAGGGCTTTCAAAAGACAACAAGATCTGCTTTTCTTATTATCTTAAACTTCAAGGTGACTATATTTGATGGTTAATGCTCGCAGGTGTTAACTACCCTCGAAAGGCTTCCTTTCAGAACAAAATTTAATTTGTTTTTCCTCATTTTAAAAATCTCGAAAATAGCCAAATTATACACATTACCTTGTTTGAGATTAAGATTCGTTTATGCAAACAAGACTCGTCTAATATACTCTTCTCGTACACCGTTATAAAGAAGCTATCGCTCGACCCTTTTACTCAATTTTGAGGGGGTGAAGCACCTTCTCTTAGAGGGTTGCTCGACAAAGTCTCAAATATACGAAAGAAAATGTCCCCAACCAAATAAAAATTTATCTATTCACTGTGGGATAAAAACTATACAGGGATGAGATGGAACATATTTGTAGTAAATAAATTTGAATTTATTTTTTTTTCAGTTTGGCCATGGCTGCAAAGGGTTGTATATCAGCTGCAGTTTTCTTCACTTTCATGCTGCAATTCTACGTACCAATGGAAATTTCTTGGAGAAATATGCATGATTATTTCTCCCCGAAATATTACAATATCATACAAATTATCTGGAGAATTATAGCAGTAATATTCATCACTGTCATAGCTTTAAGTGTACCAGATCTCACAACAATAATAGATTTAGTAGGAGCTATATTCTTTTCCACCCTTGGACTTTTCATTCCAGCTGTGCTGGATATAATTGTCAACTGGGATGATGGATTGGGCTGTTTCAACTGGAGATTATATAAAAACTTATTTATAATGTTTATAGCTGTGTTTGCCTTGTGTTCTGGTACTTATTTTGCAGTAGATAACTTAATCACTGGAAGCAACTAGATGAACAAACTGCAAGTTACTTGCTGAAATGCTTTAAACTATGTGATTTTAAGAACAACCCAGTGATCTTCAGTTATTGCGACGGATTTTATTTGCCATCTGTTCAAATGAAACAAGTTGCACTGCCATTTTCCATTTCGTGTCCGATGAATCAAAACTAGAGATTTATTGAATGAACTGGAACAAATCTTACTTAATCATATTTAATTAAATAGTTTTTGAATAATCAAACTATAGAGAATGAAGTTTGTGTTTGTATATATATCCAGGAATAATACAAATTCCCACGGCAGATAGTTCTCTTTTGAGAGTAATTCAAATATACGTCTTCACTATTTTTATTATCAAAAACTACAGAAATAACACATTCATCTGCAGATATTGAGTATTTAAGAAATACCATATTATCTATTAGACCAGTGGTACTTATTTAGCCACTGTATACCTTTTTTTTACCCACAAAATTACCGGTACTAAGTGAACTATACCCAAAATATTAAACAAATCTTAAAGCTTTATTCTTTGAAACTCAATTTCGCGTCCTGTTTAAATGCAAGCAAAGAGATATTGTTTACAAACATTTTTATTACATTAAAAACGAACACACACACACACAATTTAAAGAACTTGAAGCGCCTACTTTAAAAAAGATTAGTGAGAAGGGTGAGCTTGTTTTCCTTTGCACAGTTCATCAAAATTAGGTTCTCACTAAGTTAAATACAATCTTAAATTATCTTAAACATTTAATTTGTTTCTAGATTTACTTTTAAGATAGGTTAAACTTGAGAAAGCCTTTTCACATAAATAAGTAGTGGAAAACACAACAAAAAAATTTAACAGCAGTGCTTGAAAGTTATTTGTATTCCTTCCCAATACAGATCAACAAATCCAATAAGGTGGTACCAGCAGTCGAATATTTATTTTTCTGCGTTGGATCACTAAGACTTCATTGAGTTGCTCTTTTCGAAAGGTAGTCAGATTAGTCTACATATCATCAGCATCAAAGGGGTCACGGATTCAGTCATACTGTTTCTTTAAAAAGGGAAATTACTCTCTTATGCGGATCTTCAGTGCATTCAAATGCTTGGCCATTTGAGTTTTGAGTTCAGAGAAATCGAATATGTTCTTCTTATTATCTTGCCCAAATGTATGCAGTCTATCAAACGGCTCGCAATTGTTATTTTCTATTTGTTTGATCTTTTTTACCATTACATCAGTTTTCTTTCCCACATAAAATATATCAGAAACACTGCCCAGCATGGAAGCCATCTTCGAAGGCCAATCAAAATCAGTAAGTACAGAAAACAGATGGGATTTGTGTTCGGTAAAAATAAATTCAATTCTTTGTGAAGTTCAAATACAAAACAATTCCTCGAGAAAGCCATCGTACCTAAGTACGTGGTAATAAGTTGTCATTGGGACTCCCCATATCCTGGCTAGAATTTTGAAATAACTAGATTTTTGTGGCCTAGTTTTCAGAATTTTCACACTATGATCAATGACATCTTTAAGTTCATCAGTGAAATGATGAAAAGTACATAACTTACACCTAGTTGAAACCTTTTTAAAATGGCCTACGGACTCTGTAATGTGACCGCTCATAGCCTTAGCATCATCCATACTAGTGTGGGTCAAAATAGTGTAGAAAATACGCACTGAACAAACGTCATAATATTAAATAACACTACAACTAAAAAAAGTATTATTATAGTAAAAACATTCCAACAAATTTTTGAACATAAAACTTCTGTAGGAGTTACTTTTATAATAGAAATTCAAAATTGTATAAATTTCCCGAAACTAATAAATTGAATTGAAATTTTTCGAATTATTGATCAAAAACTGGAAATATTGAAAGGCATTGATGATTGACGATGTATATGTCGTAAACAATTAACTGAATCGAAAAATCACAAGGACCAGTTCTGTAAAACAGTAAATTTTCTACAAAATCATGAGTTTCATGATTCATAATGATTTTCTTCCATTGAGTTATAAAATTCATAAGAAAAGAAAAAATTACCTTCCAATAATCAAACTTCAACCGTTAATACCTTTTAAACGATTAGGTTTGTGAAAAACTTGTGAAAGGCTTTTTGTAGAAAATTCAATTTCCTACGAAATCTATGAAACGATATATTTTTTTAAGTATGAGGAAGCGAAATATCAATGATAATAAGAAAAAAATAGGAAACTGTAAGGCAGGAGACCTTTCCGTTACAATTGAGAGCTCATACTTGGAGAGGCTTCGTTAGATGTGTCAATGAGCCTATTTTTCAGAGTACCAATCGCAAGAAAAATATTCGTTTTTTTTTGAGCCACCCTAATCCATACACACTGACTCACAGATTTCCACTCGAGCTGGTTTTCGGAAAAAAAGAATCTAACAACTCGAACATATTTTCTCCTTTTGTCGATGTTTTAAGTATCTTACAAAATAAAATATCATCAAATAGATCATCCTGAAAAATGCCACGTGCAAAAAGGATCAGTTGGGGTAAGCCACATCCGTGATTCCATCGAGTTGTATATCTAAGCAAGGACTACCTCGAATTGTCATACGCCATATCACTAATTCTCCTTGAAACTGTATCATTTGATAATAGAATTGTTTTAATTCTTTTTGCCTTTCTTTCCTAATATGCAAGAAACAATTTCTGCTGCGGCAAAGAGGATTGAGTTTTCTCCAATACTATGGTTTTTACCACCCTTCGCAATCAACTGACTATTTTTGTAGGACACTTCAATTTTGTTCTTCACCAGAAAACTGTTTCATCGTGTTTTTCCCACTTTTGAGATCTTCCAATAGACTTTCAAAGTACTGTAACTCCTTTCTGACTAAATTCTCATGCTCGCTTCCAAAATGGTGTTTTAAAAGAGGTTCCACAGTGAACTCAATACACTGACGTACTGTTCGAACAGGATTGAGTGTCCGCTGAATTACAATACACCACAAAAATATCAGAGTACTGAGACCGAGCATGTAAAAACAGGCAACACAATTGCAGTGCAGTTATACGAGTGACTAGCTGGTCACACTGCCACTATGATGACTAAGCCATAGTGGCGCGCGCACGTCAATGTGTACATGTTCCCACTCTGCTACTCAACTTTGGTAGTAAGAGAAACGAACAAGTACGCTATTATAATTTAAACTTAAGTTAGCACCGCCACAATATGAAGTATTATGGTTATTATTGGAGTTTCTTTATTTATTTAAAGGGTTCTTTTATTTTTTCGTTGGCTGGCCGCGTACCCCCTAAAAATTTTTGCGTATCCCCAAGGGGTACGCGTACCACAGTTTGGAGGCCATTGTATTAGGCAATAGGAGGTATATACGAAGGTGAATTAATAATTTATGTGAAAAAGAAACTACAACTTACTTTTCCCTACTGGATGTCATTTTTTTTACAACCCAAATCCCGTTTTACTTATACACTTGCTTTGGCTATGCTGAAGTTCTTAGATGTCTCCTTCGCAGTATTTCCCAAGCTCCTCTAATTCATTTCGGAAATGACTTAAGAATGTATTAAAAATCTATATTCTATGAGCCATATTTTGTCGTTTAGAAATATTTAGGAGAATATAATGGGTGAGATAGTAATTCATCTCGTAGCTCCCTATGATATGGCCGCTTTGTTTTGATTGGTCTAACAACGATACTTAGTACTTTCAATTTATAGTCCATTTTTTAGGAAAATCAATACCCTCTGGGGCCCTCTACATGCCCGTCGATGGAATCACCGTGGCTCCCTTGGATGTAAGATCATCGACCTCCGCCCCTTATTCAGATTGCTATTTCGTCTTTTTGGTCAATTCAACAAACGCCGCTTCCATCTTGCCTGTAGTTTTCTTATTTTGAAATGCTCACGCAAGATGTTAAGGTTATTTTGTATTCACTATCTCCTTCCATTTCACTACTCCATCGTCCAACATAATATTGTGAATTTTCATTGGAGCGACTGAACAGAGGCATCTTCCGTTCGTGTTCTGCCACAACAATTTTTTTTTGCATTTTTAGCTATATCCCTGTGTGCATGCTGAAAGATAACGCTTCTGGCTAAACTTCAGAATTTTATCTTCCTCTGTAAGTATCGAAGTAAGCTATAGAATGCGACATAAACGGCCGTAGTTTCCGGTAGGGTTTACTGAAAATTCACGCGTTTCTCAGAAATAAAAGAAATTCATTATTGCAAAATATTTTTTTATGGGGATGTAGTTACAAATTCGCATTGTCGGTTGTTTTCTAAAGGGTGTTTCTGTTATCCAGCAAAATACAGGATTAGACTCATAATCTTCATTTTTTCAACACACTCTAGAAAAATCACTTTGTATATCGGTTAGAGAAATTTCAAATATGATTCCAGAATGTGCACACATCACCAGTTTTTCTGACATTTTTGACGTTTTTGTCACATTTCGCATTCTCATGTTCGAATAGTGACAAAAACGGGGTGAAATTACTGAAAAAAAAATATTTTAAAGACAGTTTTATGGTGACGAAATAACTGAATTGTTATTTAAGTTGAAGATAGATATCATTGAAGTCACTGATACAATATCAGCTAAAATTGAAGTCGATGAAATGGCTGCTTCGGCCTTGGAACTTTCGAAATTTCAGAGAGGCACAATAATGAAATACTGAAACTGCATACGAAAAATGACTGAACCACTGAACTTGATTCTTGTACTTCATCACTATAAAACCGTCATTTAAATATTTTTTCTGCAATTTTACCCCGCCAGGTGATGTGTGTACAATCTGGAATCATTATCTAAATTTCTCTAAACGATATACAGGCTAGTTATTCTAAAATGTGTTGAGAAATAAATATTACGAGCCTGGTCCTGTGTTTCCTTGATTTTTTTTCAGCCGTCGATTCGAACAGACAACCAAAATACTTTCTCCAAATTTCTCTAGACTCACTCCCTGGGAGCAGAAGTTTTGAGCATACTCGAAAAAACTTCTCTGTATATGGTAAAGGAAGGCCGAAAAAAGAAATTGGAATATGGCATGACATAGCCTGTGGTCTCTTATTCCTCTGTTTCACCATGACTATTATGTGGCGAAACGCCATGTAACTAACGCTTCTCCATCAAAATCAACTTCTACTTTGCTCTAAAGAGTATACGAATTAATTTCCAAATTCCACGATACCCATTGATTGTACCTGCCTAATGATGAACCACAAGTTTAATTTCATAATTTTTGTTAGTAAACAATACATATTCTCGTATATCAATCATGATCAACCATTTAATATAAATTACTTATTGTATTATTCACTGTAAAGTTTGGATATATCATATCATTCTTGTATATATCCAACACTTGAATGTATTTATTTTTCTCCGAAATGTTTCATTTCAAATTACTCTTAATATTAACTACTTATACCTGTTAGGTTAACCAGAGTTTCTGTAGTAGAAGATGCGAATAATGCTTAATCTATTGAATAGCTCCATTACTTTTGAATCTTGTTTTCATATTTTTTCAGATTGGGAATTTAATGAAGATCGAAATTTTCTTAGCTTTTATTTGTATGATAATTGAAAAGAATAATACGTTTACACCTAATTTTACTCCAATATAAAATAATGTTTCAGTACATGTATTTTACTATAAAATTTTTTTATTTGTTTTTCGAGAACAGAAAAAGCAATCATCTTGAAATTCTGCAGAAATAACCCGTTTCACGAGGGCTTCTACGATAGTATTTTTTCAATCATCCACCTTTTTCTGGAAATCCGCATCCCCTTCTCGTTTTTTCATTTTTCATTAAAACTTTTGTGAAAGTACAATTTCAACATGAAATAAGTGCTTTCTTACTTTACATAAAATCCTTCTCAAACTGAGAATTTTTGCAGAATTTCGAGTTAGCATTTTCCTTTACAAAGAAAAAATTAAAAACCAAATTTTATGTGTCCACCTTATGCAGCAGTATCTCGAAAAGGGAACCCCTAAGAGAAAAATTTTATTCATTGAATCTTCTACATGTAAGCAGAAGTAGATCCTTACTTACGAAACTCCATGTATAATAATAAGTGTCCCTAGTACTTAATATCTATATTTTATGATTGTAGTAACTATGGAAAGAAATTCATGTCTTTCTTTGCGAAAAGGACTTTAATGCAATAGATTATATATTGATAACAGCCCCGATATGTAAAATTGTTTAAATTGTATTATTTTTGAATTATAACCTTGATATTGTTTTGGAAAACTGGGCATATACGAAGTGATATGCATTAGAGTCATCCATGCTACTGCTTTTAGGTTATGTGAGAGTACAAAGAAAGAATGTTATTTATAGAAAAGTCAAAAAATGATTCGTTTTCAAAAGTAAGTGGTAACAATATCGATTTTATTTTATCTTCTTTTCTGGTGTCATAGTCATTAATAAAGAGTGGAATATATGAAAGGCCGAAATGTGAAAATATGTGCATATATATGTTATGATTTTTCGAAAATATATAAAAGATATTTGGAAAAAATGTAATTCATAAATACCATTTGAAGCGGTTTTTAAGCACAATAATAACAAGAGCTCTTAACTAAGAATTTATTGATCGAACTTAAGATTATGACGCTAATCGATAAATATATTTTCACAAAAAGAAAAACTTCACTCTGCATCAACTAATGTGATAGGAAGATGTTTTAATTTTGACAGCACGTTTTCGGCGAATTGCTAACCGAACCGTTTTCAATTTGCCGTACACAATTTTGCCAATTTCACTACTACGGCATTCATTCTCAAAGTTATCAATTATTCCTACAGAATCTGTTAAAGGCTGGTATTTTTTTTTCCAAAGATGAAATTGAATGAGAAATGAACTATAATTTCGTTTGATGTATATTAGACTTCTGTGAACTTCTTTATTTCCTAATAAAGTTTTCTATGAAACTACAAAAGAGGAAGAATTTGATATTTCGTTTATGATATTTTTGTTGCCTTCGAAATTTTCATCGTAAAAAACTGCCGCATGAACTGAACCGCGTTCCCCATCGGGTCAAAACTAGTTGTGGTGGTAGTTGCTCATTAGGCAATCTTTCTTTATATAATTGAATTCGAAGGGGAGTTTTGAGGAAAACTTTCTTTCTTTACGTTGCTTATTAAGTCATTCGCGAGTGTAAATTTTTCTTGAACAATTTCTGCTACTCTGTTAACTTCATGAGCCAAGCATTTATTGTGAACTATATTTTTAAATTTTTTATGTCTTTAGCATACAAGGTGCAGCATCTGATAAAAAAATTATAAATATGTTAAATGGAGCAACGTTTGGTAGGAAAAACTTTGTCAATGCATCTTGAATGAATCTTGCAGCAGTAACATCATTCGCCTTTTCTAGATACTTAGGAATATTTTCTTGAAGTGCTCCAATAAGCAAATGAACTATGTATCTTCCACAAGCATCCGTTGTTTCGTTCACAATACCATAAATGTGATTTTCGCTTATAGATTCTCTGGTAGCATTCATTGTTGCTCTGAAAATACATTCAATGCTTATTTTTCATAATCTAGATTCATATGGGATATTGAATTTACAATATTCTTCCAAGAAAGACTTAAGATTATTGTTATTTATTTTTTCAATCGAATATTTGAAGCAACCAACGCTCTTGATTAAAATGTTTATTATTATTATTATGAGAGAACAATTGTTTGAAAAAATGCTGCCCTTTTCCTCCGTTCCTTAATCTTGCAATAATCGAAACATGCTTGGCTGTTCTGACATGCTGGTCCACGTGAAACTCGGTATCAGCTTTAATCTGAAACAATAAATTTAATTTATTAGAAAGTGTTTTCATCAACTACAAAACTTTGACGGGATATTCCTATTAATGCTTAGATATTTCAATTAACTAGACAACAATAGAAAACTAATCGTTGCAATCAAAAGAGCTTCTCACCTCCACAATTAAGGAAAACATTGAAAGAAAGATGAGAGATATAATGAAGAGTAATCTTTTACTCTACTTACCAGATCCATGGTCATCTCTGGATATGGTTCGATGCATTTCGCCTTAAACTTCACTCTCGGCATTTTCAAACTGTCTTAACACTACTTGATTTCAATACTGAACGATTCGAAATACTTGTTGTAAAAATTAGGGAAAACTAAAATATGCCGCTAATCTATTACCACCTATCAAGTCATTTGAATTGTAGAAAAAGATATGGCAGGTAATCGAATTATAGTTTAACAATAATTTATTCGTAGGACACAAATGTCCTAATGGGGTTTTCCACCGTTTAGTTATTTAAAAGTTTAGGTGATGGATAATGTAGGTACAATTCTTTGATTCACAACCTTTGCAAGGAATATGATCTATGGAATCTAGGTTAAAGCCGCAAATATGTAACAATACCGTGAAATATGGATCTTCGTTCAAATTTGTTAAAGATATGTGGAATATGTAATAATATATAATCCGCTCGTTACTCATCAGTCATTCCTGCAGACTATTCTTCATATTTCTAGATAATCTAGTTGTAGTAGCAAGCATGACCACTTAATGCATAAAACCCTTGTACGTCTAAATATAATATTTCAGAAACATCTGCATTAAATACGTGTAAATTTTTTCAAATCAAATTGACATTTCATCATGAAACTCACTATATCGCTCTTGTGAAGATATAAAAAGAAAATACTTTATCGATTAATATTTGTCCTCATCGAAACCCAAACTGTGATCCTAAGGCATATAGATTAAGTATTTAGAAATTTATTGAAAATATTCGAAGAAACATCATATCTTAATTATCACAATAACTTAATTATTCGAAGTGTATTGAAGCTGTCCTGTGATCGAAATTTGACTACTACATCCAGAATGTAGTCTATTAATCTATTATAATATGTCAAATATGTTTCATTAAGGATAAATTTTTTAACACAATGCAAATATTCATTCCTTTCATCCACCCAACAATGTGTTCTACGAATGTTTGATTCAATAAATTCGTTATCTCAGTTGATTTGTGGGAAGCTGCGCCATCCTATTGAAACCAATTATTGTCAATAACTACAGCATCCGATTGTAGTCACGAAACGTTGATAACATTTAAAGATAGCTAGCATCATCATTCAGCTTAAGAATATTTTTAACATCGTCTTATTGAATTATTAAAAAGAGAATGCTGTTCTTTTCGATAATCACCTCAATACAGTAAAATTTCCTTATTCGCGCTTCCCAATTCCTATATTCGCAGCTAAAGATTTGTTTATTAACGTATCTAATTGGTACATTGGTACAAGCATACAAGCATATGTATTAATGAATAAGACTCGATATCCTTCGTAAACCCGTTGTCAAATGGACTACTAAAAAAGTTAGATAGACCTTGTTACTACTACGCTTGAAGTATGTTTTTAAATGATATCGCTGCTGCATTGATTCATTTTCTTTGAAATAAGCCGCCTTCGCTGCGGTCTGTGTTTTTGAAAATGTAAACAATAAAAATGTTTGGTTAAGGCGACTTTATTACTAAATGTATAAAATATATTGTTAAATGCTATTTATTAGATGTTCCATGCTTTGGTAAAAGCCGCTTTGCGTTTTTTATTGTTTAATTTTTCCATTCGCTGCAAAAATTGTAATCGAATAATGGGTTTCTACCGTTGTTTTTCTAATTTATAATGTCGCCTGAAATAATTGAGACACGAGTTTCGATACGAAAAAAATCAGCGTTACCGCTTACAGTGAAAATAGAAGTGCTAGATCGTTCACACCTTGGAGAGTCGTTTGCATTCATATCACGCTCATTCAATGTTAACGAATCAACTGTACGTCTGTACCGTCAACATCACTATCATTGAAAATTATTCGTGATCCAGCTTATAGAGGAAATAGAAGTGGCGTGGTGATTATGGATCGAAGACCGCAACCACAATAGTACCCCTGAGTGGTCCAATTATCTGGGAGGAGGAAAAACGTCTTCACACACATTTTAGAGAACCTAGTGGTAGTTGTATTGTGGAGGATTTCAAGCATCGAATGGTAGGTTCCATGAATTTAAGGTACGACAATCATTGCATAGCATTAAAATCGTGAGAGAAGGTGTCATTAAACCCCCGATACTTTACAGATCATTGACTTGTCGTGCTTTAAAAAATCAAATTTTTTTGTGTTTGAATTCGGAATTCGTTTCAGTAGTTGAGAATCATCTAAAAAAGAATTTAGACTTTGAATCTGTTCAAGTTTTGGACAATGCAACAGGTCATCCTCGCGAACTCAAAACAATAATAAAAGTGATATTTTTACCTCCCAACATGGCGTCTTTACTTCATCTTATGCACCAAGGAATAATCCGGGCCTTCAAGCTCTATTACATCAGACGAATCTTCAAAATCCTATTGGATAATATGGAATATGATCTTGATATTAATGTTATGGTATGCTGGAAGGAATTTGACATAACATACTGTATTTTATACATAATAAGTAGAAGGACTGAACCATATAGATTGAAGTCATGTTGGAAAGAGTGTGGCGTATTCTGACTACGGAAAATGGCAAAAAATTTAAGCAAATTCAAACTTTAACTGCCAATATTGCAGAAATTGCGACTGGAATGGAACGAGACGTGTTCGAACAGATAGAATCAACTAACATTCAGGAGTTGCTTGAATCGCAAAGTGAAGATTAGACTCAAACCTGCTGGTACGGAATATTAAATGCACAGCGTATTGAAGACGATGCTTCAACAAGCTCTGGAAACGTGACATCTGATTTGAATAATCTTAGTGAAAGTTTGAGAATGGCAAACGAGCTTTGTGATTTCTTTATAAAAATTGATCGGTCTATGGAACAAAGTCTCTTTAAGAAGCAAATTGCTAATGCCACTGCTGATTATCAATCTGAATTGAAGAAGCTTCTGAAAACTGCCAAGCAAGAAAAATATAAAAAATTTCTTTAAACCGTTGCCTAAGCCTAAAGATTTATCAATATGGTCAAAAATTTTATTTTGTCACCTATGTAGAAAGGTATCCCCTATAATCCTGTGTGAACTACCATGCCCCATTCACGGTTTCCGTATTCGCGGCATAATTACGGAACATAGACCCCGTGAATAAAGATCTTATACTGTACTTCGTTAATAATTATTAAACTCTATGACCACATAGTTACTATGATTTGAATCGTGAAAAAGTACTTGTGAAATTTCGGAATCTTTTTCAAATTAACTCTGATTCCTCAAATAAAAATCAAGAGAGATAATTCATTCTGCTTCTGTACCAAACATCTAAATTTGACCCCTGTATATTGTATTCTATAACGGAATGCTAGCAGCATCTACCGGAGAAATAGTGTACTTCAAGATAACATGTTAGATTTCTATTCTTTTGGTCGTTAAATTATTTATTTGACCAATAAAGAGCATAGTACTACCATTTAGTGCAATAGATCCCTCCATAAAGTATTATTATAGAAGATGAAACAAATAACTAGATGGACCTACTTCATCTAGTTTCAAAAACTAAAATATTTTGATTTAAACTTTTCCACAAAATTCACGACTGCTAACAATTTATAACAAATTTCGACAAAGTACATTATTCATTCAATTTTTCTGAAAATTTTAAGGTCACTTTTGTTTTTTGCTCTGCATTGCTTTCTCATTCTTTCCTATCAATTTATGAGTAATTTTGACTTTAAAACCCTTGATTTTTATCAGAAATGTGAAGCAACACTTTATTTCATCACTACAAAAAATACTAATATACGAGGGCTAACCATAACTGTGACAGTTATTTTTATTTATGAGTCGATAAAAATCAACTAATTGATGGATGTCCAAATTACATTTCATCACCTTTTGTTACCAAAAAGTAGGATGGACTGTATTAGATATTTAATACACCTGCTGTTATAGAACATTGATAATCAAAATGTCCAGGAACAGGAATAGTAAATTAAAAACATTCTGTTTATAAAAATAATCAGAAATGATTATTCGTTTCATTATAATAAGATGGTAATAAGACAACTATTCAATTTATCATTTAAAAATGGATATGAGTCCTACTTTTATCATGCTAGTTTTAAGGAATTAATCTTCAAATCATATACAAAACTACAGGGTGTACCGCTTAAAATTGAGGAAATTAACAATTAAAATGCTGATTTCACAAAATTTCGAAAAATTCTGAAAAACTTCAGTTATTAGACGGCACATGTGTGGCACATGATATTAGGTTAATTTTTGAAGACGATTGCAAATACGTGATTAAAACTTCTGTATCAGCTCCTCTTCAGAAAATATATGATATATCCCATTTTACAACAAAACACAACTTCAAAATTGATCTTCTTTTATTAAATTCTTTAATTGGAAAAAACTTTCCTTCGTAAGATTGTCTTGCAGATGATATAGTCAGTGAGATATTTCGAATGCTCCAACAATAGTTAGCATGTGAGAGTTCCAGTACCCTTGATAACGTTTCTCCATAGTCCGCAGGTCCTGGTGCAATCGCTCGTCCTTTACTCCTCTTAGAACATAAAGATTAGCAGGAAAATAGTCTATATGGTTTTGAAGAAAGTGTAACTTGGTGCTTATGTTACATCCAAGCATTTGAAAGTAACTCATTAGTAGTTCAACGTGTTGAGAATAGTCAGGACTTTTCTTGTTTCCCTAAAAATTCTGAAAAAGCCAAACAAATTTATTCCATGCATTTTGTTGAATCTCTGTCATTGAGAAAAATGCATGGAATAAATTTGTTTCGCTCTCAACAAAAATGGAAATTGCAGAAATGAGCGGGCATCTTTGATGGCCAACATATGAGATCATTAATAGAAGACACAAGTTTTACGGGAACTATCTCTGTCATACAGTCATGAGCTCTAATTTTAGATGCAACGGAGGCAACATTATGCGATTTCTTGATACTTATGGTGGATTTATCTCGTTTTGTTTTCCTTGAATTTGCGCTTCCCTTGTAGGTTAATCCTCTTCAACCCAGTGCTGATTGTTGGCTTTACTATACCACAAGCAGATAAAACAGGAAGACATTGTGTTACCACTCTGCTGGTATGAAAAAAATCGATCATTTCCAAATTAACACATATGAGCCAGTTGTTTTCTGCATACTTAATTTTGTCCAAAACCAACGAAATAGATGTATTATCTCCTTTTACTTTAGTAGAATGTGCATCGTTAACGATGCTAATTCATTCCCGTTGTGTAGGAGAGCCAATTTTACAGTCCGTTTGACGAATCCAAGAACAAACGACATTCATTACAAACCTAATTTTGTAATCCCAAAGCAGCCATCAAACCAAGTTCATATTTACAAAAACAAAATCATCTTCATCAAAATAATTTAGGAAATTCTGTTCTTTGGTGGGGTAATGAGAAACTTCAGTTCCTTTTGTTACTAAGTTCCTTTCTTTCAGCCTAGAAACCAGGATTTCTGAAGCGGACTTTGACAGTCCCATATCTCTAATTAGGTCGTTTAAATCATCTTGATTGATTAGTTTCGGCGATATTTCAGGTCACATTCAAAGTCACAATCACTACTATCACTTTTCGTCTCAATGTTAATTAGCTTCTGCTGTGCTTGAGGTACAGGGCAAGTTTTACAGCTCAGAATTAGTCTATGTGCCCATTGTATGGCATTTAACTCGATGTTTTCGGTTAGTGCCAGTTATGTTCGCCTAACAAAAATATAAAAATCATCAGGTTGGTTAACGGGTTCTTTCCAAGTCAATGCAGTTTCGTACCGGAAAGTTTTTCTTTTCTTATTTGTCTATAAACGTAGAATCTGAACGTACGTTTTACAAACCTTTTGAGGAATCCAAGGCTTATCACGCATTTTAAGCGGATGCTCAAAGTAATTTTGTCAGCTTCACTTACTTCATCGTCATATTTAATCGGTATTCTATAAATATCTACTATCCGCAAATAAAACCAAAATGGTTTGAATCATTCACACAAACTTTTCTTGATGATGCTTTATTAAATCAATTATTAAATCAATATTTTGATTAACAGCACATAATTACGGTAACTATGGTGTTTTTTAATAAAAGCTATATCGCGTAAACCAGACCGTTTAAATGGGGGTATATTCAGAATCAGCGACGTCAAATTAGTATACATCAAGTGAACTTAGTCATTCATCAGACGAAAAGTGGAATTTTGTTGTCCAGTGTTTGTTTGTTTGTTCCTTTAACGTGCTCAATTTCTGCATTTCAGCTAATGCCACGCCAGGGAATGCTATCACCTCTCTAACCCGGGAATTTTGCCGAATCTCTCTTGTGTCGAGGGAGGGGATCTTTAATGTACAACATATCTCTGTTAGACAGGATGGCTTTACGTCTCCTCCAAAAATGGACGCTCAAGCGATTCCCAGAGTGCGAATAATCGAACTTCGTAAGGATTGAACCCAGATAACTGTGCACAGAGGACGGGCGACCTAACCTCTACACCACCGAGCTGGTTGTGGTCCTGTGTTATTAGTTCTAGAGAAACTTAACCTGTTTCAGTGTGAGAAATTGGGATTGATACGAAATATAGGCTAACTCTCAAAAAAAGATAACTTTGATATAAATCCCAGTAATGACACACTCTGTATAGTCCCTTTAGACTTCAATAGGTGAAGAAACTATATTAAAATAATTAGTAGTTTGTTTTCAAGTGTTTGTGGTGAATCACTCGGTATAAGGAATAATTTTTCATTGATTAAATTTCCTATCAAATGAAAATTTCCTATCATAAGTAAGAATTAGTATAACTGAATGTTTTTGTTGTTTTCACTTCAGTTTCTCTTTTTTCAAACGAATGAGTAAATAATTAAAACTGTGTTCATTCTGTTCATAATAATTTTTCACAATTTACCAATATCAATATACCAATTGACAAGTATAAAAATCTTCAATATTTCTTCATGAATCATAGGGCGTGCCATTTGAAATAGGAAAATATTAATATTTGAACAATGACAAATATCGACATAAAAACAAAATTGTCTTAGAATAGTTTGATGTAGAATCTCCCAAAAAGTCCCAAGAGTTCCAATAAATTATCAAAATTTCTCGAAATATCAGCTAAATTGTGCACTGGAAGAACATAAGTCTGATATAAAACTCAGTTATAAAACACCCTGTATAGTTTACAATTTTTTGAGAGGTTAATATTCCGTTGTGAAAAACAATGTCAAAAATAGTAATAGTGTGTGAAATATAGGCCGAGGTGTCTTTGTGATTGACCAAGTATAAGATAATTTCTTTTTAATGTATAAAATTTCTTCTCAATTAAAATTGTACTTAATAGATGAATGCAACCAATATTCATTTTGTACTCTTTTTGTCAAATAGATAAATTCTTGTTCAAAGCCAATCACAGGTATTAAAATATATTAAATGAATATAAATTGAATATTAAAGGTACAAGAATAGATCCTGTGGAAAAACATTACTCTCCAATACTTGTACTACAATACTATAGTGAGCAACCATATAAAATTTTTTGATCAGACCATCTTTCCATACAGTTTCATATGTAGCAAAAAGAACCAAGATTAGAACTCCTGCTTTCAATTTGCTCTGAAATCGTGATCCCATGAACGTCGTTGATCGGAACAATTGAAGATTTCTTAAACCATCTTGCGAATAAAATAGCTTCGTTAATTATATAGAAGCCTCTCTAATATTTTGAAAAAAACAGAAAGTATTCTGAAATGAATATTATATTAATATATCACGGTACATAACTATATACTATACTTCAAATTGACTATATTATACATAATAGATAATATCGAATGACTTTCCCACGATTGTTCTTCGCTGGCATGAAGTTGGATTGAGAAAATACCACACCCGAAATCAAACAAGAACTATAAAGAATGAGTCAAGAATGTAAATTCAAACATCCAGCGGGTTAAAACAAGCAGTGGCGGTAAAAACAAAGATTTAGGAACCTCAGGTGGTACCGAATCATATCCCTTGTCATATTTGACGTGGACGTTCTAAACAATTTATCTGTTGAAAGTGGGCCCCACACAATTGAATATCTTGCGACCACCACGGGTCCTCTCTGAGTAAGAAGCAAGTATGCAAAGAATTACCCTTTGACAAATGTTGCAAACTGCCGCTGAAGTATTTAGATCGAATGATAAGAAGAGGAATTTGGCATTTCATAAATAGAAGAGTTGCGGAGGTAGGTTATGCCTATATCCATCCGAGTATATATTATAGCAGAAACGCCCCTTTTTTGTGATAACATCGCCGAACTACGTTTTCATTCAGAGTCGGTTTTCAACACGAGCCATCGATAGCTTCGTTTCACGCATTTATGAGTTTTATTGTTAGAGGTTAAAAGGGACTTGATATACGATACTTGAAAGATGTAGCGTTTCAAATTCTAATATTACGAATTGAAGGTAGAAAAGAGTTTTACGATTTTCCCTTTTGTAGGTTAGGTTAGCATGAATCTGCAAGGAATGTGGTCCTTGTCTTTTAGTGGACATATTCATTTCACCCTAATAAGAAATATACAGGGTGATTGTGTAGGAAAGAGAATGTAAATCAACAAATTGCGACATTAAAGCCATTTCGATGAAATCCTTAAAACAAAGTTGGAAACTATTTTTACATGAGATGTACTAACATAGAGTAGTTGAGATAGCTTTTCTGAAAGGATACGAGAATCCTTGACATCGCGATGTTCAGGTTTTGTACCAAAAACTCGAGCTTTTTGATTAATGCATTTAAATCGTAAATCAGCCATCATTTTATTTCTCCTATGAAACTGTTAATTCATTCATTAAATTTTTCTGTAAAATCCACACAAAAACGAAATTAGAAGGTTTCTGTGATGGTTTTGTTGAGGAAAAAGTAATATTGATATTTTACCCTTTTGACTCAGAAGATTTGATTGGATGTAAAATCAATACCCATACTTAGTTGTACATTTCATGTTTACCCTTTCTAATTGCCTAAACATACATGGTGCTTCAAGACTAATCATACATAGCTTAACTATAGTTAAAGTACACCTAAGGGAGTTCGGCACATAGAATACAGAGTAACGCTATTCGTTTCGATATATAGGCTGTTTTATGGAATTGGATCGAATTTTCTAATCGCAATAACTCTTGAACTCATAGGCCGATTTCCTCGATATTTCGTACCACAAATAACTTAGCTGATGTTGACAATACTGTTTGTAGACGAATATTGAATTCCAGGATCGGACTGAAAAAATTAGTTTTTTCGTCGAAATGACTGAACAAACAGAGTCTACATGACTTTTCGAGATCTCTTGCACACTCTCTTAATCAACAAGAATTGCTCTGAAAATTAACCTACTGCAACATTCATTCGAAAACGGAAACATTAAAACAGATCAACTATTAACAAAACAAGAAATAACTAACAAAAACTCAATCAAAAAACATTTCACAACAAGTTTTCAAATATTGCTCCTACCTCTCCTACACGTATCCTCGAGCGAACTCCCAGATGCCCAACCTTTGCCATTGAAAATCTAAGGAGCCCAGAGTCAGTATTGACAGATCTGTGGAACACAAAATTAATTCTCGATGATCTAGTTATCCAGTTCGTGAATTTTCCAATTTAGTTTCACATTTTCATCAAATTCTATTCAATATGCCTCGTCATACGAACAATCACTATGCTGATATGATGTTGTATGGATTTTGTCGTTGTAATTCTCGGACAGCAGTCAGAGAATATCGGCGACGATATCCACGATCTCTTGTTCCACATCACCATAATAACACCCTAATTGGGCCTTCTATTCTCCCCGACCAATTTCTTAAGGTACCTATACCCGATCTTGTAGACAATGCTAATGTCGACAGAAAAGGAATGCAATTTCAGTATAACGGTGCACCTCCCCATTTCAAGAATGATATTGTGGATTATCTAGTTTCCGCTACATTGGGTTGGAAAAGAGGGCCCTCATAACTGGCCTGCGTAATTTACACGTGTTTGGACTATTTTGTGGGGTTACCTGAAGAATTTTGTCTATGGTGAAGAGATAGTTAACCGGGAGCACCTAATCCAAAGAATTGGGGAATGTTGATTGTATTCAAATCCAACCGGATGTTACTAGAAAATCAGTTCGGCACCTGGCAGTTCGCTCAAGGAAATGTGTACGAGAGCGAGGGGAAATTTTTGAAAACTTCACCCCGCAACTATTCACTGAGCAAGAATAAATACCCCAATCAGCCTCAGCGGTGAGTGCCCGTGAGTTTGAAGAGAAAACAGATAATGGCAGAAGACTAAATTGACTCACTAACTTCTAAATAAAAAAAAAATAAAAGGGAGCCACTAGTTTGATCACTAACTCAAACTAGAAAGTTATATAAAAAACTGGATTGAGGACGCAACAAGCTGAAATGAAACGCTAGAAATAAATTGAGCTGTTTATTAGTTCCTAGTTTCCAATAAGAGAAACGGAAACAATTCAAATAAAATATACAACCGAGTAAAGAGAATAGTGAATCCTTAACTAACCTTAATCCTTATTCTTAACGCCAAATAAAATATAAAACCTAGTAAGGAGAATAATATATCCTCATACTTTTAGATTATTCTCCCTACAAATAATGACCGGCATCAACTAGTTATATTGAATGAAAAATATTATATATAAAAACCAAGAAAAAAAGGCGCTTATCTTTCACTCTATGATGTAGTCTCCCAAACAACGAGGTTCCAACCCTGTAACAACGGTGGTACAGCTTCCGGGATCAATCCTACCACCACGCCGTAAGTGATGACCTCCAACAAGTGTTCTGTTTCCCAAAAATGGTTTATTTGTAGACAAGGAGATTGGTTTATCGTTTGGATTATAGACTGATTTGTGGATTCGTTTGTAGATTCGTTTGTAGATTCGTTTGAGGATTCGTTTGTGAATTCGTTTGTGGATTCGTTTGTGGATTCTTTTTTGGATTCGTTTATAGGTTCGTTAGTGGACTCATTTGTGGATTGTTTTGTGGATTCGTTTGTGCACTAAGTGCCAACATATCTCCTAAATACTCTCATGTTCAGAGTAAAAGAAGGTGCAACGACTCAGCTGTTGGGCGGCCATGTGAGTTTTCCTTTCTTCTTTGTCGAGTATATCCCTTTATGTTCCCCTTACAGGTTACTAACTTCGTTCAATACACTATTTGTGTGATTAACAAACTTAATTTTCTTGCATTACCCAGTTTTAATTCCACAACGGAAATTGTTAAATCGTGAATTCTAATTCAGCTGAATAATTCGGGGATCGACGACAGGAATGAAATGACGGAAGGCAGTTAGAAGAACAAATTTCGGAAAGTTCGTTTTCTATCGGAATTGTTCTGTTCTTTCTTCTGTCCCACCAATTCTGTGCGACCATAGAGTAGCCTTTTATGCACCTACTCTTAAGCAATCTTCCAACCCTTCTTTAATACCCTCAATACGACCTTTCTACATCCACTTCAATCCGTTTAGGTTGACGTCGAGAATGATAACGACTTTCGCCAAGCTTGCGCTTGGCTAAATAACCTACAGCTGACACTATTGCAGATAGAACACAGAACTACATCATGCTCTTTCGTAAAAAAATATTTCGTAAATAAACCACGTAACGTAACTTTTGAACAAAGAATTCGGCGACGAAAAACGAAAACAGTAACGAGAGTATTTTCGATAGAAGCGCTTCTCAGGTCGTCGAAGCCGATCGTCAGCCTCGTAGACTAGGGAAGGATGGGTTACAAAGGCGAGGAAGGGCAAAGACAAGAACAAATGGTATTATTAGAGGGGTCACATTTGATGATAAGTAACCTGTGGGATTGTGCGCTTAAACAAACCGCATGCCAAATTTCGAATACCCCACGGTAAGGAAGACAAATAAAAGGATCTCTAGCACGTCTAACGACCAACAGCGATTCACTAATGAAAACGGACTATCTCCAATACTCCTATACAAAATAAGTGACTCTAAGGATGGCCTACGGGCAGCACCGGTTTGCCGATACGGTAACACCAAGGGAAACTTGGCAGCCCGAATGCACAATAATATAAAATGTATTTCAGCTCTAATTCTTCCAATATAAGGTAGGATCAACGTTTTCAACTGAAGAAAGATATAACAAGAAAAACAAAATGCCAATAGGCTAATTTAACCGTTATAATTTGTGAAATTTTCTAAAATAATTTTTTTGTTAGTTATTTCTTGTTTTGTTAGTGGTTGATCAGTTTTAATGTTTCTGTCCTCGAATGAATATTTCATTTTTATTTCGATTTTTCATCCTCGTGATAAGTTCGTCTTCGATTGATGTCTTTTAAATGATGCATTTAGTATCTTCTAAATATCAATCGAAATCTCTCTAAGGGATTATTTGTGTGGTCAGGCACTGCTTTAATTGACAGAAACTCTTGAGAAGAAAAGGTTGTTGTGATATATCCATTGGATTGAAAAGCTTCCTGAGAGATGACATAGACGCACACTGTATTTTTTTAATAAAGAAGATTGAAGGAAAATTTTCAGAATACGCCTCTGTAATTCTTCCTCCACTTTTTTTTGATCCTTTAACGTGCTCTATTGGACTGACGGCTTTACATCTGCTCCGAAAGATAGACACTCAAGCGATTCCCATAATCCGAAAAATCGCACCGACTTTCTGGGGATAGAACCCAGATAACTCTGCACAGGTGAAAGGCAGCATATTCCCTACGCCACCGAGCCGGCTTCCTCCACTTCATTCTGTGGGGAGAGAATTAGCTGATTGTCCGGGGACAAAAACAATAAAAACCCAATGCTGAACTGTTCGTAGAAAGGTTACATTTGGTGATCGCGAAGTTCTTCCGTAATAAAAAAAAATGAGTTATGCTCATAATCATACCTCAATAAGAAAGTTTAATCAAATGCGACAGTTTTCGCAGTGGGCTCATTTCTTAGAGCTGCATTTCTCGCTGATAAAGACGGCGTGCAGGAATTCTCAAAAAGTCATGTTTGTTTAGTTATTTCGAGTAAAAACTTATTTTTTCAGTCCGACCTTGATATTTGATTTTCATCCACAAACAATATTGTTATTATCAGCCATGTTATTTGTACGAAGTATCAAGGAAATCGGTGTACGCGTTCAAGAGTTATTGCGATTAGAGAATTCGATCCGAATCCATAAAACAGGCTGTATATCGAAAAAGAATAGCGTTACCTCGTATTCCAATTGTCGATTCGAGTACCCCTAGGTGTACTCTAACTACAGTTGAGCTATGTACCTACCTTCTCTTAAATTATTTTTAGCTCGCATCGATTCCGTTACCATTTTATTTGGCGTCAATTCAATATTCACTCATTCCGTTCATACGTTTTCCATAAATTCCATAACATTTTTATTGAACATGCAGCATATTAAGTTCTGAAGTGATTATAACCAGTTTCTTACAAACACACTGTAACTTTCTATATAAGTTTAATACCATCCCAAACACAAACAGTGGAAAGGCACATCCAATAAAAAAACAAGGAACATTGTATTCAAAAGAAAATAATCTGAAGTGTTGATATTATGCATAAAGTGACAGACTGTATAAATTATATAATTGATTTGAATGGAAATACAAATAATTGAAACGGGTGGTATAATTGATTGTGCGGGGTCACGGGGAGCCGGAGGATCGAGGATGAGCAAACAGCGCGTGTTTTGTACGGAATGCGTGCCCCGAAGCTATGCACCTGGTCAGCCCCCTCCAAAGGTTCTTGCGTCTGTTACACATCATCATCTCCTGCAATATCTTATGGCTTTATGTGCATTCATCATGTCCACTTACTTGGTTTATTGCGGCCGTGATTTCTGATAACAATCTCAAGAAACTTGGAGATACGTTGATTGGGACCTGTAATGCGCATAAAGCTATATGACTGAAAAAATTGCGAAGGATTTCCAGGAGAATGCAACATTTAATTGTAATTTTCTTGCAGAAATTATACGAGAAAAATTTTATATTTTTGTTTGATATTTTGATATTTCAACAATGTGTGAAATTATTTATCAGGTGTGAAATTGCATATTGTCGATGAAGTTCTAATACCCCGTTCGTCAAAAATATCAACTTTTCAAGAGGGTGGAGAAATTGTATTATTGAACACACAATTAAACATAATATAACGACTTAATGAAAACTGGCATATCTTTTATCGGGTTTTTCTTGAATGCAATTTTATTATATATTATTATTGTATTGCAGGATAGTATGAATCCCTGTAACATTTCCTGAGCACTTGTTTTTTCTACACCAAAATTATAGATATAATCATTTATAGTAAATACAAAATTATATATATATATATATATATATATATATATATATATATATATATATATATATATATATATATATATATATATATATATATGAGCAAGGCATAAAATACCCAAGTTGTTGGCACTTATCTGTCAAAACTTTTGACAGATTTAATTATTTTTGTTATAAACTCGATTTTCGAGCAACATTTAAAAAAATTGTAGCTCGTAGATCTTTTGCACTAGACACAATTTTTGCTTGGGTGGATAGAAGAGGATCAAGGAATTTTTTAAGCAATCTACACATGTCAAATGTTTATTGCGTTTGATTTTTTTCAATTTGGCCTCTTTCAAACAGCAATAACTCAATTTTTTCAAATTGCACGTGGCAATTTTTATATCGCCATCAGATAAAGCGTCAAATTTCAGATGGAATTGTATAAGCATGTACTATACTCATCTCTTATAGTTCCGAAATAGTTTGGGAATATATTGAATTTTGATGATTTTGCAAGAACTAACAGAGAGAATGCTTTGAAATATTTGAATCAAGCAGCTGAACTGGCTACGCTCACCTGACAGGTGCTTAAAATTAATGTACTTGTCACTTCGTTCATTGGAATTTGATATTTCAACAAGAATTGCCGTTATTTCAGATTGAAAATATCCAAAAAATACAACACATTTGGAATAAAACCACTGGTTATTCAAACGAAAATATATTTATTCTATTTTTAATTCATATTAGAATGTCAAAAAGTAGTGGGTAGAAATTACAGGCAATTCAATAACCAATTTCCAAATTTACCATCAATGAGTAAAATAAAATTTCGAAGCATTAGAAGCAATTTTCTACAATTCGGATGAATAAAAAATGTAGGAACTAAGCGAAAACCAATCATCGAAGATAATTACATTAATACGAATAAATGATAGCAAACATGATAGGAGAAAACTAATTTACGATCTGAATAAATGTTCAATATGGGACCCATTATGCTCGATACACTTGACAGCTCGTATACGAACATGATGAGTTGCCCTCCTAGTTTCCTCAGGATCAATATTACGAAAAGCATTATGAATGCGCTCTAGTAACTCTTCTTTACTTCTTACAGGAATAAGATACACTTCACTCTTGATTTTGCCCCATAAATAAAAATCAAGGGGTGTCAGGTCCGGAGAACGCGGAGGCCATAAATTTGGTCCTTGATTACCCCACCATCTATCCTCGAAGATTTCTGTTAGCTGCCGATCTACAGCTCGTGTTTTATGTGCTGGTGCACCATCCATTTGGTAATAGTAATCCCTCAGAAAGTTAAGTTATGTGGATTGGCACGAAAATACGCTAGCGTATTCGTCCTCGAGAATTGGTTTTCTTCTAGTTTCTATGTATTTTGTTCCTCCAAATTGCAGAAAGTTGCTTCTAATCCTTCGAAATTTTGTTTTACTCATAGGCGCCAAATTTGGAAATTGGTTATTGAATTGCCTGCAAGTTCTATCCACCACTTTTTGACATTTGCCATGAATTAAGAAGAGATTAAACATATTCAGCCATTATATTATCAATGTGGTGTTTTTCGAAAATTTTCACTTCAAATTACCAACAATTCTTGTTAAAATATCAAATTCGAATGAATAAAGTTACAAGTACATCAATTTTAAGCACCTGTCAGGTGAGCGTAGCCAGTTCAGCTGCTTGATTCAAATATTTCAAAGCATTCTCTGTTAGTTCTTGCAAAATCATCAAAATTCAATATATTCCCAAATTATTTCGGAACTATAAGAGATGGGTATAGTACATGCTGGTACAATTCCATCTGAAATTTGACGCTTCATCTGATGGCGATATAAAAATTGGCACGTGCCATTTGAAAAAATTGAGTTATTGCTGTTTGAGAAAGGCCAAATTGAAAAAATCATACAAAACAACGCAATAAACTTTTGACATGTGTAGATTGCTTAAAAAATTCCTTGAGCCTTCTTCTATCCACCCAAGCAAAAATTGTGTCTGTGGTGCAAAAGATCTACGAGCTACAATTTTTTTAAATATTCCTCAAAAATCGAGTTTATAACAAAAATAATTAAATCTGTCAAAAGTTTCGACAGATAAGTGCCAACAACTTGGGTATTTTATGCCTTGCTCAAATGTCGGTTCTAGATGTATAATAAAAAAGGTAGATTGCCATTTGAAATAACAACAACCCACTTCCGGTATAACCAGAAATGGTATCACTTCGAAAATATTTCACTTCAATTGGAAATCGCTAGTTATGACCGCGTATAAAATTTCAGCTTGATATTGTAATTAGAACTCAAAAAGTTTTTAATGGACGGTCCCGGTGGATATCCCTGTATATATATACATTGTATTGCATTCAACAGAAACCCGAAAAAAGATATGCTAGTTCTAACTATGTCAGCCTAATTCTCATAAAAAAATACATCATTTTTGAAAATTCAAAATGACAACCTCATTCTCAAGCGGTCCAAATCTTATCAAATTACTTTTTAATGCAAAATAGAAAAGAGATAAACTCAAACAATCTGGTATCAACAAAATCGAATGTAAGGAATGCCCTTAAGATTATGTAGGTCAAACAGGTAGAAATTTTTTATGTAGGTTCAAAGAACATATATTTTCAAACGAGAAATTTCCAATATTTGAGAAAGTTCAATCAACAAACCACACGATGCTGATTCTTTATTTCCATTTTGGACCCACAGCTTTTCCTAATGTAATAATAATATGAAGATTTTAACAAATACAAAGCTAGTAGTCATTCCTGATGACACCACAGCCATAACACAAAATGATACTCTGGAACTTCTTAGGACTCAGATGAGAGAGTCTGTTGTTTGTTTGGAGAGGAGATTCAACATGAATAGGTTGCCATTGAGCCAAAACAGAAGAAATTATTTTCGAGATATTCATCGAGGAGGATGATGGTCTCGAAACTGACTCTGTGAGGATGCTGGGTATTCTGTTGGATAACACCATGTAGACGATGTCGCGAGGAAACTCAACAAGTAAATATTCCTTGCGCGTTTTGGCGGGACAGCACTATAGAGATCAGACCAATTGAGTCTGGTATTTTTCAGCTTAAAGAATTTTTGGATGTAGGTTTTAATGAGTTGTCAGTTTCTATATTTTTGTATTGTGTTTGCATTTGTCTCGAGTATCTTTTGAGAAAGCTGGGTTTCTATAGTTTCCAGGACCTTAGCATTAGGTTGGTTGCATCATATCTATTAGGCAGGACTCAGCGGACTCTTTCTAGGGGAAAGCTTTCAGATTCTTGCCAGATTCAATCTGGTATTTACGAAATCGAACATAAAAAATCTCCTTCAGCTTATGTAAGTTTAACAGGCAGAAATTTTGAATGCAGGTGCAAAGAACATATATCTACAGACGAGAAATCCCCAATCTCTGAGCACCTTCAATCAAAAACCACAAAATAGCTTCAGACAATCTCAAAGTCCTCCATAACAAGGAAGTATGATGAATCTATTGGAAAGTTTAATAATTAATAAACTCAGGAAAAACCCCACATTATTCTACTCCTAGTTGCTAATTTGAAATCAACAATTTTCCCCTACTTAACATTTGAGGAAAAATATATCTTGTGATCATCTTTGTACCTTAATTAGTTTTCAGCACTTTAAAATGCTCGAAGGGTCGAAACCGGTCGGGTATTAAAGAAAATAATTAAACTCGGAAAACTAACAAAAGTTAAGTTCTTATTTCAAAACGGATTACCAAAAAATATATATGTCATTAATATCATTAATTAAACAATAAGATGTAGTTTTCACTTGATATAAATCGATCTTCACTGAATAAAAGACGGACAACTCAATGTTTCGTTAAGAAATAATTGTTATCACATTCAGTCTGTGAGAGCAGTAATTCAACTGAACACAGAACAATACTAATGAAGAATGGGGTATTTAATGATGCAATGCTGACAGCTATCACCCCAGCAATTTCGTGGCATCTCGAAATATATTGCGTACAAATATATGATATATGTATTAATGTTAAAGGAGGCATTCCTTACTTAAATATATAATTTTCTCATTTGTTCATAAAAAATTGAATAAAATACCAGAATTCTTCATAAAGTAATTACTTTCAAAGAAATTATCAAAAACGTATATATTGAAATGAATAAATGATTCATTAAAAGAGAAATCGAATAATATCGAAATTGTTATGCCAGCAGTAGATTTCGATGTCTTTCAAATACTAGTTGGAGAACCACCGCAAGTGGCCTGGTAGAAAGAACACATTCTTTCCACTTTGCACACATGCGGCTGCCGGTTCGAGTCCGGCGAAGATATGGATGTTATGAATATGCATGTGTTTAGAGGTTATTATGATTAATTAATGCATATTGTCGAAAAATAACAAGTCCAGATCTGAAAGGTCAAGGAAGGACGGACGTGGGCCAAATTGCCCACGTCCCTCCTTTCTTTTTTTAAGGAAAAAATTATTTGGAGATACTGACATAATTTATTTCTTCAAAAAGGTTTGCATCCTTCGAGGAAACAGAAAACAAAAATTTTCCTATTGCAACGTGACGATTTGTTTTAAGAATAATATCTAGGTGTATTCATTGAACTCTCATATACTGTGCCCAAAAAGTAAGGTGACATTCAAATTTAAGCTGCGCGAGCATATGGATTTTGGACAGTGCTATCGTTTTTAGGTTGGTAGGACTGTCTTTGATATCTCTGCCATGGTTGACAAGACATCGAAATATGCATTGACGTTTAAGGTACGCTTTTTTTGTAAGCTCCTAGAAGTGAACTTTTCGATTTTTATAACGTCTGCATTTGTTGAGCAAAGTATTTGCTTAAATTTTGTTTGCGGAATGAATTTTCAGCTGCATAAGTGCATTATATCTGGATGGAATTACTTCGACGGCGATGAAATTGATTTGGAAGAAAAATAGAGAATTTTCGAATGACTTCATCTATTTAGAGTATTTTCTGACCTTCTTTATATATTATCTATTTGATGTATTCATACATTTTATTTTCTATATTTTCAATATATTGTATCATAGCTTCATGAGTCACAGATAAACCATAATCTCAAATTTCCATCGTGCGATGCTTTCTGGAATTATTCGAATATTCCATTCACGTGGGTGGAGATTTATGTTCAACTCAAAAAGCTGGTAGTAGCACAAAGTATATAGATGACGGCATACTCCAAACAACCCATCATTTATATCATATTTTCATTTGAATAAGAACGCCATTATATTAAATCATATTCAGATAAAAGTAATGAACTTGTCTGCTAAACAACTTACCCGCGCATACGGGGGATATACGTGAATTTTGATATCAAATAACATCTTAGTTTTACGAGTTTCTCATGTACATATTATATATTATATTTTTAATTTAGGAAAAAAGTTTTGTTGTAATGTTTTCATAAACTACAACAATCCTGACAAAGATTTCATTGTTTCATTCAGATTGTTTTTCTCATTCAATGACAAAAAATTTCCAAAACTATAAATAAATAAAAGGAGTAAATGAAAACATTAAGTTCACTACTTTGCTTATATAGTTACATTCTTGAGAATAATTATGATGTACAACGAATGAAACACTAGAGAGCTTTCAACGACTATTGTTTTTCGAAGTATTCTCTGCGAAGATTAATACTTTTCTGCATTTGTCCCAACCAATTCAGGAAGCAGATATTCCAATCGTTTGCTACTACATTTTAAATGGGCTTTTGAAAGTCTTCAACAGCTTTTTCTGAAGACTGAAACCTTTGACCATGCAGTTTGTTCTAGATTTTGGTAAAAGCGACAAAATCGCTGAGACTTAGGTCCGAACTGTAACAATTCGATGTTTTCTTGCGTTAAATATTCAATTGTTTTCCGGGCTGTTTGCGGACTTGCATTGTCTTGATGAAGTATGATTCGCCGTTGGGGGTTAGTTTTCCGAAGTTTACTAATGACTTGCAGTAAACAAATGGTTATGTACCAATCGACTTTGATCTTATGAAGTAATTTTTGCTATCTAACCTGGTTTTGAAACATTCCTGGGAGAGCTGCTTGCTGGAGGAAATGTTGAATCGGATGCTATTTCTCGAACGCGGGTACACCATGTTGACTGATATTACATATTATCTTTTTATATCTTATATAAGTTAGTCTGACAATAACTCCCATTCAATTCACTTTAATAAAATGAATGTTTCCAAAAAGAATTTTCCTTATGTGACATCAATAAGTGCCTTAGTGCGGCTATTCTGTTAATTACAAAATGCTCCGTTCTGTCAGACTCCTTGAAATCTCCTGATCCATATTGATTTACTTGTCTTATTTTTTTTTTAATTCAATCAATTTCAAAATTATCTTTAATTTCAACAGGGTTGAATCAATCCAATGTAGGTAATTCCAATTCTGAGAAAATTCCTAACACCGATCAACCTAAAACTATTAATTTAAATACTGAATATTTTCAATATTTTTCAGGTCAAAGGCCTAACCAAAAACCCGTTTTTGATTTGAAATTGCTGGAAATCTTACCCGAATTTGGTTGCAATCCGTGTAGGTTATTTCGTTATATTTCTACGAATTACTAAATGAATATTATAATGCGGCTGATCCAAATTTTTCACAGATTAAACTCCTTGATATTTTATCAAAATTAACAATACCGGCTGAAGAAGTTGGTTTTTTGAGTGGCAGTAACGAGTGGCCGACAATAAAAAATATTTTGGTGACCAGAGAAAAGAAAGTAGTTTAATTTTAGATTTTGGTTCATTGCGCCAAGGCAGCTATGAAAATTCACTAACATTTTATTCTCGAGTTATTTCAACTCTCAATCTTCTCCATAATCACTTGAATAATCATGAAGGTACTGAGCTTCAAAAAAATCGCTATTGGGTTACCTGTTCTTCATACTTTATTTGTCGGATTAAAAGAACCCCAAAGCTCCATGATTAGAGCAATGAAGCTAAAAGATTTAGCGGAAGCGCAAATGGATATACACATGGAAGACAATAAAAAAGATATTTGCAAAAATCGATAATTCAGTGAAAATTTTGGCCTCATTAAATTCCCCAAATACTCTTTTTTTTCAATTCTTACCAGACAAATACTTCTAATTTACCAGGATCAAGATTTTCACAAAATCAATTTCCAACTACCCCAACTCAATTTCAACAACGTCTGAATCAGCCACGTCCAAGATGAAAAGCCAAGTTTTGGGGAAGATTCAAAACGTTTGTAAAAATACTAGGAATAGTTCTAGACCAACCTCCATAAGTATTGTTACTCGAATATTGAATGTACTGAGGAATTATTAAAATTTTAAACCCAATAACTATTCCCGAAATAATACTAATCAGCCTATGAATTTCATTTCTGAAGGATTGAATAATGTAGATTATGATCGAAATCGATGCATGCCCAATTCATCATATTATTGTGATGAATTCGACGAACAAAATCTTATTCAATATAATCTTCAAATTTGAATTGATATAGAAAACGCTTTCATTAATGCTGCATAACCAAAACATAATTTCAATAAGAATTCAAGAGATCAAAATGACAACTCCCGGTAGTTTTTATTATAGACACTTTCGTTCATTCGACATTAATGGATCAATTCTAGAAGATTTAGAAAATTCAAATACTCTGACTAAATTAGGTTCTCTTCAACGATTTAGGATATATTCATTCGATTTTCTTAGAAAACCATTCGAAAAATCTATTGATCTTTTCTGACAAAAAAATATCACCAATTATTGTAAACTAATTGAAGTTCACTGTACAAAATCAAGGATTGTCATCGTGTTGAATGTTCCTCTCATAGATCCGATCAATTGAACCATTACCATTCATATTCCATTCATTCTATAACGGTACAACTATAATTCCCAAAAATATCAACCTCAGAATGAGTAGCAATCTACTCCAATACGATGCAAAAAAATGCAGATACCTCAACTTTGTTTACCTTTCCGAAGAGATCAACCTTGCAAGCCAC
Organism: Cryptolaemus montrouzieri; assembly: GCA_013387265.2. Taxonomy (NCBI): domain Eukaryota; kingdom Metazoa; phylum Arthropoda; class Insecta; order Coleoptera; family Coccinellidae; genus Cryptolaemus; species Cryptolaemus montrouzieri. Next base: position 27,041,491 of record JABFTP020000001.1, read on the forward strand.
GCCGACCAAGACGACTGCCAATTTTCAACTATTCAGATCCAAAATGTTTCTACTGCACCTGACTACAGAATAGTGCCAGTAAAAGTGAGAAGTTGATGACAACCAGTACATTGGAATCTTTCCGGAGCAAGAAAACATAAGGATAAACTGCGGAAAAACAGATTTCAAAACCTTCAAGAAAACATTCCTCATCCAAATTCCCTATGGATACAGGATTCAAACATTTCATTTTAGCAACACAAAACGCTCCTCTTATCAAGTACCACTATTTTCACTAGAAATAAAAATACCTATAGGGTATCACCATTCTGAAAATCACAAAATTCCAGAAATTTCATTGGATAAGTAACAACACCTTCAGAAAGTAGTCGAGAAACTTCAATCGATTTCAGAAGGGAATGAAAAATCAACTTATACACATCTTTACCTGACACATCATAATTTTTATGGCAATAGTTTGAAAAATTAGTTCAAGATTGCGTCGAAGAAATGCAGTACCAGAAAACAATCCAGAGGAAAAATCTTCTAGTATTTCACATGATTTCAGTTAATTGCCAGACCTAGTCAAGAAACGAGTTTTGTTCTTCCCGACCAATACTTCTCCCTAAGGAAGGAGAAGTTACGTTCCTGGAAGAGCTGCTTCCTGGAGGACCTAATGGATCAGCGGATCCTATTTCTCGACCACGGCTTCACCGTATTGATCGATGTGATATATTATCTTTTTATATCTTAAATTTGTTAGTCTTACAATAGTTCCTATGTAATTCAGTTTGTAATAAAATAAATGTTTTTAAAAACACCCTTATTCAATTAATTTTGCCTTGTATTTTTCTAGTATGAATATGATTTTAGTAAGATCGAAAACTAGTGCTCATTTCATTGAAGGCTTCTTCAATATTATTGGAAATCGAAATGATTCTCCCACAGGCGAGAAAAGTGCGGATATAGAATACTCCTCATACCTCCCTCGTACAATTCAAAGATCGACAGGTGTGTTTCTTGAGTCTTCCTCATCCTTAACCCTTTAACACCTGGCTAAGAAGATGAGAGAAACTTACCGTTGCTCTCTTCGAACGCTACTACTATTTTTATCGACTATGTAATCTACAAACTAGAAATAAAGGAATGGACATAGAATAAATTGACGGTGTTATGCTGTCCGATAACCATCTCCATGTCTGATTTTATTTACTTTTTACAAGATAACCATCTAACATCCCTTCTTCATTGTATTTTTTCTCTCGTATTGTATTCCTATTATAACTCGAGATTATAATATCAATAATAAGAGCGTCGGTGAGTGATTTTAACGGTCCAGATGTTTTGGGTGTTTTCATCGCCGGCAACATTTGCAAGGTTGGATTATAAATTTGGACTCAATCAGACTGGTTAGGTTCTTCTTTTTTATTAAGGTTGCAGTTTTCGCAACTCAATAAACTATCACTGAATGATCTCACCAAAAACGTTGGCAATTATCGGATCGTTTCCAGCCTGTTGGGAAGATGAATGAATATATTTTCAACATTTCAATCGCTTAGGAGTTATTGGATTTAAGAAGATCTTAGAACTGAGGATGAAGAAATCTCAATACATTTTCGACTTCTCATCGAGAGTTGCGAAAGAAATATCTATTTTGAATCTAGTTTGCACAAATCTGAAAGTAACGCAATTGTGAAGAAAAGTTGTCATTCTCAAGGTTGCTCTTGCTCTGATCTGTTCTACAACTGAGTATTGTTGTTCTTTCTATTCAATTATGCCATGAGAGAATTATTAGTGAAACGATATAAATTACATATTGCAGATTCACATCAATTTTACCCCAGCGGATAGTCTGCATGACGCTTGCGTTAAAATGCTCCACTATTTGATCAGCAACAAGCGGATTCACTTTATACATTCTGCCAAAACAGTACTGGAAACTGATAATTTAAAAAATCTGCTTATAACGATTGTCAAACGTTTAAACGCGATGTGTCATTTAATTTGTTTACATTGCTCAATTTTCTCAGTTCTCACAAGTGTGTTTTGCGATTTTTACACTGGGTAGAAATATCGAACAAAGAATTTGTCTGAACAAGTGCATATGAGAGGTACAGTACATTCAACAGACGCCGAGATATGTGATGAAAGGTTTGCCTCGCTCTGGTCGGCCATCATTATCTTCAACTGAAGTTACAATCGATAAAATCGAGAAAATTTTAATTATAAATCGTCTTTTAAGTTTGAGAGAGATAGGAAACAAACTGTCTGTGTCTCACGAATCAATTTGAATGATATTAAATGAGGCTCATCAAGTTGTTTCAGTGCAATTAAGGATTCCGCGGCCAAGGCTTATTTCATGTTTTTTTTTTCAGTGAAATAAAACTAAAGTATTTAGATTTTCACTATATTAACAAAACTATGACCAGTTTCACCACACTATGGCTTCATCAGATAAATAGAAACTAATGAACAGAGTTATTCCTTATATATTTGTCTTATTTCCTACTTAATATTACAATAGGTACAAGTACAAGAGGTATGTTGGAAAACCCATCGGTGTGGCTTACTTTAAGAATTGAAAAGATTGAGTAAAGGAGAAGGATTTAGATCTAATTGACTATTAGGTAACCTACCTGAATTCTTTTCTTTGTTGATCTCTATAATGTCCAATAGATTGAGTTTTTGTCTATCATTTTCATTGTGTAATGTTTTGAAAATATCATTAAAGTTATGGTTTTCTACGAGTAAGTGATTAGAATAATGGGAATCTGATTTATGATAATTGAAACTACGTTTGTGCTCGGATAATCTAACTTTGAAATTTCTGAAAGTTCTACCAATATAAATTTTATTACAATCCCTGCAAGACAGTTTATAAACACCGGATTTATTACTTTTATCAATTTTAGATTTGCAGTTTTTGATCTGTCGGCCCTTATCTTTCTGGATTTAATTATTACTAAACTTAATGGCAAACATGATTTCTCGATTTTTCATAAGCATACAGATATTACTATTCACAGCTCATCTACACATCCATATCCACATAAATTAGCAGCTTACAATAGTATGGTACATAGACTCATTAATATCCTAATGTCACAAAATTATTTCATAAAAGAGCTAAATATAATTAAACAAATAGAAGTCAATAACGGTTACAGTCCAACTATGATTGAGAATATGATTTCACGCAAAAATTTCAAAAAGCAACCCAGGAAGTATTTCCAAGTATAAAAAGTTCTAACACAAAATACAATAGCTTAACTGATATTGGTAATCCTAAAATTAAAATCATTCCTCTCACATTATCATTTCAATATAGCATTCCGAACTGATAATTCTTTGGGCCGACATATCAAAAACTGCAAATCTAAAATTGATAAAAGTAATAAATCCGGTGTTTATAAACTGTCTTGCGGGGATTGTAATAAAATTTATATTGGTAGAAGTTTCAGAAATTTCAAAGTTGGAGTATCAGAGCACAAACGTAGTTTTAATTATCATAAATCAGATTCCCATTATTACAATCACTTACTCGAAGAAAACCATAACTTTAATGATAATTTCAAAATTTTACACAATGGAAATAATAGACAAAACTCAAACTATTGGAAATTCTAGAGATCAACAAAGAAAAGAATTCAGGTAGGTTACTTAATAGTCAATTAGATCTAAATCCTTCTCCTTTACTCAATCTTTTCAATTCTTAAAGTAAGCAACTCTGTTCATTCGTTTCTATCTATCTGATGCAGCGACAGTGTTGTTTTGTTAATATAGTGAAAATCTAAATACTTTAGTTCTATTTCATTGGAAAAAAAAACATGAAATAAACCTTGGCCGCGGAATCCTCAATTGCACTGAAACATTTTTAGTATATTTTAGTTTCATTTCATTGAAAATATGTATACCGATTCTCATCAAGTAACGACCTCCTCAATCAAATTATTTCATGTTTTTGGGTTAGATGTTGGGGTTGAATTTGTGCCCTTCTTCTAACAAACTGCATTCTGAAGGTGATAAATCAACATCTGAATAATTTATAACTCTACTACTAAATGATCTTTCGGATACGGTAATGTGAATATTATCTGAATTTTTCGTAAAACGTGAACTTTGTGCTTCTAGGGTTTTCAATTTCTTGAATTGATTTTCAAATTTTTCGTGAATAAGTTTGCTAATGTCATTTCGCACCTTGTCATCATACAAATCGAATTTTATTGAAGTTAATTATGAATGCATTACCTTAATATAATGTTGTATTTGGCCTCTTCTTTCATCCAGGTTGTTTCTGCTATGTTGACTGCTTTCTTAGAAAACATTGATTTAGATATCGTTCTGATGTTACTTTTCTGATGCACTCTTGATTGAAGCATATATTTTGGCTACACACAATAGATTTAGTGCTTGAGTTGCTATAAAGGGCGGTTTGTTTTGTTGTACTAGCACACTTCAAATACTTAATTGATTCCGCCATAACTACTTGATAGTTAATCATGATGATAATAAGAAATTAAACCATCTATTAAATTATCACAAGATATTTCAAAGAAAATCAGGATAGCAATTTCGGTCTCTCGACCATCTTCAGCTGACAACAAGTATTGAACTGAAGTTGAAAATATATACATATAAAAACAGATAGGTATAAAATTATTAAGGGTGCAAACAAAAGGTAATAAAATAATTATGATGAAAGCAGGTATTAGTTAAAGATTCCAAATAGGGACGAATAAGCCGGTCCTACTGTTCGTTCAGAAGATTATCTCTATGGGGGGTTGATTGGAGTTTGAAAATTTCGATTGATTATAAGAAATTTAACTTCCGTCCTTTAGGTATTCTGTGTATTCCCTCTTGTTTGCACACTTATTAATTTTGTACCCACCAAATTTAATATGTATGTATTTTCAACTTTAGTTCAATACTTGTCAGTTGAAGATAGTCGAGAGACCGAAATTGCTATCCTGATTTTCATTAAAATCTCTTGTGATAGTATAATACATAGTTTAATTTCTTATTATCATCATGATTAACTATCACGTAGTAACGGCGAAATCAATTAACTATGCTAGAACAAGTCAATTTCAATACCACATTAATAAGACGCATTGTAACTGGTGATTAGAATTTGGTTTATGAGTTTGACATGCAAACCAATCAACAAGCTTCAGAATGGCGCCTTCTAACTGAATCAAAATAAAAAAACTACGTTAAAGTCGATCAATACTCAAAGTAATGTTGACTGTTATTCTTTGATTATCGCACAAGGAATTCTTTGCCAGAAGGTCGGACGGTATATGAAGAATATCACCTGAGCGTTATGCGGCATTTGAGAGAGCAAATTTGTTAAGAAAGGCCAGATTTGTTGAAAGATTTTGCACCACGATGATGCACCATCTCACAAGACTATCATTGTGAACGAATTTCTGACCAAAAACTCAATACCATCGAATAACCACCGTATTTACCGGATGTGGCTCTGGTCAACTTTTTTCTTTCTCCAAAACAGAAATTTTAACTTCGAGGTACCCGTTTTGAATCGGTAGATATCAATTCGAGGCGAGAACTGAAATCGATTCCGGAAAAATCATTTGGAAAATGTTTTGATGACTGGATTATTCGTTGGCGTAAATGTCATGTCATTTCGGAAGGTGCCTACTTTGAAGAAGTTTGGTTGAAAAATAAATATTTTGTGTTTCACTGACCAATTCCCGGTATTTTCTTCACAAAATGTTATTTTACAAATCTTGAAATGAGAACAAAATTTAACCTGAATTTACTTTCAGTTTCAGCACATGAATGAAAAAATTATGATGATTTTGATAATAATTTAACGTTGAAATTTGACAAAAATAAGTTTAGTTGAATCTGCAAAATTCGGTAAGCTTCACATCATTCATCATGAAAAGCAAATAAATAAAAATACATTAACAGTAACAATAATAAAAATTAAGTACTGTGTTTTTAGGAACTTTACTTAATAATTGCGATTCGTAACGCGTTTCACTACACCGTAGCTTCTTCAGACGAATAAATGCACAGAAAATGAGAATGACAATATAAATACAAATGTTCCTAAGTAATTAAAAGCTTATTGGGTTGCTCCTTCTCAAGTGGTTATTGATGATAGGTATATCCAATAAAATTAAGGAATAGATTGCATCCTGAAGAGATTCAATAGAGGTGAAGGGCTTGAATCGACTTGTTCATTGATGAGTCTACCTGAGTGTTTGTGTTTATTGATTTTTGAATTTTTCCAAAGATCTACCTTCCAATATTTATTATCTGTATGCAAAATTTCAAACTGTGGGTCGAAAGAGTGACTCTTTTCTAGGAGATGATTCGCGTAATTTGAATCTGATTTTTTATTTGAAAAACTGCGTTTATGTTCCGATATTCTAATATTAAAATTTCTATGTATTCTACCAATGTGGAAATTATCACAGTCATTGCAATTCAATCTATAAACACCTGATTTATTGTTTTTATCTGATTCGGTTTTATTATTTTTATATATTTGCCTAAATTATTATTAGTTTGGAAAGCTATGTTGAAATTATTGCTACTGAAGGATGATTTCAGTTTCTCACTTGTAATGCCAACGTAGGTTGAGGTATTGAATTTTTGTTTCAATTTATCGACATGGTAAACTGCATTCAATGCGATTCTACTTTGTGTTTTATTTAAAATATTATTTTTAGTTTGGGATTGTAACCATTATTTTTGACAATTTGTTTAATCAAATTGAATTCTTTGTTGAAATTTTCTGGTGATAAAAGGATGTTAATCAATCTATGAATAAAACTGTTGAATGCAACAGTTGTAATTGAATGCAGTTTACCCTGTCGATAAATTGAAACAAAAATTCAATACCTTAACCTACGTTAGCTCTTTGACTAGAATTTGAATTTTTATTATTTTGTCATTGCATTTAATCTTTGCTGTTTTTATATCATGCTTATATTTAGTTTTCAGAGCTTTTCGTTTTACCTCAAACTGGTCATTGTCAGAATGAGATTTCACAAGATCATCAAAAAGTTCAAATTTTCTCTTATTAATTTTAATTCATCATTAAACCGAGTCAACTTATATAAGCTATCTTTCACATTGTAAGCTTTCATCGGAAAAGCTATTTCAAAATTCGTTTTCCATATTTGCATGAATCCGTCAGATTTTATATTTACATCTTAGGCATCATTCCTAACGAAATCTCATGACATTTCCGACAACCAACCAAAATAATTGAATAGTCCTTCTGATGTTATAGGACGGTAAGTTTTCTTTTTATGACCTATTTGGTCCAGCAAAGGAATCTTAACTTTCAACGCAACAGCTGAGTGATCAGATTCAGATGTACTCAAAGAATTTGCTTCACTTACCTCATAGGCAAAATTGATATATATGTTATTCGTACAGTTCTTTCCGCGTGTAGGTACACTTATCATCTTCTTCAGACTAAAAGCTGCCATCAGGTCACATAGTCGTGTGCTATCTCTGTCACCAGACCCAAAGTGGACATTGTAGTCTGGAGTCAGTACTATGGAAGCCTTTGAATATTTACAGAACAAATAATCTTACATACGCTCTAAGATATCTAAAAAACAAGAAATATCGCCAGATGATGATCTGTACAAGTTTAAGACTATTACATTCAGTTCATTTAGGTAAACACAGCATATTTCACAATTTTTTTCTAGTCCCAGCTAGTTTAAATAATACACCGGTATACTAGTAATAGAAGGTTTCAGTAAAATCAGTGAGCCACCACCAGACGCTGTTGTTCGTGAGAAGGATGATGCCAAGCAGAAGTTGCCGATTTTTAAAACATCTACCTCCCAAGCCCTTAAGTAGTGTTCATTAATACAGACAATATCCCAATCATAATCACCCAACAATATGATCTCAATTTCATTGATTTTTTGAGCACAGATTGTGCATTTAGGAGAAATATCTTCAAAAGATCATTTCTTAAGTGTTTGTGTTTGGTTTCCTTCTGAAGTAAAAATTTGTTACCATAATTCCACTTGGTCAAGCAGATGTATCCAGATACGATTCTTTCAGCTCATGGTCAATTCCTCCTTGAAAGAATTGTAATGTCCTAAGCTTTTCACTTTTTTAACAATGAATGTTCGAGTCGGGTTTGTCTTTTGAAGGCTCTCCCTTAACATTTCTTCGTTATAATCAAGTTTGTATTTGCTGACAAACAACCAAGCCCTTTTCTTGACTGCTACCTCTTCCTTGTCATTCGTGTCATACACTACTTTATTTGTTTCCTTGTTTCCTGTCTTGGATCTTCTTTGAACAACATCTGTCCATTTTTCCCTGTCTTCCGCATTTACATTATCATTATTGGTTAAAGTCAGTTGTTGTTTGACATTTTTACGTCTGTTTTCTATTTCGTCTGAGGTTTGAGATACTCTCGTCGTAGTAATAACCTTTTGTAAGCAACTTGGAATTGATACGCATTTGTGTTATTGTTATACCCGCCTCATGCTCGAATTACTGAAAAAAATGTTTCTAAATAATCTTGAGATAATTTATTTGATAATGAATTATCTAAGTCGAGAGATATGAGATCATCACAAAGATGAAAAAATAATTTAGGTCAATGATTATTCCAACAAAACCAGTTTTTCTGTTAGATTTTGAAACATCGATACCATATCATACTACATATCTTTTAAATGTAGAATATAATTTTCTAAATGAGATAAAAACACAAGGTTTAACTTTGATCTACACTTTATTTGAACAAATTCGACGACGTTTCGCTGACACAGCAGCTTTATCAAGAATGAAAAATAGAATGAAGAGTATGGTATTATAAACAAATCGTAGAACAAGTTGGATGAATAACAGGAAAATCCACACCGAGCCATTGTACAGTTAGTATGAAAGGTAATAAAAACTAATTGAACAAGTTAAGTAGGGGTGAGTAATTCAAATCTACCTGTTCATTCAAAAGCTTGTCCGAATGTTTGTATCTATTTATTTCTAATGCTTCTAGGAGATCTAATTTTGAACTTTTTGATTTTATATGTAATATGTCAAAGTTTTTATTGAATGAATGGTTTTCTTTTATTAGGTGGTTTGAATAATTTGAATTAGATTTATTTTTATCGAAGCTACGTTTATGTTCAGATGTTCTTATGCCAAAACTCCTATAGGTCCTACCGATATAAATTTTATCACAAGAACCGCAATTGAGTTTATAGATTCCTGATTTACTTGATTTTTCAACACGAGATTTATTATTTTTAATATGTTTACCTAAGTTATTAGAAGTTTTGAAAGCTATATTAAGATTTTGTTTGACGAGAAAGGATTTAATATTTGTACTCGCAGAACCGCAGAATGTTAAACTGTTGAATAATTTATAGTCTTTATAAATAGGATATACTTCATTTATTGCTTTTTGATAGAGTTTTTTACGAATGATTAGATCTATCATATCCGGATTATATGAATTATTAATGGCTATCTGTTTGATGATGTTTAACTCTTTATTATAATCTTCTACTGATAAAGGTAAATTGAGTAACCGATGTACCATGCTGTTTAAAGCTGCAACTTTGTGTTGAATGGGATGCAATGAGTAGTTATGTATGATTGTATCAGTATGTGTTAGTTTACGAAAGACCGAAAAACATGATTATTATTTTGTTTAGTGATTTTAAGTCCAAAAATTTATGGAATCGTTCTGTTCAATTTCTATCGTGAATTTAATGTTCAAATGGATGGAATTAATGAAATTAACAAATAAGTCTAATTGACGAGTAGTCCCAATGAAACATACTGAGATGTCGTCAACATATCTATACCAATAAAGGAATTTGGAAATGAGTGGATGTGTATGAATTTTCTGTTCAATATTATTCATAAAAATCTCTGCTAAAAGTGGACTCAAAGGATTTCCCATGATCAAACCATTTTCACTACTGTAATAGATGTTGTTGAAAGAAAAATAATTTTGTTCAATGCAAACGTCCAACAGATTCAATATTTCTGATTTGATTATGTGGTTAACATGATTCGAATTCAACATGTTTTCGATTAATATTTTGACATCACCTGGAGGAACACTTGGGTATAAATTCTCAACATCAAACGAAATAAGTTTTGCGTTAGGTGGTAGGTTAACGTTTTTATGTTATTTATCAATTCGAATGAATTTTTATAGAAAATTTTGATTTGAATGAACAATAATTTTAATAATATATATAAGGTAGTGCGACAATTTCACGGCTGGGGCTGTAACGTAAGATACGACTGGTCTAACGGGGTTATTTACTTTATGCAATTTAATGAGTGAATACAGTTGAGGTGGTTGAGGGTTTGGTAAAATTAATTTGTATTTATCTATTGCTTTAATTAAAGATTTTGCGTCATTTATTGCAATTTTAATATTTTTCTGGAATTTAATAGTTGGATCTTTGTTTAAAATTGTATAGTTTCCGGACGAAATGAAATTTAGAGTTTTAAATAGGTAGTCATTTTTATTTAACGCAATAACAGTATTACCCTTATCTGCTTTTGTAAAAATAACTTCATTTAGTTGAGATTTTTGTTTGATGGCCTTTAAAATATTTTGTTCTTTATTCGGTTTAAAGTCAGCTAATGATTCATTTTTATAATGTTAGATGCTAAATATTTAAGGTGAGTGTTATTAGGAATATTTTTCAGAGAAATTTCAGTATCTATGCCAAGTTCCTCTAAATCAGATTTTATCTTGTTTGATTTAATATTGTGTTTGAAACCTTTCTCCAAGAGATTTGTTTCATCAGTTGTGAAATTAGTATCAGAAAGGTTAACGAATCTATCAAAAAATTGTTGGTCAGAAAATTTAGTTTTACGTGGAGTAGGTTTCGGTTTTCGTGACACGACAGATATTGACAGATAAGTTATCTCTGGACAGAAGATATGGATCAAATCAGAATGCAAGATTTTGTTCCACAAGCGAGACATCTACAATATTTATCTCAAGGTAATTCATACCGAGTTATTGTACAGACTTCATCCACTTGAATTCGATTCATTAGATTACAATAATAGATTCAAAATTAGATCAATAATACATAACAAATATACCATCCAATACCGCAAATTAAAGTTTCTCGTGTCACGAAAACCGAAACCTACTCCACGTAAAACTAAATTTTCTGACCATCAATTTTTTGATAGATTCGTTAACCTTTCTGATACTAATTTCACAACTGATGAAACAAATCTATTGGAGAAAGGTTTCAAACACAATATTAAATCAAACAAGATAAAATCTGATTTAGAGGAACTTGGCATAGATACTGAAATTTCTCTGAAAAATATTCCTAATAACACTCACCTTAAATATTTAGCATCTAACATTATAAAAATGAATCATTAGCTGACTTTAAACCGAATAAAGAACAAAATATTTTAAAGGCCATCAAACAAAAATCTCAACTAAATGAAGTTATTTTTACAAAAGCAGATAAGGGTAATACTGTTATTGCGTTAAATAAAAATGACTACCTATTTAAAACTCTAAATTTCATTTCGTCCGGAAACTATACAATTTTAAACAAAGATCCAACTATTAAATTCCAGAAAAATATTAAAATTGCAATAAATGACGCAAAATCTTTAATTAAAGCAATAGATAAATACAAATTAATTTTACCAAACCCTCAACCACCTCAACTGTATTCACTCATTAAATTGCATAAAGTAAATAACCCCGTTAGACCAGTCGTATCTTACGTTACAGCCCCAGCCGTGAAATTGTCGCACTACCTTATAGATATTATTAAAATTATTGTTCATTCAAATCAAAATTTTCTATAAAAATTCATTCGAATTGATAAATAACATAAAAACGTTAACCTACCACCTAACGCAAAACTTATTTCGTTTGATGTTGAGAATTTATACCCAAGTGTTCCTCCAGGTGATGTCAAAATATTAATCGAAAACATGTTGAATTCGAATCATGTTAACCACATAATCAAATCAGAAATATTGAATCTGTTGGACGTTTGCATTGAACAAAATTATTTTTCTTTCAACAACATCTATTACAGTAGTGAAAATGGTTTGATCATGGAAATCCTTTGAGTCCACTTTTAGCAGAGATTTTTATGAATAATATTGAACAGAAAATTCATACACATCCACTCATTTCCAAATTTCTTTATTGGTATAGATATGTTGACGACATCTTAGTATGTTTCATTGGGACTACTCGTCAATTAGACTTATTTGTTAATTTCATTAATTCCATCCATTTGAACATTAAATTCACGATAGAAATTGAACAGAACGATTCCATAAAAATAAAAACAAATTTTTGGACTTAAAATCACTAAACAAAATAATAATCATGTTTTTCGGTCTTTCGTAAACTAACACATACTGATACAATCATACATAACTACTCATTACATCCCATTCAACACAAAGTTGCAGCTTTAAACAGCATGGTACATCGGTTACTCAATTTACCTTTATCAGTAGAAGATTATAATGAAGAGTTAAACATCATCAAACAGATAGCCATTAATAATTCATATAATCCGGATATGATAGATCTAATCATTCGTAAAAACTCTATCAAAAAGCAATAAATGAAGTATATCCTATTCATAAAGACTATAAAATATTCAACAGTTTAACATTCTGCGGTTCTGCAAGTACAAATATTAAATCCTTTCTCGTCAAACAAAATCTTAATATAGCTTTCAAAACTTCTAATAACTTAGGTAAACATATTAAAATAATAAATCTCGTGTTGAAAAATCAAGTAAATCAGGAATCTATAAACTCAATTGCGGTTCTTGTGATAAAATTTATATCGGTAGGACCTATAGGAGTTTTGGCATAAGAACATCTGAACATAAACGTAGCTTCGATAAAAATAAATCTGATTCAAATTATTCAAACCACCTAATAAAAGAAAACCATTCATTCAATAAAAACTTTGACATATTACATATAAAATCAAAAAGTTCAAAATTAGATCTCCTAGAAGCATTAGAAATAAATAGATACAAACATTCGGACAAGCTTTTGAATGAACAGGTAGATTTGAATTACTCACCCCTACTTAACTTGTTCAATTAGTTTTTATTACCTTTCATACTAACTGTACAATGGCTCGGTGTGGATTTTCCTGTTATTCATCCAACTTGTTCTACGATTTGTTTATAATACCATACTCTTCATTCTATTTTTCATTCTTGATAAAGCTGCTGTGTCAGCGAAACGTCGTCGAATTTTTTCAAATAAAGTGTAGATCAAAGTTAAACCTTGTATTTTTATCTCATTTATATCATGGATCTACATCAAGTAACGGCCTCCACAATTCAAATATAATTTTCTATAAATTTTGCATGTCATTTTATGATGGAATAATTATCATCATTTAAAGGTATATTGCATCCTTACTTTGCAAAACTATTTTTGCAATTTAAAATATCTACAGCATCATTAAATATTTAACAAAACTCAGCATTTGCCTCACGATTTCTACAACCGAAATTGTCTGTTAACAGATATAACAAGCTTTTTTCAACGCTCTCGCTTAATACTTGCATTGCAAGCTTAATCGACATATTATTATTATCAAAAATGGGCTTTTTTGTTATTTTATTTGATAGTCTCACCCCTCCCTTATCCGCAGTTCATACAATTTGACAATAAAATGCCAATCTATTATATTTCATTACCAAAATATAACATTTTTCTTCATTTTTCTGTCAACTATTTATTAATTTTAATTGTATGGTTTAAAATTTGTCTAATACTAAAATATTAGCACCTAACTGTCGTCAAATATTTAAATTATTTGACCATAAAATCGTCAAGCATATATATATATATATATATATATATATATATATATATATATATATATATATATATATATATATATATATATATATATATATATATATATATATATATATTGGACGATTTTATGGTCAAATAATTTAAATATCCTTAATGGCTTTCAAGGCCTCCTCATTAAATCCGGGGCTACCATTTATGGATTTATACAATTCCTAAGAGTCGATGGATGTGGAAATAAATAATTTTTCCCAAATTTAATTGATCCCATCATTACTACGACATAGTTAATCCTGACGACAATAAGAAATTAAACTATATATTATACTATCAAGAAATTTTTTGAAAATCAGGATTGCAATTTCGGTCTCTCAACCATCTTCAGCTGACAAGTACATACCTACATAAACAGTAAATACAAAATTAATAATGGGCGAGCAAGAGGTAATAAACGAATTATTATAAAAGTAGGTATTATCTGAAGATATGATATGAGTACGGACGAATAATCCGGGCCATACTGGTCGTTTAGAAGATTACCTCTGTGGGGAGTTTGAAAATTTCATTGGATTCTGAGAAATTTAACTTTCGTCCGTTAGGTGTTCAATGAAGACTTTGAAGTTGATCAATGGGTGGAAAATGATGTCCATTATCGATACAATGTGAAGCGAAAATACATTCGTCTGTTCTCTGATTATTGTAATCTGATTGATTCCCTTGAATGAACGAACAGTCTGACCTATATAGACGCCTTCACAATCCATTCAGGACAACTTGTAAACTCCAGTATTGTCAAATCTATCAGTTTTATCTTCACTATTGAAAAATTCTTGAAAGAGTTTCCTGTGGGTTTTGGTAGCTACTTTTTTATGCCTTTTTGAAATGACATTTGCAATCTTTTCGCTGATAGGGTCAAAATATGTTAGAGAAATGTATTTATCTGTATTAGTTGATTCTATACGTAGGTGAATATTATGATATGCTGCTCATTTTTGTTTATTTCTGATCATTTAGTTTATTATATTTGAGGATAGCCATTGTACTTAGCTATTTCTTATACAGTTAACACTTCCTTGGACATATTTTATTCGGATAATGGCAGGGAGAAAGTCTTATGAATCATTGAGTTAAACGAAGCGTATTTATGAGATTTTGGATATGTTGAGTCATAAAGGATACAAAAATCAGCGATGGTGGGTTTTCGATGTACATCAAAACTATTGTGTTATTTTTATGAGTGATTCTTAGGTCTAAAAAGTGAATGTGATTTTCGATTTCTCTCTCTCTATTTTGAATTTAATTTTGGGATGAATGCTATTGATGTAAGTTAAAAATTGCGACACTGATCTGATGTAATTGTAAGTCTTAGGAGATAAAAGTGAACTGTTAAAGCAAAGCTTCGTAGCGATTCACTGTACCTTCCTCCTCCTTTCACTTTTCTATTTATTACTTCTTTCATGCTACACGGAAACATTTGCTACGAAAATTGAAAAATTATTAAAAAGTACTTGAAATTGTAAAACACACATGTTTTCGATGCTTTTATTGTTCACTCCGTTATCCCGTCAGCTTATGGCTGTAGTAGTAATATATACTTCATTGAAAAAATTTACTTACCAAAATATCGCTAGAGGCATCTGAAAGTTAGTTCTTATTCTGTAAATGCTTAACTAATTTTTTCAAATTATCTATACGTCTACTGGCTCTCGATTCTGCTCTCTCAGAGCCCTCAATTGTGTGGCAGATACGGTAAAAATGCAAGAAATATGAAAGAAGAAATTAATTCGATGTGATGCCTGAAAAGTTCAATTTCCAAACTCCTATAAATCCCTATATCTGGTTTTAACGTGGTCGAAACTTCGTGGCAGACTGCGAACGCCCAGTCGTGGAGAACTTGCTGGACATTATGAATAAAATCCAGGTTTTTCATATAGAAGTGAAATGAGTGAGAATGCTGAAGCAATACCAATCCAATGAAATATTTTTTACGAATTGTGCTCTAAATTGATTCCTCATCTAGCCAGACTTCGATTCGCGATACAATATCTTCTAGTAACAAAGAAAGCTCTGCTCGTATAATAGAAATTCTTGTCAAATGAGGGAGTTATCATAGAAACCTACGTAATAAAAAATTGTATGTTTTAATCAAATGTCTCACCTTTCTAGTCACGGGTAATTATGGTTACATCTCCCAGAAATTCAGAATTGTGTAAATTTAACAGTCTCAGTAATACCCTTAAAAACACCAGCTACAAAAAAGAAAATATTCTTATATTGTTTAATTGGTATTTGACTAGGAACGAAATAAGGACCGGTGTTGAACGTGACTTTTAATTTTCGTGATGGGAGATGGGACAGAGGACCTTCCCCTCGCTCAACATCCTTCTCGCAACGGTAAGTAGTATTATAAACTAAGAATCATCTAGAGATATCTTTGTTCTAAGACATGGCTGGTGGCAAGTCTCAAGGAATGTTAATTGCACCAACTTGGTCTGGCAAGACACTTTGTCGTCAGGGGCGGAGCATAGATCTTCCATCTGGGGTCATGAACGCTGATGTTGCAGGGTCGTATAACTCCTTATCAAGTACAACATAGTCGATGCCACCGAAGGAATTGACTACGTGCGAATAGTATTCTCTAATAAATCTTATAAATTCTGTGGCAAGTACATTTCAAGCTTTATTTGTCCAGATATATAAAGTAGGTTGAGCTAAATGTGATTTGTTTTAAGAAGACACAAAAGATTAATGACATATCAATTCTGAAAGAAGGTTTTGGAATAAAATAATATTGATATGTGAATATAAATATTTATCAATAACTACTGTTTTACACGAACCTTATTTAGAAATAATCAACGCAAACATCGAAAACTCAAATTTATTCAGAAAAATTCAGAAATGTTGAAGAATTATTTTTCCAGTAATTGGCATCACTAAGACTCGCTTGATACAATCGAAATGATAATGATACGCATAAATACTGAAATCAATGTACTCACGAAATATTTAATGTTTTGATTATTTGGATAGAAAAATAGGTTGGCAATATTCCAGTTATCTTTTTTACAGGCAGCAATACTTCCACACGTTTATTCGTAAGCGTATCTTGTAGATTATACTGAATGCGATTTATTCCTTTGATTTGCATGAATCTAGTCGTTCACACTTTTTTTTATACTTAACTCCTGGGAGGAGGCAATGCCTGTAACTAGTTGGGCCGTTCGCTGATGAAAGTTTTTCGCGAGCCTGGTTGTTCTATGGAAATGGATTCTTTCTGGAACCAAGTCTTTCAGTTCTTCAAAGCATTTACCATAGGAAAGACCTGTAGAAAAGAGAAAGATCAACAACCTGCTGCCTTTGAGGGAGAGGCTGGAGATCACACGTGATCACTACTCTCTTCTGAATACTATCCATGCGGATCCCTACACAGGCGGCCAGTATTCCGACTCATTGAACGAAACATAGATGAGTTTCTGAACCATTTTCTTTTTCTTATACTTAAGTCTTGGGAGGAGGCGATGCATGTCCTACCACATGTGTGGCCGCACATGATAATTTAATGTGCCTGGTTTTTCTTTGAAACTGGAATCTTTCTGGATACTATCCAATAGATATAATGAATATTTAGGTGCCCTATACCTGGGCACAGTATTCTATACCAGGTCACACATGTGCTTTGTATTAATCATCAACTGTGATAGCGTGAAGTACTACTTAGCCTTGAAAAGAAAACTGAGTTAGGTAGAAGCAAATTCGGGAGCGGCAGGCACATGGCCATGCCAGAAAATTACGGTGTTGACTATAACGCCGAGTAGATACATACTCTTTTTTGAGGAAATTCGATGTCCTTGCATGATTAGAAGAGGTTCTATAGCAGTGACTTTTTTGGACAACGTTGTTGATTGCGCCACCTTGATATCTTCTCCAAGTTCAGTTACAGTCGTCCGCAAACTCGAAATATTCTGTTTTCGGTAGAGTGAAGCGGATTATTTATCTGCTTCAGATAAAGAGTTGGTGAGTGTATGGAGCCCTGGCGTACTCCTACATTAACATGAAAATATTCATTCCAACCCCTAATTTTTCGGACCGAAATAGACGATTAAGAACAGGTGACAACTTTGAAGCACATTCCTTCAAAACAGTTGAATGTATTCCATCTAAACCTACTGATTCCTTACACTTCAAATGTTGCAGAACTAGCCTTACCGATGCACTCTAAATTTTACTTTAGATATATTTGTTTGAACATGTGGGATGATTGGTGGAACTGCGTAAGATTAATCTAAAAAAGAATTCTGCAAGAACATTTTTGCGAATAGATTTGATCTCTAATCAAAAATAGGATGACTTGCAAATGTTGTTCCTGATTCATCAATTGATTGCTTTTCGTTTTTTCAATATCTTTAATTAGATAATGCCGCATTTAACCGAGAAAGCACATATAAACATTAGTCTTTAGTTGTGGAGATAAAAGTCGTAGCTAGAAAGAAATGTGCGTTTTGTTTAACATCAAATACCCGAATGGGTCTCGAACAAATCAATCCACTGATATAAAATTGAAACCAATTTCGGGAAGAAGGTTCTAGTTGGACATTCTCATAAGTTTACAGGATGATCTTCTTCAGCCAACAAGACAATTAACTTTGGACGAGGAAGTGAGTCTAAGATCAAAGGTAAAAAATATGAATTCAGAAATATGGCACCCACAGAAAATGGTTTCTTTGCATGAATTAACTGGAGATGATTCCGATGATAGGGTGAAATTTCTCGAATCAATTATGGCATTGTGTAATCAGAGTAAAATGTCGCTCTTCAGATTTTTTTATTCTGATAAAACAACGTTCACCTTGAAGGGAGATATCTATCTCAGAATTTTAGAGTTTTGGACTGAGGATAATCCACATTGCATGTGCCAACATCAATTGCATCATCCACAAAAACTAAATGTGTTTACCTGCATGGTATAAAATGAAGTATAAGGACCTTTTTTTCGGTAATATAACAGGAGAAATTTTATTTGAATTTTTTATGGTGATTCTCGGCTTGGGTTTACAGTAAAAGATCTGTATTCGCGAGGTATATGTTCAGTAAGTATGCCGCGAATTCAGACACCATAGATATTGAATGATAATTTATATGGGATTATAAGGGATACGTTCCTAGCTAATAATCAAAGATAAATTTATAAAGAAATCAATTTTATTGTAGTTTTTGACCATATTGATTAATCATCATCTTCCGGTCTAGGCAATGATTTAAAGATCAAATTTCGAAATTTTTTCTTGCTTGGTAGTTTTTAAAAGCTCCTTCAATTCAGACTGATATTCAATAGTTGCATTGGCCTCTTAGAAAAAAGAGTTCGTTCCATGGGCGAATCAATTTTCATGAAAAAAATCACAAAGCTCATTTGCCATACTTAAGCCTTCATCAAGTGTTTTCAAATTAAATATCATGTTTCCATTGCTTGTTGGCGTATCGTCTTCAAAAGGCACTGAATTTAACATTTCCTTCAAGCCGGTTTCAGTCAAGTCTCCAACTTGCGATTCAGGAACTCCTGAATGTTACTTGATTCTATCTGTTCGAGCCCATCTCGACCTATTCAATCCGCAATTTCAGCAATGTTTGAATTTGCACAGATTCTTCGTCTATTATCCGCAGCCAGAACAGGACACAGTTTTTTCCAGCATAATTTCAATGAGTATGGTTTTCAGTTCTTCCACTGATTCTTATATATTTGAGATACATTTGGCTATGTCGATTTTCATCCAGCATTACACAACATGTATATTTGGATCACATTCCATATTATCCAATATGATTTTGAAAGTTCGTCTAATGTAATAGATCTGGATTATTTCTTGTTCCATAGGTTGAAGCAAAAACGTCGTGTTGGAAAATAGAAATTTCACCTTTATATTAAGATGTATTGTTTCAAGTTTGCGAGGATGACCTGGTGCATTATCCAAAACTGGAACAGATTTAAAGCCTAAATTCTCAATTTTTAAATAAGTTTAAACTACTGAACAAAACAATTCCGGAACAAGTTACAAAAAATAGCACGTCAAAACACTGACAGGTCATTCTTGTTCTGATTTTTCAAAGTACGAAGATTTAAAAATCTGCAAAGCTTTAGTGATTCAAAGATAGAAACTCCAGATCCATTAGAACATAGCAGCAGTGTACCTCTATCCTTCGCTGCCTTCAATCCAGTGGCTGACTTTTCGCTTTTGGAAATGAAAGTTTCGTTTGACATTCTATTCCAAAATATTGCAGTTTCGTCTGCATTAAATACTCGCTCAGGTTTGTATTCTCCATCAGCTACTAGGTTAGATTACAATGATTGTTGAATCTTGAATTTATCGAACCAACCTTCCTTGAAATACTCCACTATCACAACTACCACCAGGTTCTTTGAAATATACGTAAAGAAGCATTGCTTTCTCCCGGATAATTGAAGATTAATGCTATGCAATGATTGTCCCACCTTAAATTTATTCAATCAACCTTCCGATGCTTGAAATCTTCCACTTCCACAACTAGCACCAGATTCCTCAAAATGTGCACTGCACTCTTTTTTGGTTGCGGTCTTCGATCCATAATGACAACGCCACTTCCATTTTTTCTATTGCTGGATCACGAACAATTTTCGCTGACAGTGAAGTTGAAGTTACATGTCGGAAACAAATTTATTCAATTTGTGAATCTACATTCAAAATATTTTCGAAAGTTATACTATACATTCTGTTCTAACTCGCTATAGAATGAATCTGTTAAATATGTTTTTTTCGATTCACAATACCTTTCAAATGGTGTGTTTCTCAAACTTTGTTCCCTATCGAAATTGTGCAGGGGGTGAAAGAATGATATCCTCTCTTCCGAATTGATAGCGGGAACGAGTTTTTTCGAACAAAAGTTTACGAAACTAAGCGTAGCAAATTTGTTAATCTATAATAAAAAAGATCAAATTAATTTTTTCTCGGATTGCACCCTGTATCATCACAGACCCCACTATGGGCATTACAGAACTTAGAAAATGCGCTCTTCACGCCAAGAACAGAAAAATTCAGCTTCCAATTTGAAACAATCATAATGTTATATATCTGCTTATTGAATACAAAAATTGATCTGTCCGTGTATTTTTCTTCACAACTGAAGTAGAAAAAATTGAGAATATACATAACTTAACCCTTAACTTGTATGGTGGGGGCCACGCGCTCCTCACGCATGAAGTTTCCTTTGTTTCCTACCATACAAAGCATCGTGAGCAGTCGCCATTTTAAGAATTCTCATCACTTACTAGGATGTAGGTATGCACATGTTGGGGTCTTTGCAATCTCTACGATACCAGTTACGTTAGTTTTTCTGGCCTGGCAATTTTATCTCTACTTTCATGTTTTCATAGTTATTACATCAAAATTCCATGGATTTTAAGTGAGAAGAGAACTGAAGAGTTCTTGTAAGAAGATTCTGTTCCGAATCAGTGATTGGTGGCATACAAGAACACGATGTAGTGGCAGTGAAATTATAAGTGTTTGTGAAGATCCAGTAACCCTTCAATTGGACGACACTGGGGACAGAGATTGAAGATGAAAATGTTACAGGTCCTAGTCAATCCAGAATCTTTGAGGGCTACAGACGGAACAGGTCTGACATTTTCAGAGCTAACATGTCTTGAAAAGATTTTGTTTGTCAAATCTTCGGTTCGCTGTTATTTCATCGGGGGAACAACGAAAAATTGTAGACAGCGCAATACTTTTTTCTGAAATATTTGATAAGTTCATAGAAAAGTGTCAAAAAAATACAGTTGATCAGAATATATCACCGTTGACGAAAAATTATGCCCATTCCAAGGCTGATATCTTTTTAGAGTCAAAGCCTGCTGAATACGGCATCTAAATATTATGTCTGTGTGATGCTAAGACATATATACAGGGAATCAGCAGAAATGCATCAGAGGTTAACATAACAGCAGATAATTGTTTTTTTCGGTGGAGTTAGTTGATGAATTAGTCGAGAAAAATTTGACAATTCTGAAATCCTCGCAAAATTCCAACCACATAAGCACAGACAACCAGGATCTTCTTTTTTTGGATTAACAGCTAAAATAACAATATCTTCTTCTGTGCCAAGGGAAAATCAAAGCGTTTTAATGATTTCATCAATGCGTCATGACAAAAGTGTGAATGAACGTGCAAAGAAACCGAAGATTATTGAGTTTCACCACTCCACAAAAGGTGAAGTGGGAGCATTAGATCAAAAATTCGCTTATTATTCAGTAGCTTGCTAGCTTGCAGTATACGACATTTGCTAAGTGTAGTATTGGATAGTATTCTGAATTTTGCTTGTGTAAACAGCTTTGTTTATTTGTTATTCCTTTTACGTGCTCTATTTCCTTTGTGTTGTGGTTGGCAAAAGAATGAAGTGAAAGAACTACATAAAATCTATCGGCATAAAACTCATCAAAGATCTCATCTTGAATAAAAAAACTGAGTATTCGAAGTACTCTAGAAATTGGCCCGCTATAATTTATAATTCCTCAACAGCTAACACAGCTTCTTTACCGTCGACATCTAATATCGCTACTCCAAGTAAAACGTCTTAAAAAGAGGACACTGTTACTTATGTGACAGAAAAAAAGATGCCATTCGCTACAATTGCAATAAAAGTTCACAATTTACTTGCAAATTCCATAGTAGCACAAAAACAATGTGATAATTGTCAAGGCAGAAAAAACTTTCGTAGTTGTGTTGATGAATCCTAAGATTGGAAGTGAGTTTAATTCATATTGATTTTTGTGGAACATTAATTAGAGACTATAACCTGTTATTTGTTTTCAAGTTCATATATTATTATTTTTCATTGTAACTTTCCAAACGTCAATTATCATAGTCTTTTTGTAGCATAGTGAAAATATTACCAAACAGTTGTTACTATTTTGAGATCTCTTGTAGTATCTAAGTAAGAAGATTTATTTAATTAAAAGCATATTGCTTACATTAAACAAGCCTATTATTTATCATTTATGAGCATTTTTCTAGTACACACTTAATGCTTGCTTGCTAGAAGCAAACATTCTATGGTGGCAACGCGGCCACCACGATACCAATTACTTATGTTATTACATTACCCCAAGAAGCGCACAAAATTCCAAAAATTCAATTTATCCCGAAGAAGCTTAGATATGTTGAAGAATTATTTTCCAGTAATCCCCCAGCATTAACGAATGCTTGAGAACAACGAAATGGAAATGGTATTCATAGAAATTGAAATTAAACTGTGAACCGAAATGTTAAGTTTTTGGAAAAAATAAAAGTGCCGAAAAAACTGTTAATACCGAATGTTTTCAACTCTGGCGAGAAACTCTGCATAATATCTACGATTTATATTTAAAACCAATGACGTTATAACATTCTGATCCGATTCGTTCCAATTTTCGATCATTCTGCTCCGAACCTGGTAGCAAGCTGATTTTACTGGCTTCTCAATATTCTATTGAGAATCCTAGACATGTTTCATAGGATTGAGATCTAGACTCTGTCCAGGCCACCCCATTTAAGCGATTTCATGATCTTGAAGATAGTACTCAACAATATGACCTTCGTGGCTGTAACATACCTGAGAAAACTCTCTTCTATTCAGCATCTAACCAAATGACATGTTTCTTGGCAAAATTCAATTGGGCTATACGAAATGTTTGCGGTTATGTTAGGTTAGGTTAGGTAAGTGCTTGGCCCCGAGTTGCAACACGAGGCCTCAAACCAAATTTCTTCGAGCAAATTAGATATAAGAATAAAGTTATCAATTTCAATACCTTAAAATTATATTTAGGATGATTCGATTGGGATGAATTTTTAGGGAATTTAGGGGTAAATAGATCTTTTCGGAGATTTCTTGAGATCTTAGATGCCTCTGTGACAAGGTTTTCACATGAAGTAATCATTAAAGGGAGTGAAAAAATCTAAATAAACGGAATACGAAAGACCTTGTCGAACCAATTGAAAACAAAAACAAAATGTATAATCAGATTTTGAAATAGCCAAACAATGAGGAACTGATGAAGGAGTATACTAAGTACAAAAATAAATTAATTAACCTTATTTGAACTTCCAGTAATCATTACAAAGCTCAACTTGATAGGAAAGGGAATGTATCGGGGGTGGATAAATCGAGTGACAAACTGTAAGCACCAGAAACAATGTGAAATTAGGAATATAAAAAATGATAGAGGTGTAATAGCAAATGACTAAAAGTTATATGGGATATTTTTAATAATCACTATGCAACGGTTGGTAATAGGTTAGCAGCTAAAATAGACAAACTGAATAAGTCTCCTCTTGGAAACTGCTTATGAGTGAAATAAAAAAAAATTCTTTTCACTAAACTCATCAACCATAGCATAGAATCAGGGAATTTTTCAAGCGTATTCAAAAAAGATGAAATAAAGCCTCTTTTTAAAAAAGGTGATATGGGAGATGTCATAAATTATAGTCCTAAAACCCTTATTTCTAATTTAGCTAAAATCTTGAAAAAAATTATAGAAAAACGAATTGTCTCCTATTTCGATAGCTTGAATATGATATCGAAACAGCAATTCGGTTTCAGACAGGGAAAACCTACCTTTTAGAATTAACGAAAAAGTTATATGAAGCTCTGGCTGAGTCTAGTCCATGCATCTGCATTTTTGTCGATTGGCCAAGGCTTTCGACACTGTGTGTCATAGATTGTACCTGTGAATTTCGAGGAGTAGCTTTTAATCTCATGGAAAGTTACATCACGGGTCGGAAGCAGTGTGTCCGGATCGATGATAATAAGAGTGGTTTCAGGGATGTTGAATGCGGGCTTACACAGGGCACAGTCATCGGTCCGATTTTGTTTATTATTCATATGAACGATCTGTTGATCTCTGAAACACTATCCAAATATATTTTCAGTTATGCAGATGATACGGCAATATTCATTGAATCTGATAACTGGAATGATCTTAAATGCAGAGCTAAAGAAACATTGAACAAAGTAAAGGAGTAGTTTGATATCACGTACTAACTGTTTATGTTGAAAAAAACAATGTTTGTGTCCTTTTCATGCTACGACGTGAACAGACCGAACTGTCAGAGTTTGAGAATTGGACAGGGATTGGAAATTGAATCGGTTGACTCTATTCGTTATCTGGGCGTGAATTTCGACAAACGTCTTCGCTGGAATATACACACAAAAAATGTAGTAAATAAATTGAGGAGTCTTCTGCGCAAGTTTAGGTATTTTTCGGAATTCTTGAATTTGGAACAGATGAAGATTTTATATTATGCCCTAGTTCAGTCACATCTGACCTATGGGATTGAAGCATGTGGCGGTGTATTGGATGCTCATTTGACTAATTTAAAAACAATTCAAAAATGGATATTGAGAATTATTCTCAGGAAAATAATGACATATCCTAGTAGTGTATTTAAAACCAGTAAAGTCCTTGATGTAAGAAAACCTTATTTTCAAAACATTTTGAATCATCATTACAAAACTCGGTCCAGTGTCACATATTTAGATCAGTTGTACAATACACTCTTAAAACGTATTATAGCTAAAAAGGTGGAAATATATAAATCAATAGGCCAGAGGCATTAAGGGTATTTGGTTCAGAGGCAGTATGATAGAGTACCTGTTGGGACATATCAAAAGAGTCTTCATTGTTGGTTGCTAAAGCTCACTAACCTAGAGGTACAAAGCATGCCAAGTGTATATTCCCGCTGGAATCTAGAGTTTGATTTTGAGAGATACGAATTCGCTTTTGTTTTGTATTCAGGAAAATTGTTTTTTTGGCTCAACATGCAACTCAAAAAACTACTGGTATATTAGAGGGACTTCAATTCTTGTATATTTGCTTACCCTGCCCTCGGCATTGTTCTCACGGGATGGGATAGGATGAGTTAAGATAGGAGAAGGTTACATTGTTTTTCTTTCATGCAGATTTCGTAACAGACTCGAGGTAAATGAATTATTATTATTATTATTATATAATGTTGAACCTCTTCAGGATTTATTTGCACTCTACTGTCCTGCCGAAGCTGCATTTGAAGATGCCCAGCAGTAGCGAACTGTTGTCTCAACGAGGAAATTCCTAAATAATGGTTGTTCCTCGATGTTGTCTATGTCGAAGTCTGCCTTCTAAACTGCCAGTGGTGAAAGACGGCCCCACTCCCGTCGTTCAGTGTAATACTACCACATCATGCTATAGGCTTCGCGAATTGGTCATTTGTGTTTCGGATGCTTGGTATATGCCCCAATCTCTAGAATGGGTAGGATTTTTCAGATAATACATGATAATCTTCCTTGGGACAAAATTATCAGGAGGTAAACTCGTTTCCCAGTAGAATCTGCGGGAAGAACTGGCTTAGAAGACTGATGATGGAAATACGACTAACAATAGTAATCTGACATATGCAAAGAGTCTCCTAGCATCTGAAGAGAGAAGCCAATTCATTATAGAGTTTTGCAACATAGGAGGATACACTAAGATGTGAGTGCAGTACACGAGCACTTACAAGACACGCAATCTCATGTCCTAGCTGTGATGGAAATTTAAATAATACCAACAACAGACACCACCCATATCTGTTTCAATAGCGATGAGTTGCACTCAAGACTTCAGTTTAAGGAAGGGCTTCATATTTTTGTCAGATCGGATGTCGCATTCCAAAGAGAGAACACGTTAGAAGATAACGCTTTCGAACAAGTATGGTTCAAACTCTGTCTATACAACAAATCCATGTTTCTCTGTTGTCTGTATCAAGTGATCGACAATACGGTTTCTGTAGACAACGATCAACTGGTGACCTCATTGCATACGTTACACATTAGTAGACATCAACAATCGAAAAACATGGTGAATTAAAAGCCATTGCTCTTGATATGTCGATGGACTTCGACAGGGTTTGACACGCAACCTTGATGAATAAACTAATCGCATATGAACTTTCCGAAAAATTCCGTGGTTGGATTAGTAGTTTTCTCTTCAGTATATCGATTCGGGTGGTAGTTGCTGGTGTAACGATTGAATCTTTTCTGGTTATTACAGAAATACCCCAGGACTTCATAATCTGGTCAACTCTCTTTCTGTTGGAGATTAATGATCTGTTCCACCCTACCAAAAACAGAATATTTTGGTTTTCGAACGACTGTACTCTGGTGTCCTCATTTTCTAGTCAGCGTCCAATAACTGCTGAGAAGACACACCGACTAAGATATTAATAGAGACTTGAAGGAGATATCAGAGTGGGGCCGGTCGAACAAGATGCAATCAACAACGTTCTCTAGAAAAGTCACTGCTGAAGAACCTCCTCTAATCGTGCAAGGACATCGAATTTCCTCAGAAAAGATCATGCATCTACTCGCTGTTACAGTATTATAGTCAATACCGGAGTTTGCTGACATGACCATATGTCAGCCGTCGTCAAATCTGCTTTGGTAAACTCAGTTTTCCCTTCGGGTCTGAGCAGTACTTCACGCCATCATATCTAACAATTTTATACAAAGCACAGGTACGACCTGGTATAGAATACTCTGCCCATGTATAGGGCACCTAATATTCATTACATCATTAGTATCCAGAAATATTCCAGTTTCAAAAAAAACCAGGCACATAAATCATCTTGTGCGGCCACACATGTGGTACGACAGGCATCGCCTCCTCCCAAAAGGGGTTCAGAAACTCATCTGTGTTTCGTTCAAAGATTCGGAAAATAGTCTGGGTCTGGACTTTCATTTTCTCATGTTTTAGGCAGCTAACTTGCCGTTAGGTTTTATTCATACAAAATGTTAAAAAAACTCATTTATATGAGATGTTTACAATTTTCGCTATCTCTAACAACTTCATTCGGCGATTGTCTAGCAATATCGAGGACTTTCGTCATCATTTACGTAACTGTTATTTGGACAGAAGGCATCTTTTGCTTTTTTTTTTTATCAATTCGTCCTCGTTTTTCATATAAGGATGATCATATCTTGAGAATCACTCCAGCTTAACTGTGTACATAAACAGCATTTTATTTTTCTTGGAAAAAGGTAGAAAATTTTATTTTCAATTTTATGTTCAATGCTTTGAAAATTTCCTCAAGAAAAAAGTTTCGCATTTCAGTATTCCGCGTTTGACGAAAATTGAACCCTGGAGTCTTCGTTATCTATTTTAGAAGCCATAATATAACTTAACTTCTGTTACTGAAAACAACATAACAGGAATACAGCATAACTATCATTGTGTATGACAAGCCTTAAGATTGATTGTTTACTTTCATTCAAAACCTGGAAATGGCTGGAAGAAAAATTTGTAAAATTCTCGTAGAGTATTAACTACTTTTTAAGATCAGCTGTATGTATCCGCTCAATAGAAATAACAGAATATTTCTAATTTCTTTCCTCTTGGAAATTATGTTTTGCTTCGAGTGGTTCCAGTACGTTTTGGTATACAGAGTACCGCCCCTGTGTACCCCACAACAGTCTCACGAACCGCGGTTTTCCCACACCACTCAATCGGGTGAATCTCGCTAGAGGCCTAGCAACTGGATTCACTTGCCATTCAGATACAGGACATTCATTATTTCTTCTCTCTGGCCATTCTGACCATAAAAAATCAAAAACGAAAACAAAGACTCCCTGCCTCTTTACATGATTAAACATTAAGGCTTAATTTTTTGCAGTGGGAACATTCCACGGATACAAGAACCGCATTTCGAATCTCAATTTCATTGTTTGATTAGGCGTGGTTAATCGAAACTTAAATCTTTGTACCGATCTTTAATACGGACAAAATAAAGGATAAACGGTCTCTTTCAAAAAAATATTAATTAATCAATTACTGACCTATTTTATCATTAATTATGGTCTAATATACCTATGAATACTATTTATAAAAAATTTAAATTATTCATTCTTAATTTGTTCCTACAAACGTACCAACTCTTATGGAATTTCAAAAATTCCTATCAAAGTGATGCTGCTTCTGAAAATATCCTGACATAAAAGCGCAAAACGTCCATTAGTACATAACAAATTGCAAAAGTTATAAACAATTGTAAACGGAAGCGGTATCATTATTTTCCACCAATTTTAACTTTTCGACTAAACTCTAACGAGTCTTTTAATGATTATAAGAAATGAAACTATGTATAATACTATCACAAGAGTTTATTAAAATTCAGGATTGCAATTTCGATCTATCGATCATCTTCAGCTGACAAGTATTAAACTTAAGTTGAAAATACATACATATATAAACAGGTAGATAGAAAATTGATAAGGGTGCAAACAAGAGGAAATTAACGAATCACGTCAAAAACAGGTAAAGATATCAAATATGGACGAATAAACCGGAAAATTCTGGTCTTTCAGATTATCTCTATAGGGAGTTTATTGCAGTTTGAAAATTTCGATGTACTCTGAGAAATCTTTCGTCCTTTTGGTATTCTCTCAATATTTTGAATTTGATCAATAGATGGAAAATGATGACCATTTTCGATACAATGTGGGGTGGAAGTAGATTCGTCAGTTTTCTGGCTATTGTAATCTGATTGATGCTCTTCGTATCTAGTTTTGAATGAACGACCAGTCAGACCTATATAAACGCCTTCACAATCCATACAGAACAATTTTTAAACTCCAGTATTGTCAAATCTATCAGTTTTATCTTTTCTATTGAGAAATTTTTTTCTCATGTGAGTTTCGAAAGCTGTTTTGAAGTGACATTTGCAATCTTTTCGTTGTAATACCTGTATTAGATCATTCTATACGTGGGTGAATATTATAATATGCTATTTGTTCTTGTTTCTTTCTAATCATTCGGTTTATTATATTCGAGGGACAATCATTGTTCTTAGCTATTTCTTTAATAGTTAACACTTCCCTAGACATATTTTTATTGATTAATGGCAGAGAAAAAGGCCTATGTATCATTGAATTAAATGCAGCGTGTTTATGGTATGAGGTTTTGGGTGTGTTGCGTCATAAGAGATGCAAAATCAGTAAAGATGTGTTTTTTTCTCTTCGATAGTTATCAAGCGGTTCCTATTAAACACGTTAGTATATCGTCAAAATATATATACCAAAAATGTACTGATTTTTCAAGGAATTTTACTTAATAATTGCGATTCGTAACGCGTTTCACTACACCGTAGCTTCTTCAGACGAATCTAAAGAAGCTACGGTGTAGTGAAACGCGTTACGAATCGCAATTATTAAGTAAAATTCCTTAAAACACAGTACTTGTTTTTTATTATTGATAATGGTATTTTACCAAGTAAAAGCCTCCCAAATTCAAATGTACTGATTTTGATTTGAAGGAATTGAATATGACATTTTCAATATACGCCATGAAAATGTCAGCTAGTAAAGGGGTCAGTGAAGATTTCATCAGTAGGCCGTGATGTTAGTCATAAAATTTGTTATTGAATTTGAAATAATTCTGGGCACAACTTGAGCAAAAACATGAAACCATTTGAAAAACATGTTATCTACATCCAAATTTATTGCAACTGATGTGATCGGGAGGGATTTATGTGTTAATTCAATCGAGTTTTTCATTGAATATTTATGTGTGGAATTTGTTAAATATTCGAATACGAGATTCATATTTTTTGCCAATTTATATATTCGGCTATTGATCAATGACACTACTGAACGACGTATTGAAGCATTGTCTTTGTCATTTGTTATTAAGCCGAGGTCCAGGATTCATATTTATGAAAGAATTGACTGATTTTTATTAGTATTATCGGAGGAATTTCTTTTGGGGATGTTCTTAATCCCATGTGGGGATTTGCCAGTTACCTCCATCGGGCGCGTCCCCATTGGAATTGGGGAAAGTTCACCTGCACAGCAATCCAGCTGTGTGGGAGGGTAGTGAGGAAATGAAATACTCACCGTGAAACAAAAACTGGACTGGTCCTCCAGGTTAGCAGCCTACCCATAGGAAAAAAATCGTTATGCCCAAAGAACTAGGAAACGAGCCTCGGTAAATGGACTTCTTACAACGATGACGAACAATGCACGGAATAGGAAAAAAGATTTCTGGAGAATGAACACAATCAGGATTGCATGCTGGAACGTAGCCTCTTGGAATAACAAAGATCAACAAATCATTATTGAAATGAACCAACATAAGATGGACCTCTGCGCGATATCGGAGACTAAAAAGAAGGGCCAAGGAACAAGTCGATATATGAACTATATACTTATATTCAGCGGCAAAAGGAAAGAAGGGCGCGCCGCGTCTGGAGTGGAAATACTGATCCATGAGAAATTCGAATAGGATATAGACGACATACAATATATCAATGACAGAATCCTCAGAGTTAAATTCGAGTTGAAAAATACCTCCTTGCAATATCTGTTTACGTACCGATATAAGCAAGCCAAGAGAAGAATCGGCGGATTTCTACGAAGCGTTACAGAATACCTATGATCAAATACCCACATCCGACAAAGTCATAATAATGGGAGACTTGAATGCAAGAATTGGAGATCAACTTATAAATGGAATAAAACAACGTTCTAAGGAAGGAGTGACCAACGAAAATGGAGATTTACAAACGGAATGCTGCACCTTCAACGAATTACGGATTAACAACACCTTCTACGACCACTGAGAACAACAAAAGTTTACTTGGTCTAATACCCAAGGACATCGATCAACCATAGATTAGATACTGACAAATAAGGAATTCCATCCAAGTCAGATGATGGATGTACGTGCTCTGACATCTCCCAACATCGGTTCAGACCATAGTATGGTTCTGGGAAAATTACGAAATATCATATCCCACAGGAAACAGTCACCAAAGACATCAAAAACAGAAAAATTCAATACAGAAGCACTCCAGGGCGCAACGACTCAATGTCGTTCGGCTGTTCAACGAAATTACAAACAATCCAATGAAACAAGAACCAAATTTTGATGATAGCTGGAACACGATAAAAACAAACATTCTGGAAGTTGCAAAGGAAGCGCTTGAGGCGAGAATAATTGGAAACGCCACAAAGCACAAATCACCATAGTTTACAGAGGAGGTTAAAGCTTTAGCAAAGGAAAAAAGAGAAACATATTTGAGGTACAGAAGTATGAAGACTCAGACAGAACACAGGAAATATGTGGAGTGAACAGACAAATCACGGAGATAAAAAGAGAACATTGGAGAAAATTTAGCAAGGATATGGGGAACGATATGTACGGAACTCAGAGGAGAATATGGAATATGCTTCGAGCAATGTAAATGAATATGTCCAACTGAATCAAGTAAGCGCGAAATAACGGGAACAATATCTCACAGAACTCTATAATAATGAAAAGAGCGAAAACGATAATGAGAGACAAGTAGATAAACTTGAAAAGAAAGGAATTGTCGTTGTTGTGATCTCCAACGAGTCGATAACTAAGGCCATTCAAAAACTCAAAAATCGGAAAGCACCAGGAATAAACAACATCACTAACGAAATGATTAAATATGGAAAAAACACTCTAATGAGCGAAATCAAGGCTTTATTTGGAAAAATTCCTAGACAATACCAGTGTGCCTACAGAGTGGAAAAAGAGCCTTTTTGTACCTACTTACAAGAAGGGCGACAAGAAGACCCTCTCAAATTACAGAACTCTGCTAGGGGCACTAACCAAGCTCTCTACCGGAATTCTACGAGACAAAATAACAAAAGTGATAGACATCAACGAAGAACAACAAGGATTTACGAGGAACAGATCAACAACGGATGCAATCTTCATAGTACGACAAGTAGTCGAAGAATCTCTGGAATACAACAAACCCTTATACATCTGCTTCATTGACCTCACAAAAGCCTTCGATCGTGTAAGAGTGAAAGATGTGCTGCAGATACTGAGAGAGGAACAGATCCCGGAATCAATAATTAAAATTATCGAACACAAACAACACCGCGAAAATAAAATCTCAAGGTAAATTAGGAATACCTGTCACTGCGGGCATAAAACAAGAAGATAGTCTCAGCCCTCTTCTGTTCAATTTAAAAATGGACAGAATCATCACCAAAGTTAAATCAGTAGGAAACGGATACAGGACGAGTACGGGAGAAATAAAAATAGTATGCCACGCGGACGATGAGGCAATAATGGGAGAAAATGAAGATAATCTTTTAAGACTCCTGATTGCTTTCAAATTCGAAGCTGAAAATTACAACATGAAGATAGCTACCGAAAAAACAAAGAGCATGGTGATATCGTAAGAGCCAAGAAGATGTAAGCTCGCAATTGATGATAAAACTGTAGAGCAGGTAATGTCCTTCAAATACCTTGGGGTGCAAATAACTAGTACGCGGGATTTAGCGTGAGAGGTCCGAGAGCAGGTAAATAAAGCAGCAGCGATTCCCGGATGCCTAAGAGATGTCGTATGAAAGAACGAGCATATGAACATTGAGCGCAAAACAAGGATTTACAAAGCGCTTGTACGACCTATCGCCACCTATGCAATAGAAACTAGGACCGATAACCAAAAAATTCTAAGAACGTCAGAAATGAAGACACTAAGGCAAATATCGGCAAAATCGCTCGGAGATAGAATTAGGAACGAGGTTATACGAGAAACATGTAACACTAAAGATATTGTATGATGGCAAGAAAACGCCGACGAGGATGGAATGAACATGTAGACAGGATGGAAGAACACAGACTAGCACATATTGTAGGAGACGGAAAACTAATAGCAGCACGTCGGCCACCGAGAAGGCCCTCCAAACACTGGAAAGATAGTTGTCGGTCCATCTCACAAGAACAATGGTAGAGGGATCTTCTGGAAAAAAAAAACAGACCTCAAGGTCGAAATTAAGAAGAAGAAGAAGAAGATGTTTTCAATGTTTTTTTTGGATATCTATGATTCGATCTTTCGGTATTTCACTTATGCTCTTTTTTGAAGAAAGTCTGTGTATTTAGATATATATATATATATATATATATATATATATATATATATATATATATATATATATATATATATATATATATATATATATATATATATATATATATATATATATATATATATATATATATATATATATATATATATATATATATATATATATATATATATATATATATATATATATATATATATATATATATATATATATATATATATATATATATATATATATAGGGTTTTACCCAGACAAGTTGCCCATATATCTGTTCATGCAATCAAACTGATTTCATGAAAAATATAAATCCACCACCCGGTAATTAATACCATTGCCAGGCAATGATTATAATCAAAACATATCCTGGAATAATTATATATTAGGATAACGTTAAATGTTATGAGAATATATCAATCTACCAGAATATATACATACTATAGCATCATCAGACAATGATATCAATGTACCAACGAGTAGTGTCAGAGGCTTTCTCCCGGAAAAATCCAGTGTACGGACCTTAGTCAAGTAACACTGAATGTTACTCATTAATAGTTTCCTTTGTGTGAAGTGGTGAACGATCGAATAGAATACTGCTCTGAATATAAATATGACAAAATTGTCAGTTAATTATATATATATATATATATATATATATATATATATATATATATATATATATATATAAATAAAACAAATAAATATATGAAATGAGATTCTGAGCAGTATAATATATATATATATATATATATATATATATATATATATATATATATATATATATATATATGATTTCGGTAATATGACTATAGCTTTCGAATTATCTGCTTTCAATTTTTGTTATTCTTTTTTTACCGTATCTGTGATTTTTTGGTTAAAATTTGAACAATTTTAAATGAGGTTCATCAAGTTGTTTCAGTGAAATTGCGGATTCCGCGGCGAAGTTATTTTTCATGTTTTTCGATGAGATGTTGGGATTGAATTTGTGACCTAATAAACTACGTTCAGAAGTAGTTTAATGAATATCTGAATAGCTTATAACTCTGCTACCGAATGATCTAACGGATGCGGTATTGGGAATGTTATCTGAATTTTTCGATAAACTTGACTTTTGTGCTTCTAGGATTTTTAATTTCTTCGATTGATTTTCCAATTTTTCATGAATATCTTTGCTAATATCATTTCGCACCCTGTCGTCGTACAAGTCAAATTCTATTGGATGGAGTTTAAAAGTTAATTCTGAATGAATTGCCTTTATATAATGTTGATTGACGTCTCGTTTCGTGAATTGAAATTTGGCCCCTTCAGGTGATTTCTACTATTTTGATTGCTTTCTTCGAAATTGTATCTTGAATTTCAATAAACTCTTGTGATAATATAATACATAGTTTTAATTTTCTATTATCATCATGATTTACTATCACGGTGTAACAGCGGAATCAGTTAAATATTTAAAGTCTTGTAAGTTTGGCATACTTGGACATAGAGGACATTTATCGACTGTCAGTATCAAAAATGAACCTCTATGATTTGTTAATATAGATCCAAAACTCCATTTGTACAAGCGAAAAATGAAATCAAACCGTGAGCATTTTTGCGCTATAGTTTTCTACGATTTTCAAAGACTATTATCTCAACAAGAATGTCTCGGCGAGTTCGTCTCTCTTTTCAGTCTACGATCAAAGAGCAGGTGCTCAAAAAACAGTGGTCGCTGGAGAAAATGTGGCTGCTGAGAGTAAGATTATCCAGGAAGATCGGCATGCAACATATAGATAAAATTAGTCATCCTTGCGGATTTCAGATACTTTAAGATCTTTATCTTCGTACAAAATATTCTGAACGAAAAGTTGCATGTGGAAAAATTAGTTTTCTTAATTCCCAGGTCCTGGATCTAACACCTTGACCAGCTGAAAGTGGTAGGGATGCATTTCTCTTTTCACAAGACCCCCTTTACTTACTTTGCCTTAAATTCAATGTACTCGTCACTAATCGTTTACTTATGTTTGGGTTAGCCTCTACAATTTCAAAGATATCGTAAAAAGGGCCATATTCAATAAAATTTGATCATAATATGAATTTCTTGTGGGGTTACCTGAAGAATTTTGTCTATGATGTAGAGATAGTTAACCGGGAGCGCTTAATCCAAAGAATTGAGGAAGTTTGCGATTTTATTCGAAACCAACCAGATGTTATTAGAAAAAACAATTGGGCATCTGGCAGTTCACTCTGAGATATGTGAACGAAATGGAGGGGGACCTTTTGAAAATTTATGGAAATTTTTTATATTAATTTTTTCTTAGTTATTTTTTGTTTTGTTAGTGGTTGATTCGTTTTAGTGTTTGCGTTCTCGAATGAACTTTTCATTTTTATTTCGAGTTTTTATCAACCTGAGTTATTTGTCTTCGATTGATATCTTTTAAATGATGCATTAATTATCTTATAAATATTAATCGAATTGCCAGTAAGGGATTGTTTGTGCTGAAGTATTTCCTGAATAAAAACGATATTTACCCAATGCAGAATTTTTAGTAGGAAGGTAAGCTACATTTGGTGATAGCGAATTGTTTCCATCACAAAAAAGTTATCCTGATAATCATAACTCAATAAGAAGTTTAGTGGAATGCGGTAGTTTTCACAGTAGGTTAGTTTTTCACAGCGAATCTTAGTGATTATCGTGTGCCA
Organism: Cryptolaemus montrouzieri; assembly: GCA_013387265.2. Taxonomy (NCBI): domain Eukaryota; kingdom Metazoa; phylum Arthropoda; class Insecta; order Coleoptera; family Coccinellidae; genus Cryptolaemus; species Cryptolaemus montrouzieri. The sequence goes on from JABFTP020000001.1 coordinate 27,077,902, forward strand.
GAGTTCCCGAAAAGTAATATACAGTTTGTTTGTTCAGTTATTTCGAGAAAAAAACTCATTTTTACAGTTAGACCCTGAAATTTGATTTTCATCTACAAATAATATTGTTAATATCAGCCATGTTTTTTATGGTACGAAATATTGAGGAAATCCGTCCATGCGTTCAGGAGTTATTGCGATTAAAATACTCGTCCGAAATCCATAAAACAGCTTGTATATCGAAAACGAATAGCGTTACCTTGTATTCTAGGTGTCGATTCGAACTCACCTAGGTGTACTGTACTATTGTTGAGGTATGTACGATCACTCGTGAATCACCCTGTAAAAGCACTTACAACCAAAAATTCGAGAATTAACAATTTTTTAATAACAGCAGCCTACTTGAGTTATTCAATGAATATCGTTGAACATTCAAGCATTCCACTATAAGTTGCCATTTGATTTATAACTGAGAGAAAACGTAAAGAATGCATTCCACCAACCAAAAACTGAATCACGAAAAATGTGGATCATTATCTATGACATCTGAAAATCTTGGTGTTTTGTGTCAGACCGGAAGTCTCTAGTAAAGTCATTTCTCAAGCATGATTTTGCACTTAAGTTTATTACAGGTAAATATTGGGCAAAAGTACCTGTCGAACCGCAGTCTCAAAAAGTTTTACATACCGATACACTCACTCATTCATTCCGGATTTTTCATAGTTCATAGGGTGGTCCAATAAACAAATAACATGTTAGATCTTAATTGTAGAATTCGTGATAGTTTTCGTCAGAATTATTTTCAATTATACATACTAAGAAGTGTTATTTTGAGTACTAAGTTTTTATTAATTCGAATATTATTGAATCATGATTGAAGATAACTTTAATCATTGTAAAGTACAATTATAACCAAGAGCCAAAATAATGGAAACTAAATTTAGTTGAATGCTAGAGCCTCGAATTTCAGACTGCAGACTGAACTAACAAAATTTTTTCTCAACTAATGATTTCTGCTATCATCTTAACTGTACAGGGTTACTTAAATATGATGTATTCTGAAACTATCTGTGTAACCGTTGGAGCTATAAAAACAGAGAAGCGCGTTTTCCAGCTCTTTCTTGAGAGAAATGAGACAGATGAAAACCAAATTCGTTCAAATATTTCGTATTCTGGTTATTGTTTTGTTACTTTTCAGATATGTCTTCGGTATTATTGGAATAGGAGTTTCAAAAATGCGAAATTTGATAGGTACTTTTTTATTTAAAATGCAAAGCAAGCAGTAAACACTATTTTTCCATTATTTGTTTAAATGGCCTAATGTTTTCCCATTTCAAAGTAACTATAGAATCGTTGTTATTACTCCGATTTTGAGTAAAACTTTTGAAAAAACCCTAAAGTTGTAGATTTATCGACATTTAGAGTGTTCGTGATAATATATATGCCCCTTCAAATCCACTATAAGTTCTTTATTCGCGGGGTATATATTCCGCGAATACAGAAACCCTGAATATGGAATGCTAATTTATATGGTATTATAGAAGATATGTTCCTTGTTGATGACATAAAAAATAAATATATAAGAAAATTAATTTAATGGAAGTTTTGGACCATATTGATTAATTATTATCTTCAGGGTTAGGCAATGTTTTGAAGATTTTTGTAATTTTCTCCTTCAATTCCGACTGAGACTGATATTTATCAGTGGCATTACCAATTAGTCTTTTAAAAATAAGACTTCGTTGCCTAATTTTTATAAAGAAATCATTAAGGTCATTTGCCGTTCTTAAACCATCACTAAGATTTTTCATTTTAAATGTCGCCTTTTCAGTGCTTGTTGAAGCCTTATCTTCAATAGGCTGTGAATTTAACATTTCCTCCAAGTCGATTTCAGTCAAATCTTCATCTTGAGATTCAAGCAACTCTTGAATGTCACTTGATTACTCGAACCCATCTCGTCCGATTCCATTCGCTATTTCAGCAATGGTTGCATGGTTGCAGTTAAAATTTGAATTGGCACATATTCTATATATCTTTTATTATAAGAATTGCGAATATCATTACGAAAAAATTATCACTCTTTAAGATGGAAAAGTTTATTCCACGTAATAGCTGTTTCGAGGTTTCGCTTATCATCAGACAAATATGAGATTGAAACTAAAATACAATGTAACCATTTCTAATATATAGGTACAGAGAAATGGGTTAACAGAACAGGTAAAATACATATTAGAAATTAACATTGGGTACTAATACATAATTGAGACGAATTAAACATCCCAAATATTGGAGAATAACATAAATCAGTCAGGTCGATAAGAAATATTTGATTATTGTCTGTATTGTGTTTGGCTTCGAATATTTCTAAGGATTAGGATAATTGAATTTTATACCATTTTGTTCTTGGTATGGGATCTGTAGATTGTCTATTGATGGAATATTACGGTTGTTTTCTATGCAATGTTGAGCCAGAGTGGAATCTGTTATGTTTTTACAACAATGTGAATCATGTTCCTAACATCTTATTTGTTTAACTAATAAAAATTCCATAACAATTGGACATGTTGGTTTATACACTCGTTAATTATCTAACTGTTGAGTTTCATCTTTGGCATTTAAAAACATATTTGATAGTTTGGTTGTGAATTTGTAGGCTAATTTTACATTGGGGATTTGGCTGCTATTTCCGATTTTTTCGAAGTTGGGCCAAAATAGGTTAATGAGGAATATTGATGTGTGTGGCCGTCGGAACTATTTTGAGGATGAATACTGTTATAGGCTTTTCGCGAACGTTTTTAAGACACAAGTTTGTCTATTATGGAGAGGGAATAGCCGTAATTTTTAGCAATAGTTTCAACTAGTGAAATTTTTTTATTGAGATTTACAATAGAGAGAAGTAACGTGAAAACTGAGTGAATCAAAGAATTGAAGACATCTTATTTATGTTGAAGAGGATGAGAGGAATCAGAGGGAATGCAAATGTCTATGGAGGTAGGTTTACTATATATATATCACGAGCAAGAAGATTGTTTTGTTTAAAGATAGTTGAATCTACAAACCTAATTTGATTGCTGATTTCTTTCTCTAGTTTAAATTTAATTTTTGGATGAATATTATAAGCAAAGCTTAGGAAAATGTTTAATTGTCTTGAAATACGAATAAACATGCAAAAACATCGTCAACATATCGATACCAAAGTATTATATGAGACGCTATATATGATTGAAAAATTATATTTTCTATGTTATTCATGAAAATTTCTGCTAGAAGTGGACTGAGAGCTGAACCCATAGCCATATCTCTGGTTTGTTCGCAAAAATTATATTGTTAAATTGGGAATACTTCTGATTGCGTCAGGGGTTTAATAAAAAGATGAAATCACTATGAACAAGCGGGTTGACTTGACAGTTGTCTGAAATTTTGGAGAATACAGTTGGGCATTTATTACTGGGTATGTTTGAATATATGTCATCTACGACAAAAGGACTTTGGAGGAAAACAGATATCTTCAGTTTATTTGTGAGTTCAAGTGAGTTTTTTATTGAATATTTATGCAAAAATTTTGTGAGATGCTTGAAAATATCGTGAAGTTATTATGACAGCATGATTCATTTACGTTTAAAATATATTATCATGTCAAATTTCTTCCAGCATTCCATAACATTTATATCAGGATCACATTTCATATTATCCTATATAATTCTGAAGGTTTGTCTGATGTAATAAAGCTTAACAACCTGGATTATTCCTTGGCCTAGGTTGAAGCAAAACGTCGTGTTGAGAGGTAAAAATGTCGCTTCTATTTTGGATGCATAGTTTCAAGATCGCGAGGATCACCTGATGCATTGTCCAAAACTAGAAAGCTTTAAAATCTAGATTCTATTTTTTAATAAATTTCAACTTTTGGAACAAAACAGTTCCTGAACCAGTTACAAAAATTAGCGCTTTTAACCGACGCTTTCTTATTTATACGCCAAACCATTGGCAGGTCTTTCTTGTTTTGACTTTTTGAAGCACGATGATTTAACGAACTGCGAAGCTTGTGTGTTAATGATACTATCTGCAGATGTATTTAAACATAGCAGCAGTGAAACTCTACCCTTCACTTCTTTGAATCCAGAGATAGACTTTTCACTTTTGGATATGAATGTTTTGTTTGGCATTCTCTTCCAAAATAGCGCAGTTTCGTCCGCATTAAATACTTGCTGAGGTTTGTATCCTCCATCAGCAACTAGATTTTAATGCTATCGAATGATTGCCGCACCTTAAATTCATTGAACCAACCTTCTGATGCTTGAAATCCTCCACGACCACAACTACCATCAGGTTCTTTAAAATGTACGTATGGACTTTTTGCTCTCTCTTGGATAATTGGACCACTCAAGGGCACTCCTTTTGGTTGGGGGTCTTCGATCCATAATGACAACGTCACTCCCATTTTTTCTTTTGCTAAATCACGAACAGTTTTCGCTGACAGTGAAGTTGAAGTTACAGACGACCTTGTTTTATCTTCGGATTTTTTTATCGATAGTCTAGTTGATTCGTTAACATTAGATGAGCGTGATATGGATGCAAACGACTCTCCAATATGTAAACGATCAAGCATTTCTATTTACACTCTAAGCGGTTACACTGATTTTTTTCGTATCGAAACTTGTTTTTCATTTTTTAGGCGACATTATGAATGGAGAAGACAACGGCAGAGACGTATTGGTCGATCACAATTTGTGTAACGAATTGAAAAATGAAACAATAAAAAACACAAAGCTGATTTTACCTAAGAACAGAACATCTAATAGGTAGTATTCAGCCATATACTTTATACTTCGAGTAATAAGGTCGTCTTACTTAAACATTTTGTTTGTTTACATTCTAAAAAACACCGACCGCGGCGGAGGCGACTTATGTCAGGGGGAAAAGCCAAACCAATACATCGGCGATATAATGTAAAAACATACTTTAGACGTAGTTGGTAGTATTAAGATCTTTCTCACTTTTTTGTTAGTCCATTTGACAAAGCGTTTCCAAACAATACTGGGTGAAGTGGGCCACCAAAAGCTTCAAACCCTACAAATCACCAGGGGTAGACGGAATCTATCCGGTCATGTTGTAAAAAGACAACACAAATACAGCCTAATGTCTGAGAGCTATATACAAAGTCAGCTACTCACTGGGCTACATACCCCAGTCATGAAAGAAAGTCAAAGTATTATTTATACCGAAACTGGGCAAGAGGTCTCCAGATGAGCCTAAATCATATCGCCCAATAAGCTTAACCTCCAAAAATCAATGGAGATGATTCTCGACAATCACTCGAGAAGTTTCATAAAACTTCACAAATACAATTTGCCTACCAACTGGGCAAGTCTACAATTGATGCCCTACACGACGTAATCAAAGAAGTGGAAGGAGCATTAGAGGCTGAAGAAATAGCCCTAGTTCTGTTTGGAGATATTGAAGGAGCCTTCGACAATACCTCCTTTACAACAATTAGCAGTGGTGCAAACAACAAGGGTGTCGAAGCATCCACCATCAAATGGATCAGAGAAATGCTTAAGGGCCAGATCATAACGGATACGGTGTAGACACTGAAATATCGGTGTCAGCAGTGAAAGGATGCCCTCAAGGAAGTGTCCTATCGCCGCTACTATGATCAGTAGTTGTTGATTGCCTCTTAGAAAGACCGAACAACGCTGGCTTTAACGCACAAGGCTATGTTGATGCTCTGGTTATCATCATTAGGGGAAAGCATGATGCAATTTTATCGAAGCTGATACAGAAAGCCCTTAACATAGTAAATGAATGGTGTGCTGAAGAGGGGATCAGCATCCAACCAGTCAAAACCATTCTAATTTCATTCACAAGACGTAGAAAATTGAACTTAAAGCCCCCCTTTCTGAACGGACATACTCTGAAATTTTCGGAACAGGCTACGTACCTAGGGTTAACTCTAGATCAGAGACTCAACTGGAATTCACACATTAACAGAACTCTTTTCAAGGCTACATCCTGCCTAAGGACATGCCGTAGACTCTTCGGAAAGACCTGGGGGCCACGCCAAAAATAACCTACTGATTATATACAGCGGTTATAAAACCCATTGTCACATAAGCAACGTTCGTATGGTGGACGAAAACATCAGAAATAACTACGCAAAACAAGCTGCAAAAAAATGTAGTGGTTAGCGTGCGTGGGCAAAACAAGGACTATGAGAAGCACCCCGACTACTGCCCTGGAGGTAATCCTAAATCTCCCTCTTCTTCATATAAAATTGAAAAAAGAGGCGTTGATGACGGCATTACGGCACCAAGACACCAAAAAAACTATTACCTGGTGATCTGAAGGGACACCTCGAGATTCTGAGTTACATAGCGCCAGAAATTTTATCAACACCATCGGATATAATGCCGAAGTAGCCATAGAAGACCGCACCATCGTAAAGGGAAAAATAAATCAATTCGACCAACAATCCTCCATTTGATACACGGACGGATCAAAAACGGTTGATGGAACAAAGAAAGTTTTCCTGTGGTGGGTGCCTGGCCACGAAGGCATACAAGGAAATGAAGCCGCTGACGAACTGGTTAGATCAGCTGCTGGAATCCCACCCATCACACCTGAACCGTTCTGCAGTCTGAGCAAGCCACACAGACGACAGGAACTGGACCGGTGGGAAGAATCTAGCAAAAAAGAATACTGGAAGAAAACTCCAGGCCAAAGGCAAGCGAAAAAGTTCATTGACCATTCGCCAAAGAAGACGAAACTGCTTCTCGATATCTCTAGGGACGAGCTGAGGACTATAACAGGCCTCCCTACTGGACACTGGCCATTGAGATACCATCTCAGTATAATGGACAAATCGGAAACGGCAACATGCAGAATGTGTAAAGAGGACGATGAAACTGCCGGATATATTCTTTGCAGTTGCATGGCAACTGCCCGTAAAAGACATATAACCTTCGGTAGCGCAAGTAAAAGCGAAAGCTCCCAGGGAGATTCTTAGTTTTGTAAGGGAACTAGATCTACAAGGAAATGAATAAAGAAGGGTTACGAACAAAAGACCAACTTGGTCGCAGTTCGGAAAGACTTGCAAAGCCAAACTCCAATGTAATGTAATCTAAGAATACCGAATCCACTTTATCCATACATATGTATGTACCGATGTACCGATTTGATCCGCGAATAAAGAAATCTTTTGCTGCAAATATATGAATTGGGTAACATTTTTACATGACCGAATAGTGAAAACGAAAATGTAGGAGCGCGAATAAGGAGCTTTTACTGTATTCGCGATAGTTTAGTCCATACTCTTTTCCACTATGGGGCATTCCACAAATCTTAAAATTTAGATTTGAAATAACAAAGGTATTCATTTCGAATAAACTGACTATCTACTCTAGATTTTAAAGTAACGTATTTACTCAGAATCAGAATTTTTCAAGAAAATTTCGTCCCGCAATTTCATGAAAGGAACTCGTTCGAGACACTGAATGCTCCGAAAAGAGTGATTAACATCCCTCAGGAGTTCATAACAAAATTAATGCGATGCAAGATTAGTGCCATTCATAAAAATGAATCGTGAAGGACCAACAAAACATCTGATAGAAAAGAAATTGTTTCTGATTTTTCATGGAAATTTCGATCAAATTCATAATTTTGGATGCTTGAATGCTGAGCTTATAGATAACTTTCAATTGTCTTTTTGAGATATCTCTCAGTAACTTGGATTCTTTCATTTCTAGAACATCCTGTTTTTCACCGGGTCGAAATACTTTCGATAAGTGGACAATGCGCAAACAAATGCCGTGAAAACTGACTGAAAAGAATGTTATCTCGCTTTGATTCATGGAGGCGTAAAATGACAGATTTGAGTAGCATCGTTCGACATGCACCTTCCGAATCGGATTGAATTTTTGAGATATTCTAAAGCAGTAGCGTAGACAAAACTATTGAGTTCATTAGAAATTTTAATTCTTTTGAATTTTGTGAAATATACAAGACGGTCGACTTTTTTGGAACAGGACTCAATAGTCAATAGAACAGATTACTTCATTCGCGGATCTAATCGGTACATCGGTACATACATATATATTGACATATAGGAATCGGTATCTTTTCTAAAAGCGTCGTCGAATGGACTAATAAAAAATTAAAATAGACCTTATTACTACTAGGCCTAAAGTATGTTTGTGAATGATATCGCCGTTGCATTGGTTCGCCTTTTTTGACATCAGCCGCCTTCACCGCGGTCCACGTTTTTGAGAATGTAAACAAATAAAATGTTCAAGGGAAGCGACCTTATTACTCAATGCATAAAGTATATTATTAAATGCCACTTATTAGACGTTGCGTCCTTTTTATCAATTTTCCATTGCTGCGGAAGAATCTTATTTCAATAGATTCCCTAAGAAGAAATAGCCGCATAAGTCTATTTTAGAAAGACCAAACGACAATTTATTAACTGAAGGTTCTTTCGAAAGAACAATAGAACTAAGCATATAAAAATGAAGATAGAGAAGAAGCAATCGTCGACGTTTTAGGAGCAGTTGCAGCTCAACTTGAAATTTCAAGCTGTCAAATGACAATTGAAACTGGCATTTCGTCGAGGGCTTCAGAGTTCTCAAGTAGAATAAATTCAGACCCTACAGGATGAGCAAATTGTAATTCCACCTGGTGATAAGCAAGAACGATTTAATTTCAGTCACTTGTATCTTCAGAAAACCAAAGAAAACCCAAAGTTTCGAAGGGCGTTATATGAACGCAGTACAAATGATGGAATTTTCAATAGGCACAATGAGCACTGTTGGTCGAATGTCAATCCCCATCAACTTTTTAATATTCAACACCAAGGTGTTACGATACGGTTTCAATCTATGATGCGCTTTGTTGGATAATCGTATATTGGCATACTCTATTTTTAACTAGATTTTAATCTAACCTTAATTGAAAATGATATCATATTATAGATGAGAATTAAGTAGAAGAATATTTAGATGAATTGCCATTAAGTCAAAGAGGAAATATATATTTTCAGCATGACGGTGCATCACCACCCAAAATACGAACCATATCTCAACTGTTGTACTAGAATTTCGGTGATGACTGGATAGGAACTGTGGAATATCCAGCCCGTTCAATAGATCAGACTATCCTAAATGTAATCCTCTTCAGGCATGGTGAGAATTTATTGTATGAAGAAGAAAAAATTGCATAGATGAGCTAAAACAAAGTTTTATGATTTGTTTTGTTAGATTAGAAACATTCATATAGAAAACGCATGCAGAAATATTGTCAGGCGTTACAACTCCTGCATTTTAAATTATGGAAATACTTTGGAATTCATGAGATAAGTTGTTTATTGATTCAATCAATTGTATATATAGTTATTGAATTTTGTCAAAACGTCCGAAAATAAGTTTTCAACAAGAAAATTCCATATTCTAAGAAGTGAACACAGAATTGAATAAATAGAATCTTTGACACACACAGACGAACCTTTTCTACCGTATAATTGAGGATTTCTGCTATGTTCTGATTGGAATGATATGTTTTTCGATTTTATTTTTGAAAAAGGCATTAGTAGAAAGAATTGATACAGCCTGTGATATATATATATATATATATATATATATATATATATATATATATATATATATATATATATATATATATATATATATATATATATATTAGAAAACAATAATCCTCTCAAGTGATACTAAAATAACCTATAGTTAGTATTAGAAAAACTCAAGTTGCCTCGTAACTTAGAAACCGACAGGCAAAAAGTTTCTCGAATTCTTCCCTGTATTAAACCGAAAAAAGGGCTCTGTAATTTTAAAATATTATTAGCCTAACTTCAATTCAAGATATCGTTACATGTCGAAATTTCGAAAAATCCAGAATTCCAAACTAAGTCTAAGGTAAAATACATAGCTGAAATCAGTTTTCACCAATGAGTTTTTTCCGAAAATCGAGCTCGAAATAGAAGTAATTTTTTTCTATCTACTATTTTACATAGCTGTCGTACTAAAACATCAAATTTTGTCTATCCTGTACAACTGGTTAACAGCCAGACAAGTACAAGGAGCGGTAGCTTATCGACAGATCGCTTCTTGCAGACACAGTGTGTGGAGTTGCTTTGGATAGTCGAGCTAGTATAGTTTCTTAAAGTTGTGTATTTGATATACCCTTTGTTTTCATCATTTCCAGGTGGCGATCATATGAACCTCCCTGTCCAGCAATAAATATACATGTCTTGATGTGCTCCAAAGGATTGAGATGAGTATGTAGCAGTCTGGTTTGTTGTTGTAAATGGGTATGCAACGCTAATGAGATCAAACGAGATTGAAACTGCAGTCTATTGCTCCTATACCTTTCTTCAGAAGGAAGGAGAAGGAGACATTTAACATTCAACGAAAGGTTGGATACTGTTCTATGAATGAAAGTCTTCAATATATTTTTACCTTTGTCTTATTTTTATTATTCTTCAATCGCTGCTAAACCCTCATATAAACGTTGATGGACTCCCTGGTGAACAAGTATGCAGATAAAGGTCATTTCCTACAATTTTTTTTACTATTGTGCCCCTAATGACTTACTTTTGAATAACAAAGTGTACTGCACAGGAACCATTCGGCCAACCAGAAATGGTATTCCACATGAAGTGAACAACAGCGCTGACGGAATTTGTATCCTCAAATGGACAGACAAAAGGAACTTGTGCCCTTTGGCACAGTCTATTGGAAATATTGTTGAGGTTCAAAAGAGACGTGTAAGAGAATCGGAAAAACCACAAGCAGGGGCAGAATACATTCTCATTATGGATCAACTATTGAGCTACAATCTCATTTCGCTAAAAACGATTAGAAAGTACAAAACGGTTGCAATCCATTTTAAGTAAATTGAAAAACAATTTTTACTGGAAAGAGAACAGGTCCAAAACTATTTGGAGAAGAACTAATTTCAAATCTGGTGGACCAGGGACGCCGACTCAATTGAGCTGTCAATCCAGCTCTGCCAAGAAATTCAACAACTCCTCATTGGCACCACCCCAACTATTTGCCCTTGAAAGATTGAATTAATAGAAGGAAACAAAAAGATTGTCGACAATGCACATAAAATAAAGTTCGTAAATCGGTTGAAACTTTTTATGCAGGCTGTCCAGGTTTGTGCATTGGGCCATGCTTTGAAGAGTTCCATGATCTAATGTTCAAGTAGCTTTAATTTTTTTATAGTACGTGAGAACGTTGATAAGAGTTATATTCAGTTTTCGTATAGAAATAGTTCTTATTTTTAGGAAAATGTTTTCTTTTCGAATGACTTTTATGAAGATATAGATCATACTATTTTATTCTTTTGTATTTTGTGACAATAAAAAATCTGAAAAGAATGTGTTTAACCACATGGGTATCTGCACGCTTAGTGCACAAGTATGTTGGATATACTGGATATACCTGGTTCGAATCCGAGTTCAAGTTATGGATGTTGTGCTTGGACAAAAGAGTGCTGAATTTGAAAGACCTGCCTAAAGGGGGCATGAACTAGCGAAGACCAGATACCTTGTAATCCTCACGGTGGCAGTTATCATTGCATGAGCTAGGAGAGTGGTTCAGAATCCGCTATAAACTGTAGGTCCGTCTGTGTAAATGGGCTAAGTTCTGGAGCACATTGTTAAAAGATGAACAAACAAGAATGTGGTTGCGTATTTTATTTTTATTCACGTAGGTATTAATATCCATTTTATGAAATAAATATTCAGAGAAAAAAATTGGTATTATGGTCAATTAACAATCATCAAATATCAATTTTGCTTGAGGCTTGTTATAACCGCACGGTTTACAGAGCGGACCACGTTTATTACTGGACAGTGCAAAGAACACATCGCCAGAAGAATAAACGGAATAAAATGCAATGCTTGCCATGAACGTGTTGATGGCGAAATGTATCATCGTATTTTAGATGAAAATATAGTGGAAATATATTTAGATGAATTGCCATTCGGGAGAATAGAAAATATATATTTTGAGCATGACGGTGCACTGGTACCTACACCAAAACGAACTGTATCCAAACTGCTGGACTAGAATTTCGGTGATCACTAGATAGGAATAAGGAAATCTGTGGAATAGCCAGACCGTTCCCCATATTTGACTCTCCTAGATTATTCTATCGAATTCAACATGATAACATCAACAACAGATCGCTTACCTCAGTCTTGGTGCTGTTTGTTTTGACTATGAAAATTTCTTCAGAAATTTATGGAAAAGTATATCATTTATAAAAATCATGTTTCTTTTCATTATGATGAAACATAAAATTGGAATTTTCATGTTTTCGATAATTTGAATCATTTTTCCGAGAGTCCAACGAAAGATGATATGTTAAATATTGTTTTGTCACTGAGAAAGATATTGAAAAAGGTAGAAACTAAAAGAATCTTCACGACTTTAAAACATGCACGACTTTAAAGACCAATAGTTGACAAAAGCACCGTGTGAAAGAATATTTTCCATTCAGAAAACCAATGAATCACACAGAATAGCTAGTAATTTTGTTTGAATAACTCCAAACCCTATGATTATATATGCAAATGTAGCTCTGACGAATTCCTGGGAATTCAGTCGAAATAACAAAGAACTGCAAGGTGGTATGCAACACGATTATTTTTTCCAGTCCCACCCAACGATACCTTCCCACCGTATTATTATGGTGGAAAAATGAAGAACTCCATAAAAAGTAAATCAGAATTCAGCGAAGATACATCAAGTGGTCGGTCAATATTTCTCTTATCTCAAATTCTAGCGGGAACATTGTTTGTCACTCGTACGAAATGGCTTGATAACATTTATTCGTTAATAAATGTCTTTTTTTCGAAATGTTGCTGCCATTCTACTAAACATAATTATATTTCAGGTAAAATGTTTTCAATGTGTCGGACACATCAGAAAAAACTTCTGGTTAAAAAGGAGATTTTACGAACTATCAGTGGAATTGGAAAAAACTTTTTGTAGCAGATATACCGGGTGTGTTTTTAGTACATAACTGTTTCATGATTTGGTTCCTGTTGAATATATTGAAGAATCATATACAGGGTGATTCACGAGTGATCGTACATAGCTTGACCGAAGTTAGAGTACACCTAGAGGAGTTCGAATCGGCACTTAGAATACCAGCTGGGCTGAAAAGTTCGTAGGCTAACATACATATGGCATTACTAGGGTCAAATACACATGATTTTCAGTTAGTACTAACCTTAACTAGACAGGCGTAAAGAGTTTTGAGCTGTCCGACCGTTAGCATTGAAACTTTTGTTATTGTTGGAAAACTGGATAAATGAGAATTCCGTGTGTTGATTAACCATTGCTTTTCGTTGAAACAGAACACAGTTGAAACCAAAGCATGGCTTGATAACCATTATTCGGAGTCTCTGCTAGGAAAACCAACGGTGGAAAAATGGTTTGCAAAGTTTAAACGAGGTGATATGAGCTTCCAAGACGATGAACGCAGTAGACGTTCCAAAAAGGCTGTCATCGATGAAAATTTTGAAAACACAAAATTGTTTTGAATAATCGAAAAATGAAATGGATCGAGGTAGTTGAGACCCTAAAGATATCCACGGAACGTGTTGGTTTTATTTTTAAAAATGTTTGAACATGCGAAAACTGTTTGTGAAATGGCTAACGCGCGTATTGACTCTGGAACGAAAACAACGAGTCGATGATTCTGAGCACTGTTTGCAGATAATTCACCTTAATAAAGCCCAGTTTCGGCGATACATCACAATGGATGGAACATGGATTCATTACTACACTCCAGAAAGCAATCGACAGTCAGCCGAGTGGACATAACGAGAAGAACTGCATCCAAAGCGTGCAAAAACGTAGTAATCAGCTGGCAAGTTTATTTCATTTGTTTCCTGTGATGCGCAGGGTATTATACCCATCAATCACCATCAAAAGGGCCAGACGATGAACAGCGACTACTACATTGAGTTATTTGACCAATTGAAGGATCAAATCACGAAGAAACGACCCTGTTTGGAGAAAAAGAATGCTGTTTCATTGAGACAATTCACCTTGCCACAAATCGACCAAAACAATGGCAAAATTATACGAATTAGGCTTCGATTCACTTCTCCATCCACCTTATTCACCAGATCTTATCCTCAGCGACTTTTTTCTGTGTTCAGACTTGGAAAGAATGCTCGCTGGAAAAATTTTCAAGACTAAAAAAGAATTGAATTTTACAGGAAAAATGTGTTTTACTATGTTAGCCTACGAACGTTTCATCCCACCTGATATTGTCATTAGTGACCATTCTGTTATTTAGGAACACACTACCACAAATGATACTTCAACCTCTTAACATGGAATACAACATTGCGTAGAGAATGTTTATATAAATATTTAACTCATATCCTCACACATTAAATACCTTGAGAGAAAGCCTTTGATAATACTGAAGATAATCAAATTCATTTTAAGAAAGGAAATAACTGGTTATTTCATTAATAAAGGATTCAATCAATTTTATTAAAATTTTTCCTATAACATACCTAAATTTTCTTCAACGGGTATTAAAAATGTCCTTCAACTGTGGGTAACTTGAAAAAACCCAGAGTTACCTGAAAGATGATATAGACAAATGAATGAGTAATATCATTCCTGAAAAGATCTTCTAGAAAATACTTACCACTAATACTAAGAAATAGTTCGACCTTCTGCCTATATATAATTGCTCCTGCAGTAATCTTTGGAAATCGATTAATGGTTTTAGAGGAAGTGGTCATTTTATTTAAATTGCTCTCGAAGAAGTTGATGACCGTCCTTTAGAAGGCAAACTGACGCTCTTAGACAGTTTCCTTGAACTTCTATGATTTCACCAATTGGGGATATCCGATACGAATCAATACTCCATTATCATTCCTTAAAGAGATTGATTATTTTATATAGAGGAAAGTAGATAAAATGGAAAATTAATTCTTCTATATTTTCTAATAATTAAAATATATATTTTTAAACTTTTTTCCTTTTTGCTCAATTTTTTCTGAATATTTTCTATATGAAACACAATATGAATTTCAAGTTAAATACAGGGTGTTCGATTTAAAATAACAAAAATAATGAGGTTAGGATAGAACTTCCGGTTAGCTGTGGCTACAATTACTTATTGCTCCTGGATATTGTGCCTGCAGGGCTCCCTGCTAGGAGCATTGTTGTTTTTGATTTAAGTAAACGACTTTCTAAATTTTCATAGCAGATATATACTACCGTGCTCTTCGCAGATGATACTACAATATCAGTGGGTTTTTCTCAGAGGATGGCTCAGGGCACACTAATCATCACAACTAGAGCTTTACACTGGTTCTTGTCAAATGATGACTGGGTAGCTGTTCTTTCCCTCAAGAAGGTTGATGATGAAAAACTTGTGGATGCTCACAGGTTTCTGAGAATGACTGTGTCTTGTCTCCGGTGAGATGTCCATACCGATCAACTGGCTGCGAGATTATCCAGAGGTATTTCTGATAATGTCAATGAGAAATCAGTTTAGTCGTTGTTGAGATAGGGAATATTTGTGTGGAGTAACTGCTCTTCTCGGCATCGGATTTTCGCCAATCAGTGGGGGCGAGCAGACTTATAGCTAGTCTGGATTATAGGAAAAGCTATAAGACCATATTTCGTAAATATAAAATATCAACGTTTTCTAGTCCTTATATTTTTGAGACTGGTCTAGGTTCGTAGAAACAGGGATGGCTGCGCTTGGGGAAGTGACTGTTATAATTATACCATGTGTGGTAGGAATCAGTATGGGCCATATTTTTGCAGGCTTACTTTATCTCAACGGAGCCTAATATACATTCTGTCAAAAAAGTACCGGTAATTGATTATTAAAAAAATCTGCTCAAAACGATTGTCAAAACGTTTATTGTTGGCCACGTGCTTCCTATACTGACGCGAAGTTTGAATGCGATATGTCATTAGGTTTGTCTACAATGCTCGATTCTATCAATTCTCACAAGTGTATTTTACGATTTTTAAAATGGATAAAAATATCGAACAAAGAATGTTTAAAATTTTGTATTGCAAATGGAATTTCGTGCGCCGAATCGCTAAAAATGTTACAGAAGGCTTACGGTGAATCAACGTTATCAAAAACACGTGTACAGAGTGATACAGTACATTCAACAGCGGCCGAGATATGGTGGAAGATTTGCCTTGCTCTGGTCGGCCATCATCATCTTCAACTGAAGTTAAAGTGAAGGGAATAGCAATTGAAAATTGTTTGAGAAAGATAAGCTATGAAATTTCTCTGTCTCACGAATCCATTTGTACTATTTCAAACGATTGTTTGGGGATTTAAAGCGTTGCCGCTCGACCAGTTCCAATTTCTTCAAAAATTCAATTGCGTAAAGGTAGCTGAAGACATGCTACAAAGAGTCCCTACAATAATAAAACGCATTGTTACTGGTGATAAGACATGGTTATATGAGTTTGACATGCAAACCATACAACAAGTTTCAGAATGGTGCCTTCCAACTGAACCGAAACGGAAAAAACCACGTCAAAGACGATAAAATGTCAATGTAATGTTAACTGTTTTTTTTTTTGATTTTCGGAATTCATGCCAAAAGGTCAGGCGGTTAATGAAGAATACTACCTGAGTGTTATGCGGCGTCTGAGAGTACACATTCAGTGAAAAAGGCCAGATTTGTGGAACGAAAACTCATGGATTTTGCATCTCGATAATGCACCAACAATGCTATCATTGCGGATGAATTTCTAACCAAAAACTCAACAAATACCATCGAACAACCACCGTATTCAACTGATAGTGCAACAGCCGATTTTTTTTCCAAAGTTCATATTACCAGTTGGAGTTACCCGTTTTGAATCGATGGAAGACATAAAAGAGAATTGCAACGAGAGCTGAAGTCGATTCCGGAAAAAGCGTTTGAAAAATGTTTTGATGATTGGATTCGTTGCCGTAAGTGAATTATTTCGGAAGGAGCCTACTTTGAAGTCCATACAATACATTTGGAAAAAAAAATGAATATTTTCTGTTTCTTAAAACTTACCTTATTTCTGGTTCATACGTTCGAAAAGTATGATAAATATTGGGTTTCCCATTGACAAAACATAACTTTTGATATGGAAATAATATTTAACCTGCAGCAAATCAGCCCCAAACTTTTTAAATATACGTTTTCAATACATTCAACATGATCGAAGTTTTGACTGAAAAAGAACTGAATGAACACCCGGTATAAACAAAAATTTTATTTTATGAAAATAGTTGGCCAAAAATAGTAATTATGTCCCTCAAATTCTTCAACAATTTCTATTCCAACCTATTTCTTTCAGAAGTGACTCATTGCAAAGACATTTTCAAATATTTTACCGACATTGAATGAACTGTGAAGTCATAAAAATTTGATTCCTCACGAAAAATTCTTTCATCATTCATGGTCACAAATATAACAGTTCACAGAATGTTGGCGCACTTTACACCATTGTTCTCTCTAAGGGTTGGAATTTAAAATATTTACAATAGAGTAGCCGAATTTTTTCCTAGAAATAATAAGAATGAGGAATTCCTGTAGGGAAGATCACTTACTGGATGAATGGGAAAGAAAATAGCTTTTTTTTCTGTGACAGAACGTCACACAAGGTAGATATGTAATTCTTTTGAGTCAATTATGAGATACCCTTTACCACTTGATGTTGTCCATTTGATTCAAACAATTAAATAAAATTTGCAAAGTTAATGATCCTGAACTACTGATATTCTCGCTCGAAAATTACTCTTTTCGTCTCCAGTCGATGGAAATGCAAAAGAGAAACTCTCTTTTCTTTTTATTTCCGACGCATCTTTTATCCTCATTCATTTTTACCAGATAGTTTTCATATCGCACACGTGGGATCTGACCCCAGAGATTGAACCATTTGGCTCAATCTTATGGTTCAATAATTTCTAATCCATTCTTTTCCATTTAGCAATTTCTGATTCTAGTATTTCGTTCGTTCGAGAATTCTTGATTCGAATATCTAAGTTGCCACATTGTCCTTGCTATGTACGAAAATTGCTCTGTTTCAGTTTCTCCAGTCGATTGACATTACTTTATTATTAACATGAGGAAAGTCCTTCTGAATCCTTAATTTTCATATTTCAATCGTTACTTAGAATTTCTCCAGAAAATTTTTATATTGGAGGGACTCGAACCCAGAATTTTAAATTCATGGGAAGATTCATGCATGCTACAAACTTTCAAAATTCATGTCGTTTCTCTTTTGGGAATACTTATCAGTAAAAAATTTAATAATAATCTCGAGATTCGAACCTCTATGTCAATAATTACATGACAACTTAGCGATCCACTAGGCCACAAGAACATTTGGAAAAATTTGCTTGAGGAGGTCGTTACTTGATGAAAATCGATATACATATTTTCAATGAAATAAAGCTAAAGTATTTAGATTCTCACTATATTAACAAAACTATGACCGGATATCTATTTGATAAAGCCACAGTGTGGTGAAACCGGTCATTGTTTTGTTAATATAGTGAGAATCTAAGAACTTTAGTTTTATTTCATTGAAAATACATTTGGAAAATTTGATCCAATCTACTCATCTCAGTTATGAAACAATCGGTATTGAAAGAATAAAAATCTGTTGCCATTATTTTCTTTCATAGTAATCTACGCATGAAAACTGAAGAATTAATGTGAATAAGGATGGGACAACACTAAAACCTTCTTTGTCAGTTGGTTTTGTTCAATAGAATCAAACAATTCCTGCTTTAAATGTATGTTTACCAAGTTTCTCTACATAGGAATTCTGACTTACCGACATTCTCGCTCAAATTTATACTGATCGTTTCCAGTCGATACCAACGCCAAATTGTCTGATACTTCCGCCACATCAATCTTCTCCCATCATTCATTTTTGCCAGATAGTTTCCATATCACACATGTGAAGGATTCGAAGAATCTGAGATTTACCAATTTGGTTTAATCTTATGATTTAACAAAATCCAATCTATCATTTTCCATTTCGTTCGAGAGATCCTATTTTAAATAGCTATGTTGCCACATTGTGCTTGCTATTTATGAAACTTGCGGTGTTTCAGCTTAACCATTCGGTTGGCTTAATCTTAATATTTACATAATGAAATATATTCACAAGATCCTCTGAATCCCTATTTTATATTTCAATTATTACAATTTCTTCAGAAAATCTTTATATTACAGGATTCCAACCCAGAATTTTCAATTTGTAGGCTAATTCATTCATGATACAAACTTATAAATTTTATATCATTTCTCAATTCAGAATACTTATCAGAAAAAATTTATTAATAACCTCGATTCGAACCTCTAAATCAATAGTTACTAGGCAAGAAAGTTACCCCTAAGCCACAATAACTTAAAGATAAATAATTTAACCTACTCCTGTTAAATATTTCGTTTTGTCCGATATGCAAATAAATCAGATAGAATTTTTGCTGCTATAAAAAGACGAAATACTTTTCAAAAATACCAAAGAAAATCAAATGATCTCCATTGAGAGGGTCATTTCAAAAAAAAAAAGAGTGAGAGTAAAAAATAGGGTGAGACTAAACTAATTCCCCAATATTTTACGAAACAGGTAAGAATATCTAATTGTGTGAGATTGCGATATAGCCTACTTTTTGAATTTCAACCAATTTCCTTGAAAATGAATAGATTTATCTACGACAATTCCACTCATGTGTCAAAATGCACTTTTAAGAACACAGAAATTCGAGTTTGACATCAGATAAATTGCATAGAAATAGAAAGGAAGGTAGGATATTAGTGGATAAATTTGCCCATAGAGAATCCTTTCGTTTTCATAACAACGGTTTTAAAACTGTCAAGAGCAGCCATTTTAGTACCTGTTGTAAAGTTTCTGCCGATATAAATTAAAATGTCTCGTTTTGGAAGCACCAGTGAAGCAGAAATAAATAGTTCTATACAGAATTCTATCCCCAAAAGTACACGAAAAACGCACAGTTCGACTTGGAATCAATTCAGTATATTCTGCAAGGAACGAACGCTCGATTTGGATATACAGCATTCTATTGAAGATATTGCAGAAATTCTTATGGATTGGGGTTCAATATGAAACAAATGAATGGACAAGATTACAAAGAACACGTTGTCAAAACAATGTGGAATACAACTGCGAAAATGATGCCGATTATGTATTTCGAAAAATTCAACATGAGTTTCAACCCCTTTACCGATTCAGCATTTAGAAAGGCTCGTGAAGCTCGCAATTCTAAAACGAATATGTTACAAGGGGACGTGGAAAAGCGCAAAGAAAGTTCCGTTGCATTAACAAATACTG
Organism: Cryptolaemus montrouzieri; assembly: GCA_013387265.2. Taxonomy (NCBI): domain Eukaryota; kingdom Metazoa; phylum Arthropoda; class Insecta; order Coleoptera; family Coccinellidae; genus Cryptolaemus; species Cryptolaemus montrouzieri. The sequence continues at coordinate 27,098,253 of JABFTP020000001.1, forward strand.
AAATTAATAGCATGGCTCTGTACTGGGACGAAAATGCCCCGATAGGTTTGTTTTTCCATATTGTTGCTTATGAAATAGCATGGCGTGGCGGTGAAGCAGCAACCTGTTGTAATGTTTTCTTTTCTACGAAATTTCATACTTTCATTGTCATTTTTGTGTGAAAACTGTTGAATTGCTGTAAAAACGGATGGGGAAAACTCTAACTTTCTTAACAAGTTGGTTTTATTCATTTGAATCAAGAAATCTTGCTTTAACTCTATATTGTCAAGTTTCGTTCACATTAGAATTCTTACATTGCGCTGTTCGTCTCCAGTCAGTGGAAAACCACAACCAAACTGTTGTAAAATGGATTCATTGCCGCCGCAACATTATTTTTTCACCCATACATCATATTTACTAGATAATTTTTCATATCACACATGGGATTCGAATCCAGACATTTACAAATTTGGCTCAACAATTTCCAGTCGATCATTTCTCATTTGGTTATTTTTGGATCTACTATTTCATTCGTTCAAGAATTTTTGCTTTGAGTATCTATGTTGTCACATTGTTTTTGATTTGTACGAAAACTGTGCTATTTAAGCTTCACCGGTCGATTGGAAGAGCTCTATCAATAACATGAAGGAATATATTCCTTAAAATCATAATTTTTATTTGAATCATTATTTACAATTTCTGCACAAACCCTTTTATTACAGAGATTTAAACGCAGGATTTTAAATTTGTGAGCATATTCATGTATGCTATAAACTTTTACGTTTTGTGTCACTTCTTTCAGTTTGGAACACTATTCAGAAAAAAATAATAATTGTAATATTGGGATGCGAACCTATGAATCAATAATTACAAGACAATTATGCTGTTCACTAGGCCACAAGAATAATAAAAAATTCATTCTATCTACGCCTCTTGAATATTTCATTTCCATATGCAAACTCGATCTAATTTTTCATTAAGGGACAAACAGTCTTGCGTTAAACGAGAAATTCAATTCTATAAGTCTATAGACGTATCAACGAAATTTCAGCTTCTTGTATTTTGTAAATAAAGTGTTGTGGATATTCATAGAAACTTTAATCTGGCAAAACTTACCTCCTGAAATCTTGAAAGCAAATTATGAAACATTCCGTGAATAGAAAAAATTTTTCCTTCGAAAAATGGACCGAATTGGTAGGGGGGTGTTAGCCTAAACGGCCGGTTATAGAGCCGCGGTTTCCAAAGAAGAAACGCGCCCCGAAAATTCTTCTGTTCCCATAGCGTAGTCTCATTTCGATATTCCGAACCGTTCCGGAGAAATCCGCCTCCAAAGTTGGTCCTTTTCGAACGACCGCCGAAAACGACAAAAACGGCGACGGTGCCGTGACGGTATTTACTTTCGCCCTGCAAAATTCGCGTTTTCGAGCCGTTCAAACGTATTTTTAGATCGGATTTATTGCGAAATTCTCCGTAGATATATTTTTCGATATTTTCCCTATAAGAAATTGTACGTATTTCTTTCCTAAATCCAAGTTTTAATAGATAAATAAACGTTCAAAGTAATCTCCTTCAGAAGTCGATCTCAGTTCAAATTTACCCCTGCCACTCTGTTTCGCCAAACTTTCACATCAAGATCTTGACGGGATCACAATAGTCTAGCTGTCAAAATTGCGGCTTTTCTTTCATCCGTCCTCCTCATATGTGGGTCAGCTAGGTTTAATTTGGGTACCGAAAGATTCGTACATATCTCGGCAATACATTCGAGAAAAGAAATCGCCATTTTACGACTTGATTTTCCAATTTGGGACCATTTCCGAGACCTCTATATTTCGAGGAAAAAATCGCCGAACAACCACCATATCCCTCAATCCCCCTACGACGACGAAACGGGCCGAACTCTGACGAAAGTTTGTTTGTTTGGCTTCAGAGACATTCGTCTGTCAAATATCACAGTATGATCTAGGTTATTTTTATTTTATAATTTCAAAGTAATGTTTCGGAGGTAAGTGAACCTGATTCACTGTTTATTTTATTCGTTTTAATGTATGTTTTGTTAGAGCATATTGAAGAAATAATTTTAGATGATTTATATATTTCACATTTACAATTGGAGGTTTGATAGGTTGAGTCCATAACCTCCGAAGGCCAGATAACTTGTAATCCTCAGAGGTGGCAGTTATCACTGCACGGTCTAGGTGAGTGGTTCGGAGTCCACTATAAACTGTAGGTCCTCAGAAAAACAAAACAAAACAATTGGAGGTTATTCTGACTGATTTCGACACTTTGGTAATCTGACGGTCCTAAATGTTAAATTCATAATAATATGGAGTCTATATGAAATCAATCAAGACTAGCTCAAAAAATAATGAGATTTGAGATGCTATTCACAGGTGAGAGGTTAAAAATTCGATGTTTAATGTTTAGGATAAATATTGTGTTTGAATCCTTTCTCCAATACCGCCGTCTCATCAATGGTGAAATTTGTTTCGGTTAAATTTATGAATCTTTTGAAAAATTGATGATTTGACAAGTTGGTTTTAATTTTTTGAATTTTAGGTTTATTTTTAATGAGGGACCGCCTCGGTAGCTGCACGGTTAGTGAGCAAGTATGTAGGAATATGCTGAGCCGAGGTGCCTGGTTCGAATCCGGGTTCAAGTCATGGATGTTGTCCTTGAACGAAAAAAGTGAATTTGACAAAGACGTACATAGAGATTGGATACATAACCATAGTTGTTGGTCCATAACCTCTGAAGGCCAGATAACTTGTAATCCTGAGAGGTGGCAGTTATCTTTGCACAGTCTAGGAGAGTGGTTCGGAGTCCACTATAAACTGTAGGTCCATAGAAAAAAACAAACAATTTTTAATGAGGTTAGAAGTTTCATCAATTGAGTTTCCTATTTACTCTGGATAATTTTATTGACTCTTTCTCTGATTTCCTGGTCTAAAATTTGAATTCAATTTTATGTAATGTAAGGGGAAGCTCTGAATGAATTACCTTAACATAAGTATAACAAATATCCCTTTTGTTATATTGGATTCTTCTGTCTTCTTTCATCCACGACAGCTTTCCTTTCAATGCTCCTTTGATGGCTGCTGCACTGGTGTTCTTTGTTTTCAGTTTGATGAATTTAGGGATCACTTCGTTTTTCAAACACATAGTTATGAACCAAATGTTTTGCGAATGTATTGCTCCACGGAGAAGTAATTAGTAGTACCATAAAGCCGAAAAGTTATAGTCAGCTTTCTTCACTTTTTGAAGAAAGCTGACTATTTTTTTTTATATTTCCAAAACATTAGATTTCATTAATGATTCTAATCATTCAGTTATATCCCAAGATCAAACTAATAAATTCAATAAGGAAGTGAAGACAGTCATTGAGAATTCAAAATCCATCATTACAGAAACAGAAAATTTGAACTTATCTTACCAATGTGTGTGTTTCACAGGAACAAACAGACAGTTCACTGTATTCGAAAATTTCATCAACAACCTGCCTCCAAAAATAAAATTCACTTCTGAAATAGAACAGAACAATTCGATCAATTTCCTAATCTAACCTAACCTAACAATAACAAGATCAAATAATAAACACCCGTTTTCAATTTATCATGAGCCTTCTCATACAGATATCACAATTCATTATACATTGGCACATCATTACCAACATGAAGTTGCAGCATTTAACAGCTATATACATAGACTCTTGAACACACCGATGTCTAATGATAATTATTTCAAAGAATTGAATTTGATAAAACAGATCGCAATAAATAATGGTTATGATGCAAATTTAGTTAGTAGCATATTACATAAGAAAAAACAAAAATTAGCTTTACAACATATATATCCAATCGGTGAACACCAAGACAAGAAATTCAATAGTTCAACATATATAGGAAATACAAGCAATAATGTGAAATCCTTCTTAAAAATCAAATTTAGATATAACGTTCAAAACATCAACAAATTTAGGTTCATTCATCAGGAATTATAAATCTCCAATTAATAAAGAAAATAAATCAGGTGTTTATAGATTGGATTGTGCAGATTGCAATTGTTTTTATATAGGTAGAACAGGAAGAAATTTTAATGTTAGAATCTCTGAACATAAACGCAGTTCCATCAATGGAGCAACCGATTCAAATTATTCAAATCATCTTAGGGAAAATTGTCACTTTTTCAATTCAGAATTTAAAATCCTACATTCTGAGAATGGAGGTCTAAAACTCAACCTTCTGGAAGTACTTGAAATTAACAGATTTAGGTATTCACCGGAAATTCTTAATGATCAGGTAGACATAAATAACTCACCCTTATTAAATTTATTTCCTAAACATTAGTTCAAGTACGGAGAGCTCTGAGTGGATTTCCTCTTTAGTATATATAAAAAAAATTTGTTAGTAAGATATATTTGTAGTATTCATTCGCTCTTGATAAAGATACTGTGTATCGAAACGCGTCGAGCATTCAATAATATATTTAGTAGAAATCATAGTTTACTTGTATTTGTGACAATGGATTTCTATCACGTAAAAGCCTCGTCAATTGAATTTTTAAACCAACCTAACCTACAACATTCTTTTCTAGGATTCTTGGAATATTGAAATTACTTATCATAATTAGGATTCTGTATGAAATAAATCGAGACTTTCTTCATCAAAGAATGAAATATTTCACAAGACGCTATCGACAGGTAAAAACTTTTCAGTATATATTTCTGTCAAAATTGAATTCACCCTGTTTACGAGAATACATTCAGTATGATAACAATATTCACAAGTTATTCACAACATGGTTTGTATCCATTACATATCTGTTGCTATAACTGTTAAAGGATACAAGAAAATCATGATCATGAATTGAGCAATGTACGGGGGTACTGAAATGATTCAGAACTTAAATTTTTCCTGTTTAAGAAATAATAATGAATGTATGATAGTGTTTCTGAATTGAAATAAAACATAAAATAATGGAATATCCTTCAGGACGCTATATATCTACTGAAAGGATATTCATGTAGACGTTAGGTATGATATGTATATTGATAGTTATTTGTCATGTATCCATTATCTACCTGTTGTTTTAACTGTTATAAGATACAGAAATTTCATTATGATGAATTTAGTTGTACGAGGGTAGTTTGAATGATTTCAAACTAGCTAAATTTCACCTGTTTTGGAAGTAAATATGTATTATTGTTTCTGACTTCAAATAAAACAAAAAGTCAGCACCAAGATAAACCAAATATTTCTGACTCTGAATGAAATGAATCAAGCTTATCTTCATTAAGGAATGGGATATTTTCCAAGACGCTATTGACAGGTAAAAGGCCTTTCAGTATATATTTCTTTCAGAATGGTATTCATTCTGTTAACGCAAATACATTGATATCAAAGGTTATTCAGAACATGGTTTGTATCTGTTATGTATCTGTTGAAATATAAATAAAATTCATGAACATGAATTTACTAATACACGAGGGGTACTGAAATGATTCAAAACCAAGCTAAATTTCACTTGTTTTAGAAATTTATGTGTGATATTGTTTCTGCATTGAAATCAAACAAAAAATCATAGAATTTTCTGCAGCGTCTATTGACTGGTAATAGGCCTTGCTGTGTATGTTTTTACTGACAGGATATTCATTCAGACGTTTGATATAATATGCACATTGAAAGTTATTCATAATATGTCATGTATCCATTATCTATCTGTTGTTATAACTGTTGTTAAATACGAAAAATTCATAATTATGAATTTAGTAATGTACCAGGGTGTTTGAATGATTTCAAACTAGCTAAGATTTACCTGTTTTGGAAGTAAATATCTGTTGTTGCTTCTGATATAATAAATCAAGAAAGTCAGGACCGAGAACGAACAAAATATTTCGAACAAGATACCTATCTGAGTTCACTTTATTATTTTTTGTTTCAGTTCATCGAAGAGGAAGCATGAGCTTCAATTGTTTAAATTCAAATGGGAATGGAAATTTTATATGTTCGAGGGAGTTCATGGTGATTTCAGATTTCAAATCATGGAAATCTAAATGAAATGACAAAATCTAGTTTAATATATCTTGCTACAAATAGTCAAGACACATACATACTGTACAAGTAAGAAGGGTATTCTGTTCTATTCTGAGGGTCTGTAAGTTTTCATAAACAAGTAAAATACTTTATATGGCTCTCATGTTACTGTGTAGTTAAAATTAATTTCAGCATAAATTTGGGTATTTTTTCTTCAATACCTATCACAATTAATTCAGAAGCTACAGGAGAATTTGAAGATGATCGAATATTATGTTTCAAGCATATAATTTTATGCTTCTCTTAAATATGTCAATATTTTCAGTTCATAGTTATGAAACACATACCCTGAGAGAAATGATTTCTTCAAATAAATTGCCAGATTGTTAAATATAGAAACATAGAATTGTACTGAAAGCTTTGTATCGGGGAAGATATATATTTTTACATCAATCTCACAAATATCAATGTTGATAACTTAACATAGTTGTGCATTTATCAAGAAAATTGAGATTTGAGGATGAGTAGATTAGTATTTGAAACATTTACATATATATCAACATAGATACTTTTTCTCACACTCTTTCAAAGAGATTGGTAGATGTGTCTGACGAAATCTTAATATTATATATTGTCAGTTCAAAAATTATATCGGGAAATCTCATGTAAGGGGGCAATTCTCCATCTTTTATGTGCCATTATGTCATTGAAATGTGATTTGGTTTCGAGTACTAGAAGAATCATAATCTTCTCAGAAAAATTTTCACTCTCTATTGGAAATGATGTTCAGTTCAAGTATTATTAAAATTTGTAATACTCTTATCAAAAATTTTTAATTTTATGAAGCAGCTGAAGCAACTCTCGAATAAAATTGAGTTCTCGAATAATTTGTCAGTTTGTTCAGTTCCAATTAGTATGAATTGCGTATACATAGACAATACATAGACAACTTAAAATGGAATTACCTAGATTCTACTAAAAGTACTGGTGTTTGGTTACCACTTCCATCAATTGTTTTATTTCATTTTCTTCAATTTTATAGTTTTCATTTTCCTATTAACAATTCGAAATTTTATTATTCAGTATATTTTCTTTTATTTTTCAACCACTTGCACATGTCGCGGCCGGTTCTCAAATCAAACTTTTGGCTTAATTTCATATATTTGTTTAAAAATATCTTTTTTCAAAATTTAGACTTACCTACTTCCTATCTTACACCTTGGCAACACTGCTCAACATCAAGTGAGCAGAGAAACTGCATACAACACAACACTCAAGAAAAAAAAATATATGCACGCAAGAAGACGAACCTCATTTCCATAAAATTTTCTTTTCATTACGAAATAAAATTAATATTTCACAATTTAAAAACGTATCCGGTGTGTGAGTGAAAGTGCCGTATCGTGGAAAACTTTCATATCGACGAGGGCGAAAATTCTTCTACAAGACAACGAAAAACTGTCATTGCTTTCCTTTTTTTGTTCCCTCATTTTCTATACACCCAATTGGTAAGTCTTTTCTCTCACTTATCTTATCGTATCATATATTTTCGATCATATTGTTGTGAGTATCTTTGCGAAAGAAAGAAGCAGGGTTTCCGCATGAAATAGGAAAATTGTAACAGATTCTCCTAATAAAAAACAGTCCGCTTTATCGTCAATTTAACAACTGGAATTTCCAAGATTTTTTGAGAAGTCTGAGTTATCGAGTAATTCGCGAGTTTAAGATTAGTATCTTCCAAAAACAATTGACAGGAATGTCTGGGATGAAGGTTCATAATAATTTGTTGGAATGAATCATTTTCATCCCGCAGTTTTCAGCCTTTTTTGTGTTTTTCGATTCGGATGGAAAATTGAAATTTATGGTTCTCATTTGAATCAGAACAGTTAAGTACGGACGAAAATCAAAAAGATTGAAACTCCTGCTTTGACATCGTCGAACTCGAATTTGGAATTAATCTTCTTCTTCTCGGTTATTTGTACTACTGACTTCAGTTTGGCTGCTGACAACTGGTCTAATCATCTTTTGACGATTTTTTCCTACGCTCGAAGAATAATGTGAGTGTTTTTGAATGATAATTAGATCTCTTCATTATTGAATTTCTATGCTTAATATGTGATTAAACGTTTCTTTTTTGAGTATATGTTTGAACCTCTATAATTCCATCTTATAACAGCTCAATACAGGAGAAATTGAGATTTTGAAATTGAATATATCTCTTTGAATCACAAATAGAGAATAGTGTTGAAATTCTTATTGAACATGAGCCAGTATCCATTACTTGAAACAGCCTTCCTTACCGTAATAATATATTAGGTTATATATCGGTGGATTAAATACAACAAAAAGAGCATTTAAGCATTAATGCCAGTAAATGAGGCATTCATTATAGATTGATATGGAAGCGCATTCAGTATATTAGGCTTTTAGTAGATTGGGTATTTAGCATATTAGGCGTTCAGTTTATTAGGCGATTTTAACCTATGAACTAGTTTAACTATACTAAAACCGTAAGGAATGGGCGTAGACAAATGAGAGAATTTGGTGGGGGAAAGCAGGGGTTATGGAGAAACGATTTTTTCGGCGGAAAATTTTGTTTTTCGAATAGCGGACAATTTTCTCGGAGAGACTGAGGATTTCTCTGTTCGACGACTCCCAGTCGAAAAATTCGAAGAAACGCATCTCAAGGAGGATTTTGAAAAACTCCATTTTCCCTCGAAAAATGGACCAAATTGGTAGGGCGGGTGGAAATCGAGCCGCGGCTTCTGAAGGAGAAACGCTACGCGAGAATTGTTCTGTTCTCATAGCGTAGTCTCATTTCGATATTCCAAACCGTTCCAGAGAAAGCCACCCCCAAAATTGGTCCTTTTCGAGCGACCGCCAAAAACGATGACTTTTCCTAGGCCAAATAGAGTGCCGTGACCGTATCTAATTTCGCCCTACAAAATAGGCTCTTTCGAGCCGTTCAAAAACGTATTTCTAGATCGGATTTTGCGCGGAATCCTCCATCGATATATATATCTCGATATTTTCTCTATTAGAAATTGTATGCATTTCTTTCCTAATTCCAATTTTTATTCGATAAATTAACATTCAGTCATCTCCTGGATTCGATCAAAGTTACCATCGCCACTCAGTTTCGCCAAACTCACGTCAACAAACTGACGGAATCAAAAATAGTCGAGCTGTCAAAATTGCGAGTTTTCTTTCATTCGTCCTTCTTATATTTACCACTTATATATGTGGTTACCGAAAGGTATGATTCGAGTGTCGAAAGATTCGTACATATCTCGGCAATAGATTCATGAAAAGAAATTGTCATTTACGACTTAATTTTCGAATTTGGGACAATTTCCGAGAACTAGATTATCGAAGAAAGAATTGTGAATATAGAGGCCGATCAAACATTTCTCCGCTACGAAACGGTCCGAACTCTGACGAAGGTTAGTTTGGCTCAAGAGTCATTCCGCCTGTTAAATATAACAATATCTGGATCTGGTTTATTTTATTTTATAATCTCAAAGTAATGTTTCAAAGGTAAGTGAACCTAATTCAATGTTTATTTTGTCCATTCCAATGTTTGTTTCGTTACAAGGAATAATTTCCCATGATTTATATATTTCACATTTACAATTTGAGATTATTCTAACTGATTCTTTTAATTCTGATGCCCTGGAATATTAAATTTATGATAAAAAGGATCCTGTATGCAATCAATCAAGACTATCTCAGAAAAAATGAGCCTTAAGATGCTATTAACAGGTGAAAGATTTTTCTGTATATATTTATTCTGAATTTCGTGAATACATTTATAATGGAACATTCATTGTTATTCACTACATGCCTCGAATCTATTATCTATATGTTCTTATGTTTGCATCAAGATACAGAAAAATTCATAACCGTGTTATTTCTGAATTAAAATAAAGCAACCTTAGCTATAAAATTATTTTCTAGGATTCCGGGAATATTGAAATTATCGTAATTAGGATTCTGTATGAAATAAACCAAGACTATATTCATAAAAGAATGGAAAACTTTCCAAGACACTATTGACGGGTAATAGGCTTTTCTGTTATATTTCTCCCACAAAGAAATTTACTCTATTTACGAAAATATTTTCAGTATGATATGAATATCAAAAGTTATTCACAACATGGTTTGAATCTGTTGCTATAACTGTCAGAAAATACATGAAATTCAAGATCATGAATTTAGCAATACACGAGAGGTAGTGCAATGATTCAAAACTTGGCTAAATTCTACCAGTTTAAGAAATGAATGTGTAATATTGTTTCTGAATTTAAATCAAACAAAAAATAATAGAATATCCTTCAGGACGCTATTAACTGGTAATAGGCTTTGCTGTGTATATTCCTATAGAAAATTTATTCATTCAGACATTTGGTATGATATTCATATTGAAAGTTATTCATAACATGTCATGTATCAATTATCTTCCTGTTGTTATAACTGTTATAAGATACGAAAAATTCATGATTATGAATTTAGTAATGTACGAATGATTTCAAACTAGCTTAATTATACCTGTTTCAGAAGTAAACGTCTATTACTGTTTCTGAGTTCATATAAAACAAGAAAGTCAGAACCAAGAATAAACAAAATATTTCGAAATTTATATCTGTGTTCACTTTATTAAATGAGATAAAAACACAAGGTTTAACTTTGATCTACACTTTATTTGAAAAAATTCGACGACGTTTCGCTGACACAGCAGCTTTATCAAGAATGAAAAATAGAATGAAGAGTATGGTATTATAAACAAATCGTAGAACAAGTTGGATGAATAACAGGAAAATCCACACCGAGCCATTGTACAGTTAGTATGAAAGGTAATAAAACTAATTGAACAAGTTAAGTAGGGTGAGTAATTCAAATCTACCTGTTCATTCAAAAGCTTGTCCGAATGTTTGTATCTATTTATTTCTAATGCTTCTAGGAGATCTAATTTTGAACTTTTGATTTTATATGTAATATGTCAAAGTTTTTATTGAATGAATGGTTTTCTTTTATTAGGTGGTTTGAATAATTTGAATCAGATTTATTTTTGTCGAAGCTACGTTTATGTTCAGATGTTCTTATGCCAAAACTCCTATAGGTCCTACCGATGTAAATTTTATCACAAGAACCGCAATTGAGTTTATAGATTCTGATTTACTTGATTCAAGTTTTGGCATAAGAACATCTGAACATAAACGTAGCTTCGACAAAATAAATCTGATTCAAATTATTCAAACCACCTAATAAAAGAAAACCATTCATTCAATAAAACTTTGACATATTACATATAAAATCAAAAAGTTCAAAATTAGATCTCCTAGAAGCATTAGAAATAAATAGATACAAACATTCGGACAAGCTTTTGAATGAACAGGTAGATTTGAATTACTCACCCTACTTAACTTGTTCAATTAGTTTTATTACCTTTCATACTAACTGTACAATGGCTCGGTGTGATTTTCCTGTTATTCATCCAACTTGTTCTACGATTTGTTTATAATACCATACTCTTCATTCTATTTTTCATTCTTGATAAAGCTGCTGTGTCAGCGAAACGTCGTCGAATTTTTTCAAATAAAGTGTAGATCAAAGTTAAACCTTGTGTTTTTATCTCATTTATATCATGGATCTACATCAAGTAACGGCCTCCACAATTCAAATTCACTTTATTATTTTTTGTTTCAGCTCATCCAAGAGGAATCATGATTTGAGTTCTCATATCAAGGAAATCTTAATCCAAAGAAATATATTTTAAAATGTCTGGTTTCGAATAATCAAGACACATACACACAGGACAAGTAAGCTTTATGAAAGTGGAGAAGCATATTTTGTTTTATTCTGTAAGTTTTAATGAACAAATAGAGAAATAGTTATATTAAATTCAGTTATATTTTGACAGTGTTCTTTGTTCAATACCTATCAACATGAATTCAAAATAATGCAGGGAGCATTGAAAAAAATTTAATGCTTCAAGGGTAAAATTTCGATTTCCTCAGTTTACAGTTATGCACAACATATTTTAAGAGAAATGATTGTTTGATATTTGTTGCGAAATTTATAGTTATGGAAACGTAAAGTTGTACTGAAACATTTATATTGAATAAGATATATATTTCACATCACTCCATCAAATATCAATGTTGATGGTTTATAAATAGTTGTGAATTTCTCACGAACATGAATTGAGGATAAGTAAAATAGAATTAAAAGAAGGCTTCCATAGACGTATAGATTAACATAGATACTCTTTTTCACTTGACGTAAAATATCATAAGCAGGGCAATCGCCCGTCTTATATGTGTTATATCATTGAAATGTGATTAACGTTCATGCAATTAGAAAATGATTATAATCTTCTGAGAAAAATTTTTACCCTTTTGGTACTAATGTTAAGTTCAAGTGAAATAAAATGTAATACTATTGCAATCTTTTGGTTAAAATCTCAATCTTTTTAAAAACAGTCTGAAGAACTTCCATAGATATCGTTAAATTCGGGTTCAAATATTAATGTCATTGAGTTTTCAAGTATATAAAGGATAGGGTTGATCCACAAACTCTGAAAAAATTTCAAAATTTTCAATGAACTATCAGTTATAGGTGCAATAAAAAAAATTGAAATTGTATGAAGCAGCTAACGCAACAGTCAAGTGAAATTGAATTCCAGAATAATGGGACGATGTTCAATTTGTTCAGTTCAAATTAGTATGAATTGAGTATACATAGATAATTGAAAATGGAATGAATTGAATCCTACTATATACTGGAATCTCCAAGATTTTTTCTGAGGAGACTTAGTGTAATGCAGTAATTCAAGGATTTCAAATCAGTAACTTTCGAAAAACAATTATCAGGAATGTCAGAGATTTAGGTTCACAGTAATTTGTCGGAATAATTTTTTTTATCCCGTGGTCTTAAAATTTTTCGTTTTTTACTTCCGCTGGAGAAGTGAAATTCGTGGTTCTTAGTTGAATACGGGAGGGACTCAAAAAGATTGAAACCCGTTTGACATCGTCGAACTCGAATTTAGAATTCATCTTTTCTTTCTCGGTTATTTCTACTACTTATTTCACTGATATGGCTGCTGACATCTGGCAGAATATTTTCCTGTGACTTTCAAAAACTTTTATCATGCTCGAAAATTAATACGAGTCATCTTGAATTTTTATTTGCGTTCTTGATAATTCAATTTCTACGCCTAAAGTGTATTGAATGTTTTTATTTTTAATATAAGCTAAAATCTTTTTTTCATTCTGTCTGTTGAATAAGAGGAACTTGTGATTTTAAAATTGAATGTATATCTTTAAATTAGAAATTGTTAATTTGTTTACATAACAATGTACGTGGTAACATATGAGGGGTTGAATATAACATAAAGATCAATAGAGTATGAATGACAGCGAATTTAATGAGACGATCAGTATAGATAGATTTAGAGTTGGGAATGAAAGGGGGTTTAGCATGCTAGGCGTTTAGTATATTAAGCGTATAGTAAATTATGCGTTTGGTATATTAGATGTTAAGTACATAATACGTTGGATATATATATATATATATATATATATATATATATATATATATATATATATATACAAATACAATACAAATATATACAAATTCAATTGGTGAACTAGTTGATGAGGCAACAATGTAACTTTCTTTACCACCTGATTTTATTCGACTGAGTCAAACATTTCTTGCGTTAAAAAATTAGGCTGTTCGTCTCCAGCCGATGGAAATGCCAAACCAAGCTGTCTTATGTTTTTATTTCCGTCATATCAATGTATTCCGCTCATTCATCTTTACCAGCAAGTTTGCATATCCCGCATACGGAATTCGAACACAGGGATTCATCAATTTGGTTCAATTATCAATTAATAGGTTTTCATCTGGCCACTTCTAAATTTTTTATTTAGTTCTTTCTAGAATTCTTGTTGTGTTTCCATATTGTCCTTGCTATGTACGAATTTGCGCTGCATCAGTTTCTCCATTCGGTTAACATACAACATGAATTATATTCACAAGTTTCTCTAAACCGTAATTTTCCCATTTCAATTGTTACATACAATTTCTCTAGGAAATGTTTGTATTGCAGAGATTCGAACCCAGAATTTTATATTCGCGAACCTCTAAATTAATAATTACAACACAAACACACTATCCACCAAGCCACAAGAATATTTGGAAATTTCATCCAACACTTAGATATTTTATGTCGTCCGATATGCAATTAGATCGATTTTTTTCATTGTACATAGTTTCTGAATTATAAAATTGTAACAAACTGAAGCTTTCAAATAGAACAAAAAAACAAATCATTTCCATTGAGATGTTAATTGGTTCACTGCAAAAATGTTTGGGAGTACAAAGAATAAATTTCACGAAACAGGGGAGAATACCAAATTGTGAAAGATTGCGAAAATAGCATAATATTTTGAATTTCAACCAATTCCCTCGAAAATTTATAGATATATCACGAAAACTGAATATTTTACGAAATTGAAATTTCTTGGTTTCGGGAATACGGCCCTAATAGAAGTTCATAGAAACTCTTCTTTCAAAATAACCTGTTGAACTTGGTTCCCAAATTCTTCAAGTCAATTATGAGACACTCTTTAGAAAAATAATGGCAACCTGTTGTCATTTCCCTCAAAATCGATAAGTAAAAGACCACTGAGCTATCCACTAGACCACAACATCATTCGAAAAATTGATCCAATTTGCTTGTCTTGAATATTTCAATTTGTCTGATATGAAATCTCAATCGAATTTTTTCTGCTACGGAAAAAACGTGAACGACTGAATAGGTTAAATAGAACCAAACATCAAATCATTTTCATTGAGATGGTTATTGGTACTCGACAAAAGAGTTTGTGAGCAAAAGAGGCGGTTCAACTTCGGAAAAACTAATTCCCTGTAACTTTATGAAACAGGTGAGAATATCAAATTGCGTAAGATTGCGAGAATTGCCTAAATTTTGAATTTCTCCTTATTGCAACAAAACTTTATAAATATATTAACGCCCACATACTCGGTTCGATGCTCTTATTTCTGCCTCAATCTTTTCTCACTCATTCATTTCAATTTCGCACATTGGATTCGAACCCAAGAATTTATTCACCTATACGGCTCAAACTTATGCTTCATTCTCATTTTTTTTTGTTTCCAGTTATTGCTGGTGCTCCATTGGTTGTAATGCACACTAATTAATATTTTGATAGCTTGTAGTTTTTTATACAAAATTGAAGAAAACGTCATATATAGCTTCGCCCTCTTCAGAGGGATGATTGTCAAAAATTCTTCCTTAGCCAACATGTCGTTGAATACCATGCGAATAAAAATACACAGCTGGGCAGTGTCTGTCATATCGGTGGATTCGTCGAACTGTAAAGAAAAGTATGTACGTTTCAGGATATCATGTTTTAGTTTATGTGCCATGTCCTGACTCATGACTTCAATACGCCTTGTGACAGTCGGACGAGATAACTGAAGTTCTCTAATAGCAGACATATTTTTCTGTTTTATTTTAAAATCTCCAAATGAAGTCTCACCCGCTTCAATAAATGCTTTCTTCACAACCGATCCATCTTCGAATGGTTTCTTGTGTTTCGCCAATATATGAGATATTTTAAATGACGCGATCGTAGCAGCTTTTGATTGTTTGTCTAGTTTTGTGCACATGGTTTGTTCTTTTTTCAAACAATATATCAAATAACATACTTTTCGTTTTCTTAATTCTCTCTTTGGCGGAAAATCCTTTTCATAGTTTTTATGAACCGTTTTATGATTCTCCTCTAAGTTACCTTAGGTTACTTAGGTAACGTACCGCTTAGGTATTGCAACTGACTCACGACAATAAAGACAAATGCACTTATCCTACACCATACAAAAGAAAAATTCTTCCTCCGAATCGTTATTGGAATGATACGTTTTAGATTCCTTCGTTGCATCCATTTTGTACTATTTAATAATAAACTTTGTATCGACGTAGTATTGCCTTCGGATTACAATTCAGAATGACTCCAATTCCTGCAGGCGCAACATTTATATCGGCGTGAACGAAAGTCTCGGATGTTCCCGTCGAAAGCGCCGCCCGAAGTTTCTAGAAAAGCGGCTAGAATAAAAAACGTGGCTTTTCCTTGATAAGTACCGCGCGTTCCTTTGATAAAGCCGCCTTTGGCTGCTAGCAGAGTGTTATTTTATTATGTAATAAATTTTTGTAGTTTAGTTACCTACTTATTAAAAATTTTTTTCTCTTCTAGATCTACACAAAAAGCACTCGCGATCGACCGTTTGAGCACCCTCTGAGAAAGAGGAATATCTAATTGTGTAAGATTGCGAAATTAGCTCATTTTTCGAATTTCAACCAATTATCTCGAGAATTCATATATTTATCATAGAGAACTGAATGTTCTTCGAAATGTACTCCTTATCTTTTCGAAATGAAGTGTTTGTGGATGTTCATTGAAATTCTAACCTGTAAAAGTTACTTCCTGAAAACTTTAGTCAGTTATGAAACACTCTGTATCAAGAGAATGAAAATCTGTTGCCATTGTTTTCTCTCATAATAATAATAATAATTTTGATACAGTTTTCAATGGATAATTTCTCATTTGGCAATGTTTGAATCTACTATTCTGTTCTTTCGAGAATCTTGTCTAATATCTATGTTGCCACAATTTCCTTGCTCTATAGGAATGTTGCGTTATCGAAAGATTTTTGCGACAAAAACTTTTCAGCTAATTGTTTGTGAATAAACAATATGAAAAGAATAAGGGATTAATTTTGATATTATTGTTGTTAGCTTAGAATTGAATACACTTAGGATGTTTACTGTGAATTCGTATCAGCAGCAAAACTAGATGAAACCACACAATGTTGAAAAATTATAATTTCTGGAAAAATTTATTCTTTCTGGGAAATTTCTCAAATATGTTACATATATTTGGAAAAAGAAAAAATATTCTTTCTATTTTATACAAATTCATTAATGGCTTATATTTTAAAAATTACAAGTTTATATTATAATTCGATAAACAAAATTTTTGAATACATCTTTTCCATTCTTCTTGAAAAAGTTTCCGTAGAATATCGAAGTAATTTCATTATTATTATAGTTTAACATTATGTCAAAAAGTACGAGGAATTGTTCGATGAAACAACGAATATTTATTTTTTATTCAAACTTATTGTATCGCTTTCAAAGTAGGCCTCTTCCGAAATAATACATTGACGCCAACGAATAATCCGATCATCACACCATTTTTCAAACGCTTTTTCCGGAATCGACTTCAATTCTCGCCGCGAATTTTGTTTACGTCTTCTATCGATTCAAAACGGGTACCTCGAAGCGGTAATTTGAAATTTGGAATAGACAAAAGTCAGCCGGCTCCATATCAAGTGAATACGTTAGTCGTTAGTTGTTCGATGGTGCATTATGGTAGTGCAAAATTTTCTTTCCACAATTTTGACCTACTTGGACGAATTTGCTCTCTCAAAAATGACACGTAACGCTCAGGTTATGTTCTGGCAAGAATTCAGAGTGCACAACACTGCGACAATGAAGGAAAATAGTCAACATGACCTTGATTTTAGATCGACTTTGACGTGGTTTTTTCGGTTTCGGTCCAGTTGGAAAGAGCCATTTCGAAGCTTGTTAATCGGTTTGCATGTAAAACTCGTAAACCCATGTCTCTTCACCAGTTACAATGCGTTTTATGAATGTGGGGTAGGAATTGACTCGTTCTAGCATGTCTTTAGCGACCTTTGCGTGATTCAATTTTTGGAGAAAATTTTAGGTAATTTGGAACTAGTAGGGCAGCAACGCTTTTCATACCAAAACAATCGTTTTAAATGGTACGAATTGATTCGTGAGACACAGAAAATTCATTCCCTTTATCTATTAAACTAAAATGATGATTTTCAATTACAATTTTCTTCACTGTATCTTCAATTGAAGATGTGAGGTAAATCTTCCACCACATCTCAGTCGCTATTGAATGCACTGTACCACTCATATGCACATGTTTTCTATACTGTCGATCCACGAGTATAGAACATTCTTCGATATTTTGTTAGATGCAAATAAAGGCTCTTCTCACAAAAAACTTTCTAGAAACATTAGAATCCATTTAGTAATACTGACACATTTTTTTGCTGCTTTTCTTCCTCAGATTTGGGGCATCCCACATCTGCCAATAGATGATTTGGTCACAGTCACAAGAATAGAGCTTGTAACCTACGCTTTCTTATTAACACGCCAAACCAGTGGCAGGTCATTACTGTTTTGATTGGTTAAAGCATGAGGATTTAACGATCTGTAGAACATCAGTGGTTTATTGATACAACCTCCAGATGTATTACAACATAGCAGCAGTATTACTCTATCCTTTGATGCCTTAAATCCAGGGGCTGACTTTTCGCTTTAGGAATTAAATGTTTTATTTGGCATTCCCCTCCAAAACAGTGCAGTTTTGTCTGCATTAAATACCTACTTAGGTTTGTGTCCTCTATCCATTACTAGTTTTGCAAATTTTTCTGGAGATCTTTCTACTTCCTCATTGTCTGCAGATGCAGCTTCTCTAACGATTTTAATGCTATGCAATGATTGACGCACCTTAAATTTATTGAACAAACCTTCCGATGCTTGAAATCTTCCACTACCACAATTATCAGTAGGTTCTTTAAAATGTGCGTAAATACGCTTTGCCACTTTCTGAATAATTGAACCACTCAGGGTCTCTCGTTTTTGTTTGCGGTCTTCGATCCATAATGACAACGCCACTTCCATTTTTGTCTATTACTGGATCACGAACAATTTTCGCTGACAGTGAAGTTGAATCAACAGACGACCTCATTTTACCTTCGGATTTTCTTATCGATCGCACAGTTGAGTCGTTAACATTGAATGAGCGTGATATGGGTGCAAACGACCCTCCAAGGCTGAAATGATCTAGCATTTATATTTTCACTTTAAGCGGTACCACTAATTTTTTTCGTATCGGAACTCGTTTTTTAGATTTTGTAGGCGACATTATAACTTAGGAAGACAACGATACGGACATATTTTTCGATGACAATTTTTGTAACGAATAGAAATAGAATAGAATAGAACAATTAAAAATGTAAAGCAACAATTACCAAATGGCGGAACGACTTATAAGTAACATTTAGCAATATACTTTATGCGTTGACAAATAAGGTCACTTTAGTTAAACATTTCTTTTTTTACATTCTCAAAAACACTGACCGCGGCGAAGGCGGCTTATGTCAAAGGAAAATCCAAAAATGCTGCGGCGATATCGTTCACAAGCATACTTAAATCGTGGTAGTAATAAGGTCTGTTTTACTTTCTTATTGGTCCATTAAATCCACGAATAAGGAAACCTTTAGTCGTTAATAGTGGAAACGCGAATGTAGGAAACACGAATAAGAAGATTTTTCTGTATATAAAAAATTACGTAAGCATTACCAGTTCTTTCCCAATTTCTTGATCTAACACTGTTGGGGAGATCATGAATGGCTTTTCGTGTGTTAAAAAATTATTCATTATACATACTGTGCTTTTTCCGATAGTATTTTCGATTCTCATGACTATTTGATATAAACTTTATAGTTTTTTTTCCATTTAATTTTCGCTTCTTTCATTCGATCGAATGAATAAATGAACTATTTATAATGTCGAAAAAGAGATGAATACAATAAGAATCAATGTAGTATCAATTCACGCTCACAAATTGATTTGATGAGGTGCTCTATGGGTTTCAATGAAATTTCATTCCTTCTTCTGGTCGTTCTGAAAATTACTAAACATCCATGGGACATCGAAAATCGCTCATGGCAGATATTCCCAAGATTGGTCGGGGACAGCTCAAACACGAAGGACCAATTTGAGTGGATGGAACGATAAGAAAGAGTCCAGCGTGAATTATTAAAGAAGATTCCTTGTCCTTACTAATTTGCGTCGTTCTCCTTTTAACCGGTGGCGGGACGATTGTTTCGAAATGTGTTTATCTGTAGGTATTAGAAAGGTAGAAATATTCGAGATGGGTCACTGATATGG
The DNA here is from genome assembly GCA_013387265.2 of Cryptolaemus montrouzieri. Taxonomy (NCBI): domain Eukaryota; kingdom Metazoa; phylum Arthropoda; class Insecta; order Coleoptera; family Coccinellidae; genus Cryptolaemus; species Cryptolaemus montrouzieri. The sequence goes on from JABFTP020000001.1 coordinate 27,118,341, forward strand.
CCAGAGGAATGCCTTTTCTCAGGTTCCATTATGCAGTGGCGGACAAAGTATACAAAGACAGAAGTATGAACAATTAGTGCATCATTCACTGGATAATTCAAAAGGAAAAATATCAAGAGTTGACGATTGGAAGATAGAATTAAGCATTTCTAGAAAAACTATTATTTTGACATTGATATACTTCTGTCAAGAAGGCGCTGGGAATTGGTTAATGAAACACAAAATATTTCATTCAAGTTTATTGTATCGCCTTCAAAGTAGGCTGCTTCCGGAATAATACATTCACGCCAACGAATAATCCAATCATCCAAATATTCTTCAAACGCTTTTTCCGGAATCGACTTCAGTTCTCGCTTCGAATTCTCTTTTTATGTCTATTATCGATTCAAATTTGGTACCTCGACGTGGTAATTTGAGTTTTGGAAAACCATACCTGGTGAATACTATGGTTGGTTGATGGTATTCGTTGAGTTTTTGGTCAGAAATTCATTCATAACGATAGCCTTGTGAGATGTATTATTGTAGTGCATAACTTTTGAGTTTTCTTGCCACAAATCTAACCTTTTTAGAACTTTTTAGACGAATCTGCTCTCTCAAACGCCGTATTACGCTCAGATAATATTCTTTATTTATCGTGGGGTCGGGATTGACCCGTTCTAGCATGTCTTCAGCGACCTTTACGCGATTCAATTTTTGAAGAAAATTCAGATCTTTTGAAACTATTCAAGCGGCAACGCATTTGATGCCGAAACAAACGTTCAACATGGTACGAATTGATTTGTGAGACACAAAAAGTTCATCATGATTTTCAACTGCTATTTCCTTCACTTTATCGATGTGTAATTCAGTTGAAGATATTGATGGACGACCAGAGTGAGGCAAATCTCGGCCGCTGTCGAATGCACTGTACCGCTCATATGCACGTGTTTTTGATAAAATCGATTCATCGTAAGCCTTCTGTAACATTTTCAGCGATTCGACACAAGAAATTTCATTTGCAACACAAAATTTGAGACAAATTCTTTGTTCGATAATTTAATCTATTGTAAAAATCGCAAAACACTTGTGAGAACTGACAAAATGGAGCACTGTTAACAAACTAATGACAGATTGGTACGTTATTGACATCATGCCTTACAGAATTTCATACTATGCCCCGCGTTGCTATGGAAACCTTCATAGTAATCTATTTATTTAATTGATTGTGAACAGTATGTATATACGCGAATAACTTTCGAACGTCTGCACCAAATTGGATAATTCTCTAACCTAAGCTTACCCCTCAGGCGAATCTCCTATGCTATTTATGAGAAACTATATACATGTTGCAATCGTTTCTTAATATTGTCAATGAATAAATAATAATCAATTTATCACCTACACAGGGAGGGACGCAAGTGGGACACTAAATCGAGACCCAGGACATAATATTTCTGACCGCCGGACTCAAGTGTCCACTTGCGCCATTCGAAAAGTTCAAGTGAAGGTCAACATTCGGTATTTCCGGAACTGATAAACCTATGACAATGTTAACTGATTCAAGATGCAATTCAGTTTTTGTTTCATTGAAATCAATCAGCAATTGTAGGAACTATAGCTTGAAACGTTTTTCACAGAACACCCGATATATCATGATAATGCTTATTAGTAAAAGACGCAACAGGATCTAGAAAAAATTACCTCTTCAACATTTTCTGATAGCATTGCTTGCTTCAAAGTTTCAACACGTGGTTCTCTTTTTTGGGGTTGTTATCACATGATTTGTATAAAAGAAAATTGGAAAAATAATTTTATATACTGTAAAACCTCCTTATTTGCCTTTTCACTATTAGCGGATTAAAAATATACGACCCAATTCTTATATTCGCTGCTAAAAATTTGTTTATTCGGAAGCCTTTTTGAATGCGTCGTCAACTGGACTAATAAAAAAAGTGAAATAGACTTTGTTACTTCTGCGCCTAAAGTATGTTTTTTGATGATATCGCCAGCGCATTGGTTCGGCTTTTCCTTTGAAATAAGCCGCCTTCGCCTTGGTCGGTGTTTTTGAGAATATAGATAAAGAAAATGCATGAACTATATTGTTAAATGCCACTTATTTTGGTAAAAGTCACTTCGTTATAAAAATTTGGTCAAGTAATACGTCACTACCGTTGTCCTCCTAATTTATAATGTCGCCTAAAAATTTGGGAAATGAGTTTCGATATCAAAAGTCTCAGACAGCTTAAACTAAAAGTAGAAATTCTTGATCGTTTTCGCCTTGGAGAGTCATTTGCATTCATATCACGCTCATTCGATGTTAACGAATCAAATGTACGAACGATAAAAATATCCGAAGATAAAATGAGATTGTGTGTAGCTTCAACTACACTGTCAACAAAAATTGTTCGTGATCCAGCAATAGAAAAAATGGAAGTCTTTTCATTATGGATCGAAGACCACAACCAAAAAAGAGTTCCTCTGAATGGATCAATTATCAGGAAGAAGGAAAAGCAACTTTACGCACATTTTTAATATGCTGTTGGTAGTTGGGGTAGTGGCGGTAGTTGAGGACTTCAAGCAAATCGGTGGAATAGCTGCATTTGCAAACACTGCTGCAACAGAAAAAAAAAACTGTGGCCTCTCTGAGTGATGAAAATGACGAAGAATATGTGCAAATTCAAACTTCAACTGCAAATATTGACAAAATTGCGAATGGAATAGAACGAGATGGGTTCGAACAGATAGAATCAAGTGACAACGAGGACTTGCTTGAATCCCAAGATTTGACGGAAACCAACTTGAGGGAATGTTGAATTCACAGCCTATTAAAGACGAGGCTTCAACTAGCACTAAAACGTGATATTTGATTCGAAAAATCGAAGTCGGATTTTCAATATATATATATATATATATATATATATATATATATATATATATATATATATATATATATATATATATATATATATATATATATATATATATATATATATATATATATATATATATATATATATATATATATATATATATATATATATATATAAAAATATATATATATTATATATATTGCCAGCAATATTATAATAAACATATATAGTATATATATATATATATATATATATATATATATATATATATATATATATATATATATATATATATATATATAATATATATATATATATGCCAAATGTATGTAGCGCATAACTTCTGAACAAACAGTTATTCGGTTATTAATTCTGTGTGTTATTTGTAATTGTCAAGAGAAGGTTTGTATGGAAAAAAATGTTTGAAAAATGGTAAGACAAAGTGAAAATATCATACTACGGGCAATATCATCACCTTAACGATAAAGAAAAAAGATACTCCGCCCGAACTACCTAGCCTGAAGGCTTCCATTGTATGGATGAATCACCGCTTGGGTGGTTCAATTCAATATATTTTGTCAATCCGCCAAATAATTTCCCTGAAAGAATCTATATACAGGGTGCGCCATCCAAGATGTATCAAAACTATTGCACAGCCAAAGAATTGCAAAAACGTGTAAGTTTCAGTATTTTTGAAACCACTTTATGGCGTAGAAACCAATGTTCCCCTTTTATCCCTCTTATATTTGTTTATTGATTTTGTGACCATTCAACTTTGATATGAATATCTGGGCAATGGTCCACAATTTTCTGAATTCCATTTACTAAAATCACGTAAAATTTTCGTGAGACAACGGTAAAATTGAAAAAAAACATATTCCAAAAATTCAATGATTCAGTACGGCAGCTATGTAAAATGCTTCAAATAGAGTAAAATGACCCCTCCCACCCATCATCGTCTCCATTTTTCGATATTTCATCCTAAGTCAATATCTCGGTTAATACCAAAGTCAGCTGAAAACTATTTTGACATTCCATGGTTACTCTTTTGTTGAATTGTTGTCGAGTTATTATACAAATTTGTGTGTTTTCATATGTAAGCCAAAGGTGAATTTGGATAAAATAGGAAAAGTATTTTTTTTCACTTTCCAAATAACTCAAAATTAAGCAATAATACACTTCACATTGTTGATTTGAAAATAATTAGCTGAAATCTTTTTGATTGAAAAATTCGTGAATTTTGAAAAAATTGGATATATTAGAATGCTTCGTGCAGAATGAGAATGATTCTGATACTGCTTCAGAAAATTATTCTGTTCCTTTTCCTGAAAGGTGCCAACTTCACAAGTCCAGAGATAGAAACAGAATCTCAATGGAACTGATTCTTTCAAAGTTATCAAAGATGAAAATTACAATAATCAAGATAATGATGAAGTTAGAATGGAAATTTAGGGGACTATTAATGCGAATCCAATTTCATGACAGCAGCTTGAAGAAGAGATTGTGACACCTAAATCTAAGATTTCGCGAATCCTCAGAAAGAATAAGCGTCTACCTTGATGGTTGATTTGATAACGGCTTAACAATACTGATCTGTCTTCATTGTTTCCGTTGAATCTTAATCGCTTTTTGCATGGATATCGGTTGAAGCTGTATATGGAAAACTTCGAAGCCAATATTTCTTGCACAATGAGTTTACAGTTTTCAGTAGAGAAAGTAAGTTCCTGTAGTTTTTACCTGATTTATGAAATCACATCAGTACTCTAGCTACCTGATTCTTCTCTGGTAAATTTATCAGGACAAAATTGTTATACTGTTACCTCAATGATCAGTCGAGTTTATTCGATGAAAAATATGTTATCAAGCGGCTTATACAAGCTGAAATGAAGTTTTGATACTTATCTTCATCTTCAAGTGACGATAAATAGAGACATTTCCAACGAACGAAGCAGCTGTAGCTTGTAATCTCTGCCTCCCCGCCATGTCATTCAAACGTGATTATACATCTTTTTTTCGATTTGATAAAGTCTGAAGTGAAAAAGACATCATCGTAAATCAAAGCTATTGTTCATAGGTGGACTTGCATTCTCATAAATTTCACACATTATTCAGTTTTGCATTTTTTACTACTTGGGAGGTCTAACTATCGAAAAATAATGAAGAATTACTGTGAAATGACATCGGCATACATGAGAATTTCTGTTGAAAATTGTCGCTCACGGTGGTCTATGATATTTCTCGATTAACTAATATAATTGAATGAAAAACCGAAAATACATCGAATTCTTCGAAAAAATCTATTCTGGAAGGTATTGAAAAGAAGGTAATCTTGTGAAGATTTATTACGACAACGGAAATATGTTTATATTTTTTTGACGTCTGCATTGTTTTTGGTTTGTAACATACTTTCGATCAATGAATAATTCAATCACACTGTTGATGGTTTTTGTTATAGTGACAATTACGGGAAATGAGCCGCGAAGGAACTGTATTACTTTTTATTCTTCTGTTCAATTCACCTTGAATTGGTTTCTTGAATTTTCCACGATTGGGCAATAATTTCTGTGAGGCCACTTTCGTTGTTTTTTTACTTACTGCGATGAATTCCGAGAAAAGTAGTTATCAGACATTTTTTTAACTTCATATCTGTAGACTCGATTGACGCTATCCTGCTCTAAACCATATTGAAACCACCTCAATTTGCATGAAAACCATTTTATATTTTAGTCATCTCAATTTGTTTCATCTTGTATTTTGAATTAGAATATTAGGTACTGAGGTTAATCAATTTCCGAAGCTTTGTTTCAACTCTTCTATATCAAGGTAGATATGATTTAAATACTGCATCCGTCAGCTGAGGTGATTATAATGGGAGACATCAACTTACATAACATCAACTAGCTCCAACACTCAAATAGGAGCAGGAAGGCAAGCGGCCTTTGCGATCAGCTGCAATTTGACTCTACTTATCAATGAACTGAAGAGAATTCCTGACAGTATAATCGATTTTCCCTATACTCTATGTTTTTCTCATTTGAGATCCAGATAGGTTCCATTTATAGGTATCAGAATCCTTAGGCAACTGCGACCAAACCCTCGTTTTTGCTACTGCTAACTTTGTACAGACACGCAATAAAGATCCAACGCCTTCCAGGAAGATAGGGAATTACAACGGAGCCAGGTGGGAGGAGCTGTCTAGAGTTTGTTTCGTCTTTTCCCTTTAGTGACGTCAGTTTTTCAGGTTTTGACATTAATGTCCGTCACTGAAGTTATTCTTGAAGATAAGGACCTCTATATCTCAAACCCCACTAAATTAAACATCCGCACAAAAGCCTGAAAACTGTCGAACAGCTGTCATAATTGAAAACACAGCTTATAAGAACTGGAATAAAAATCCATCTGAAGAAACTGAAACTAAAAATGTATTTGTAACTCAACAATAAATAAAGCAGAAACCTACTTCGATGAAAGGAACTGACTCTTGAAGTAGACAAGTGGAACTCGTGAGTTCTGGTCTACGAAGGCAGTCAGCTATAACTCTTCCAAATTATCTTTCCCACCTTTGATTAGAGATGACAGTTTCATCGCATCGCCACCAAAAGCAAAGGCAGTTTCTCGTTTCATATTCAGATGATTTCCGTTTACATGTCTCAGCACCCTTAGGTAACTCCGGCCACAAACTTCTGCCACCGCTAGACAGCTATTCACTGAAGATCCAACGCCTTTCAGGAAGATATCGCATTACTACAAAACCAGTAGGGATTAGCATCGTGAGAGCCAGATCTTTCCAGGACGATGGAAAGTTACTACAGTTCAAAAATTTCAAAGAAAGAAAAGAAATCCCTGCACCTCACCGTCCAATCGCATCATTGCCCATTATGTCCAAAGTCATGGAAAAAGTGATACACAATGAGGTCATTAAATATCTCGAGGGGATCATCAATAATCGGCACTACGGTTTCCATAGACATGTGGTGATCTCCTAGCATACATGAAGTATTTGTGAATATCAACAATAGAATAGAATGGCGAATCAAGAGCCATTGCTACTAATATCTCAAATAACTTCGACAGGATTTGGCAGGCACACTTGATGAATAAATTGCATATGGCCTTATTGAAATTGTAGATTCAGGTAGTGGTTGATAGTGTAACGACTTAATCTTCCCAGGTTGATGAGTACCCTGAGGCTGCATACTCTCACCATCTATTTTTCTTTTACAGATTAATGATCTACTGCACGCCACCGAGAACAGAATATTTGTTTTTGCGAACGCATGTATCCTAGTGTCTTCATTTTCTATTGTGTCATATAACTGCTGTAGAAGCTGTTAATTTTGAAGCGAACAATGTGCAATCAACAACGTTCTTCAGAAAAGACACTGCTGGAGAACCTTCTTCATAATGCAAACACATCGAATTGCGTCAGAAACAAATATGCATGTACTCGGAATCACAGTCAACACCGGATTTTGCTGGCATGACTATTTGTTCGCCATTGTCAAATCTGCGTCTGATAAACTCAGTTTTTTTCAGGCTAAGCAGTAGGGGGGACTTCCCTAGGGGCGGACACCTAAGGTTTCTTGTAAATAAAATGAAAAACTTTTTAAAAAATGTTTATTCGTTTATGACTTAAGGTAATTAACAAAGCTAAAAACCAAAATAAATTCAAAAAACTTATTTAAAAAAATAATCAATACCATCAATTAAACTTTGGTTACGAGAAAATTTATTATTGAAAGTGGAACCTAGTACCGAACGAACATGTCTGCCGGATATTCAAAATAGCTTGCGTCGATCATATATAGCCATTTCGACACTCTGGAACATCTGCACATTCTTCATGTGTCCTCATGGCAGGATGAGAACTGGGTCCAGTCTTCTAACCAAACTAAGCAAATTGTTGTGTCTGTGTTGGATGTTTCAGTTAATGGTTTTTTTTCTTAACTTGATTGGCATTTTTTCAAGTGGACTTCGCGTCGTCGTTACCTTGTTTAATCTCTTACTTCAGATTTTAATTCCTTTGGTTTGCTTTCCCATACCTCCACTTGCTATTTGAAACTTAGATCCTGTTTCCTTCTTTTTGTCTTTTATTTTTTTTTCTTCTGCTATTTTTTTCTATGGTGATGACGTATCCAACTTTGGTTTCATCGTTACTTCTTCTCCACGATTTAGCGCCTTCATTTTGTCATGTATTGTACTTTTAGGAATATTATAGTGCACTGCTGCTTGTCTCACACTCAGTTCTTTGGACAAAACCTTATCAATCGCAGTTTGTAAGCTCTGTGGTTCCCATGATCTTTTTTTTTTGTTTTTCTCCGTTCTTCTCTACTCTAAAATAAAATTAAATTATCAAGAAGGATATCGTAAAAGCTTACAAGAAATGTCAATCTGTGTACTGTCCCGTGCTAGGGAATAACTTAATGCCCGGTACTAAGGGACAGACAATATAATATATTAGGTGATAACAACCAAAACCGAGTGAAAAATCTAATAATATTCATTCTCCTTCTCACAGATATTTCCATGGTAAATGCTCTGAAGAATTGAATGCCTTGATTCCGGAAAGAATCCAGTTCTGAAGAGAAACTAGGAAAACTCTTATCCGCGAAAGGTCCAATAAACAACGCAACGTTTCTATGTCAGAATAAATTCTTTTGTTGACAGGCTTGTGCACTGTAAAGAAAAAGATAACCGGAAAAAAGCCTATAAAAAAAACCCTATCACGCAGATACATCAGTAACAGTTTGTAAGTGAATTATGAAAAAGCTATTGTGTTTACGCTTCTTTCTTCATTCTAACCAAAGCTTCAATTGGTAATGCTTAACGTATAGGCAAGATGATACACAAGACAGAAGATAATCAAACAATTCATAATATGCTATACTTTTCTACTCCCAATGCTGATTCTCGACCGTATCTTTTGTTTAGTGTGAGGTTAATACCTTGATAATTTGGGAACACTTTTTCTTTTGTCCTCTGAAATATCTTCTATTATTGAACCCAACAACACGAATTGCATGAAAAATTAGGGATAAAATATTTGACATAAGTCAATGAAATCGAATGGCAGATCCTGTGTGGGTTAGATTGATATCTAACCTACACAGGATCTGCGCCGCCACTGGCTACATAAGAGGACAGAGAATTCTAATGTACTCACCAATAAACCTGATGGACTTTTTTGATGCTTTCAGAATGAGTTGGCTGATTCAAAATTAGTGGATGATTCTTAATGATTGTTTTGTGCTGCCATGGGTGTTGCGGTTTTCTATTTTGGAAATTTTATTGCTGGGTTAAGTGATGTTGATAAAATCGTTGAAGATAAATTCGGATCGCATGGAATTCGTTGTATCTCTATCAGAAATCAGAATGGGAGATTGAAATAATGACATTACGGTGGTCATCTAGATTCCATAGCGATCTAGTCATTAGGAACAGAATAAATGTCAATGCAATCAATTATGCTTGACAAAAAACATTCATCATTTCCAATAGAATTATAATACTAATAGTAGAAAATATTTTTCCTAGAATTATACAGTTTCATTAACATTTTTGGTAAAAGGACAATTTTTCTGTATTCTAGTTGAATATAATAATTTTTCAGATGATACTAATGAAGATTGATAATTAAAGAAACACTCGCTTTATCCTATCATTTATCATTGAACATTATTTTCTTTCAAAGTAAACAGGGTGATTCACGAATTATCGTACATAGCTTAACAGTATTTAGAGTACACCTAGGGGAGTTCGAAACGGCACTTAGAATACCAGTTTACGCTATTCGTTTTCGATATACAGACTGTTATATGGATTTGGATTGGGGTTTTTAATCGCAATAACTCTTGAACTCATAGACCGATTTCCACGATATTTCGTACCACAAATAACATGGTTGATTTCAACAATACTGTTTGTAGACGGAAATCAAATTTGAGGGCAGGACTGAAGAAACGAGTCTTTCCCTCAAAATACCTAAACAAACACCCTGTACATGACTTTACGAGAACTCTGGCACACGTTCTTAATCAGCAAGAATTGCTCTTAAAATTAGCATACTGCGAAAACTGTCGCATTCCATTAATTTTCTCATTGAGGTATTATTATCATGATAATTCTTTCTTTTGTTTTAGAATAACTTCACGATCACCAAATATAACTTACCTTTCAACTAACAATTCAGCATTGGGTATTTATCGTATTCATTGGAAATACTTCAGATCATCTTTTCCACACAGAATGAATTCGAGGAAGAATTACAAGAGCGTATTCCGAAAATTATTCTTCAATTTTTTATTGAAAAAATGTGTGGGTGCGTCCATGTCATCTCTCAGGAAGTTTTTCTATCCCATTGAAATATCACAACAACCTTTTTTTTCAAAAGTTTCTGTCATTTTAATCAGTGCCTGACCACATGAACAATTCCTAAGAGAAATTTGTATTAATATTCTGAGGATAATTGATGCATCATTTGAAAAATATAATAATAATAATAATAATAATATAATCCTGAGCCCCTGAGGGGGCTAAGGAACATTGTTTCTAAGTACGGGCTTAGCGAACCCGAGGTACCCAAGCTGAACCTGGCAGTAGGTATAAAATGCAACTTATCCAATGATGTACAATCTAAGGAATAAACGGGTGAATCGACATTGTACCACCATAACCTCTTGTCGCGTTCAAGATTTAGGAAGAGGGTCTTGTTCGGAAAGTGAGTCACAGTCTCCCTCGGTTAGCGACGGAAGCAGCGTGATATCGAGTAGGGATACTGCAACACAAAACCAAGTGGGAAATAACATCAACACCTCCCAACCGACTCTTGATGTTTCAACGGCGGCGCAAGCCATTATGCCTACGACCACGAGAGCCGGACTGCCTAGGAAACGCATGAAGTGGACTCCAGAAATGAATACCTTCATTATGCGTTCCTATTACAAGATTACAAACTTAGAATCGGAAATGACAGCATACAGATACACGTTACATCTTGCGTTCATAGAAAAATATCCTGAATTACAGCACATATCCGAGCAGAGAATTTCGGATCAACGAAGAACAATTGTTAAAAACAGGCTACTTTCTTCAGAAACGCTGCAAAGCTTACGAGAAGAGGTCATAATGGAACTCAGAAGCGAAAATGATACTCATAACGGTATACCTGCTGGAGTCAATGAAAGTGTTACAGATAACATCGAAGCCACGGAAACGAATATCAACATGGAACGCCCTCTTGAGCCGAATCAGCAGAACGAATACACGTATTTAGCAAGATCAGAGCTCAACAGAGCAATAACTGAATTCAGTGGTAGTAACCCAACTAAAAGACCTAAACTGCCCAAACTCAAGACGAACAAGAACACCAATATCATCCTAGCAAGCGTAAACTCAATGTTTGAAGAATATACCGACCAGAACACCTTAGAGAAGGTTCATACTTTGATTTACTGTGGAGCAGTAGCGGTTCTTCGACTTCACAAACAACAAATCTCCACAACTCTGATTCAAGCTGAGCCAAAAAGCGTTAGAAAACCACCATGGCAAAAACGACTGGAGAAGGATATTGATAATATTAGAGCAGAAATCGGTCGCCTCACAGAATTCCTGAGAAACAGAAAACCCTCAAGGCGCTTGAAATCACATATACGCAAAATTTATAGGAAAATTGGTACGAACACAAAACACCCTGATCACAAACAACACATCGACGTGTATATGGACACTTCGAAACAGAAACTCCAAGCAAAAGCAAAGAGGCTTTCAAGATACGTCAAGTGTACTGAAAGGAAACACCAAAACCAAAGGTTCCTCCAAAACGCTGCCAATTTTCATAAGGGAAATAACAAAACTGCGACCAACAATAACTCTACAAAATACTCATCTCATGCATATCCAATCGAATATACCAACACCTTGACGACAACAATATATTAGCAGAGGAGCAGAAAGGATGCAGAAAGAAACAAACACTGGCGCACGTCTCTGCAGGTCAACATGAACAATAAATCAATTAAAACCGACGAGATAACCATACGTCGTGGAATTTTTCAAGGAGACTCTTTGAGTCCACTATGGTTCTGTTTGGCAATGAACCCATTGTCCTCAATGCTCAATAGAACAGGATACGGATTTAGGATAAAAGCAGAAAGGAATTGTCATACAATCTGCCACCTGCTGTATATGGATGACATCAAATTATATGCTTCGAACAAGAAGCAATTGGATGATTTGCTGAAAACTGTCAGTGAGTTCTTGGCAGATGTTCATATGAAATTCGGGATTGAAAAATGTAAGACTCTGAACATTCAAAGAGGGAAAGTCATAGATGGTGAAACACAACTTCGAAACGGTGATATTATACAGTGCATGAGAGATAGCGAAACATACAAAAATCTGGGATACCAACGAGCCAGATTGCTAGACCAAAAACAATCAAAGGAGAAGATTCGTTCAGAATACAGTCAGCGTCTGAAGTCTGTGCTGAAATCGATGTTGAACTCGGGGAATCTAGTCAAGGCAACTAACACCTACGCCATTCCAGTATTGCTTTACTCAGTTGGAATAATCAGATGGACTAAGACAGAACTGGATGATATTCAAAGGCAGACCCGAACGATGCTGACAAAGTACAATAATCATCATCCTAAATCGTCTGTGATACGAACAACTTTGAAGCGGAAAGAAGGAGGACGCGGATTAATAGATGTTGTCAATTTACACACCGAACAGAAAAAAATCTCAGAGAATTCTTCTCTGCAAAAGCTTTCACTTCTGACCTCCATAGAGTGGTATCGTTGGCTGATAGGGGATATACACCACTAAATCTTGCTACCAGAGATGACCTGCTGAATCTACCGTTCCTAACAGATACTGAAAAACGAGAGCAATGGTAAAGAAAGGAATTGCATGGACGACATCACCATGAGATTAATCAACCACACATCGACAAAGAAGCCTCCAACAAATGGTTGATGAAAGGAGAATTATTCGCAGAAACAGAGGGATTCCTTATGGCCATCCAAGAACAAGTGATCGCTACAAATAATTACAAAAAATTTATAATGAAGGACGAAACATTACAAACAGATAAGTGCAGAAAATGCCATATAAGATCGGAGACTATACAGCATATTACGTCCAGATGCGAACAACTGGCCAATACGGACTATCTTCAAAGGCATAATCAAGTGGAAACATTATTCATCAGAAACTTGCACACAAGTACGGACTTCTGAATACCTTCCAGCCATATTAGAGATATCTACCGGCGCCCGTATTGGAAAATGACTCTATAAGATTATACTACGATAGGCCTGTTATCACTGACAGAATGGTGACGAATAATAGGTCGGACATAGTGTAGTAGTAGGTCTCGGCCTCGGGTGTAATAATCACGACGATCGCAATTTCTGCGTAACTGTTTTCTCAAACCATTAACGTACGTGAGAAGTGAAAATATAAATTGAATTTTTTTTCAAGTTGAAATTCCGAACGAAAAGACCGCGGCATGGAAAACGTCGTCCAACTCTGGCCATTACTCTCACTATGACCTTCTGAGCAACAAAAACCTTCTCCATAGAAGAGCTAGACCTCTAAAGGCGTATCACGTATGACAAGCGTGATTCGAAATAAAAGAGCTTTAGTTGTTCGCTCGTGAGGGTAGGTTTCAACATCCTAACCTGGAATCAGATGCAACTCAGCCTCTTTGTTAAACTATCACCCAATCTAGATGCTCATGAATATGAACACCAGAAAAGCGGACAATCTGACTACGAATTATGGGTTCGCCATTAATGCTGGCATCTATTGATTGTGGTTTCCCATTCTTATGAGAATGAAAACTGACATTTTTTCAACAATCAAATACAGCTGGTTTTTTCGAAACCGCTCAGCCAAATCTCGGAGCAGATCTTTAGCAGCTTTCTCATCAGGTACCACGGCCGATGCATCATCCGCGTAAATTGTTAGAAAGTAATCTCTCAACAACGTTGGCAAGTCGTGACGCACAAGATGAACAACACAGGGCCCAAAACTGAGCCCTGTGGTACTCCAACCGACATATCAAGCACCCTCGATTTAGCATTCAAGATTGAACCACTAGGGCACACACCCCTGACCTCGATATATTGAGATCTTCCACCCAAATAGGACCCGAACCAATCATAAGCACTCCCCCTTATACCAGAATTGTAAAGTTTACTGAGAATTCTGAGGTGATGGACGCAGTCAAACGCCCGGCAGAGATCGCAAAAGATCCCTGCAGGTCAGATGCCATCCTCCATCATTTCGACTACCTTATTATAAAATACTATAATATACCAAATATCCAGTGATATTTGGGTCGATCGCCGCTCCCTGAAACCGTACTGGCTATCGGCAAAAATATTTTTAGCTCTTAAATATTTCATCAATAAATCCAACATGGCATAATAATAGAGATTTAAAATCCAATACGACATTGCTATTTTTTACCATGCTTCTTATAAAATTGGTTTGATACGACTGAGCTTGAGAGCAGAAAGAAATATTCCAGCGCTCAATGAACTATTTATCAAAAACGTTAATACTGCAAGCATTACTAGAGCCGACCGTTTGAAAATAGTGCTGAAATATCGTCTGGTCCAGCAGTCATTTTATTTTTTATTTTGGTTTTATTATTTTTTCGATTTCTAACTCCGAATACTCCTCGACGAAAAAACTTCCACTAAACTCCGCATCAGCACCAAGCTCGTCGGCCTCGCCTGTGTGACCCATTTGGGCTATATTTTCTAGTGGTACATTCCTAAAATATGAATCAAGAGTGTTCGCCACGTCATGAGGCTCCACTACTTAAATGCCATCATCCATGAGAGAAATAAAGTCGAGTCCTTTATGTCCCGTACCATCCAGTTCATTTATTACCTGCCAACTTACCTTTACCTGAGAGCCTCTGTCAGATCCCATTATTTTCTGTTGGTAGTAATCTTTTTTTACTCTCTCAGTCAACTCCAAATGCTTTCGCGCTCATTGATGTATGTAGTTTTCAGTTCTGGATAGCGCTTCTGAAGATGATACCAATTTCACAAATTCGATTTTGATAGTAGAGTTCACCCATGAACTATTATTTTTTCTCATATTGTATTTTCGAGTCCTCAGTGGAAAACAATTATTAAAATGATACAGATATATGGAATAGAATATATCGAACTGTTCATTGACATCTTTTTCATTGTACACATTATTCCAATTCTCATTCCTCAAAACATTTAGGAAGTCGTTGATACCCTTGTCACTAAAATCAATCGAAGATGAATATTTCACGTTGATAAAAACTCAAAATAGAAAGAAAAATTTAGTCGAGAACGGAAAGATTAAAAAAGATCAACTACTATCAAAATGAGACATTACTAATAAAAATTATTTTAAAAAATTTCACAACTTTTCAAAACTTCCTCTTCCCCCATCGAACTGTCAGACGTAAACTGATTTTCTTATAACATTCGGTTGATTTCGAATAAAATCGTAATGGCCCTGAATTCTTCGGATTAGGTGCTCCCGGTTAACTATCTCTTCACCATAGAAAAATTTCATCAGGTAACCCCACAAAAAATAGTCCGAACACGTATGGTCGGGAGATTTCGCAGGCCAGTTATGAGGACTCTTCCTCTTCCAACCCAATGTAGCGGAAACACATTATTTAGATGTTCCACCACATCATTCGTGAAATGGGTCACCTCATGCTGAAAGTATATTCCTCTTATGTCGATATTAGCATTGTCAACATGATCGACTAATTGGTTTCTTAAAAAATTTAAATAACTGTTTCCATTCAAATGGGCCGAAGAAAAACAGGCCGTATTGGGGGGTTATTATAATCACCGCACTACACGTTAATAGAAAATTGTATTTGTGTTTGGAATGGTCTAATAGAGTAAGTATTTTCCCTTTCCAGTTAAAAATGCAATTTTTTTGTAAATGTAGCCTCATCAGTGAACAAATTGGTATAAATACGTGGGCGATTCCTTAAAACCCAGCGGTAAAATTGCATTCTTGCTAGCTCTTCTCCTGGATGTAGCACCTGGACCGAATAGAAGTGGTAGGGATGCATTTTTTCTATTTTCAGGGCTGGTTGCTTCGTCTCAAATTCAATGTACTCACCACTCGTCGTTTACTTTTGTTCGGATTGTCCTCTACAATTTCAATGATATCGTTGTGTTGTCTAGCGACCGATTGGACAGGCCTTTCTAGGAGCCGATGACAACCGTCCAGTTTTCTTAAAAAACGATTAACTCTTTTGAAAGTTCGGTTATGTAGAACTAGCCATCTTGAATATCGCCACCGATATTCTCGAACTACTGTACGAGAATTACAACCACAAAACCCATACACCAACATCATATCAACATAGTGATTGTTCGTAAAATAGGGCATATTGAGTAGAATTGATGTCAATATGACACTAAATTGGAAATTTTATGAGCTTCATAATAGATCATTAAGAATTAATTCTGTATTCTACAGATCTCTCAACTCTGATTCTGGGCTGCTGCTTTTTCTATGGTTAACATTCAGTGATTCACAGAGCCAATAATGAGTAAAATTTAGACAGATCTGTGGAACACAGAACCCTACGTGATTGGACTATTTGTTGTGTGTTGTGACCTGAAGAATTTTGTCTATGGTGAAGGGATAGATAACCGGGAGCACCTGATCTAAAGAACTGAGGAAGGTTCCAATTTAATTCGAAATCAACCGGCTTTTTTAGAAATTCAGTAAAGGATCTGGCAGTTCTCTCGACGATGTAATTCCCTTCTGTAATTCTTCCTTCACTTTATTCTCTGGGGAGCAGATTAGCTTAAGTATTCACAGGACGAAAACGATAAATACCTAATGCTGAATTTTTAGTAGGAAGGTAAGTTACATTTGATGATCGCGAAGTTTTTGTAAAACAAAAAAAATGAGTAATGCTCTTTATCACACCTCAATGAAGAAGTTAAGTGGAATGCGACAGTTTTCGCAGTAGACTCATTTTTTAGAGCAATTCTTGCTGATTGAGATCGTCTGTAAGAGTTCTCGAAAAGTGATATACATGGCGTTTGTTTGGTTATTTCGAGGAAAAGACTCATTTTTTTAGTCCAGCCCTGAAATTTGATTTCCGTCGACAAACAGTATTGTTAAAATCAACCATGTTATTTGTGGTACGAAATATCGTCAAATAACACTCAATTTCAATATTTCAAATTTTTTTGTAAGCAACTAATTATCAACACATGTTTTTTCTTCGAATATGTCCTGACCTGCATCAACAAATTTCAATGTTTTTTCTTGTCGGTCATCTTCTACTCATGAAAAATAAGATGAAAGAAATAAACTGATATTTTGCAAGAAACTACCACATAAAGTTAACATAATGTTGATCAACTTTTACGAGTATTTTTTGCTCTTCTTGAAAATTTTAATAAACGGTTATAATCCAGAGCCAAATTTGATCCCGGCAGAATGTGCTGAAGCAGTTGTATTATATGACCCAGGTTGAACAAGAATAGGCCAATGGCCTGGGGTGCCCCATTTCGTAGTTTCCAGAATGATTCGTAAGTACAAGGAGACTGGTAGTCATGAAAGGAAACCTGGGCAAGGACAACAACGGCGGTCCATGAACGTTAGTTAACTATTTCCTAGTAGTTCAGACAACGGTTTGCTACTGCACCTTCAAATGCCGCTTTGGCTGAACAGTGGAGTGCAAATTAGCACCGAAACGATACGACAACGTTTCAGAAATTTGGTGTCATAGCTCGAGGCCAAGCTTTTGTCATAATGCATCGAAGATCCCGATTGAATTTTGCCAGGGAACGTGTTAATTAGTTAAAAGCTGACTGGGGGAGGCTTTTCCGGCATTCTCTTGTGTAAAGACGTCGAAAGATACGCACAACTTTTTAGCTACCTATGGTATTTGTTCAGGTTGATTGATGGCGTGAGTAGGTACGTTAGCGACATTTTAGAAGAACATGTTGTACCAGTAGCGGTAAACTTGGATGAAAACTTTTTGTTTAAGCATGATAACGCCAGACCTCACCAATCTATTATCGTTAGGAACTACCTTCAAGATCACTTCAATGAAATGTTCTGCACGAAGTCCAGACCTCAATCACATCGAAAATGCCTAGGACATTCATCAAAGAATATTAATAATCCAGCAAAACCAGCCAGCTACCGTAACTGAAGTTCTGAACAGAGTGATAGAAATTCGGAACAAAATGGATCAGAACAATATTTTTCATTATTAGTATTATTTCTATTTCTATGAGTACCATTTTCATTTCGATTATTATCAAGCATTCCGTAGTGTTGGAATAAAAATTCTTCAATATATCTGGAGTTGTTTTGATTAATTTGATATAATGGAAATAGAGTTCTGAGACTTCAAGGTTTTTCATTATCTACCTATTTAAGAATTTCCCTCAAATTCCTTAAATGTTAATAATTTTCGAGATGTGAAAACTAAGTATCTTTTAATTTCATCTTTAATTGTTTTTAACTTTTACAATTTTCCATGTGCTAATAAACGCTTCTGGCACATTTTTCTAGGCATGTATCTAAATCCAGTTTGCTACTTCTTTGGAAGTAGTATCACGGTTTTCAACCTATCGACTTGATTAATATTCGATTAGATTTACAAAAAGTTCGAGTTAACCATTTCTATATTTCAACAGACTTGATCTTCCATGATTTTCCTGAAGGCCGGTCCATCACATTCGATTCACGTTCGGATCTGTTATTTCTCCTTCAGAATTGAGAATGCCGGTTTTAGACTCGCCGTCTCCAGCTGCTCACTCTGGCAGAATCTACGACGCCTTCCCCGTAGCTTTACGTCCTTCACGTTGATTAGATCATATCGACGAAGGTGTTATGCAAATTATGGCAAGTATAGCACAATGATTGCTTCAGGGTCTATTCAACGTATTTAGAAGACGAAAGGATTTGTTGTTAGTTTCTTTTCGACGGAGTATATAATTTTAGGCGCGTAATTTATAAAAGAACTAGTAGGGGATTATGTATTCCTGTTTATGTACTCATGATATATAAGAGTCTTTTTTAATACGTAAACCTTCTTTTATAAATCGTCTAGACCAGTAGTCGCCAAACTTTTCAAAGTGTTTAGCTTCGATAATTTTAAAATAAATGTTGACCTTTTTAGTCGTAACCGGCATAAGCCAATCTAAATGAAGTACAGTATAAGCTCTTTATTCGCAGGGTATATATCTGTTAATAGGCCGCGAATATGGAATGGCATTTTATTTAAGATTATAAAGGATATGTTCCTAGGCAATAAAATGAAAAATTAAAAATATTTAAAAATTTATTTAATAGAAGTTTTTGACCATATTGATATTTTCTATGGGATACGTTCCTAGGTGACCAAATAAAAAATATATATAAAAAATCTATGTAATTGAAGTTTCTAACCATATTGATTAATTATCATCTTCAGGGTTTGGCAATGGTTTGAAAGATTTTATAATTTTTTCTTACATGGCAGTTTTTGAAGGGTCCTTCAATTCAGACTGATATTCATCCGTGGCATTTGTAATTTGCGTCTTCAATATAAAACTTCGTTTCATGGATCCATCAATTTCATGAAAATCACCAAGCTTAATTGCCGTTCTTGAACCTTCACTAGAATTTTTTAAATTAAATGTCGCATTTCCAGTGCTTGCTGAAGCCTTGTGTTCAATAGTCTGTGAAATTAACATTTCTTCAAAGTCGGTTTCAGTCAAATCTTGAATTTGTGAATTTGCACATATTCTTAGTCATTTTCCGCAGTCAGAACAGGCCACAGTTTCTTCCAGCGTGGATTTAACGATCTATGAAGCATCAGTGGTTCAATAACACAATCTCCAAATGCATCAGAACACAGCAGCAGTGTAGCTTTATTCGTTGCCGCATCAAATTCAGGGGCAGACTTTTCGGTTTTTGAAATAAATTTTTTGTTTGACATTCTCTACCAGAATAGTTTCGTTTGCATCAAATACTTGCTCAGGTTTGTATCTTTTATCAGCTAGGTTTGCAGATTATTCAAGATATCTTTCTATTGCAACAGTGTTTGCAGATGTAGGTTTTCCAATCGTTTTAATGCTACGCATTACTGCCACTAGATAGCCACTAGATCTTGCCTCGAAGATAAGATGATCCGGGATTGTTCCCAAAACTTGTGCTTTTTGATGAATGTATTTGTATCTTAATCTTTTGAGCAAGTTCTTTATCTCTCCTGATGCTGCAAATTGCATTCATTAAATTTGTCTGAAATGTCTACAGAAAACAAAAATCTGTGAGCCAAATTGGATTTCCTAGTTCAGGAATTGGTTCTTCGCGTGGTTCAAAACTATGACAAATATGAAATTTTTTAGTCACTTCAACATTTATCCTTTACTTGAAAAGACTTCAAAGTGATGAAGTAGCTCTCCATATTGACAATCAATTTCATGAACAAAGATTTTGAATAATCTTCTTTGCAATGCGTGGGCTCTACTATTATTTATGATTACCATTCAAAATAGAAAAATTTTACAATTAGACACTTTTTAAAACTTTTCGGTGACTCACCCTATATGTTCATCAGATTTTTATTGAATATATATAAACAGAGCTACAGGAGTTGATTATTCTTATTCAAAAATTGAGGTGCAGGTGCCCCTGCTGTAAAAGTTGGTTTTATAGATAAGCACTTTATGCTGAAAGATGTTCCCCGTTTATAAAGATAATTTAAGTTTTTTGAATATGTAACAATAAGATTTTTCATATCCAAAAATACGAGGGATGTCTTTTATGTTCTGTATCTTGGGACATAGAAAAACTATTAATCAACTCTCAATACTAAAAACGAACCTCTGAGATTTGTTAATATAAATAATAAATTTTTTGTTTTATGTGTTCAATTTCAGACATGAAACACATTGTCAAAGTTGGCAAGAAAAATGGAATTGAACCGTGAGCATTTCCGCACAATAATTTTTTCTACAATTTTCGAACGCAATTATCTCAACAAGAATGTCTCTATTTCCGACTTTGAAACACCACACCACTCAAAAGTTTCCCTTTGGTATGGACAATTCAAATGCAAAAGGGTAAGGCTTAGTGACGATTCAAGGATAGTTGCACCAAAAACAGTAGTCAATCAAGAAAATGTGGATACTGTACGTAAGGTTATCCAAGAAGATCGGCATGTAACATATCGAGAGATTGAGGAATCATTGCGGGTTTCGAAGATCTCAATACAAAAAATTTTGAACGAAGAATTGCGTATGAGAAAATTGATTTCCCGTTGGATACCGCATCTGTTGATCGAAGAACAGGGAGCTGCAATAGTGAATTGGTGTCAAAAAAAAGTCCAAAAGCGTTCTCAACATTGTCAGTGGCGATGAATCTTGGATGTATTCAAACGAACCAGGAAACAGGTGCCAATCTTCTGTTTGAGTGTTCCAAATGGAAAAAAAACCAACAAAAGTCATCCGTGGTCGAAGTGTCTCCAAAAAATGATCGCAACGTTCGTTTCAAAAACTGGTCATGTAGCAAAAATTCCTTACAAGATGAAAGACACTTACTGCAGATTGGTACACAACCCTTTGTTTACCGCAATTCGTTAGTAAGCTTTGGAAAACCCACACCGAACGGCGAATCATCTTTCACCTGGACAATTCAAGCTCACACACAACCCGGAATACAATTAAATATTAACGTAGGAAGACATCATCCTGCCTACAGTCCCAACGATCCTTTAGTTTTCCGAAAATCAAGAACGGATAGCTGCATCTTTCAGAAGAGGCTATTGATGCTTTCGAAAAGGCTATTTTGAATATAACAGCAAATGATTGGAATAACTGTTTCGAGAATTAGGTAGAACGAATGCAAGAGAGTATTAATCTTCGCAGAGAATACTCCGAAAAGCAATGAACTCTACAAAAGCTGTCGATTGTTTCATCTAGCTCTATATGCAAAACTTAAAATACACCCCTCGTATATTCTCCGAAACTTAGAAAATTCTAAGAATTATAAAAATTATGTTCTGAGCTACCAGAATCATCTTTGCGAGCTATCTGTTGTTTCAAAAAATTCGTAGTAAATCTCTAACGCACTCACTGAACAAAAAAACATACTTTACCGAATAACTAGCAAGAATTAATGCAATGCATGACATAAGAAAGGAAGAGCCATTTAAATTATTTAATTCAATGATCCTGTATTAACCAGAACCATTTTGGCATCCGACAAGCTCTCCCAGCTCGCGATACCCAATTACGGACCCGTTTGTAGAGTTACCTCAGACGACGGCGTCGTACATTCTGCCAAAGCCCGTCGGAGACGCCGGGTCTGAACCCCAGTATTTCTCCGGCCGCGCTCAAATCGCGCTCCGGGTCCGACCCGGCCCGCTCACATATTCAGGAACGTGCGGGAGGGGGGCTTCTCCACCGACCGGTCGACCCATCAGCCACCCAGGTGTGCACCGATGACTGGAGTTTGTTTTTCCTGTGTTTGTTAATGACGGCGTGATGAGTGTGTTGGCCGGCTCTTTGTTCCACGATGATAAAGTGAGGGGGGCGCACATTCCTCCGGCAAGCTTATCGGACTCCGGGGTGGCCCATGGCCGCTCCGCACTCGCCGTGGGCGGCCACGGCCTAATGGGGCCCCTACAAATCAATCACTGAGAGAAGGTTTTCAAATTCGTACTTGCGTCACTTTAGGTTCCTAACTATATATCGCCGATCGTTTCATCGCTTTCGGCTTGTTTCAGCGTTTCCACGAAGTATACGCCGACTCTCTCTCAACTCTTCTGCAGGGAGTCGATAGGTTTCGTCTTACCTTGTTAGCAGTAGCCGTCTTTGAAATATCTTCTTTTTTGGCCATTATGGCCCAATGCTTTCTTTCGAATGGATAACTCAATAAGAATATCTGTCGGTTCAGGGGGTCTTTTTTATCTGACCTTTGAAGTAGGGAAAATTTATTTTAATTGTCCGAATATAAAAAGAATATCATTTGAATTTATTTGTTTCCTGAACAATTACCTTATCATTCTCTGAGCATACTTTATGAGTGGAGTTTTAATGGAAACTCAAAGTATAAGAAGCTGCAAGAAATTATAACAAGTTAACACTAACTTTTCGATACTGAAAGAATACAGTATGAGCTCTTCATTCGCGGGAATATGCCGCGAATACAGAAATAGTGGGGTTACGTTCCTAGGTGACAAAATAAGAAGTAAATATATAAAAAATTTCATTTAATTGAAGTTTTTGATCATATTGATTAATTATTATCTTCAGGCTTAGGCAATGATTTGAAGAATTACGTAATTTTTCTATATATATATATATATATATATATATATATATATATATATATATATATATATATATATATATATATATATATATATATATATATATATATATATATATATATATATATATATATATATATATATATATATATATATATATATATATATATATATTCTTTTGAAAAAAATTTACACTGATATTCAGCAGTTCATTAGCAATTTGCCTCTTGAAAATAAGACCTCGTTCGATAGACGGCTCAATTTTCATTAAGAAATCACGAAACTCATTTGCCATTCTTAAACCTCCACTAATATTTTTCAAATAAAATGTCACGTTTTTTGTTGAAGCCCGTCTTCAATAACCTGTGAATTTAACATTTTCTCCCAGTCGGTTTCAGTAAAATCTTCAAATTGAGATTCAAGGAACTCCTGAGTGTCACTTGAATCTATCTGTTCGACCCCATTTCGTTCTATTTCATTGGGAATTTGCATTTAAAGTTTGAATTTGCACAGATTCTTCGTCATTTTCGGAACAGGTCACAAGGAAAGTTTTATCCAGCATGACTTATTTTAAGTTTAAGATACATTTTGCTATGTGAAATTTGTCCCAGCATTTCATAACATTCATATCAGAATGACATTCCTTATTATCTATATGATTTTGGATGTGATGAAGCTTAAAATCCTGGATTATTCCCTGGTCAAAAGGTTGAAGGAAAGGCGTTATATTTGGATGCACAGTTTTAAGTTCGCGAGGATGCCCTGGTGCATTCTTGAAATCAATCGAAATTTTCAAACTGCAACAAACTCCATAAAGATAATCTTCTGAACGACCAGTATGGCTTATTCGTCTCTATTTAAAATCTTCAAATAATAGCTGCTTTTACCCTAATTATTTTATTGCCTATTGTTTGCACCCTTATTAATTTTATGCCTACCGATTTATATATGAATGTTTTTTCAACTTTAGCTCAATACTTGTTGTCAGCTGAAGATGGTTGAGAGACCGAAATTGCAATCCTGATTTTCAATAAAATCTTTTGGGATAGTATAATACATCTTTTCAATTTATTATCATCTTCATGATTAACTATCACGTATTAACGGCGGAATCAATTAACTATTTGGTGCATTGTCCAAAACTAGAACCGTTTCAAAATCTTAATTCAACTTCTGAAACAAAACATAGCAACAATATAACTCTATTCTCTGCTGCCTTAGATCAAGGGGCAGACTTTTCGCTTTTGGAAATGAATGTTTTGTTTTGCATCCCCTTCCTGAACAGTGCAGTTTCGTCTGCATTAAATACGTGCGTGAAGACGCTTTGCCTTCTCCAGGATAACTGGACCATTCAGGGGCACTCTTTTGGTTGTGGTCTTCAAACCATAATGACAACGGCATTTCCATTTTTTCTATTTCTGGATAACGAACAATTTTCACTGTCAGCGGCTTTTACCAAGGAACGGAAAGTCTGATAAGTGGCATATAATAATATACTTAATTCATTGAGTAATGAGGTCGTTTTTCTAAAATATTTTGTTCGTTTACATTCCCAAAAACAGCAACCATGGCTCCTGTTTTAGAGTTTAAAGCGGTTCTAGTTTTGGGTAATGCGCCAGGTCATCCTCGAGAACTTGAAACTATACATCCGAATATAAAAGTGACATTTTCACCCCCCAACACGATGTCTTCAACCTATGGACAAAGGAATAATACAGGCCTTAAGCTCTATTACATAAAACGAACCTTTAAAATCATATTGAATTATATTTAATCAGATCCTGATATAAATGTTATGGCATGCGGGTAAGAATTTGACGAAGCAAAATGTATCTTAAACATAAGAGAATCAGTGGAAGAACTGCAAACTTTAACTGCAAACATTGACTAAAATGCAAATGGAGTAGGACGAAATGGGTTCGAACAGATAAAATCAAGTTACATTCAGGAATTGCTTGAATCGCAAGATGAAGATTCGACTGAAACCGACAATGAGGAAAAGTAAAATTCACAGCTTATTGAAGACAAAGGCTTCAACAAGCACTGAAAACGTGACATATAATATGAAAACTTTTAGTGAAGGTTTAAGAACAAAAAATGAGTTTTGTGATTTTTTCATGAAAATTGATCCGTCTATGGATAGTCTTATTTTCAAGAGGCAAATTGCTAATGTCACTGCTGAACTGAAGGAGCTTTAAAACTGCCAAGCAAAAAAATAGATAATTCTTTAAACCGTTGTCTGAGCCTAAAAATAATTATTCATCTATATAGTCAAAAACTATATTTTGTCACCTAGGAACGTATCCCATATAAATTACCATTCCATATCTACGGTTAATTTATTTGCGGTAGATTTACAGATTATATACACAGAGAATATTTTGTCCAGCCAGAGCTAATCAAAAACTACAAAAATTTATATAAATTTCCAAAAGTTTTACGGAAAGCCAATTTCCTAATCCAATTGTTCGGAGTTCTCTTCTAGAGTTATAGTGTAGGAAAGTGCTGCCTAACTAACTGGATGTCACCCCACAATTTTGAAGGAGACAGAAAAGTTTCTAAACTAAACAAGGAACCAGTCTGAGCTAATGAAACATATTGTAAGAAATTTTTCGGCCAAAATCGATATGATCGTAGTAAAATTAATAATTCGTGGCTTTGTACAACAAATGGTTACGGCAATTTTGGTAGACCCTCTAAAGTATGTTTAAGTTTCAAACAACCCTATCTACAACACACTGAAAACTGCCTCTTGTCAGAATTCTCTAAATGATCTCGAATCCACATGGAATAATCGAAGTTGGAATAGTTTTCAAGATATAAGTTCAATTCAGACTCTTATCCAGAAATGAGTATCTAACCGAAATAATCAAATTGATTCCTACTTCCAACACATATTACTGAGTCCAAAAAGTAAGGAGGCTCAGCATTTATTTTGAAAAATCTTTATGTTCTGTCAAATCAATTTCATCGCCTTCAAAATAATCCCTTCAAGATACAGTTATGACAACTAATTTTCCAATCTTCAAAACAGTTGTTAAAGTCGATTTTCGGGATGGCCTTCAGCTATCTCTTCGATGCTGCTTGGATCTCTTCTAATAAGTCAAAACGGTGTCCCTGTAGCGTTTTTTTTAATTCGGTGAATAACCAAAAGTCACACGGTGCGAAATCAGGTGAATACGGCGGTTGTAGAACTATAAGAGTCGATTTCTCAAAATGCAAAACACCGCGAAAATCGAAGAGAGCAGCTAACATGACTTTGATTTTAGAGCGACTTTGGCGAGATGTTTTTGTCCTTGCCTCATTTTTAGCATGATATTCACTTGTTTTAACGGTTGTTTCTGGATAGTTAGCATAAATCCACATCACATCTCCTTTAATAAGACGAAAAAGTTTTAAAATTGAAAGATCTTTTCAATAAATATTCTTATGAAGACCACTATGATTTTAATGGGTTTAAAGTAGCATCACCCCGGAAAAAATCTGCCTGTATATTTTCCAACTACTTGACAAATCTAATGAATTAATGAATAAAGGTATTGAATTGCTGCAAATTGGAGCTAGATTCCTTGAAAACTACAAGAATTATTATCAGAAACCTGAAAATACATGCATTCTGTTAAAAAAATACCGGGATTAGGTCCATGAAACACAAAACATTTATTTTTCATCAAAATTTATTGTATTGCATTCAAAAGGGGCCACTCCGAAATAATGCAATCATCAAAACATTTCACAAATGCTTCAGTTTTCGTCGCAAATTCTCTTTTATGTCTTCTGTCAATTCGAAGCAAATACCTCGAAGTGGTAGTTTGAGTTTTGGATAAAGAAAAAAGCCGACCAGAGCCATATCAGGTGAATATGGTGGTTGTTCGTTGGTATTTGTTGAGATTTTGGTCAGAAATTCAATCGCAATGTTAGCCTTGTGAGATGTTGTATTATCATGGTGCAAACGCCGCATAACGCTCAGGTAATATTCTTTATTTGCCGTCTGACCTTCTGGCAAGAATTCCGAGTGCACAGTACCGCGATAATCAGAGAAAACTGTTAACAGTACCTTCCTTGACTTTAGATCGACTTTGACGTGGGTTTTTCGGTTTCAGTTCAGTTGGAAGTCGCCATTCCGAAGCTTTTTGACTGGTTTGCATGTCAGGCTCATAAGCCCATGTCACATCATCAGTTACAATGCGTTTTATGAATGAGGGGTTGGAATTGACTAATTCTAAAATGTCTTCAGCGACCTTCACGCGATTCAATTTTGAAGAAAATTAAGGTCTTTTGGCACTAGTCGAGCGGCAACGTGTTTCATGTCCAAACAATCGCTTAAAATTGTACGAATTGATTCTTGAAACACGAAAAGTTCATTGCCTATCTCTCCCATACTTAAATGACGATTTTCAATTACCATTTCCTTCTCTAATCGATATTAACTTCCGTTGAAGATGTTGATAGCCGACCAGAGCGAAGCAAATCTTTCACTGCATCTTGGTCGCTGTTGAATGCGCTGTACCACTTTTTATGCATGTGTTGTGGATGAAGTCGATTCGGCGTAAGTCTTCTGATATATTTTCAGCAATTCGGCACATGAAAATGCAATACAAAATTTGAGACAAATTCTTTGTTCTATATTTTTATCCATTTTAAAAATGGCTGTAAACAAACTAAATGACAGATCGCGTCGAAACTCCACGGCAGTATAGAAAACAGTGCCAACTTAGCAACAGCAGAAATTTTGGCAATCGTTTTAAGCATATTTTTTTAAATAATCAATCCCCGGTATGTTTTAGACAGAATGAACATTCCAGCTGGTATTTTATCTTACAGTTATCCAGCTCTGTTGATAGTACCCACTAACGTTACATACGAGAGATTAGAAGATTTTGCCGCTGTTATCGACAAGGCAGAATTCCCGTTACCACTTGGCGTCACCCTAAAACTAAAGCTCTGTTAAAACCATGTGCCTGTCATCACAACAAGAACATCAGCTCTAGTGTGTGCAACACCCATCTATTCGATGAGACATTCAGGATGATAGTTCTTTGAGCATCAACTCCTTGCTGCTGGCGGCGGATGATAAACTGGGATTATCACTCACCCCCGAAGTTGTGAGAAGATCAAATTCAACAAAATTTGAGACAAATCCTTCGGTCGATATATTCATCCATTGTAAAAATTGCAAACACTTTTGAGAACTGACAATATCGAGCACTGTAAACAAATCAAATGACATATCGTATTCAAAATCCGCGTCAGTATAGAGAACGGTTGTGCCAACTTAGCAACAACAAAGATTTTGGTAATTGATTTCAAGCAGCTGTTTTAAATAATCAACTCCCAGTACTTTGTTGACAGAATTCACGTTGAATGGCATTCTCTTCGTGCTATTTGATAAGGAATCCCCTGAAGAAATTAAAGACTACCTGAAACACCCTGTATGTATCATTTCGAATTTTATGTAATTTTTTCAGAAACAAAGTGAATATTTCTAGAACCATGCATCTCTTCAATCGATATGAAAATGCAATGAGTGATTCATTCAAATCAAATCTTTCCTTTTATTTTATCTTCGAGAACTGCATTTGCCTTGGAGAATTTGATATCCTGGTGGGAACCGAAACGAAGTGAATGGGTTGACCCAACAAATTAACATTTCACACATTGGAAAGAATCTCTTTAATCCAAAGAATGTCCAATTTGTTTGTTGAAAAAGCGGTAGTAAAAAAACAAACTGATTCAACACCTGCAGTTCGCTAAGTGGAACTACAGAAATGCCGCCAGGTATCTAGAATTTACTCGATAAACTTTTAGTAGGAAAATATTGAAAAACAATCTCATATGTTTGCATATGCTGAACGATCTACTGAGGTTGTTTGAGCTTCTCTACTTAACGACAACACAAACGATGCAGTCCTAATTATATTTACTTTTTCAGAACGACTTATCCGTTTTAACACCTATTTCAATACCTTTCAATGGAAAGATAACATTGCTTGGTAATATATTTTGTTCATGTGTGGCATTTCTAAATCTAACGTACAAAGTACGAATAGAAAGGAAATATTATAACAACAAACGAAAACTGTCGAAGTAGTTTTTTCTCGACGACCATCACTGAATGTAATAATTCTGATATAATTTTTCATAATAAAATTCAAACATTTTCACTCTCGAATATTTATTCTAAAACACTCGACTCTAATGTATTTTTCATGTATTTTTATTCTACCAAGTCGGCTGAAAAGTTCATAGGCTGATATATAGATGGCGTTACTAGGGTCAAGTCCACATAATTTTCAGTTAGTTCTAACCTTAACTAGACACGAGTAAAATGTTTTCAGCTGAACGACAGTTGGTGGAAAGATATAGTATTGATAGTGAATCAACTATCATTATTGTTTGAAATATGGATAAAAGAGAATTCCGTGTGTTGATTAAGCATTTCTTTTTGATGTTGAAGCTGAAGAAAGGAATATTAACGGTGGAAAAGTGGTTTGCAAAGTTCAAGCGCTGTGATGCAAGCATCCAAGACGATGGACGCATTGGACGTCCCAAAGAGGCTCATCGATGAAAACATTAAGAAAGTACACGAAATTGCTTTGAATGATCAAAAAATTAAATTGATCGAGATAGTTGAGAATCTGAATATGTCCAAGGAACGTGTTGGTTTTATTTCAAAAGAATGCTTGGACATGCGAAAGCTCTGTTGTAAAAGGGTGCTGCGCTTATTTACTCTTGATCAAAAACAACAACGAGTCGATCATTTTGAACACTGTTTGTTTATAATCAACCGTAATAAAGCCGAGTTTTTTCCTCGATACGTCACAATGGATGAAACATGGGTTCATTACTATACTCCAGAAAGCAATCGATAGGCAGCCAAGTGGAGTAAACGAGGTGAACTGCAGCAGATCAACAGCGACTACTACATTGAGGTACTGGATCAATTGAAGGACCAAATCACGAGAAATGGCCCCATTTGCAATGCACCTTGCCACAAATCAATCAAAACAATGGCAAAATTGTACGAACTAGGCTAAGAATTAGCGATAATGAATGTGAGACACGATATCGATATTTCAAAAGATAAAATATTTAAAATTTTTTTAAGAAGACAATATTAAACAATATTTCGAAAGTGCTCCGGATGAGATATATTCAGCTACAAAACTGAGAAATTATAATTCAAATAACAAGTTTAATCAAATTCAGGTCGCCCTTGTAATTGGTGTTTTAGAGGCTTGTCGCCAGAATGAACTTTATAACATTAAAATTTCCGACATTGAAAATATGGGTTCCACAATGCTAATTGCAATTTCTAATACAAAAACGAAAAATCCAAGACAGTTTGCAATTATGGGTTATTTTCATAATATCGTAAAGCAATATTGAGTTCTGAGATCTTATAACACTCTCTCTGATAACTTTTTCATTAATTTATTGAACAATACATGTACACGGCAAGTATTTGGAATGAAGAAACTTGGTAAGATGCCTAAACAAATTGCCACATTTTTAAATCTGAATAATCCAGAAGAATATACTGCCCACTGTTTCCGCCCGACTTCAGCGACGTCAGTAAATGAAGATGCTGATATTACAACACAAAGACATATAGGCTGGAAATCTTCTCAACTAGCAGAAAGATACATAGAAACTTCTCTGCAAAATCGAATAAATATTGCAAATTAATTAGTTTCGTCAATTAATGAAGCTAATTCGGCAGCAACCGTCTCTTCATCTTCCAATTACTCATGTTACACGACTGTTCAATCTAGCTCTAATAATCAGTCCGTTTTGAAGGATATAACTGAAAATGTGTCCAATGCACCAATTTTTTATTCCAATAATTGTTCGAATACTATAAATATTAATAATAATAAAACGTAAATATTAATGTCTGAATAAATAACTGGTTTCATTGTTTTCCAGATATTTTTTGATTCATTCTTTGCTATATTGGAGAAAATACAGTCTCTTGTCTCGAATTTTTCATTCTGACCAAAAATTTAAGGTTTCAAACCAATAATTATCCAGCTAAGACGTTATTCTGGCATTCAACTTCGAGTAATTCAACAAGATAATTATATTTTACTATTGTTATGTATATCACTTTGTACAACAAGAGATGTATTTTATTTCATTTTAGGTAACTGAACAGAATCGCTCTCGTATGTTGAAAATTGTGATTTCAGAACACGTGAAAGTCTTGAAACTGAATACCCGAATTTAAAAACATTCGGACCATGCTGTTCTCACTTATTTGTCTTAGAGTTTTTTCTAAGAACTACTTCTCAACGTTTGTCTTAGAATATTGAATAGAATAAGCCGCTTCTATTTGGTAAGCATTATAATGAAAACAACGATATTACACTGCTACGTTTCACTAATACAACTAATAAATACAAATAATACATTGTTACTGTAGTTTCGAGCTTTCACTCATCGTCAGACAGAGAGTAATCTTAAATAACAATACAACAAGTAAATATGGACCCAAGTCCACCAAGGCTATATGATCTGACAAAGACGCATGAAGAAAACCCTCCGATCCGGCCTGTAGTTTCATTCTTCACTAACCCAACCTACAAATTAGGAAAAGAACCGAATGCCATATTTAAAACCATCACAAACTTTAGTTCGAAATATACGATAAAAACCTCCGCCGAACTGCTAAAAAATTAGAACTCTTCTCAGTACCAAAATATTCATATTTAATAACTCTCGATGTAGACAACATGTTTTCAAACATTCCTAGGCCTGAAACTATCAACTTAACTTCCAAAATTCTAAAGAAGTCACATGCCAACCGGCTTTTACATTGTGACTCCTAAATTTATGCCTACGTCAGAACTATTAACAGTTTGACCAGAATATATATGAGCAACCGAGTGACCTCTCGATAGGATCTCCTTTGAGCCCACTCCTTGTAGACGTATTTATGTCAAACCTAGAAGAACAAATTCTGAATAATAGTCTGCCAGTCACAATCAATTTTTAGTATAGATATGTGGATCATATACTACTAGTGTGTTTGAATGGCACTTCTCGACAACTTACGCAATTTCTCAATCTCATTCATAGTATCCACCCAAAAATGAAATTCAAATTGAAATAGAAAACTATAGACCAAATCTTATTTTTGGATCTTTCGATTTCTCACTCAAATGGTAAATTCAGTTTCAATATTTTCCGAAAACCCTAATGCGCTGATATATGTATACCTTCCAACTCAAACCACCCTCATGGACCAAAAATGTATGCATATAACTCCCTAGTTCACAGAGCTGTTTCAATCCCTTTATCACCAAAACACTTGAAATCTAAACTGATAACAAAATAATACAACACGGCAAACACAATAATCCAAAGGGCCTGAGTGCTGCCCATAAGGGCGCCGTACATGAGGAAGTAGAAGAAGAACGTTGCTCCTGTGTTTTATATAATATCATCAGCTGTGATGGCGTGAAGTACTGCTTAGCCCTGAAGAAAACTGAGTTTAGCAGAAGCAGATTTGGACAAATGGTCATGCCAGCAAACTCCGGTCTTGTGACGCCGTGTGAGAGTTTTTCTGAGGAAATACGACGACCTTGCATGATTTGAGAAGGTTCTTCAGCAGTGAATTTACTGTAAAACGTTGTTGATTGCTTTGTTCGCGTTAAAATTGACTAAGTTCAACCAGCACTTTTCTCATATCTTCTCTAAGTCTGAATTCAGTGACATGATCTGTTGGTATCTTGGATGGTATGTCTCCTCAGCAGTTATATGACGCTAACTAGAAAATGATGACACCAGAGTATAGACTTCCGCAAACCCAAGCATTCTGTTTTCGGTTATGTAAATCATTAACCTGCTGCAGGCAAGAATATAGAGCCCTGGGGTACTCCTGATTTAACCTGAAGAGATTAATTCGTTACAATATCAACTACCACCCGAATCGATCCACTGGAGAAACAGCTACTAATTCAACCACGTAATCTTTCAGAACGTCCATATGCGATTTGTGTAGTCAACAAGGATGCGTGCCAAACCGTGTCGAAGGCCTTTGAGAAATCAAGAGCAAAGGCACATAGGTCACTTGTTGATCGTCGTTTAAAAGATCCGAATTATCGATTACTGATGATACCCTGTAATCCGAGATATTTCATGAACTCATAGTTTGTCACGCTTTCCATGACTTTCGACATAAATGGCAACATTGCGATTGGACGGTAATTTTGGGGTGGACTTTCTCCCCTATCTTTGGGATGGGATGCACTCTTGCAACTTTCCAACACTCCGTAAACATGCTGCTCTCATTAGAAATCTTAATCACACGATTACGAACTGGTACTAGCTCTGGAGCACATTCCTTCAAAGTAGTTGGTGGAATTCATCAAGACCCACTTCCTCCTCACAGTTTAGTTATTGAAGAACGCGCCTTACTATTCGTTATATGAATTTTACCTCAGACATATTCGATTGGACATATGCGAAGATTGGTGGCACTGCGTTTGATGTATCTAAAACAGAATTCTGCGAAAACATTTATGCAAAAAAGATCCGCATTTTCTTCAGCTGATGATGCGTGGGACCATCATCTCTAATCAAGGTGGAAAAGATGACTTTCAAAATTTGTTGTTGACTGCCTTCGCCATAGACCAGAACTCATGAATTCCACTGGTCTGCTCCAAGAGTCTATTCCTGAT
This sequence comes from Cryptolaemus montrouzieri, assembly GCA_013387265.2. Lineage (NCBI taxonomy): Eukaryota > Metazoa > Arthropoda > Insecta > Coleoptera > Coccinellidae > Cryptolaemus > Cryptolaemus montrouzieri. Next base: position 27,152,189 of record JABFTP020000001.1, read on the forward strand.
TCTTCAATTGAAAGAGGTTTTCGCTTTATCAATTGTTGAGTTACAAATGTTCCGGAGACGCACATGTTCAGCTTCAGTTTCATCTGTTGAATTTTTCTTCCTGTTCTTGTAAACTCTTCAACAGAGACAGCTTTTTGACTGTTTTCAGTGAACCAAGGCTCCAGTGCGGATATTTTTTAGTGGAGTTTGGAAGATATAAGTCCATGCCAACAAGAAAAGCTTTAATAACGGAATCAATGCAGACATTTATATCAGGATTTGAAAAACAGACGTCATCGAAGGGAAATTAAGAGAAAAACTCATGCAGCTCCTCCCAGCTGCCTCGGTTGTAATCGAGGTTGTGGTCGAGGTTTCCTGAGAGAGCTGAAACCTGTAAACGGAAACCACCCTGGATCTGAAACAAGAAAGAGATCCAGAGGTAAAATCTGTTATATGGTCAGGAATTCTTGTCGGCTCATCGACAAGTTGAGTCAAGGCCTCCGCTCGCCTTCTTGCTTCGTCGATCCTATTTGAGTGTTGGAGCTAGTGGATGTTTTGGACTCCCATTATGATCATTTCAGCTTACGGATGCTGTATTTGGATTGTGTCTACATTGTCGCCTAGATACAGAAACGATACAAGGTAGTTGTTATCATTAAGTGATAGATACAGACAATAGAGAAATATGGTTTTGTTATATAAACAGATTTTGAAGCATTCCAGGTCGAAAGCGTCATCCCCCAAAGTATCCAGTGTTTGCAATGTGTCATTCGTTTTGGCAAAAACACAAAGCCGTCACTTAAACCGAAGTCTTGAATACAGTTCATAGCCATTGAAACAGAGATAGGTGGTGTCTGTTGTTGGTATTAATTGAGTTTCAGTTATAGCTAGGACATGCGGTTCCATGTCTTGTGAGCACTGATGTACTACACTCTCATTAATATTTGAGTGTCCTAGTCTTCTTATATTGCACTCTCCAATAACAAATTGGCATCTCTCATAAGATTCTAAGGGACCCTAATATTATCATCAGCTCCTCGAGCTGGATCTCCCAGGAAATCCGACTTGGGAGCGAGTTTACCTCCGGATAATTTTGTCTAAAGAGAGCTCATCATATCAAGCATCCGATTTTTAGTCACAAATGCCCAATTCACGAAGCCTATATAGCATGATATGGTGCTATTACACGGGCGACGGAAGTGAGACCGTCTTCCATCAACATCTTTGTTTAATAATTAATCTTTTTCTCTTGATTTTTATTCCGTGATTACATTGATGAATTCGAAATTGACCTTTCTCAAGAAATTTTCGAAGTCTTTCTCTTTCATAGAAAAATACAGCGTTTTAAGTGACGCAGAAGGTATTCAAAATTGAATGAGAAACAAAATATAGGTGTATCATTCAAAGAGTCTGAAGATCAACTTGCGGCTATTATTTCATTGGGATCGATCAACAACTTTAGGAGCTTGGAGTCTGCCAGATATATGAGTAAACGAGTAATTCTGAAACATTCTAATTTCCTGTCGAGTATAATAACTGAGGATTATTAATGAAAAAAAAGCAGGCCAGTCTAACTTGAATGAAGCTGGTGATATAAATTTCCAGAGTTGACAGCCATAACATTTGAAATTTCACACATTAACTTCACAGTGCTGTAATGACGTTAGAGTGAAATATGTTATGAGATATATTTTCCATCCCATTAAACCTTTATAGCCATACAAAAAGGTGTTTATTTTAGGAAATTTATACCAGTCGACGAGGGTTTAATGCAGCGATAAAAGCTTCACGGAGGGACTGAAGATATTTCATTGTGTGGATACAATAATTTTATCATCATGGTCATATTGAGTAGGTGTTGTGTTATCTGCTTTCAATGGCTGGAATTGAATGGTCAATTTTTTATCAGAACGCGTATTTCAGCTTCGATAATTCATTTCGGGACGTGGGAACATCTGGCGGACTTTCAGCCTGATATTTAGTTGAATGACTTTTGAATATTAATAAGGTATCCTTAATCAAGGAACAAAATACCTATTATCCACTTCTTTGAAATTAAAACAAGTTCTTCCATCAACTAAAATAGATACTAGAACAGAAACAAATAATGAAAACGATCAGTTAACATCAAATCTACCGACAAATTTTCCGATTTATTATAATAATACAGTTGAAATTTTCTCTTCATTATCAAATTTATAACTCGTTTCCAAACAGTGACACTTCATCTAGCAAGCCACAGTGTTGCAATACGCGTTTGTTTATGAAGCGAAAATGAGAACATGATTTCTTTGAATTGAAGAATGTACGTAGGTTGCCTTTCAAATTTGCGCCTGATAAAAAAAAACAAGTAACTTAGGAAAAAAAAACAGCTTTATTGTTTTTCAATGTATTCTCCATGAAGATCGATACACTTTTACGTTCGCTCAAATCAACTTTTGCCACTCCAAATGAGATACCTCAAAAACATTGTTTTGGAAGGCTTCAACTGCCTCTTCCACCGTCGAGAATCGCAAACAAAAAGAAGTCGTTAGGTGCCAAATCGGGACTCGAAGGCGGATGGCCCAGTAATTCAATGTTTTGGATGTTCAAATAGTCCATCGTGTGTGCTGATATGTGTGAGCTTGTATGATCATGATGAAAATTTTGGTTCTTTGATTTCCTCAATTCATCGAACACTTGCGGCATACAAATGGTTGTACGCCATTCAAAATTGACCGCTCTACTTTGCTCTAATGCTATGACGGCGACATGTTCGGTTTTCCTGAAAAAAACAGGCGACCATTTGCTTCGAAGTGCTTCGTGCACAAACAACTTTTGTTGGGCTTGGCTCGATTTAAAAACCCATACTGTCGATCGTTGTTTACTTTCGGGCTCTTACGAATATATCTAGGACTCGTCACCTGTAACGGTTTTGGAAAAGTCTTTTGAAGCACCGCGGTCGAATTTTTCAACATTTTTTTGCACCAAACGACACGAGCCTTTTTTAGAGCAATTGTTAAGTTGTGCGGGATCCAACATGAACAACTCTTTTTGACATCCAAATCTTCATGCAATATTGAAAGTACGCTGGTGCAACTAATGTTCAAGGTTATCTCAATCTCACTGTAAGTCAGATGGCTATCATCGTGTATCATTTTGCGCACTGCATCGATAGTTTGTGGCAAAACAACTAACTTTGGACGACCCCGATAGAATTCGTTATACCAGCGTTTCACAGTGACCAAGTCTGGAGTTTCATCACCTAAAGACGAAACAAGTTGATCGCTGCACTGTTGTCGACTCAATCCACGTCGAAAATCGTAAAAAACCACCGCAGGCAAATGTTCACGTGTTAATTCGATGTTTTGTCCAAGTTGAATTCTTCAAATGACAATAAACAAAACAAAACTAACTCGTCAAAATGTTATAAGTATGTTTAGGTTGTTGTCGGATGGGAGCTATCAACAGTGAAGGTGCCAGAGTCGCAAAATTTAAGAGGCAATTTACGGATACCATTTTTCTTCTTTCTATTCATTGGAAAAGGAGAAACAAGACCTGAGCTGATAATTATAATCAAGCAACAATCAACAATTGTCCACAAACATTATAAGGGACCATGTTAATATTGAAAATTGTTCATAAGAAGAGATTGTGGGAGTCTGTAACTATAGTATAAGAACTTGAGGAAGGCATTCTTATGAAATATTCATTCATCAGCGAATAGAATAAATCTTTTCTTTTTCCTCAATCCACTTGAACTAATTCATGATATAATTTAAAATTGTTTCCAAGTGACTGAAATTAAAAAAAAATCTCCTGCATTGATGCACATATGTTGGTACCTGCAAGGAACCAAATCCCTTCCAAGTATGTGATAATAATGAGTCCATATCCCATTGAGGAGATTTCGGGCAATTGGGACTGAGATCTCGAGGCCCATGACATCTCAACTAACAACATAATAATGATTGATGACGGCTCTTAAAAGACATTTCTCGGCTGTACAAAATATAATTTGGTGTAGTTTACGGAAAAATAAATAAGCACTTGCGAGAACACTCTGTAATTTCGTGGACCATTTTTTGCGCTGAGGGTCGAATAAGATTAAAAGTCCCCGGTAATGATAACTGTTGAATTGATCGAGTTTTATAGCATTGTTATTTCTGCTGGTAGCCATGCTTCGAAGTGATATTAAATACAGGCTATGTTGGTTTCAGATGACTGTGTTCTCGTATTGGATTTGCTTTATTTTTCATAATGTGCCTCTCAAATTTAATTGAACATATTTTCGGAGAATTTTAATTTGATTCAGTTTTATATGTGGTTCAACTCTATAGTTTACGTTCTGATACTCCACAATTCTTCAGTTAATATTGAAAATCATAGTTATTTATTATACAAGGATAAAAAGTATTAGATCTAATGTTAAATTTCAAATTTAAATATCATTAAAGATATTTGGTATACCCACCGCCCACCGTTTTGCTTCGAACAAAAGTTGATTGTTTTCTTCATAATTGGAATCCATTTCAAAAATAGAAGTTCAGGTTTCCCAATATTTGTGTTGTCTCCTTTAAGAGAAAAAAAAATTATTTTTATCCTTAAAATCGACGCATTATAAAGAGTGTTTAAAAATTACACGGCAATATTTAGGGAGGTGATTGCTGAAATCATTGAAAAAATATCATATAAACATAGGTCCGCAAATACTTCGAAACCGATTTACAGGGTGTTAAAGTTTAAACGAAAGATACAGTTAAATTTGAATTAAATGATTTAATTTTAAATTATAATTTTAATAATTTCAGATAGAAAACAATATTTTGGGCTCACCAGTGGCACGCGTAAGGGAACAACGCAGGTTATTGCGTATTGTTCATATATTTTTAAATGTAAACTTTATCATTTTATTATCTGCTGTTTTTAAAATATTATTTTAATTATTAATTATTATCATTTTACTATTGACATTTCAATATTTTGACAACTCTTGTAAGCTTCATTGAAGGAAAATAAATTACATTACATTACAAAAAGAAAACGTTCGATAGTGTAAGACAAAATAAACTAATTAGGAAATTGGAAAATTGCGGAGTTCATGAACTGGCGCTGAAATAGCTGACATCTAACATTCAGGCCAGATATTAGGTCGTTGAGTGGAATAAAATTGGATCGAAGAGGAAAAATACCAACTGCGGGGTTTCTCAGGGGTCCATATTAATCCCTATTTTATTCGTCATATACATAGATGACATTTCTCTAAATGTTCAATCTGGCGGCGTAAAAGTTTTTGCCGACGACGAATTTCTAATCAACAGGGCGGGAAGTTTTCAAAATCTACATACGAAGTCGGCTGCGGCTAAGGTTGATACAAAAAAATGGTTTGACACACATGGTCTATCCTTAAATGTACATAAAACACAGGAACTCATTTTCTCCATCAAAAAGGCGGCGATGTTTATGAAAATTTAACACTTTTGGGTTTCTCTTTGGACGCTATGTTGTCCTGGAAAGATCATCTCGACATTACGTGCAAAAAGCTAGAAACAGCAATATTCACAATCAGTAGAATAAGATGATTGAACGAGGCACTCCTAACATACTATGCACGTTTTAACAGCGTTGCTACATATCGCACTTTTCTTCGGGGTTGTACAGTAGAAATCAATAGGGTATTTCTGAAACAACAGAGAGCAATAAGAGTTCTGGCTGGAATCTCTCAAATGACAAGTTGTAGAGAAATATTTGAAAACTTGAGGGTACGCACTATTTCTGATTGATTTATTTTAGAGTGTCTCACCTATTTTTACCAGCATGAAGCAAAATTTCTTCAGCACCACACTCTTCACGACCATTTCACTCGAACTCGAAACAACTTCGGTGCCTTAACACCGATTGGAAAAAACAAAAAATTCTCCAAGGTACTTATTGGCTGAACTCTGCAACAAGCTGACCACTACTAAAGTCACTGACCACTGAGTTGTTCAAAAAAAATTGAGCGCCTACTACTTGAAAACATTTTTTATTCAGTGGAAGCATTCTTAGACTTTGATCTTTGACCGGTCCTAGTTTTTGTTATGTTTTTGCACTCGAGTTGATTTCAATGTCGACGTATTGTTCATATATTTTTAAATGTGATTCTATCATAAACTTTATCATTTCATTATCAAATATTTTAAATGTACTATTTTAATTATTAATTATTATCATTTTATCATTACTATTTTAATTTTTGACAATCCTTGTAAGCTTTATTGAAGGAAAATAAATCACATTACATATTCTCAAGGAAAAACTAGGAGGCTACTGATTTTTGCAAGAATAAAAAATATTTCTGAATTTTCCAATTATTTGTCAAGAAAGAAACTATCCTAATAATACTTCGTACAACGCTCAGTTTTTGAGTAAAAATTGTTGAAAAGTTTTATAGGAATCTTTCCGACTCCATTGTTAATACCTGTTCATGCTCAGACATAGAAGTATTTAAAAATGATTAACGCCAGTGTAATTTGAGTGTTTCTGGTTTTCAATAATATATGTATGGACGTGCTGATGGACATGCATCAGAAGCTCTGAGATTGAAAGATTTAGAAACCGTATAGCTCCCGAAAGAAAAAATTTTGAAAGCATTCATCGCCACTTTTATGAAAAAGCCACATTAAGACGATATGAAGGAGGAAGGCCAAGGGAAGTAAAAACTATACAGTTGGAATATGAGGTTTTTGCAATAACTCAAGACGATCCCGGTACCTCCACTCTAAAAATTGCTGGCGCTTTAGGTGTCAGCAATGAAACTGTTCGGCAAATTCTTCATCAAAATTTGTTGTATCCATTCCACCTACAACGCGTACAAGCACTTCTTCTTACCGATTTTCTTACCTCTTTTGCGTATTGTCAATGGCTTTTGCGTAAGTTGATTCAAAGTCCTCAATTTCTTATGCTGATCCTGTTCACTGATGAAACAAGTTTTTCAAGAAATTCCATAAGGAATTTTCATAATAATCATATGTGGTGTGAAGAAAGTCCACATCGAACATATGAAGATCAATTTCAACATCAGTTTTCGTTGAACGTTTGGATCGGCATTGTGGGTGGCTACCTAATAGGACCAGTATTTCTGCCAGAGAGACTTACGGGGAAGGTGAACCGCCACTTTTTGGAACACACGCTTCCAGAATTTTTGGAGGATGTACCTGTGGCAACAAGACAAAAAATGTGGTTTATGCACGATGGCGCACCTGCCCATTTTAGTCAGCTTGTTCGTGACCTCCTAACTCAAGAGTATGGAAATCGGTGGATAGGTCGAGATGTACCTGACTTGTACCCTCGACTTGAACCCTTTCGAATTCTTCCTGAGGGGTAATTTGAAGTCTTTGGTTTACCACCCTTGCAAATGTTGAGGACTTTAGAAATATAATCATCGCTGGGTGCAACTCGATAAGAAACGATCCTGGTGATTCTGAAAAAGATCGCTTATCAATCAGGAGAAGACTGGAATCTTGCATCCGAGCTAGAGGAGCTCACTTTGAACAGCTTCTGTAATTTTCCGAGAATTATTGGTGATACTCAAAGTCTTCATTTTGCTTTTGATTTTAACATAGGTTATTCAATGACGAAAAGGAATACACTACGATGATTTTTCCAATCGAAGACTACGTGTCGTACAATGAAATGAATGGACTTTCTTTTCTTATTCTTCTCAACATTTTTTTACTTGAAAACTTGGAGTGGTACAAAAAAGTCAAGAGAATTTTTTTCTCAAAAAATAATTGGAAAATACAAAAATACTTTCTTTTCAAGAATCAGTAGCGTCCAAATTTTTTCCTTGAGAATAACCTGCGTTGTGCCCATACGCGCGCCACTAGTGAGTCCAGAATATCGTTTTGCCTCTGAAAGTTTTCGACATCCCTAAAATTTCACCTGAATATCTCAAGCGGTTTACGAAAAATTCAAATTTAACTGCATCTTTCGATTAATTTTTGACACCCTGTAAATTGGTAACGAAATATTCGCGGAAATATGTTTATATGAACTTTTTTCATGAAATGACTTCAGCGATCACCTCCTTAAAAATTGCCGTGTCTTTTTTAAGACGTTAAGACTGCATAAGTTGAGAAAGATGGAAAAATTATTCACAAATCTTCGTATCTGAAAAACACTGATTTGGTTAAAAACATCTTATAATGAGATGGTTTTAAATTATCCGAAGGAATTCTGGAATTCACTTGATTTGACAAGCAGCATACGTGTTAATATGAAAATGAGACGCCTGATTTGTTTCTCTAAAATATAATCAGGTTCGCAATAAAACAGGAGTTTAGAGAAAACCATGATGAATAATATCGTTAAAGCAAAATGTTAAAATCATAACTTGAAGAACTTATAAAGGTTGTCCCATTTTCGATGTTTCTTCAGAATGGCAGCTATGTCAAATACGGCAAATAGAGAAAACTCTCAGGTGAAAATAGATCGCAGCTATTTCTTTCAATTTCAAATTACCGGAATCAAGTTTTGTAGGCTCCAGAGTTAGCATCTATTCTCAATAGTCTGTTTCAGATTTCGTATGGGAGCCAGACGTTTCCGGAGTGTTGGACAGTTGATAGAGTACAACCGACTCCAATGAGAGGGAAGAAATGCCTACCCCAATATTATTTGCTGATTGCATTGTCGCCGATTATGTTGAAAATCATGGAGAGAGTGATAAACCATGAGCTCATAAAATATCTCGAGTTAAATGGTATCATCAGTGATACACAATACGGTTTTCTCAGACAAACTCATTGCATACGTTACGAACTTGTGGACATCAACAGTCGAAGAGCATGGTAGATCGAGAGCCAAAATCTCAAAGGTCTTCGAGAGGATTTGGTACGCAGGCTTCATGAATAGACTAATCATATTTGGACTTTCCGAAAAATTGCGTGGTTGGAATAGCATGTTTCTCTGCAGTAGAACAATTCACACGAGTGAATCTTTTCAGGTGAATGCAAAAGTATCACAGGGCCTCATACTCTCGCCATTTTTTTTCTGTTACAGATTAATGATCTGCTCCTCTCTACCGAAAACAGAATATTTGAGTTTGCGGACGTCTGTACTCTGGTGTCCTCATTCTCTAGTAAGCGTCTTATAACTGATGAAGGAAAAACCGACAAAGATACCTACGAAGCATATCACTGAATTCAGACTTGGAGAAGGTATCCCAGAGGGGCCGCTTCCACTACTTGGTCAATTTCTACGGGAACAAGACGCATACACACACCTGTGGTATGACAGGCCTACTGGCATTCTGTCCAACTTCATTTCCCGTGAGTGAAATGCGCTAAGCAATGAAATTTTAGAGGCCAGAACAATTGATATGTTCAGAAAGCTCTCTAGACAATCTGTTTTTCAGTGAGATATTTTTCACTATCTCTTTTTGTGTTCCTTTTGTTCGAAAATCGAGTAAATACATAATAGAAGCCTATTTTCAATCTAATAGAAATAATGCTCGAGCATTACGACTCTATCGAGCACGAATTCCTGTTCCTATTGAACACACAAGTTTTGCAAACTTGAAGAAACTTACAAAAATATGGTTCATGCAGAAAATTGGTTATGCAGAAGAAAATTCAGAACGACGTTTTTTTTTTATTTTCAGACATTGGAACCTGCAAAATCTGCGCATCATTATGAATAATAATATACAGTGTAGGTAGGGCCAGCTTTCATTGACCGAAATTCACGAAGGACGAAGAAAAAATTGCTTTCAACAAGATGGTGCTGTTACTAACGTCGCAGCTTTGAATGTGAACTGACTAAACAATAATCTGGGGAGCAATGGATGAGAAGAAATGATCCTGTGAGGTGGCCTACTCGTTCTCAAGAGTTGACCCCTCCTGATACTTTGCTCTGATACGTCACATGATCGAGTTTGCCGCACTCCCCCTGTCAAAATTTCCTGCACATACATTCTAAGTAAAACATTTACCGCCAATTTCTTGAGTCTTTTCCAAACTGTAAATCTTGTGGCATTGTGGTTGATCTCGATTTAGAAATCGTGCTCGATATAGTCAAAATGTTTGAGCATTATTTCTGTTTTATTGAAAATAGGCTTGTAGCATGTGTGAAATACCAGATCTCTGAAGTCTGCTTGCACACGAATTGTCTGTATGAAGCAACGCTTTCTTTTTTGCCAAATACAGCCGTTCCTTCTTGGTTTCACCACTCAAACGTTGCAGTAGGTTCGCATAACACTCGTTATTCATATTTTTTCCTGTTTTTAGATAAGAGTTCCAAATAATCGAGAAATTAATTAAACGCAGCGTATTTATACGATTTTGGGTGTGTTGAAACTAAGGGATACAAATATCAGTAAAGGTGGGTTTTTGATATATAACAAAACTTATATAGTGTGTTATTTTTATGAGTGATTGTTAGGTCTGAAAAGTGAATTATCGACTCTTTCTATTTTGAATTTAATTTTGGGAAGAATGATATAGATGTAAGTTGAAAATTGATCTAGTTGTCTAGCGGTTCCAATGAAACATGCTAGTATATCGTCTACACATTTATACCAAAAATGTACAAACTTTGATTTGGAGGAATTGAATATGATATCTCCAATATACACTATGAAAATGTCAGCTAGTAAAGGGCTCAATGGAGATCCCATCGGTAGACTGTGAGGTTGTTCATAAAAATTGGTATTGAATTTGATATAATTCTGTTGAAGTGTAGGCAAAAATTGAGCCAAATCATGAAATCATTTTCTACAACCGGATTAACTTGTGATTTGTTCAAGATGACTGAGACCAATGGAAGGCTTTCGTTTCCAGGGATATCGGAAAACATGTTATCTACAACCCGAATATTTCAATATGATTTGCTTTGGGTTTGAACCTGTTTCGAGTTTTGTGTTAATTGAATTCAGTTTCTATTGAATATTTACGTGTCTAATTTGTTAAATTTTGAGTACAAGATTTAATTCTTTTGTCAATTCATATATTGGGCTGTTCATGAATGACACAAAATATTGGAGCATTGTCTTGATTTTTTGTTAGGCCCTAAAGTTTTGGAGGTCCGGGATTCATATTTATGACAGAATTGACTGTTTTTGTTAGTATTATCGGTAAAATTTCGTTCAGAGCTGTTCTTAATCTTTTTTGGATATCTATGGTTCGATCTTTGGGTTTTTCACTTATGTTCTCTTCTTGAAAAAGTCTGTGATTTTTGATATACAGGGTGACCCACGAGTCACGGGAAGTAACATAATGCCAAGTATACGACGTATTTTAAATTTTTTTTCGCAATATAATGGACTTCTGTTACGGTCAAAATTTAAAAAAATTCGTATATACAAGGTGTTCCGTTTCTGAGGAACAAATCAAAGTTATGTTCTTTAAATGGAACACCTTATATATTTTGATAATTTCAGCTTTGTGAGATCAAATGAAGGTGACTTTGTTTAATATTACCTATACCTAAGTTCAATGGTTTTCGAAATATTTGAGTTTTTTTGCAATTTGATGACTTTTCTGAAATTTTTTTTCTTTTCTCGTAGTGACTTTTCGATTGTGATTTAGCAAAACTTATGTTATTGATACTCCATCCCTGAGCAACCATCATTGGAAAACTCTGAAATTGATACAGGGTGCACAGTACAAAATTTCCGGTTCCACCTTTCTTCAAGCCTCATTTTTTCAATTTTTTCAAAATACACACCCTGTATCTTATACTCTGTAATGATCGGTTATTTTTATACCTATCGAACGATACCCATGTTTTCTATACCTATCTTCAATGGTTTCCGAGATTTCTCTAATTTTCCGATACTTTGTGTCTCAATATTCATCTCGAAATGATTTCCTTCGTTTTTGAAGATGGGTGCATGTAACTTGATAAGACAAAACAGGAGTTTGTACGATGTGCTACTCAAAACACCAGTTTTAAATCTATAAGTCGAAAATAATCAAAAAATCCGCATGGACCGATAAGAAGGCGATGAAAATGAATATTCATTTTTAAAAAATGCAGTGTTCGGAGCAAATGAAAATTGTTCAATTCAAACCTTTTTCTAATTTTCTTCCTTGAAAACTATTTGCCTTTTCCGGTGATTAATATTCATAACATTTTTTTTTTAATTTTTTTCTTTTTTGCTCATATAACTATTTTTCGAAAAACAGATTATTTTAATGGAAATAAATATGCTGTGAATGAGTGAAAATGTTCGGCAATGGAGAATATCACAACAAATCACGGAAAAGAAGAGATTGCATGAATAATTGAAGGAAAAGAAATGTTACAAAAGATGCATATGCATAAATTTATTCTCCTTTCGAAAGATGCCCTAGCTCCTAAAAGCATTTCAGGCGTAACTGTCTGGAAAGCTTCCTTAATCCTATTTTTCATATCTTCCAGTGTAGTTGACCGCGTACGATAAACAAACTCTTTGATATGTCCCCACAGGAAGAAGTCGAGGGGGGTTAAATCTGGCGATCTCGCTGGCCAATTCCAAGGTCCTCCTCTTCCGATCCATTTTTCTGGAAAACTCTCATTCAAATGATCTTTCACTTGTTGGCTGTAGTGCGCAGGGGCTCCATCCTGTTGGAAACATATTAGTTGTCTCATGTCAAGTGGCACATTTTCCAACAGCTCTGGTAAATCGTTGACCAGAAAATTGAGGTACATCTGTCCATTCAGGTTTCCATCGAAAAAAAAAGACATGAGGTCCTATAATTGCTCCCCATGTATTGACAGACCATCTGTGTTGGGTGTAGGATTGACGAAAAATATGTGGATTTGTGTCAGAGTAATGATGATAATTGTGTCTATTTACTAAAGCATTATTCTGGAATGTACTCTAATCAGAAAACAGAATTGAATTCGGGAAATCCTCATTTTCTGCGACCATTTCTACCACCCACATACAAAATTCGAGTCATCGTTCATGATCTTTGTGACAGTTCTTGATGGATTCCAACGTGATATGCATGATATGCATGAAAACCATGATTTATCAATATTCTTCCCACACTTAGTCTACTAAGACCTATTTCTTGAGCAATGTTCAGTTGACTTGTACTTGGTTGTTCTATCACAGACGCTGAACAGTAAGTTCATTTTCTTCATTTCCGACAGTTGGTTTTTGTCGGTGGTGTTTTTAATCGGACACACTACCAGTGGCTCGGAATTGTCGTAGACATTTTTCGAATTTCTTCTCTCGGATGTCTTCGGTCCGGATATTTTGCAGAGTCCTTCAGCTAACAAACAGTTTTCTATAGCTTCTCCAATGGTCAGAATCATATCGACTCGTTCTTCCCGAAAATACTCCATGTTCTTAAGGCTTTTTTCCTTCTTCTTTGTCAACACTAATGAATTCAAGAACATACAATTCGAGAATGACTACAGTTTTCACTGTAATGGTTCACAGAAAGGAAAATACATTGATGCATAGAGCAGAATGGAGGCCATCTTTTGTAACGTTTCTATGTATTGCTTCAAATATTCATGCAATCTTTCCTTTTCCGTGATTTGTAGTAATATTCTCCATTGTCAAACATTTTCAAAGCATATTTATTTCCATTAAAATAATCTATGTTTTTCGAAAAACAATTATGTGAGCAAAAAGAAAAAAAAATTTAAAAAAATGTTTTCAATTAATATGCAATCCGTGATTTGTTGTGATATTCTCCATTGCCGAACATTTTCACTCATTCACAGTTATGAATACACCGGAAAAGGTAAAAAGTTTACAAGGAGGAAAATTAGAAATAGGGTCGAATTGAACAATTTTCATTTGCTCCGAACACTGCATTTTTTAAAACTGAATATTCATTTTTATCGCCTTCACATCATTCCATGCAGACATTTTTTGATTATTTTCGACTTATAGACTTAAAACTAGTGTTTTAAGTAGCACATCGTACAAACTCCTGTTTTGTCTTATCAAATGACATGCACCCATCTTCAAAAACGAAGGAAATCATTTCGAGATGAATATTGAGACACACAGTATCGGAAAATTCGAGAAATCTCGGAAACCGTTAGAGATAGGTATAGGAAACATGGGTATCGTTCGATAGGTATAATAATGAACCGATTATTGCAGTGTATAAGATACAGGGTGAGTCATTTGAAAAAATTGAAAAAATGAGGCTTGAAGAAAGGCGAAATCGGAAATTTTCTACTGTGCACCCTGTACCAATTTCAGAGTTTTCCAATGATGGTTACTCAGAAATGGAGTATTAGTAACATAATTGTTGCTAAATCACAATCGGAAAGTCACTACGACAGAAGAAAAAAAATTTTTCCAAAAAGTCATCAAATTTCGAAAAAATATCGAACTTAGGTATAGGTAATATCGAACATAGTCATCTTCATTTGATCTCAGAAAGCTAAAATTATCAAATTATATAGGGTGTTCCATTTGAATGAACATAACTTTGATTTGTTCCTCAGAAACGGAACACCCTGTATATACGAAATTAATTTCGAATTGTGACCGTAATAGAAGTTCATCATATCGCAATAAAAAAATACAAAAATCTATCGTTTTCTTGGCATTATGCAACTTCCACTGACTCGTGGGCCACCTTGTATATAATGATTTCGGTAAAATAATTATCTGCTTTGGTTAAAACTAAGTCATTGCTTTGAAATATTTTTTTATTTGTAATGGTATATGTAATTTTTTGATGAGTTTTTATCAGTGATTTTTGTTTGAATCTCGGAAATTTCGAATGATTAAATAAGGTTCATCAAGTTGTTTTTGGGCAATTGCGGATGGATGAGATATTGGATTTGAATTTGCTACCTTCTTCTAACAAAAAACTTTCAGAAGTAGATAAATCAACATCTGTATTGTTTAAAACTCTACTACTGAATGAACTAACGGATGCTTTCAAAACACATGAATCTACCCAAGATTTTTTCAATAGAGATGATAAAACTGATAGATTTGACAATACTGGAGTTTACAAGTTTTCCTGTATGGATTGTGAAGAATATATAGGTCAGACTAGTCGTACATTTAAAACTTCTTACAAAAAGCATCAATCAGATAACAATAACCAGAGAACCGACAAAATCTACTTTCGCCTCACATTGTATCGAAAATGGCCATCATTTTCCACCCATAGATTTCATATTTTAGTATATTCAATTATTCATAGAATACCCGAAGGACGATAGTTAGATTTATTACAGTCTATCGTAGTATTCAATCTCCTCACCAGAATGGCCCGGCTTGTTCGTCCATATTTAATATCTTTAAATAATACCTGTTTTTAAAATAATTCGTTTATTACCTCTTGTTTGCACTCTTATTCATTTTGTATCTACCAGTTTATATATGTATTTATTTCAACTTCAGTTTAGACTGTTATCATATATATATATATATATATATATATATATATATATATATATATATATATATATATATATATATATATATATATATATATATATATATATATATATATATATATATATATATATATATATATATATATTGAGCTATCCTTATTGTTTAGAATCTAGTTGAGCTTCCTTATTGTTTGGGTTGAACCTTTCAAATGAAAGTATTTTATCACATAACGATGATCAATTTTGAACTAAAGGCGTTCACTACTTATGGCAGCCAAACCAATACTCAGCAACGTACTGCCTTCAAAGTTTAAACATATGCACTGAGGATTGTATACCTTCTAAGACAGTGTTTTTTAATTTGCTATTACCACCATAAATTCAGACCAAGTAATTTTAAGACAACCCTCGTACAAACAATTTTAAATTTAACAATTTTATGTTACGAAGTTCAAGATACTCGGATTTCAGAATAAATCAAGATTTTCTCAGTTGTTGGATGACAAGGATAACAGAGCAGAAGTTCATATGGCTGTTTCCAGGGTCTGATTGGGGCGTGAATGAACTTGAAAATGTCAGCATTTACAATTAGTAGTCGAATATATATAAAAATTCCTCCTAATACTCATCCTACGCCACACAGTGGTAACAGGTAATCACCTCTTGGTTTTATTGATGTCCGAATAAGAGAGCATCGCTTCAGTTTCTCATGGGATTCCTCAGATAAGAGGTAGAATTCTTGTCTGGAATCGTGTTCGTGGAGAGTTAGTACTGCTGCTAGCACAGGTTAATTGGCCGATTGTGTCAATGAATTTTGGCTACATCATTGTGCGGCCAAATGCTATTGGAACTGTCAGAGCGGCTTTAGTACACCAATTAGGGAGTTGAGTGCTCTTTTTAACGAGTCCGAAGTAATGACATAGCTCGAGCCGCACCGGATGCACCTCCCAAGTTGAGTTCCCCTGTCGGTCCAGGGGCGGTTCCGAGGGAGGGCCATTGCGATCGATGTGGTAGTTTTTATTAATTCGAAGAAATCGATTTGAATCAATGTTTTGCCAGTTTTCTTTTTATCCATTACAATTTGAAATCAATACCGCGCAAAGGAATGGGAATTTTCTTTAAGTTAAAAAATTGAAATTATTTTCTTTCGTCTCTCTTATCGAAATATCATTGCAATCGAGGATGCTGAGGTTAAATATTTGAAAAACGCACTTGATAGTTCCTTTTCACGAATTTTTGATATATATTTCCTTACATATCAGATTGCGAAGTATTTAATTTCATAGTTGTGAAAAAGCTGTTTGTTTTTCTATTCTTTATTGTATTAACTTAATTTTTTTCGAAAAGAAGGTTTTATATGTATAGTTAGATAATCACATATCATAATTAATTTATCGCTTCTTAAATTAACTAATACCAAACCTTGCTAAGTTGAAAAAAATTGCCCTTGTTTTAAATTGTAAAATTGACAAACTTTTGTTATTGCTGAGTTGGCACTACTGTTTTCTGTACTGACGCGTGAGATGTGGTGGAAGATTTGCCTCGCTTTAGTGGGCTATCAGAAATCTTCTTTAACTTCGATAAAATGAAGGAAATGGTAATTGCAAATCGTTATTGGAATTCAAGGGAAATAGGCAATGGACTTTATGTTTCTCACGATTCAATGTGTACCACTTTAATTGACTGTTTGGGTATGAAACGCGTGGCCGCTCGACTAGTTCCAAAAGATCTGAATTTTCTTCAAAAATTGAACTGCGTAAAAGTCGCTCAGTACATGCTACAACGAGTCAATTCCGACCCCAATTTCATAAAACGCATTGTAACTGGTGATGAGACATGGGCTTATGAGTTCGACATGCAAACTAGTCAATAAGCTTCGGAATGTCGATTTCCAACTGAACTGAAATCTAAAAAACCTCGTCAAGTAGATCAAAAGTCAAGGTAATGTTGATTATTTTCTTTAATTATTGCAGTGTTAAGCTCGGAATTCTTGTCAGAAGAACTAAAGAATATTATCTCAGCGCAATACGGTTTTTGAGAGACCATTCTCTTCGAAAAAGGCCAGATTTGTGGAAAGAAAAAACTCATGGATATTGCACCACGATGATGCACCATCACATAAGGCCATCTGTGAATGAATTTCTGAATAAAAACTCAACAAATACCATCAAACTAACACCGTATTTTTAGCGATACGATAAACTTTGATGAAAAATGAATATTTTGTGTTTCATTTACCAATCCCTGGTACTTTTCCGACAGAATGTATGATCAATTTGAGTTACTTGATAACAATTCTCTCTTATTTTCACTTTCATTATTCTTAGTTTTGAATCGAAAAACACACCAAAAAAGAGAATAGAAAAAAATTTTCGACATTCTAAATAATCATGACTCTAGTTCTATTAATTTCATTAATTTTCTGCTGTCAAAATATTCCAGATCATTCATTTCCCAAATACTATCGCCGCCACTGACCATTTGTTATTTGCCACCCGCAGATTGCCATCAGATTGTACTGTTCACTTCTTTTATAACTCAAATTTAACTATGCTGGCCGCTTACTATAAAGTGACTTCTACCATTTATATTTATTTCATAATTAATATTTTTAGTATATTTCATTTATTCAACTACAACTGAAATAATTAGTTATTATGATGATTCTCTTAATTGAATATTATCTTCTAGTTTACCATAACTTGCACGCTGTTTCCTATGAATGTGGACGAACATACTTCTATATCAAAAGTCGCCAACGTTTTCAAAGTGTTAAACTATTTTGACTATAACCTAAATGATATATTTTTTTATTTTACAAATTAAATAATAAAACACTAACAGAATTATTAATTTTATTAATACATAATACATTGGTGAATCTACAATTACAAATCGTAAATGTATGAAAACAAATAACATTTTAATGTTCAACATGTTTAGTTGAAAATATATATTCGGTTCCACTTCCATTCTTGTTAAACGGTGTCTTCGCCAAAATATTGCATATCACAAGTTGCAAACTGTTGGATATCAATTTTGATGAAGGGTAAAACAACGAATTGCGACACTAACACCATTTCGTTAAAATCCTTAAAACAATTTTTGAAGTGTCCTTCCAACTGGAAACAATTTCTACTTTGTCATAGGATACCAATGATTATTGAAATAGCTTTTCTTAAAGAATTGGAAAATGCTTGGCATCATGGTTGGATTACAAGCTTTTCGATAAATGCATTTATATCGGAAATCATTTCAGCTACCTTTTTATCTCCCCCCTGAAGCTGCAAATTGAGTTCATGAAGTTTGTCCACAAAAAAACCAAAATTCAGGATGACAAAAAAGAAAAATATCGTTGAAACTTAGAAGAAGAGAAGAAGAAGAATTATTGGCTATCAATATTGCATAACATGACAAATATAACACGTAGACATTGAATGCTTAGCACACATTACATTCAAATAGGGATTAAGAAAACATAGCGACAATAATAATCAACGTTATGTGTAGCAGACAAATCATTACATCAAAAATAAAAGCATTAATAGATGCATTCAGATATTTTCTGAATGCTCTAATAAGCTCCCCTCAACATCACTTTTTTTTCACATGTCTCTAGAAATTCAAAGTGCCAAGAGATTTCAGTTTAGACGGAAGCATGTTGTAGAGCTTCACCATTCAGTAATCGCTTTAGTTTTAGGTTATGTCCTTCTTGAATATTGGTATTACTAGATCCGACTTATTCCTCGTACCGAACTTGTGGTGGTCATATATTGACAGATGATTAGATCTAGTTGTGAATGCAAAATTCACAGATTGATTAACACTGTCTTGCATGTGTCTATTGAATCCATCTTAAATATAATTCTCATTGTTTTTTTTTTCGCAACTTGAAGACACGGCTCCACTAAGAACCCCTTCCCCATGACCACAGTCCATAGGACATCACAAAGTGGAAATATGAAAGGAAGCAATTTTTGTTCATTCAATTGAACTAACGTTTGACAGTCTTCTAAATATGTACAAGAACTTACTCAATTTTATACACGTTTCACCTATATGCTTGGAGTGTAACCACATGCCAAGATATTTTATCGACGCTATAGGTTCACGAGATCTAATGATGAGTATTTCGGTTTTATTTCCATTCTCTTTAATCCTGTTATTTGAAAACTATTATTTTATTTTCCTGGTAGCTCTTTCAGACTTCCTTCTTATTTTATTGATGTTTGTGATGTAGATAAGGAGCAGTATCGGCCCCAACACGGATCCATGAGGAACACCGTAACTCGTATTTGATGTTTTGTGATTCCGTATTATTACGTATTATTGATCTGTTACTGATATAGAACTCTAGGAGCTTGTATGTCTGACCGCGAAATACGCAGGAGTATAATTTTCTCTGTAACATTCAAAGGCTTTGCTATGATCGATGTTCTTGTAGAATCTAGTGATTGCTACACGCATAGCTGTAGTCGTACTTGGATTTTGACGATACCTATATTGCCCATCATCAAAAAGTCCCATGTTCTCCACGAACTCTACCCTTTTCTTTTTTATTGCAGATTCAAATATGTTTGATTGTATGGGGGGAACTGCAATTGGTCTGTAGTTGTAGTTTTTTGGTCTCCCTTCTTAGATATGGGAGCCATTTTTGCCGTTGTTAACTCCATGGGGAAACAGCCATCAATGAAACATTTATTCATCGTAATGGGTGTTATTATATCACCTGAAATTTCTTTGATGAGTTGATTATTCATGCAATAAATGTGGTGAATTCTGTTTGCCTTCAAGCCATTGATAAAATTTGAAATTTCCTCTTTGGTGCATTAGAACATATAACGAAAATTTTTGCTAGAGCCTGTTGATATTGTAGGAGATGAACAGATGTTGTTATCTTGTGTAAATTCTCAATATTCACTTTGAGATCGCTATTTTCGATCTCTCAATCCTGATCTAATTTTTGCCTCAAATTTGCCAAACCCAAGAAGTGAAAAGATTTATCTGTACAGACTTTGATAGGAAATCAAATTTGCTGCAAAAAAGGACTGATTGAACATTGTCGTGAGACCAACCCTTTTCATGCAATTCCAGCTTTAAACATTGATATGTTTTTTTACTTCATCTTCTCTAATTTTTCGTGACTTACGAACAAATCAATAGCAACCAAACAGCAATAGAGAGTTTCAAAGAGAATTTAATAATCTGAAAGAAAAGTTTCTGAGATGTTTTGCATAAATTTACTTTTTCAAAACTTATTCACGATTATTTGGAAACCGTAAAAGTTTGTTCGCGTAGAGTAATTATATCTTGTGCGAAAATAAATTTGCATACAGGGTGTCCACGCTACAATGGTGGAAGACGTTTCCACTCTCGTCGCCCAGTGGAATACCACCTCATCATGCTATAGGCTCCGTGAATTGGTCATTTGTGAGTAAGTTTTGGATGCTTGGCATATAATTCGATCTCTAGAGTGGGAAGAATTTTTCAGATAAAACATGATGAACTCTTTTGGAACAAAATTATCCGGAGTTAAATTCGTTTCCCAATTTCCTGGGGAACATTCCTCGGTGGGTTCATGATGGTAATACGACTAACAATGGTCCTCTCGTGGATGCAAGGAGTCCCCTAGAATCTGATGAGAGAAGCTAATTCGTTATTGAGTTTTGCAGTATAAGAGGTCTAGGAGACACCAACATGAATTTGAGTGCAGTGCACTAGCACTGAAGCGCAACCTCGTCCTAGCCCTAACGAAAACACAAATAATGCCGACAACAGACACCACATACCTCTGTGTTATTGTCTGTGAGATGCACTCAAGGTTTGAGGGAGGACTTTGTATTTTTGCCAGATCGGATGTCGAATTCCAAAGACGTATACACGTTGTAGGATGACGCTCTAGCATCCTTCAAAATCTCTTTATATAACAATACCCTGTTTATCTGTTGTCTATATCGATATCTTAACAATAGTAACTACCCTAGATTGTTTCACTACCTAGGCGACAACGTAGACACGATCCAAATACAGCTGATATGATCATAATGGGAGATTTCAACATCCACGGCATCAACTGGCTCCAATACTCAAATAGAACCGACGAAAGAGGAAGACAAGCGGAGTCACTTTCACTTACTTTTTTCCCCTCTAGTTTTTACCCCACTCTCTTCTTTCCGTAATTCTTCTAAATCTCATTTCGTAATTCTTCCTCACAATTTCTTGTCGCACTACTCGTATATACTCCCCTTCAGTTTTCCCTAGAGCTTTGCTCCCGCACTCCACTTCCGCTCTCAGTTACGCATTACTCTGAGGAGCTTTCCTACCGTACTAGTCTACTGAGGTTCTTTTTGTAATTCTATGTCCCTTACTACCGGTACTTATCTTGCTCACTTTCCTTTCGCACTTTCTACCACTAGTTCCTGTTGTGATTTCCTTCCGAACATCCCACACTTTCTTCACAAATTCTCGTCCACCCCTTTTCTCAAGAACTTTTATATCCGCACTTTTCATCAGCATCTATTTCTTCCGGTACAATCCACCTTCATTTCCTTTTCCCAGTTTTCCTGACTAAATTTCTTTCCCCTTTTTCCGACCGCTCGCCGCCCCATATATTTACTCACGCAGTTTCTTACTATACTCAATTCTGAATTTTTCTCTTGCACAATACTCTTTCGCTTTTCACCCGCATTTTACTACCGCATATTCACCTGCATCTTTCCAACACTTTTATCCTGTATTTACAACTTACAAGATCCTACCGAACTTTTTTTAGCACTTTCCTCTCCTTCTTGTCATTTGTATATTGATTCAACTTGTTGATTAACCGACAAGAATTCCTAACAATATAACTGATTTTCCCAACACCTACTTCAATGGAAGAGTTAGGAATAGACTCTTGGAGAAAACCAGTGGAAGTCGTGAGTTCTGGTCTATGGCGAAAACAGTCAGCATCAACTTTTGCAAGTCATCCGTCTCAACTTTAATTAGGATGACTGTTTTATCGCATTATCACTTAAAGCAAAAACGGATTTTTTTGTAATAATATTTTCGCAAAAATCTGTTTTAGATACGTCGTACTCAGCGAAACCAACTTTTCAACATGTTCAATCGAATATGTCTGAAGTGTAAAATTTAGAAAGCGTATGGTAAGACTCGTTCTTCAACAACGGAACCATAAGTAAACAATGGGTCTTGATGAAATACCACCAACAGCTTTGAGAGAATAAGCTCCAGAATATTCATCTGTTTTAGATTTCGTATGAGAGCAACATGTTTTCAAAGTGTTGGAAAGTTGCGCGAGAAAACCGATTTCAAAAAAAGGGAAGAAATGCCTACCCCAAAAATATCATCCAATCGCATTATTGCCCATTATGTCGAAAATCATGGAAAGAGTTCATAAAATATCTCAGGTTACAGGGGTATCATCAGTAATCGACAATACGGTTTCTTGATATCTCAAAGGCCTTTAACAAGGTTTGTTGAATAAACTAATCGCTTATGGACTAAATTACGTTGTTGGATTAGTATCTTTTTCTCCAGTAGATCAATTCGGGTGGTAATTGATGGTATAACAAGTAAATTCTTTCAAGTTGATGCAGTAGTACCCCTGGGCTCCATACCCTCGCCAACTCTTCTTCTGTTGCAGATTAAAAATCTGCTCCACTCCACCGAAACCAGATTATTTGGGTTTGCGGACGACTGTACTCTGATATCTTCATTTTTCTAGTCAGCGTTCTATAACTGCTGAGGAGTCACGCCGACAAAGATACCAACATAGCATGTCACGGAATTCAGACTTGGAGAAGGTATCGGAGTTCGGCCGCTTGAAGTTCAATGCCAACAAGACGCAATCAACAACGTTCTACAGAAAAGTTGCTGCTAGAGATTCTTATTTAATCATGCAAGGTCATCGAATTTTCTCAAAAAATAACATGCATCGAATCGGTGTCACAGTCAACACCGGAGTTTGATGGCATGACCATGTGTCAGCCATTGCCAAATCTGCTTCTGCTAAATTCAGTTTTCTTTTCAGGCCTAAGCATTACTTCACGCCATCACAGCTAATGATTTTTATACAAAGCACAAGTGCGATCTTGTCTGAAATTCAGTTCCCATGTTTGTGGCACTGCACCAAAACATTCATTACATCTATAGTGCCCAGAAGAAAGCATTGTGTTCCATGAATCGCCAGGACATTACACGTGGTCTCCAGCCTCTCGCTCGAAGGCGGTTTATTCTGATCTTTCTCTTTTCTGCAGAGACTTTCATAGGAATACTCTTAAGAACTGAAAGGCTTGAATCCAGAAGAATCCAGTTCCAGAGAAAAAATAGGCTCGCGAAAAACACTCATGAGCGGACGGTCCAACTAGCTACGCTACGTATCCTTCTCTTCCATCGCTTCCATAGAACATCTTTCCAATAACTTACAATTTGGCCCTTTTCAAGAAGCGAGTGAACACACCCAAGAAATCATCTTGGGCGGCCACATATGTGATATGACAGGCATAGCCTCTTCCCAAGAGTTAAGAATAAAAAAAAAGAAGACTTTGATGCTTAAATTTTCTCAGAAGATATTTGTAAAATATTTGTACACTTCAAACTAACATCCTAAGTGATTATCAATCTGAAATTGGAAGGGTCTATATACTTAAGAGACACCCTGTTATCCTCGATTACATGCTGAATTTGAAACAACATAAAAGTTGGTTCATGAATCCAATTCGTTCCCTCATAATAGAGAAGAAATCAAATATAGTACTCAAAATTATTTTTCTGTATTTGTTTTTGAAGTTTTGAAAATTCAGTAAATATTCAGTGTGTAGAATCATTGATGAGATGGAATAAAAAACGATTGGAATAAACATCTGAACAAAATATTTTAATATATACAGTCTGTACAAAATCTTACATTAAAATTCTTACAATGAAAATAATTTCTAATAATTTACATCTAATTTCTGTACAATATGCACATAATATTAAATAAATATCCTTATCCAGGTACTAATATATTACACTTGACTGAGTTGCGTAGACTCGATGACGATGATGATTATGAAAAATCATTCACAACTGAAATGGAAAAAACAACTACAGAGTGAAACTCTGTTTTGACAGCCGATGATACTACAGTTCTTGAATAAATCAAATAATTCTGATTTCATTTGTATATTGTGCACTATTTTTCTTTTATACTGATAAGTAGGCTATTAAAACAGAGTACGTTTATCATCATTTAGTTGACATTTTTTCTCTGCTTCGACCTATCTACATTCTATGGTGAACTATTCGAGGTTAGTCTGACAGAGCCAATAAAATGAATTTTTGAGGTTTTGCTTCACTACTACTTGGAAGTTCTGACAGCAAAGTAATCTTTGTCTAATTCAATTTAAATACAGGTTGTTCCTGAATATCATGTACGAACAGATTGAGGAAACTTTTTCGTTTATTTTTATGACTAATTTCTTATAAATGCTTCATTAGAGATCCACAGGGTGTTCCAATTTCGATATTTGAAATTTTAAAACTCTCGTAATCTTTATTTTAAGATATTCACCTCAAATTTTGAAATAAGGTTAATATAATATAAGTTACATACACACAGAATATATAGTGTGATATTTTTTCAAAAATCATAATCCTTTCTCTTACCCTCTCCTAACTTTTTGCGGTGCAACGCTCGTACGTTTCAAAATCATTTTTCCATTCTATTTAAGAATTTTTTATCTTCCAGATTTCCAACAGTTTTCTTGAAGAAATTCCTTGTCATATTTATTATTGTTAATTGAAAATTATTATTTTCGAAACCCAATTTTTAACGTTTTCTATTGAATAAATCATTCTTCATTTTTTTGCGATAACTGTATGAGAACGAAAATTCTTTAAATATAATAGAAAAACGATGTTAGTATTTAAAACTAAGCGGCGCACCGCAAAAAACTTCAAGGACGAAAATACGGTACAACTCCTGAAAAATATCACCCTTTCGATTCTGTTGACAGCTCAACATATGCCTTCACATTACTCTTATTGTGTAACTTTATTGAAGAATTCGAAGAAAATATCACAAAAATTGTTGGAACTATAAAACTAAAACGATATTTAAAGTTTAACACCCCGTATAGCCGTTAAATCCTAAGTCTACTAAAAACTTTATTCAAAAATTAACCAAAAGTTCACTTCCCTCCGTTAGTACACGATATTAAGGAACATCCTGTATAGTTATCTCATCCAAACCAATTGAAGTAGTCAAAATCGGGATATTTTAGAAAATAAGACTTTGTCTTAGTTTTTGAGGCTCTGCCAGTAATGGGCCTATACATTTTCAATCTAAAATATACAGAAAATCACAGATTCTAAGGGAATGTCCATAGTTCAACCCGTTTCTTACAATTCACTGGGACTAAAACACCACGGTAGCCTCGAGTCTCTAGATCACAGATTGGGTTAATAGTTTGTTTGTCGTTTCATAACATCTCGAAGCACATATTTCAGCTTTTCGCATGAAGATAAAAATTTTTGGAATGTTCTTGTTGCGTAAAATTGCTGTTGAAATAAGTCTCCCAACATATATTTTTTATTCCGCTTATACTTTTTTTCATACGTATATCCTTGCAAATATTGGTTTCTCAATTATTTTCGTGATCAAGGAACATTCAAAGTAATAAAATATATTAAAAATTTTTTACATTTGTCATTTCAAGTTTGAAAAATTTGGTTTATTTGATCTTAGACTACACGAAAAAATTGCTATTTTCATATAGATATTGTATATGTAATTTTTCGAATTTCATTTTAAATGAACAAATAAATTACTTCTAAAGTGTTAGTCTCAAAAATTTTGCCACCCTTAGCCATTTTTCGCCCTAGGCGAAATCGGACCTGGATAGTAATACAACCTTATTGAATTATAATACTGTCATCTGTTGTTGATGAGTATACAAAATTTCAATTGAACCGTGGCAATGAATAGATAGATAGATATACCTGAAGCAAATAGAAGCACATTAAAACTCATCTGTAACTTCTAATTCTGGAACATAAGTGCCTATACTTGAAAATAGCAAATTAAGAAATGATTAAGAGAAGGATAGAGGGGACTCTGAACCGTTTTGCCTTACCAGTTTAGGTGGCAGACCTTTTAGAACTTTAGTATAGAAAGTACAGAGCCCTTTTTTTTCATATCCGGAAGTAAGTTGAAGTTAATTCTTAAAAGCAATTTCAAGAAATCATGTATTGAAATTTTTCCCTAAGGAAATTGAGTATAAAATTCAATCTTGCTCTGATGAAAATATCCGCATTCGAGTGCTACAAAAGGGCGACAATTCCGCAATAACTACCGGCAACCACACCCTGTTACAACCATATCCCTATAATTTTTAAGGGTAACCTTGTGCTCGTCATCCACATACAACATAGATATAGAGCTCAACTGTGTCGGTATACAACAAGGTTTAGGTACTTTGGATGGATTAACTGAATTGATAAGAGATTGAACTATGGCATGATTCGTCGTATTCAAGTGATCTGGAAAAGGAAAATTACACTCCCCTTTACAGTGAAAAGCTTCGTAATAGGCTGGAGCTACAATCCAATCATTCCAGCCTACATGACCAAAATCAACCCGCATTGCATGTCTTCTGCATGGTTCCCTCTTCTCGTCTCTTCTTCGTCCGTTTCTGGCTGCTCTCTTTTTTCGATTATTTAAAATATCCTCTCCTTTTCTATGTATACTCCTTCCGTCATCTGTATAGAGAAAGAGAAGGGGCTGTTTTTCTAACCAGTCATCCTTAGCATCCCTCTTCAATCTCAAATGCTTAGATACATGTTTCTTCCCATTTCCTACATCTTTTACATTGATAAGAATTCCATAGTTAGTTTTGGGATTCTTCATCCACCTTTCGACAGCTGGAAGAACATCTACGCTAACTGTTTTATTACTTCTGATATCAACTAACTTAGAATCAATGAGTCTGGTGATTGGTTCTTGTTTTCCCTTAATTCCTGGTCGGATTATATCGATGACGAGGATTCTCTGAAGGTGTGATCTTTTTTCGTCACTCTTCATCTTATCAATGGCATTTCTGTTGATTGTAATTTCTGCCGCTTTGAGGTGTTCATTTTGTGGGATGTTTCCAAGGTTGAACTTCAATCTGAATTTGTGATGACTGAATTTCTCATCTATTGGACTTTCTGGAAAGAAGAGAAAAAAATTAGGCAACCATTCGTTGATTGTTACTTGAAAATGACTATTAAATATGCATCGAGTATTGGGAAAATTTTTCGCACTTATTTATTTACACCCTGTATGATATAAACATTGTTTCCAAGAATCGGTCTCTACTTTTACACGTGACCTCCAGATAAAGATATTATAATAACAGAGTAATTATTTTATTTATAGATTGCGGTATGTTGAAACACAGCTGTATCAGGTGTTTGTCAGGTCAAACCTTCTTTAAGACCCGCCCTACTTACAGAAAGCAAACCAAGCAACAAAGTATAACGTGTACTTATCAAAACAAATCTGATCATACTGTAAGTGACACTCTAATGTTTTATGTCTAATTATTTAGCAATTAAGTATAGTTCTTAATTGATGAACACAAAAATTCAAACGTCAATGTCTAGAACTGATATTGATATACGTAATTCATTTTCAACGACATTCCAATCAAAAAAACTCATATCAAGTCATTAGATCTAAAAACGAAGAAACTTGGTGAAATATTCAAAAGTTCAAGAATGGATAGAAAAAAGAAAGTTCACGAAAACTCCAGGTCACAGAAATGGAAAAACATCTTCTATGAAAGACTTTTTAACGTCTTGAATGATACTTTGCACATGGAAAAGCTATAGGCAAGACAGGTGCTTCACTTGTTGAAAGTAGATCAAAAACTTGAAAGAGTGAAACAATTCCAGATAAAACTTCGATTTTTTGAACGCAACCCAAATGAGTTTTCACGCCGTTTTATTATGGTAGATGGAACATGCATTCATTTTTTCATTCCTTAGTTGAAACAGTAATTCAAACAACTAGTGGAAGATGGTGGCACTTCACCCAAAAATGTTTAGTATGAATCATCCACCACATTCTTCTGACATACCTCCCAGTGATATCTATTCGTTTCCAAACATGGTAATATGTCTGGAGGACCGAAGTTTTCAACTTTTCGAAACAAAGGCGTATTTCCAGGTCCTTAGGAAATTTATTGACAGTGACAAGTGACTTCTTATTTCATGTTTACTTGACTTGTATGTTCCAGTTACGATACTTTTCAACCCACAACACCTGGCTCGTCTTCTAGCCCTCAAACCAAACTCATGGAAGCTTTTTCTCACTGTTAAGTTAGATATGATGCACTTCAAGTATAATAACTTGGAGTTCTTGGCAAGTTTTCGATAGGATTGATATTTTCTTGTTGCACTACACGGCATATGTATGTTGATGCTGAATTTGATAGACAGCGATTTCAGACTCGCCTAATGTCAAAAGGTCAAAATCCAACAGACAATTTTGTTTACCTGCGAAATTCTAATAATAAAATCTGATATTATTTGAAGAGTTTACAGAAAGGAAAGGATTTGAATTTCTACGACTTAACTTTTAGTCCATCAAAACATTGCCATTATTATAACGCGAAGTATTTATATTAAGTCTGATCACGAAGAAATGACATAATGATTTGAATAAATTCGACTTTATTTGAGATCCATAGAAGGAAAGATTGGGCATTAAAATTCAGTCAATATTTCTCATTTATCTATCTTCCTAGGAAATGGATGAAATCTACTTTCTGAAGTTCTAGTTTATAGTACAGTTCGATCATGAAATTATTATTTTCACAAACCCTGTTTTAAACTTTTCTCTGGGAAAAATTTATATATAAGCACCTGCAACCATAATTCAAGTAGACTGCTGATTATTATTATTAGCAACTATTGTTATTTTCGTTTGGTCAGAGGAGAGTCAGACTTGGAAATAAGAGAAATCGAAGGGAGCTGAATGTGCGAAACAGGGTGGATGAGGTACCTATCAATTCTAATAAGGTACGCAACGGCACAATAGAAAACCAAGAGTATCCTATGAACCTCAAGACAGTGTCTGACTTAGTTAAACATTAACCCAGGATTACTTTCTGTTTTGATTACTTCTCCAACTCAGTATAATTATGGTTCCTAACAATATGAAATGCTTAATATTATGATTGTTCCTCTTGCGTTTTGTGATTCTTCTTCCTCCAATCCTTCGTATTTTCCATACCTGGCGTCTGGTAATTTCTATTCGTTCCCCAACATGAAAATAAGACTGAGGAACGGAGATTTTTAACAGATTCGGAAGTCATCGCCAACAAATGAGAATTTCGAGGACGTTTGAGACTTCTGCAAAAAGGACATAAGAAACCTCCAGCATCGCCTAAGCAAGTATACAGGGTGTAAATGAAAAAGTGCGAAAGATTTCACGAGGTGATTCCTCAAGCCATTCTATGACGAAAAGTGCTCATGAATATATGTCAGCAAACGCTTCGTTACCGAAATACAGAATGTGGAAATCGTTAAATTTTTTCAGTTTTTCTTATGATTACTAAATTTTTTCAAATACGTAGTTCAAATTCGGCACGTAGGTGCCTTTTTAAAATCTACATAATCAGACCACAGAAACAGTTATGAAAATCTACAGTGGTAATTTTTCCCAGGCAATTAATATTTTATTTTTATAAATTTCCAATTAACTTTTTTATTATTTCTTATCCTTTCTGCGTATATGACACAGTTGTTGTGTAAAAAATTGATCAATTTTATGTGTTCGCTGAAAACATATTGTAAAGGAAGTGATCATAGTAAGTGCTGGCCTCCTTCACAGGAATCTATACGTCTACACATAAATCTTCGAGTGCGATTAAATATTTCAGGAGTATCTTGGATGACTCTACAAGAAATAATAATGCGGTTTCTTAAGTCTTCTACGTCTTGTAGAGGAGAAAACTAAACCAAAGTTTTTCAAACGTCACGAAATAGAAAAGTCAAATGGATTCAGATCAGATGAACGAGCTGGCCAAAATTGGGGTCCACCTCGGCTTATCCTGGACCTGGATATGTTTCGTTCAAATGCTGACGTGCTCTTATACTAAAGTGAGCAGAAGCGCCATGGTACATGTGCCACATCCCCGCCCTGTCACCTAAAGGACTCGAATCGAGTAGAACCGGCCGCTCTTCGGTTAGAAACTAAGTGTATGAATCTCGATTCTATCTAGGTGGACCAATTAGGTTATCTCCAATTATTCCAATCCACACATTCAAGGAAAATTGTTTCTGGTGATGAGCTTCAACAAAAGCATGAGGATTTAATAATAGTATCTCCTGTAAAACTTGCTTCGTCCATGAATAAAATATACTAGAAAAATTCAGGTTTTCAAATCTAGCATCGAGAGCGAAAATGCAGGACGGTTGGGAAATTTACGGGGTAACGGTGCTTGGACTCATTGTACATGATATGGATGCTTTCAAGATGGCAAATACCGACATACAATTATTATGTAGCTGTAAAGCAATTTTCCTAGTGCTGGTATCGGGTTGCTCATCAACTGAATCAAGTACAGCTTCTTCTAATTCTTGTGTTCTAATATCCCGGTGGCGACCAAAATCATATTTCTTAGTTTTGAAGCTACATGTTTCTCGTAATTGTTGATGAAGCCGTCGAAACAAAGTATATTGAGGAGCGACACGTTGAAGGTACATTTCAGCATATTTTCTTGACGCTTCTGAATTGCCGTTATAGAGGACGTAATGCATGTCAGCCACTCTAATAAGAATATATAAGAAATCCTAAATTTCTATATTGAAAAAAATTGTCTTTGCTTGAATTTAAAAGGAATTTAATTCGTGTCGATTTTAATGAATGTCAGTTACAGCATCTTCAATAAAACAACAGTATAAACATGAAAAGAGCTACACAGTAGCGAAAGTGGGACGGTCATATCATTATACAATACGTGCAATTAATTGAATAACGTAACTGAATATTCATCTTACGCTTTTTGAACCAAAAGTTAAATCCATATTTTACACCTCAAAAAGAATTTCCAGGTACTAATCTCAGACGCCTTTACCTTAATCTTTGATGATTAAATGATATTGGTCATATAAATCCAAAATATTTATGAAATTAGTTCAAATATTTGGAAACTTCCACTAGGGTTGCTTTTTTCTTATTTACTCAAAACAATAAGTTCATTTCTTCAAAAAAAATCAATTATTTTAATTAAATAAAACAATAAATAAATTGAATAAAACAGAAACAGAAAAATTCTGGAATTTTACATAATAGTCAATTAGTCCAAATTTCGTTATCAACGTTCAGTCTTTTCAGTTCATACAAGAAGCAAGCCCGTTTTATTTTTATTGAAATAAGTATATTACCAATGTAATATATACATCATACATCATCCTTCAAAATATACAACTTATCTGAAGAAGCCAAAGAGTGGTGAAACTCGTCATAAGTTTGTCAATGAATTGGAAATTTGGACATCATTGTTTTATTTAATTGAAAAATATACATCAATTTTCATCAATCAGATAAAAAATATTCAACCTACCGACATGAGGGTAGCTCCTGACTGTATTTGCAGTATGTGTGAATATTCCTGGCTTATACAAGGAAGTAATATCCAATTTGGAACCACTTTGCTGTTGGTATAAGTCTAACAAAGCCTTCGGAATGACCAATTTCGATCTATCGATCACTGGCCGACCTTTAAAGCCGAATAGTGACCTCAAATTGGTTTCTATTTCTGAAAGTACTTCTTTTGGCATTGTCGAAGATAATGAGGAAGTTGTACAGCTCTTTAGGCGTACTGCCAAGAATGCCAGCAGCCACCATATGTAATCCATTCGCATTTTAGCAACTCCTGCAACAAAAAAGACTCTGTCAATATTGTTTAACTTCTTATTGTTCAACGATTTCTTGTCAAGTATTCATTTACGCTAGTGTTGGGTGCAAACAGTGTAAAATCTAAATGAAAACGAAATTCCTTTGAGACAGAAATATACTAGAAACAACATAACTTCACTAGAAAAAAAATGAAGGTACAATACCAAGACCAAACTGAACTAACCGATTTCACTGCCCAACAAAGTCTGCTTCATAAAACTTTCCAATGTTGTTCTCGGTATATTTATTCCAAAAATCGATCTAGTATTTAAGGTGACGGTACATAATACCTCTGTTTCAACTAGTACAGGGTGTCCCATTTTCGTTTCAGTATGGTATCTATGTGAAATACTGAATACTATCCCTTCTCGATTTTCGATAACAATTCATTTATACATCGCATTTATCTTCTTTTGTTTTCTAGGTATTCCGGACTTCTAGATTTCTAGGTATCAAAGTTGAATGAAAGGTATTTTGATATTCTAGCGGCATTTTTTCAGTAGAATGCAAGGAATAATTCAGATTTTTTTCATGAACACTTTTCGAATTGTACTATAAACTTGTTTTTTAAATGTTCATTCTTCAAAGGTGTACCGGAAATTAATTATTTAAAAAATCTCCTTAGAACGATTGACAACATTTTGTTTTTGCTAAGTTGGCACAACTGACACAAAGTTTGAGCGCGATGTGTCATTTAGTTTGTTTACAGTGCTCAATTTTGTAAGTCCTCATAAGTGTGTTTTACGATTTTAACAATGGATAAAAATATCTCTAATTTTGTATTGCAAATAGAATTTCGTATGCCGAATCGCTGAAAATCTTGCAGAAGGCTCACAAAGGAATCGACCGTATCAAAAACACGTGCAAGTGAGTGGTACAGCGGCCAAGATGAGGTGGAAGATTTGTCTCGCCTTGGTCGGCCATCAACAGCTTCAACTGAAGTTAATATCGATAAAGTGAAGGAAATGGTACTTGAAAATTGTCATTTGAATTTGAGAAAGATAGGCAATGAACTTTCTGTAACTCACGAATCAATTGGTATCATTTTAACGATTGTTTGGGCATGAAACATGTTGGCGCGCGACTAATTCCAAAAGTCCAGAATTTTCTTCATAAATTGAATCGCGACATGAAACGCATTTCAACAATGAAGACACATGGGTTTATGGATTTGACATACAAACCAGTCAGCAAGCTTCAGAATGGTGCCTTCCAACTGAACTGAAACTGAAAAAACCACGTCGAAGTCGATCAAAAGTCAAGGTGATGTTGACTGTTTTTTCGATTATTGCTTTGATCGCTAAAAGCTCAGACGGTAAATAAATAACATTACCTGTGCGTTATGCGGCCTTTGAAAGAGTATATTCGTCGAAAAAAGCCAGATTTGTGGAAAGCTCATGGGTTTTGCACCCACGATAATACACCATGTCACAAGGCTATCATTGTGAATGAATTCCTGACCAAAAACTCAACAAATACCATCGAACAACCACCGTATTCACCTGATATGGCTTCGGCCCACTTTTTCATCCTCCGAAACTCAAATTACTTCAAAAATCGATAGAAGACATAAAAGAGAATTCGCGGCGAGAGCTGAAGTCGATTCCGGAATCAGCGTTTGATAAACGTTTTAATGATTGGCTTATTCGTTGGCGTAAATGTACTTTTTTAGAAGGGGCCTACTGTGAATGTGATATAATAAATTTTGATAAAAATAAATATTTTATGTATCATTAACCAATTCCTCCGAATTGGTCCGGTCTCTAGAGAGGGAAGGATTTTTCAGATAAAACATGATGACCTCTTTTAAGACCAAATTATCTGGAGGTAAGCTCGTTCCGCAGTTGGATCTCTGGGTGGCTCATGATGGCAATCGAGAATGAAAGAACGTTTCCAATGAAAATAAAAAATACAACTTGGATACAACTACCTTGGATGTAGCTGGTTGCAAATCAAGTGGTATTTCGGAATTGTCACACTTTGTTAGCTATTTTTACCCTGTATAATATCTGTTTATCAGCATACCCTTCATTTCGTGTTCATGACTTCCAGTGTCCATGTTACTATATAAATTATTATATCTATTTCGTTTTTCAACGTTAAATCATCCTTTTTCCCGTCACATCATACCCAGGAAAAATAAAGATAGTTTTTTCCCTTGTATAACAAATACTCATTAACTTATATGCTAAATTACAACTTTTAAACTTTTTCTCAACACGCGTTATATTCTTGTTACGCAAATAAATTCCAGTTCACAAAATTACACAAAAAGCATTTTCATTCTTCCTTATTTCGAAACAGAAGCAGTCTGAGCGAGGACAAAACCACGAAAGCAATTATCGAAATTCTGAACAATTCTCTCGGAATTCCACGAAAAAACAACATTCGGCAATTATTCACAAAACACCTTAAGGCACAATTCGTCACATACCTTCGGTGGAACACCTGAATGATATTTTTTCGTATAAGAAATCTTCAATTAAAGATCTATTCGACACCTGTGTCGTATCCATTACCCGAAGCAATATAATACGACCTTCTAACATGAGAAGTCTCCCAAACTATGTCAGTGACATTGAAACATCAAATTTTATTAAGCAGCATTCCTTCACGGAATTGCCTAAAAGAAGAAGGAACTCGCAATTTGTTTTTTTCAACTTTGTATTACGTTGGAAGACTTGGTACTTAAATATTACTGTAAGTGTTTATAAAACATTCTTCAGTCAGTTCAGATTTTATCTACCATTGAGTACATTTTGAATTCAAGTCAGTATTCTTCGTTAAAGATAATTGGATCAATTACAAAGATTTATTGGTGTAGTATTCAATAACGTTCGCCTTGGGATCAAAGAAAAATAACAGATGAACTATCAGTATCTATAAATTCAATATTTTATGATCTTGTTGCAATATATCACCCGCAATAGTTTGACTCATACTTGAGATATACAAGTACATATATGTTTTGATTTAATTCAAACTGAATCATCCTTATTACATTTTGAATCAAATAGTCTGGTTCACATAGTGTAGAAGGTAAAGAAAGAATTTAATTCAGATAAATTATACAAGCTAGTCTGTGATATACCTTGAATTGAATACATGTTTTCCCTATTAGAGTACTGAGGATGATTGTCTAGTTGACAATTTAAAAATTATTAAAAATGATACTGTGAAAGCTCCCTATTCGCGATTCCTACATTCGCGTTTTCACTTTTTAAAATTCGAACAAAATGTTTAAGAAGAGCGACCTTATAACTCAATGCATATAGTTTACCTATTGTTAACATGGCACTTACTAGACGTTCCGTCCTTTCGTAAAAGCCGCTTAACGTTTTTTATTGTTTAATATTTCTATTCGTTACAAAAATTGTGATCGAGTAATACGTCTCTACCGTTTTTTTTCCAATTTATAATGTCGTCTAAAAAAATTGAAAATCAAGTTTCGATACGAAAAAAATCAGTGTTACCGCTTTAAATTGAAATAGATATGCTTGATCGTTTACGCCTTGTAGAGTCGTCTTGCATCCATAAAATAAGATCATCTATAGCTTCAACTTCACTGTCAGCAAAAATTGTTCGTGATCCAGCGATAGAAAAAAATGCAAGTGGCGTTATCATCATAGATCGAATACTGAACCAAGAATGGGTGCCCCTCATTCAATTTCTAATTATCCCGAAGAAAGCTAAGCATCTTCACCCACGTTTCAAAGAACCAGATGGTAGTTGTGGTAATGGAGGATTTCAAGCATCGGAATGTTTGTTTAATGAATTTAAGGTGCTATAATCAATGCATGGCATTGATATTGTTGGGAAAGCTGCATATGCAAACACTGCTGCAACAGAAAGATATCTAGAAGAAGTTGCTAGCCTAGTAGATGATACAAATCTGAGCAAGTATTTAATGTTCCAGAAGAGAATGCCGAAAAATACACTCATTCCCAAAAGCGAAAAGTATGCTCCTTGATTCAAGGCAGCAAATCTTAGAGTTAGACTGCTGCTATGTTCTAATGCATCTGGAGATTGTGTCGTTAAACCACTGATACTTTACAAGACCGTTAAATCCTTGTGCTTTTAAAAATCAAAACAAGAACGGTTCCGAAATTGTTTTGTTTAGAAATTGAAACTTATTGAAAAAACATTAGACTTTAAAGCTGTTCTAGTTTTGGACAAGGCATCAAGTGATCTTCGCGAACTTCAAACTATATATCCAAATGTAAAAGTGACATTTTTACCACTCAACATAATAATAATATGATCCAGGCCTTTTGCGATTAGAATAGGACGAGATGGGTTCGAACAGATATAATCAAGTGGCATTCAGGAGTTACTTGAATCGCAAGATGAAGATTTGACTGAAACCGATTTGGAGGAAATTTTATATTCATGAGGCATCAAAAAGCACTGGAAATGTGACAATTAATTTGAAAAACCTTAGTGAAGGTTCAAGAATGGTAAATGAGCTTTGTGATTTCTTTGTGAAAATTGATCTTCCAATGGAACGAAGGTAAATTGCTTATGCCACTGCTGAATATCATTGCGAATTGAAGGAGCTCTTGAAACCTGTCAAGCGAGAAAAAATTACAACATTTTTCAAATCATTACCTAAGCCTGAACATAACACTTAACCAATATGGTCAAAAACTTCAATTAAATTGAAATGTGTGCCCTTTAATTCCATATAAATGACCATTCCATATCCACGGTTTCTGTATTCGCGGCATATTTACGGAACATATACATATAAACTACCTAAAAATTAAAAAATCAGGAGCTTATACCCGAATCGTATATTAGCACATAAAAAATTACAAGAGTTCTAAACAATTATGATGAAAAAAGGATATTTATTTTGACTTGATATCTCAGAAACCATCACCAGCTAAGCTATTGAAAAGACAGATTCTGGAAAAGGAGGAAATTTCCAACAATATCTGACTCCAAGAGCATCAGCTTTATTATTTTTAATTTCAATTCAACCCTGAAGGCAGTAAGTCATTTCAGAAAATTTTTTTATTTAAAAATTCGAAAAAATTTTGGATGAGATTATCTTTTTATCCATTTTGTTAGAAGATGTACATGTAAGATCAAACTTATCATCTGGAAACCGTTCACATTCGCTGAATTGGAAGTGGATCATTTCAAGATCGGCCAGCTCGCAATCTCGATATTACTACTCCAGTTTCTGTTTATGGGGGTCATCTGAACGCATTTGTTTATAAATCTATAAATAAATTAAGGAATTGAATGAAGAATTATAATCAGGAATATAAAGTGGAGGTTTACCATTGAAATAAGAGAGAATCAAATAGGAATGAGTATTAACAGAAATAATAGAGTGTTGATAATATTTTAGTTCACAAGAATAATACCGAAAGCCCTTGTAGACAAAATTTCACAAACCATACAAAGTTCATTCCTGAGATATTTTAGTGAAACTACTACGGACACTTTAATTAGCAAGAAACTTAAAACGAAATAATGAAAACAAATAACATATTTCGTAGAATTTTGTGATCCGAAAAAATTACAGAGATGAAAAACATAACAACACACTATAAACAATCGGTTTCCGTGAAAATATTTAAATGCAAGCAGTGACTGGAGTAATTCAACATCATTAATTAATCAATACATGTATGGAATGATTGAAATAAAGGTGTTAAACGAATCCGACAATTATAATTTATTTTTGTAACATACGAAGGTCATGTGTACAAAGTAGCTAGATAAATTTTATTAATAAAAATATTCCTACGCATTCTTCTTTGAAATAATGAATAATTAATACAAAATGCATTCCATCTAGATGCTATCCTGCTTCCTCCTTGAACTTTATTCGATGTTTGATTGCACATATGGCATATGGATGTCCAGCGGCCACCCATAGCGCTGAGATGATGATGGAGTCGGAATTATTTGATAATGACGCATCGGTGTACTGAGATTTATTGATTACAAACAAGAAAATATTATTATTAGCTTTCAAACTGATTGAAAATTAATTCCTGGCATTCTAGTACACGTGGAATGGTTCTGCTTTCAACAATGTAACATATTCTTTTCAACTAATAATACTGTTTATCTTTTCGACTTCGACTTCAAACATACCAGGAGTAATGAAAAATATCGATGGTCTATTTTTTGAAATGGTTGGATTGTAGTCATTGGAATTTCGTGACCTATAATTCACCACTGATAATTGAGAAAAATATTTCATGTACAAATGGGACTCGAGCACCGAAGATTCCATTGTAAGTCTATAAATACTAACATACTGATGAAATTAATTTGAAGAATGAAAAATTTAATTAACTCTACATTGATAAATGTCAAATTTTGATGTGAGTCAAAAATCGATCGGAGAAAGCACAATATGTAGAATGGACAATCATTCAAAACAAGCTAAGCCTCCCACAATTGCCGCTTAACTGTAAGCTATGAAAAATGAGAAGAACCTGAATAAACCATAAGTATAAAAAAATCAATTTAATTGCAGTTTTTGACCATACTGATTGATTATTATCTTCAGGCTAAGGCAATGGTTTAAAGAATTTTGTAATTCTTCTTTGCTTGGCAGTTTCTAAAAGCTAAAATGTCAGACTGATAATCAGCAGTGGCATTATCAATTTGCCTCTGGAAAGTAAGAAATCTTCAATAGGCTGTGAATTCAACATTTCGACCAGGTTAAATCTTCACCTTGCGAACAAAGCAATTATATCTATTCAAAACCTATCTCTTCATATTCTATTCGCAATTTCGGCAATGTTTGA
Organism: Cryptolaemus montrouzieri; assembly: GCA_013387265.2. Classification (NCBI taxonomy): domain Eukaryota; kingdom Metazoa; phylum Arthropoda; class Insecta; order Coleoptera; family Coccinellidae; genus Cryptolaemus; species Cryptolaemus montrouzieri. The sequence continues at coordinate 27,191,204 of JABFTP020000001.1, forward strand.
AGTTAAAGTTTGAATTTACACAGATTCTTTGTTATTTTCCGCAGTCAGAACAGGCCACAGTTTTTTCCTGCATGATTTCAATATGTATGGGTTCAGTTTTTCCACTGATTTTTAAGATCACAAGAATGACCTGGTGCATTGGCCAAAACTTTTAAATTTTAAAGTCTGAATTCTTTTTTTCAATGAGTTTCAACTTCTGAAAATAAACAATCTCGAAACCAGTGGCGAAAATTAGTGCTTGTTACCCATGCTTTTTTCTTAGCATGCGAAAATACTGACATGATGTACTTGTTTTGATTTTTTAAAACACGAGTATTTAACAATCTGTGAAGCATCAGGGGTTTTATGGCACAATCTCCAGATACACACAGCAGCAGTGTAACTCTATCTCTTGGTGCCTTAAATCTAAGGGAAGACTTTTCGCTTTTGGAAATGAATGTTTTGTTTGGCATTCTCTTCCAAAAGAGTGCAATTTCGTCTGCATTAAATACTTTCTCAGATTTGTATCCTTCATCTGCTACTAAGTTTACATATTCTTCTGAATATCTTTCTGCTGCAGCAGTACCTGCAGATGAAGCTTCTTCAACGATTTAAATGCTATGCAATGATTGTCGCACCTTCAATTTATTGAGTCAATGTTCCAATACTTGAAATCCTCCAGAAGTACCATCAGGTTCTTTAAAATTTGGTAAAGGCGCTTTGCCTTCTCCCGAATAATTGGACCATTCAAGGGCACTCTTTTTTGCGTTCTTCTATCCATAATGATTGTTTCTATTGCTCGATCAAGAACAATCTGCGGTGGCAGTTGAAGCTACGGGCGACATCATTTTATCTTCGGATTTTGTATCGTTCGTACAGTTGATTCGTTAACATTGCATGAGCATATGGATGCAAACGATTCTCTAAGACCTAAACGATCAATCATTTCTATTTTCACTTTAAGCGGTAACACTGATTTTTTTCGTATCGAAACCCGTTTTTCAACTTTTTCAGGCGACCTAAATTAGGAAGACAATGGTAGATCCTTATTACTCCATCACAATTTTTGAAACGAATGGAAAACGTGACTCAATAAAATATACAAAGCGGTTTTCAGGCAAAGGACGTCTAATAAACGGAAAGTAACAATATAGTTCGATTGAGTAATAAGGTCGACTTACTTAAACATTTTTGTTCGCATTCTCGAAAGTACTGATCGCGGTAACGGCGGCTTATATCAAAGGAAAAGCCAAACCAAAGCAGCGACGATAGCGAATTGCAATTGGGTCGCGTTTTGTTCATCCACGAATAGTGAAAACGCGAATATAGGAAGTGCTAATAAGGAGCTTTACTGTACTCGTATTTGTGAAAAACAATTTAGTTTTATTGGGTTAACAATTGATTTTTAAGCACCCTTTCTATAAAATAACATCGGAAAATACGTTGCCCTGCAATTGATAATATTACACAAACCTGAATCACTTTTCTCGAATAAAAATGCACAAATAAAAATACGTCTTATTTTGATATTCAAAGCATAAACAATAAAGAAATGTTAACTCAATTCATCCTGTGAACTCGTCTGAAAGAACTAAGCATAAACATTGCAAATATATTTTTACCATTACGTTCAAATTAATGAACATGCTAAATCAAATAACCAAAACAGTAGCATGTATTTCAGTTAATTCGACTTTAAGTTAATTTATTTGAATAGTAAATATTTCCATGTAGTCTAAGTCATCAAAAGAAACATTCTGCCGATATTTTACTTCGATGACGTAGTAGACGAGAAACTGTTAGTTGGTTAATGTAGGCATCCTTCAAGTACCTAGAGATTTATTTATTCATACGAGGAAGAACCGACAGCTTTCTCTCATGCTGCCGAAAGGTGAACAACTGCAGCAGTTTTGACCTCTTACCACATATAAAAATATCTTCTCGTAATTTGTCTTTGAACCAGTCAACTCGTAGTTCTGAATGATTCTTAGAGTGCCAGGTAAAATTTTACAATAGGTATACACCACTTCAAAACTGAATGTTGCAATAAGATAATTTTAAATCCTCCTAAAGGACCGAATAAATCTTACCTCTTGACTCTGAACAAATCTGAGATGGCCTGAAAACGACAGGTACATTTGTAGAAGAGATAAGTAATAGAATCTTCTTATGAATGTAGAAATTTTTGTATACAAAGCGTCGCAAACTGATTCATCGAGGTTCATCAACATTTTGAAACCTTTAATTGGGACAGACAGAAGGTCTTTAAATATACATGGTGTAAATGAATGAGTGCAAAAAATTTCACGAGATGATTCCTCAAGCCATTTTATGACGAAAAGTTCCCATGCGTTTATGTCCACGAACGCTTCGTACCGAAATACAGGCTGATGAAATCTTTTTTTGTTTTTTTTCACTACAGTTTTTCAGATACTCAGTAAAAATTCGGAACATAGGTGCCTTTTTAAAATATACATTATCAGATCACAGAAACAATTATGAAAATTTACAGGGTGGTACTTTTTCAGAGGTCACGTGTCCTTTCTACCTCAACACATTTGCGTTTTTTGTGTATCTGCCACAGTTTTTGTGTGAAAATTGATCAATTCCATGTGTACGGTAGAAGCAATAATAGTTCAGTGATTTATTTCACCAGTAAACGGCTGTCATGTTGATTTATTTCATTGACAACTCTAAATTAACGGTTATTAATTTACTTTCGTTGATATTTCGCTGATAGTGCTAGTTGCAGTGACTTTTTCGAATTTTCATTGAGTTATAGGTTTATTCAAACGCTGAAATGGCCGATATGCATTCTGAGGGCAATTCCTTAAAAGCGTCGAGAAGATATGCTGAAATGTACCCTCAACGTGTCGCTTTTCATCATAATTTGTTTGGATGGCTTCATCAACGACTTCGAGAAACAAATAGCTTCAAAAATGGAGAACATGATTGTGGTCACCACCAGAATATTAGAACACCATAATTAGAAGCTGCACCTAATTTAATTAACGGGCAACCCGATACCACCACTGTGAAAATAGCTTAACATCTACATGTTAATCATATGACGGTATATACCATTTTAAAAGAACAGCTCTTATATCCATATCATGCACAACAAGTCCAGGCACTGTTACGTCATGATTATCCTAACCGTCTTGCATTTTCGCTATTTATGGACACAAGTGGCATGTCCACGGAAGTAGTTTTCTGATTTGGACTTTCATAATAATACGAAGAGATAGACCGTACAAGTGACCATCCAGCTAGATCACCAAACTTCACACGTTTGGATTTTTTCTTCGGGGCTATCATATATAGGTATTCCAGAAATTAAGAAAAGTATAAAGACAAATGCATTAATATTAATTATATCAATTCAGTGCAGCATCTAAAAGATGACCGCCAGTTTGAATAAATGTTATAGGAATTAATTTCCTTTGTTGCTTGATAGGTTTTTTCAATTTATAGTTATTAGTTCAATTGTTAAATTAATTCTCCATTCTGAACCGTTTTTCCTAATTTAATGCTAATCAAGAGTGCTGTTTTGTTTTCTTTTTGACATCTGCTTATTCGGATGAAGAATTTACTTCACAATATTGCATTTAAATTGCAAAAATTCATTCATGAAATGTAATCCATTGAATTTAGGTATAGAAACCATAATACTGTTAAATAAATTTCTAATTATGGACAACAAATAAAAGGTTTTGTTTGGAATATGAAAATTATTTCTATTTGAAAATTAAAAAAATTCTTGTGGTGAATAAAATGTCCAAGACATCTAGATTATGTGGTTAGAAAAATTGTTAACGAAGTTTGAATCGTTCAGTATTCAACTTTTGTGTTTTTAGCTTGCATTTCTAAAAGGAAATAGGCAAACTTATAATGGTGTTTTATAAAAAAAAATTGAAAATGTGACACAAATTTATGAGATACTCTATATAGTCATAAATAATTTCAAATTATAGCCTACACAGCATACATTCAAGCTTTTAAGAAAATTACCGATGAACTAAAGAAACTGAGCTTGTATATTTAAAACAATATACAACATTATCAAATCTAAATCATCAATCAGAAGCGAATAGTAGTAGGTATTTTTACTGTTGAAATTCTGTATGCGATGTTATGAAACATTGAATTCATAGTTGAATGTTTGCAGTAGCATATGATGAAAAAATGACACATGTAAAAACAATTCATATAACTGATAGTTATCACAAAGAAATTGTGAAAGTGTAACAGTATATTCTTGAGATAAAATGTATGACTTTGTCTGAGTAAAATAGATTACATCCTAGAATTTCAATAATTTCATGAAAGTTTTTGTGTGTCACCTGTTGTGTGAATAATAGTGAGAACAATGGTTATTTATTTAGATACTAGATGACACTCTGAAAGAAATTGCTGATAACATTTGAATAAAAATTATACTATTTGGTATTACAGTAAACAGGAAGCAAATTCAAAATACCATAATATATTGTAACGCAGAACAATAACTTGGATTCGATAGTTATTGAGAAAATAAAAGTTGAAAATAATTATTACACCCTTCAGCTATACCAAGAATTACTCTTTGTTCATGTATATTTGGGTGTAAGAAAATAATTTGGTATTGAAATTGGGATTTTGAGACGATTTCAGTAGCAACAGAAGATGTTCGCAAATAAGTCATATTTTGAGAAAATGTGGATAATTTAGATGTTAGTTGAGTTAAAACGTATACGGATCTAAATAAACAATTCATTTCAGGTTAACATATTAAAAAATGAGGATATAATTTTGAAAAGAAAACATAGTATGGATATGCACATCTGTAACGGAACAGTATATATATTCTAAAATAATTTTACGTCATGCAGCAAACTAGTTTATTTATATACGACATTCGCAACGGAAGATTAGGCATGTTTTACGGTCTATTTGGAAATACAGGGTGTTCCCTAATAAAGTAACATACCAAAATTATGATTTTTTCAATGGGACACCCTATATTTTGTTTCATTTTTGACTTTGTGAGGAAAAATGAAGGTGAGATTATTGGAAATAGCCTATATCTATCTTGAATTGTTTCCGAAATATTTGACATTTTCTGAATTTTGAGGATTTGATTTCAAAGCTCCAGATGTAAAACTATTGTGCTAGCAATTGTTGTTGCTCGAACATATGACACATTTTATTGATATATGTTACACAGGCTGTTCGAAAACGATTTTTGAAGTTGGGACTCATCCAAATCTAATTTCACTGTTTTTTCAAATGGCATACGCTAGATTCACAGGGTCGAATAGGTGGTAAATTTTAATACCGCCCGAATGGTATCTAGATTCCCTATACCTATTTTCAACAGTTTCGAAAAGATTCGAAAGTTTAGCCAATTTTTCTCGAACTTCAAGAAAAATTCCAATTTTCAACTCCAATTTATAGCTTTACAGTTACCCTATTATGTTTCCAAAAGATCATTTCTCACATTCGGTGAATCAAATTACATTATCGACTTAATACCAATGAAGAAAGATGCTCAATACCGGCAAATCGCATCAAGGTAATTAAACAATCGAGATTTCTTTATCGCATTCCTTGTCCCAGTTGGTACCTACCTAATCCTAACCATTCTAATGTTGCTGTTTATATATTATATATACTAGGGGCTTAATATACTGAGTTGTTGTGTACACCCATTAATTCTAAAATTGAAATTAATCGTAAAGTTATAAATTTGAGTCAAAAATTGGAAAGTCGATACAAATTGACTAAACTTTCAAATATCTTCGAAACCTTTGAAAATAGGTATAGGGAATCTAGGTACCATTTGAAGGTATCGATATAAATTTTACTTATAAGGTATGCTATTTGAGGAAAAAACAGTGAAATGAGATCTTACTGAGCTCCAAAATCAAAAATCGTTTTCGAACACACTGTGTGACATATATCAACAAAATGTGTCATATGATCCAGCAAAAACAATTACTATCACAATTGTTATACATCTGAATCTTTGAAATCAATATTGAGTGCACAAACATTAAGTCCTCAAATTTAATAAAATGTCGAATAATTTGGGAAACTATTTGAAGTAGGCATAGGAAATTTCGAACAAACTCACCTTAATTCTTCCTCAAAAAGTCAAATATTAAACAAAAATAGTGTGTCCTATTCAAAAACTCATAACTTAGGTATGTAACTTTAAAATAGAACACCCTGTATAATCTGATATATTTGTAGTTTGTAGTAGCTACAGAACTACATATTACTTAGGAAAAAAAATTCGAAATCGGCCGAAAATATGTTTTATCTTCCGTCGCGAATATGGTAAGCCACCAGGTAAATTCCTTCAATATGGTATACAAGCCACCTTTAAAAGTTGTTCATTTAACGTAATGCCTTTTTGATTTCTCTGATAGCTTTTTATCTCACTCTATAGTATGCTAGGTATTCAGACTTCAACAGAAGCCTTCTAAGAACTACGAGCTTCAGTATCCACTAAATGTTATTGCAATCTTTCGTTTAATCTTAAATTAACCCATTAACTTCTTGACGATTCCATTGTTAGAAAACTCGTTTGATTTAAAGGGTTAAATGGAAGCAGCGTGATTTCTCACAAATCCTGAGAAAACAGATAACAGGAATACAAGGAGATTCATGAAAATCAGAAGAGTAAATGTGTATTGTAGAGATGTATTTTTATTACTGAAGTGACGTCATATTTCATCAAAAATTGAATTGTTGAACAATTAGCTTCATGTTTAGTTGAATAGTGAAGGGAGGTTCCAGAACTATATGAGAATGTAAAAAAAATATTCGAATACATAATTGATAAAATTGAAATCTATTCAACATCAAACTGAACTGTTATCCTGATCCAATTTTGGAAAAACGAAAATTATTCATATTTTTCTTTTTGATCGTCAATCAATTTCGATTCATAAAAACTAATAATTATGCAAAACGTTTTTTGAGAGGAAATTGATGATATTTATATACAGGGTGTTCAAAAAAGACACGGCAATATTTAAGGAGGTGATTGCTAAAGTAATTTCACGAAAAAAGTTCATATAAACATAAATCCGCCAATACTTTGTTACCGTTACCTTGTTTAATCGTAAGATGCAGTTAAATTTGAATTCTTCTTAAACCAGTTGAGATATTGAAGTAATATTTTGGAGGTGTCGGAAACTTAATTTCCAACACGAAACAATGTTTTGGACTCACCAGCGGTGCGCTAATGGGCACAACGCATGTTATTCTCAGAGAAAAAAGTAGGAAGCTAATATTCTCAAAAATAAAAAATATTTTTGAATTTTTTAATTTCAAGAAAAAAACTCTGAAATTTCTTCGGACGACGCTAAGTTTTTAAGTAAAAAAATGTTGAAAAGAATAAGAGAAGAAAGTCCATAGATTTCATTGTACGACACGTAGTATTCGATCAAAAGAACCATCGTAGTGTATTTCTTTTTATCATTAAATAACCTATGTTTGAAAATCAAAAGTTTAATTCTAGGGCAAAACAAAGACTTTTGAGTATCACCAATAACTCAGGCCAAAAATGAGGTGCACATCGACCAATCCAGCGATTTCCATAGTCTTGTGTTAGGAAGTCACGAGCAAACTGACTAAAATTGGCAGGTACGCCATCTTGCATCGTTTGTCTTATTACCAAAGTTACATCCTCCAAGAATTCTTGAAGCCATTGTTCCAAAAAGTGACAGTACACGTCCCCCCTAAGTCTGGTGCAATTAGGCGTCTTTGAAAGTTTTCAACACCCTCAAAATCTTACCTCAATATCTCGAGCGGTTTACGAAAAATCAAATTTAACTTCATCTTTCGGTTGAACTTTAACACCCTATAAATCAGTATTTGCTGAACTATGTTTATATGAACTTTTTTCATGAAATGCCTTCAGCAATCACCTCCTTGAATATTGCACCGGCCTTTTTAACATGCATGTATATTCAATTTTAATTAAGAAATGATTTATATTTTCGTTCTTGCCCAATTATTGAAGAATATAATTTTTAAGGCAGTTACACCGTGAACAAGAAAGTTATATTTTTAGTCGAAAACTAGAAGTTCCTCAGAATTTTGCAAACCACGAACAAAAGAAATCAGGATCAAGATATCAATAATTATTATGATAAAAGCAGTTTATGACGTAATGCAAAAAACTTATGTGGGATAAAGTGTGGTAATGTAAGTTTCAAATTTGAGATAAATCATAGAAAACTGAATGAAATATCAACAAAAATGTATTTTTTTGGTGTCGCAAAAATCGTTCGACATTCTTACGTTGAATTTTATTAAATATTTCTCGATCAAATATTATTCAAACCTGTATTCTCGCTCTTATTGAAGAATTGCCAATACTTTTTGATAAGTACTCACTTTTTTTTGGAAAAAAAAGTTGTTTTATTTATTTCAAATAAATGCCGTATTAAATTATCGAAAATGGGACAGCGGTAAATTCGGAAAAATTCAATATATTCTTCAGTAACTTCAATGACGCGGTCAAATATCTGAGAGTAATCCTGTTTAAAAACTTATATGGAATTAAGGATTAATATTCTCTTTTGACCAGTTATCGGTCTATCGGCAATAAATGGCGACTATATCCAAAAAATGTACACTGACTATACACTGCGGTGGTGGTACCCATGATTGACCACTGTACCAAAATCGATGCAGAAGGGGGTTTGGGTGAAGCGTAATAAATTTCGAATACTAACTAGGGTATTCATCATAGGCTTCTCAAGATCAACACCCACCTTAATGCTATTCTAAATTTACCTCCTCTTGATATTTATATTAGGAGTGAGACTGGAAAAGAGGCATTCAGACAGAAGATAAATGAAAACTGGAAAAAACAGACAGTGGGGCACGGCAGAAATAAATAATTGATCAAAGACCCAATACTGAATATGATGAATAATACGATGACTAAAAAACTGAGACCAAGGAGCATGAAACCGTGACAGACTGGAACAATAGGCTTGGCTATGATAACCATAAAGACATAAGTTGTTATACGGACCGATCGAAAATGGAAAAGGGAACTGTAGCTGGAGTGTACTTGCAAACCCTCGATTGTCGGCTGGGAATTCCAATGGGAGAGCACACAACCATCTTTCAGGATGAAATATATGCCATAACAACCTGTATTTGTGAGAACCTCAAAAGACGCTATAAGAACAGGCAGATAAACCGTCTCTTTGACAGTCAGGCAGCAATAAAAGCTCTGGCTGGGAGGGAAACCCGGTGGCGAAACTGAACCAGGTAACTTTGGTTAAAGTTACCTGGGCGCAACACGATTGCAGGCAATGAGGTGGTTTCTATTGCCAGGAAAGCCGCCAAAACAATATTAAATGGCTCTAGATATCTCTAACTCTAAGGTACAGAAAATAAAAATCACAAAATTGTGAATTCGAAAAAATTTCAGCTATCTTGGGCGTGTAATCTTTTCTATTTTGTTAAATTTTGACTTAATTCATTATTATTCTTCTTCTTTTTTTTCATGTGATCTGTACGGAATAGGAAGGATATCATCCTGTATAATTTATGATATATTAAATAATTTGTATCATTGGTGAAGTTTGTATTTGTGAAGTTTATTATCATTGGCTGATACTGTTAACCTTGAAGGCGTCCGTTACGAAATAAGCGGAATCTGTGGCGAAGGTGTATCAAAAATATTATTACTTAACTGGAGAATTTTTAAGTTAATCAAATAAGAATTTATTTTCGAATATCGTTATGAATACATACTAGAACTATGACCTCTAGTATTAGGACGCTAATTACCTGGGTACCTAAGAATATTGTTCACCTAGCAATATATCCATTAAAAGTGTTTATGATATGTTACAAAATCAATTATCAATTTATCTATCTATTCTATATAAATAAGAATGATTTGACGAAACGTGAGTTCTCCAAATGGTGAATTTAAGTATTATTTAACTGTTCATAATGAGTTTAATAAAAGTCAGGAACTATTCTATTATGAATATACAATTCATCAGTAAAAATTTGTGTATTTAAAGCTTTATTATTTTCAGTCCAAAAAGCTTTCATTCGAGAAATTAACCTGATCCTTAGGTCGATTCTGTAAACCAGTGGGATGTAAATGAAATGGCATATCAGAAACAAAAATCATATACCTGCTTTCTTGCACGATATGGAATAGTGGCGGTTCCCCGAAGTCTGCCAACGGTAACTGACTGTGGGAATACTTGCTGGTAGTACAGACTGCACGGCGCTGGGTCTATATAATGTGAGATCAAGTTTCCATAAGCAGTAGGTTGATTGTTTTCTTCTTACACGGTCAATTTAGATGTAATAACGATCCAGCGCCGTCTTGACAAATTGAGCTAGGCAGTGTTTCAAACAATACTGCAAGCGACATAATTACACAGTATTAGAATTAAGTTATATACCAGTTGTTTCACTAACATTCAGACTTAACAATGATGCTAAGAATTTAACCATAGATGGGTACTAATGGTTCAGAACTATATCGACTGGATTAGATTGATATTTGTTTCTGAATTCTGTATATTTTAATCACTCTACCGACTTTTAGATCAGGTAGACGATAAAGTATACAAAATATTCCTTGCCTTGAGTATGTTCTCTTGAGAATTGCAGCTTTCTCGTTTTATTTATTTTCGGACGAAATTTTCCAGTAAAGTCACAATAAATTCTATTTAAAGTTTTCAATTTTGTATTTTGAATACATAATCAGTTCAACTGATTTTAATTTATAATAGTGCGGACTATCCATAAAATAATATATTCGACACGTGTTCTTGAAATGTGTTATTCCAAATTATTTTTACAACAATATGATTGAGAATCTTCAACAGTTTTCGTTATAGGCATAAAAGGGTAGTTACTGACAAAGTTTTACAAAATAAATAATTTAAATGAATACACAGAATTGAATAAGGGGAAACGCACTCTCAATGTTTGTCAGTGTTGTTAGTAGGGTAGTTATAGTCTATTTGGTGAAGACGTAGAGTAATAAGAGCTCATTAAGTATACAAATCCTTTAGAAAGGTGGTACGTAGGCAAATTCAAGAATAAACGTAGTTTCTATGATTTCGTCTTGGAACAGGCACCAATTCATTGCCGGAGAGAAACCCTCGTACAAGTCTCCAGAAAGAACCCAACTACCGGACTACGATTTTCTCTGTCTTTTTTATTGCTTGTAAATATTGCTGTCATCGTTTCAAATATAATGTTTACACTATACGTCTAAAATTTGTAGTCAGTAACGTAGATGAATATGTTTTTAGGGTTCTCTTCGAAAATAAAATTGAATCAATTGAACACTAATGTATTTAAAAACGATAATAATTTATTGTGAATGTCTAGTTGGTTACGTTCACCAGAAATAATTTCATGCATACTCAACCTACGCTTAATTCTAATAGTTAAAATATATAATAATTAAATAATGTTTATGATATTTCAGCTAACTCAATAATTTCAGTAAATTATGAATACTTATTTTATATTATAGTAGACTTAAGCTACATTTTCCACATGTGTTTTAACATTACTTAACAGAATGGTAAACAATGATTATAAATAATATCATGACTTTATAAAATGGCTAGTTCTAAATTCAATTTCCTTCTAAACTTTCAAATTATAAAAATCAAAATAAGGCTTGTCAAAATGCTCATATATATTTTAAGCTGCAATATTTTCATAAAATATTTACAGTTCGTCTTCTGATGATGTATCTTCATTACCTAAATTCACTATAACAGTATCTAGCATGGTATTCATAATATGATCCAATTCCCACATTTTATTTTCTTCTTTAATGATGTGGTCTTTACAATTTTTCCAGTTTTGGGATGTAACACTTTTATTGTACTGTTGAAATAAAGTTCGACGTCTTTTATCTTAAATTTGTGTTCTTTTTAGCCATTTACCTGTGCCCATATTAATTAAATCGGATTCAATTCGTAGTGGTAAGGTGGAAAACTGAGTATACTAACTTCCCGGTTTTTTGTCACTTGGTCAATCTTATATGTTCTTAATGATTTTTTTGTAAATTTTTAATTAATAGTAATTATTTTTTTACCATATTTTCTTCAGAAGAATATTTTCATCCGTCAGCCATCTATCTAATGATGTCTGCTTTACACCATAAATATGCGAGTAAAAATCGCATGCAACCGATTTGGATTGAGGATGAACATCAAAAAACTGAACTAACGATAGTCAACAGAAATGAACAACCAGACCCAGCATTAAATCTTGCTGGGAAAACCATTCAGGGAGTCGACAGCTTCAAATATCTCGGTAGCTTCCTCAGGACTGATACGAACCCATATGTCGAGGTTAAAACAAGTATCGCCACTGCTAGGACCGCTTCCATCAAATACAAAACACTCCTTTGCGATAAAAATTTAAATATTGAAACAAGAGTCATATTTCAAAAGTGCTATGTTCAACTCTTTTCTATGGCGTACCAGCGTAGAGGATTTTGAAATGTTTTGCTTCAGACGAGTGTTTCAAATATCTTGAACAAGCAGAAAAATTAATGAAGAGGTTCTGCAGCTGATGAAGATAGACCGCTAACTCCTTCAAATAAGTAAGAAAGGAAAATATAATATATGGGGCTTAATCTCAACCTCAGGAAGCAAAAATTTGACGGAAAAGTGAGATAAATAGCAAAAATAAGTAAAACTCATTGCTACATAATTTTTAAGAGTTGTCTTTTTATGTTTATAAGATAACTTAGTGTTAGACTAATTTCATACTTTTCCGCCAGCGCAGAAGCGGGAAAGTTAAGTTTTCGCATTAAAAGAAGCTAAAAAGTAAGATTAACGGCAGAAAAATCTAAAAATCATCACTAAAAAATGTTTGATTCATGGTTTGTGAGACAAAGAGAGTTCAATGTATATCCCTCTCAAACTTAAATGACCAATTTCAACTACTATTTCCTTCACTTTATCAATGTTAACTTAAAAGGAAGTTATTGATGGACGACCAGAGGTAGGCAAATCTTCCACCACATCTCGACCGCTGTTGAATGCACTGTACCACTCATATGCACTTGTATTCAATAAAATTTATTCACCGTCAGCCTTCTGTAACATTTTCAGCGATTCGGCAAACGAAATTCCATGTGCAATACAAACTTTAAGACACCGCGTGAGTATAGAAAACAGTTGCCAACTTAGCAACAACAAAAATTTCGACAATCGTTTAGAGCAGATATTTTAAATGATCATTTCACGGTACTTTCTGACAGAAAGTATAAATGTGATTAAAAGAAATTTCCATAATGCTCACTTGAAAATGTAAGCAGTGTGAAGTAGTAAATTTATTCATAAAATTCTTTATCTGCAGGAGCATTTACGCAGTAGCCAGCCTGTATATCGGATAATATTATTTCGAAGAAAGTTCAGTTTTTCTGAATTCCAAAGTAGTGACGCAATGGCTTGAAATATTCGCTGGAAGTTTGTATGAAGTTTTTATGGCACATTCATCGAACGAAAAACGTGTTAGCTTTCGATTCAAATACAATAAATGTACAGAATTTATTCAGATTGCTTGCAGTATGAATAAATAATAAATTCCAAGAATGGGAATCTGTGAAGTGTTGATACGAGTTTAACTGTTAGGTAAGAAGTGTTGGAAAAAATTCCGCTAATATTAAGAAATAAACATGTTTACATTCCGATGTGTAATTGGTTGAATTTATTCGGAATGTTGTTTGTTTTCGTGAGTTATTTAGCGAAGTGTGAACAGGTGCATGCCGGTAACGATGATTTGCAAGTATCCATTTATTAAATTTGTACAAATTGTGCAAATTACAGAACCCAGTTTATTGATTTTGATGACGTTCAATTTTTCGAACTGTTAACGAACTCAGTAGCGACTCGTTGCGATGTAGAGTCGGGGGTGGTCGACAGAAATGGCGGATGTGCCAAAACATTTTCAAACTGGATGAACTGTACATACTTCTACTATGGATGCAGTTCGATAGGGCGGATTATAATCCGGTATTAAAAACTTCTGTAGATCCTTGTTGGTGGCTCTACAGGGTGTTTTTTTGGAAATTACCAAAAACTTTGAGTTCCTCTAAAATTCTCAAGAATCAATAGAAAAAAAAACGATTTCCAGGACATTATTGGCATCAATTGCATCAATAAATAAAGTTATTATAATTATTATTGAAAATATTGCTGAAAAGAAAATACGGAAATTCCAGGACCGGACTGAAACATCTTCATTCGCAGTGTTCAGCCAGAAATATCACCCTGTATATTGAATTTTTAACACATACTATTTTTTCTAGAAAAACACACCTACACATTTTTTCATCGGGAGTCGATTTTTTCGAACCCTTTTTGTCCCAAAATTGAGAAAATATTTCTAGAATCGAGTAAAAACAGAAAAACGCATTTTCAATAAACTTCGTTTAACATTGTACTGACCGATACGTTGAATTCCTCATCAGATTGTACTAGACATTTCTAGTTCGAAAATATGCAGGATCGGACTCAGATTTTCTGAAAATCTGGTGTTTAAGCAAAAAGATTGTTATCTTCCTGCTTTTTTCGACTATCTTACGCATTCACAAAAAATAAAACATTTTGACGTTCATTTCATCTAGAATTTATATTTATTCCAATTTCCACTTCAAAAACGAGCCAATGCGTCGCGGGTCACTCCGCAAATTCATCGAAGGAGAAATCAGTATCACATTCGTGTATTATTTTATATTTACGAGACGAATGAAATTCTAGTTGAACTATGAACATTATGAAAACATTAGGACTAGAGACATAGTAAATTATCGAGAGAAACAGAAGAAAATGTAAATAATTGTGAAAAATTACAGAAATTCTGCCAAACCAACTCGAAAATATTATACTAAAGTAGAAAATTCAAACCATTGTAAAAAATAACAATAATCTTCAAATTTCACAATAAATGTTCAATTTGTCCTCCATCTGAATCAATACATTTTCTGGCCCGAATCAAGAGGTGGTTAATAGACCTCTTGATAGCGTCAGGCCAATTTCGCACCTCATCGCAAGCTTCGCGAATTCTGGCTTCCAATTGCTGACGCGAATCAATTTTCACCTTTTAAATTATATGCCTTAAGTGTCCCCATAAAGATTTATTGGTCCCTTTATAGGACATATCACGTATTCAATGAAAATCATTGCTGACAATGTTTTATGGATTTTTCCGTGAAAACATCAAGATGCTTGTGAACTTCGTTCCATAGAAAATTATGGAATTACTAAATGCCTGAATGTTCTATTCCAGGAATCTCAGACCTGTGTTGTATCTGTCAGAGTAACTCATAGGTCTGCATTTATTTTTATTGCTGCTTCTTCGATTTTTTCAAAGTATTTTCAGGAATTGAAAGTGATGACTCGTTTCCCTAACAAGGATACGGTAATATTATATTCGTTTATGGGTATTATGATAGTATTGAAATAGCTGTTGCAAATGAATACCGGAGAGGGTACCCAAACATCAGAATGCCCAATTCTCAAACATTCTCTCCTGTATTCAAATACTGCTATCTCAGAAGGTTCAGCATTTTGAATTAGCAGACGATGCTCCACGAGTTAAATTTTCTACGTTGTTCCCATGTGTGGACTCGACAGAACCCGCACGCCAAAGTTGTCAAAATTTTCAACAACAGTTTCCATTGAATACGTGGTGCGGCCTTTATAGGGACCAATTCATCAGTACTCATTTCTTCGAAGGAACTCTAACCTTGGATATTTTTTTCAAATTCCTTCGAAATAATCTACCTATACTCATTGAAAATATTGAAGATAGGAGAGTGTATCTGTCTGAATGGTGCTACACCACACTATGGCTTAACAGAGAGGAATTTCCTGAATGAAAGATTCCCAGATAATTGGATTAAATGAGGAGGTCCGATATCTTGGCCAGCCAGGTCTCTAGATCTGAACCCCCTTGATCATTTTTTATGGAGGTACCTGAGGGGTTTAGTTAATAGTGTGAGGAGAAAATTAATTCGTGTCAGCATTTCTAAGCCAGAATTCGCGAAACTTGGGATGAGGTGCCAAATCGGCCTGGCCTTATCAGGAAAACTATCAACCACCTCTTGAATCGGGCCAGAAAATGTATTGATTCTGATTGAGGACATAGTGAGCATTCATTTTGAAATTTGAAGATTTTTCGCCTTTGGTCCGAATTTTCACGTTAATATAATTTTTTCAAGTTAGTTTGGCAGGATTTCTGTAATTCTTTTAATTTTTTCGCAACTATTTACTTTTTTCTTTACTGTTTCATCATGTTCAGAGTTCAACCATAATTTCATTCGTCTCGTGAATATAAACATATAAATACATGGATGTGATCACGCTTTCTTCTTCGATGAATTGCCGCCTAGCCCGCGACGCATTTGCTCGTTTTTTAAGTGAAGATTGGAATGAATATCAATTATATATGAAATGAGCGTCAAAATGTTTAATTTTTTGCGAATTCATAATCCAAAAAAGCAGGAAGATAACGTTCCTTATGCTTCTAGCTATCCTGCAGCACCCCAACAATGCGTTTGCCCATTCTTTCGCCATTGCCACCTCAACCAAACATGGAAATATGGCTTGGAGGATAGTAATCTTCTCCGAAATAAAGCCTTACTTCGAGGACCTTGGAGAAGGCTACCACAAGAAGAACATGAAAAAGCTCCTCCACCATTTAAGCAAGTGTCTAACCCCAAAACGAGATTGTGTTGACAAATAAATGACACCTTGTAGAGAAAAATGAATTCTTGTTTAATTTTCGCGTGACTCAATAACTGATCTTCGTATTCCTTCGGTTTACTAAGAATCAGATGATGAATCGTTACTGTGAATCATGTAATGAGAATAATCAATTCACCCTCTGTGATTTTGAATCTTTTAATATGATAGTAAATAATCAGAAATTCTGTCAGTTATTCTTACAAGCACTGTGTGGAATTATAAGGATAGTAGTGCAGGTTATTAACTCTTGTACAATAAGCGATTAGATTGAATATTCCCAGTAATAACAAGGAAAACTGCGCATGCTATTACAACTTTATAAAGACATTATGTTATAATACATGATTCTATATTAAATCTCCCGCAATTTCAATAATTAGTGATGTTATTTCACATCCTTTGAAATAATGTGTAGCTTAAATTATTACTATAATGATATTATAACGGCTGAAAATTACATATAATAATTACTATCATAACGTTAAGGGCTTCATGAAATTATATGAGCATTCATTCAGTACACAATCAACATAATTTCGAGATTCACAAAAGTAAAAAACTATCAACAATTTCAAACATTAAATATAGTTATTGATAGTACTGGACAACAAAGTTACACTTTTCATCTGATGAATGACTTATGTCACTATTTACTAATTTGACGTCGTTATTTCTAAATATACCCTCATTTGTTTTCTAACAGCTCTTGTTTACGAGTTATTGCTTTTATTGAAAAACAGTCAATTACCGTAAAATTTTGCTATTACTTAAAAAACATTGATTTAAGTTGCCATAATATGATATGGCATCGCCAAGAAGAGTTGATATGTATGATTCAAATCATTTTTGTTTCATTTGCAGAGAGTATATAATTAAAGAATACCGTTTAAATGTGACAAAGTTCGCGAGTGAAGCTTTCAAAAAATTGATTTGGGCATCCGCTGGAAATGCGTGATAAGCCTTCGGTTTGTAAAACATGTTTTGAGTTTAAGGACAAATCCGAAAAGAAAAACTAGTATGATCTGAAAAAAATCCTTCAATACACATGGATGAATTCTGAGCACTAGAACTTCCTTCGTACCTCAAGCTAATGTTTTACAGCAGAAGTTAATTAACATTGAGACGAAAACTGAGAGTAGTGATAGTGACTTCGAATGTGAGCTGAAATCACCGAAATTATTCAGTCAAAATAATTTAAACGACCAAATCAGGAATCTGCAACTGTCAGAGTCTGCTTCAGAAATCCTAGGTTCCAAAAGAAAGGAATTTAGTAACGAAAGGAACTAAAGTTTCTTATTTCCGCACTAGAGAACAGAATTTCCTGAAATATTTTGATGAAGAATGATTCTGTATTTTGTAAAGATGTATCTCATTTATTGGATGCAATGGGATTCCGAAATTAAATAAAATAACAAAGAATAAAAACAAATTTTCTTGACAGCTACTAACTTCATTAAACTTATTGAATTTCAAGAAAAGATAATATTGCATTTGAATCATAAAAATCATTCGGTATAGGAAACCATACTTAAAAGTAATTTCATTTCCTAATTGAATCACTACAAAAAATCGGATGGTGAAGCCATAAATAGTCCAAAACATGTGATTATGTGTTTTAGGTTACATTCAATTTTTGTAGCCTTAGTTTAAAAAAAATCAAATAACTGGAAAAGACTTCGGCGTCGTGAAATTCATAGTATTCCATTCTAAATATAAAATGATGTACCATACAGTTTTGGGATATCCTGTATTGACCTGAATAATTTGTAATTGTTGCCTGTAAGGAAATGCATAGTTGTAAGCTTTTAAAAATATCTAATGGAAAGAGACCGTGGTTCACCCTGTATACTTCATTATTTCGTAGAACCAGAATATACAAATAATAATATAAATAAGAGAACGCTACATTAATAGAGAATGATCAATTTTATCATTGCAAGTCGTAAAAATCCCGGATAACATCCTATTTAAAGAGTAGAAACTTTCGAGTATTATTGTTTGTTGTTGTTCATTATCATCGTATCTAAAATACGAGCGTATATATTCCGAAATATTTCATTTCAAGGTTAGTTTATGCAGTGCACGAATGCAAAAACCGGATTGGCAATTAACTCGACATTCTCAGAATAACACTACTCACCCAGAAAACCAATTCAAATCCCAAGAAGAAGAAGATAATCCACGGGTTAAACCACAAAAAGAGTGCACAAATTCAACATAATAGTCACAAAGAATGTGAAGTAAACACCAAACCAAAAGCGAAACACTGAATTGGAGCGTGATCAGGGATACACAATAGGTTGGAATACGTCGTACTTTAATGATGTCCCAAGAAGAACTGAATACTTAAGCTTCACGGGTTCTCAGCCACCCTCTTACCTGGATATCAAGGTGTGGGATGGTCTGTGACCAATAAGGAGTAACTATAGACCAAGACACGTGCGGCAACCAATAACTAACAATGCCCCTAAGTGTATATTGTTGGCCCATTGTGTTTCTTTAGTGGCTTTTTACCACAATCATACCGCCACTTCTCTGCTCTTTTATTTTTTCTTCTTTTTGTTCCTTTATGCCCCATAACATTTCAATCAATTATTTGGCATTTCTGATAATTTACTGCTGTCGGAAAATTCTAATTTCTTTTGATGCTACTTGAGAAGAAATATACATCCAAAAAAAATTTATTTAATGTTCAATTCATTTGGATTTCAAATAAAGATATGTTTTTATTCACAATTGGATTAAAAAAATTAAATGCAGAATACGTCTCTTTTAAACAATTCTCGAACTGAAAAATATTTAAATTGAATGAACTCAATTTGAATTATACTTTTATATACTGATACAACTTCTGGGCTTTTGTATATTTTATTTACAATCAATATTTTCATAAACGTTTTGTAAAATTTTAAATGACGAAAAAGAAACCCATAACAGTTAATAATTCAATTGTAGACAATGTAGTCGGAGGATTCTCCCAGTAGATTCATGCCAAATAAAAATGAAAAGAAAAAATTATTAGATTTTAGCTAGAAGTTGAATTTTCTCCCAACAAACCTTTTTAGTTCTGTGTTATGTGGAAAAATGATCTTATCAAATAACATGATTTGAATTTTTTCTTATATACGAGGAATGGAAAGAAATATGAAATATTCTTTGAAATATTAACATTGCAGTTTTTGAAACAGATTTTTTGTATTACGTTTTAGGAAATCTTCAACTTCCCAATGATTACAGCATTTTAGAACCAAGTGATACACTGTACAGGGGGTCCCATTTTCAATGTTTTTGTGCGGTAGCTATGTGAAATACTGAAATACAGTATAAGGTCTTGCAGTATATATTCCGTAAATATGCCGCGAATACCGTGAATACAGAACCCGTGATTATGGAATAGTAATTTATATGGAAGTATATGGGATGCATTCTTAGGTGATAAAATAGAATATTAACATATAAAAAATCAATTTAATTCATATTTCCGAGCACATTGATTAATTATCTTCAGGCTTAGTCAATGGCTCAAAGAATTTTGAAATTTTTTCTTGCTTGGTAGTTTTTAAAACACCTCCTCTCAAAAATAAGACTTCGTTCCATAGACGGATCAATTTTCATGAATAAATCGCAAAGCTCAATTACCATTCTTAAACCTTTACTAGGTTTTCTTCCAGCATTCCATAATAGTTATATCAGGATCATATTCCATATTATCCAATATGATTCTGAAGGTTCATAATGTAATAGAGCATAAAGGCTTGGATTATTCCTTGGTCCATAGGTTGGAGCCAAAAAGTCGTGTAGGGAGGTTATTTCAAGTTCGCAAGGATGACCTAGAGCATTATCCAAAATTAGAGATGCTTCAAAGTCTAAATTCTTTTTTTTTAATAAGGTTCACCTTGTGAATCAAAACAATTCCGGAACACAAAAATTTGCGCTTGTAACTCACATTTTCTTAATAGCAAGCCAAAACACTGGTAGGTCGTTCTTGTCTGATTTTTCAAAGTACGAGGACTTAACGATCTATAGAGCATCAGTGGTTTAATGACAAAATCTCCAGATGCATTACAACATAGCAACAATGTAACTCTATATTTTGCCACCTTAAATTCAGGAGCAGACTTTTCGATTTTGGAGAGAAATGTTTTGTTTGGCATTCTCTTCCAGAACACTGCAGTCTCGTCTGTATGAAATACTTGCTCAGGTTTGTATCCTCCATCAGCTACTAGGGTTGCAAATTCTTTCTGTATATCTCTCTGCTGCAGCAGTTACTGCAGATGCAGCTTCTCCAACGATTTTAATGCTATGCAATTATTATTTTACCCTAACGTCATTGAAGCAGCCTTCCGATGCTTGAAATCTTCCACTATCACAACTACAACCAGATTCTTTAAAATATGCATGAAGATGCTTTTTCTACTCCCTGATGATTAGTCCACTCAGAGGCACTCTATTTTGTTTGCGGTCTTCGATCCATAATGCTCAGGCCACTTCCATTTATCTAATTGCTGGATCATGAATAATTTTCGCTGACAGTGTAATTGAACCAACAGACGACCTTATTTTACCTTTGGATTTTCTATCGATCGTACAGTTGATTCGTACCGATTCAATGAGCCTGATATGGATGCAAGCGACTCTCCAAGGTGTAAACGATCAAGCATTTATATTTTCACTCTATAAGCGGTAAAACTCATATTTTTCGTTTGGAAACCCGTTTTTCAATTTTTTAGGCATTATTATACATTGGGAGGACAACGCTCGAGAAGTATTACTCGATCACAATTTTTGTAACGAATAGAAAATTTAAACAATAAATAACGCAAACCGGCTCTTACCAAAGGACGGAACGTCTAATGAGTGGCTTTCAACAATATACTTAATGATTTGAGTAGTAAGGTCTCTTTACTTACACATTTTGTTTGTATACTTTCTCATAAAAATATCTATTCTACTTTTATATTAGTCTACTTGACGATGCGTTCACAAAGGATAAAGAATCCTATTTATTAATATTTTAATAAATTCATTTAATAATTAATATTAATCTTCAGCCGCGAATATAGGAATTGAGACGTATTTTTTTTGTGTGCGAATAGTGAAAACGCCAATGTACGAAGCGCGAAAAGAGAGCTTTCATTGTTGTCATTTACATTGTCTACTGTGCTCGGTATTGTCAGTTCTCACAAGTGTGTTTTTACAATGGATAAAAATATTGAACAGAGAATTATTCTCAAATTTTGTGTTGCAAATAGAATTTCGTATGCCTAATTGCTGAAGATGTTAAACAAGGCTTACGGTGAATTGACTCTATCAAAAACACGTGCATATACGGGGTACATGCATTCAACAGTGGCCGAAATGTGATGGGAGATTTGCCTCGCTCTGGTCGACCATCAACATTTTCAACTGAAATTAACATCGACAAAGTGAAGGAAATAGTAATTGAAAATTGTCATTTAAGTTCGAAAGAGAAGAGATAGGCTGTGAAACTTTGGTGTTTCACGAATCAATTCGTATCAGTTTAAACGATTGTGTGGGCATGAAACGCGTTGCCACTTCTAAAGACCTTAATTTTCTTCAAAATTGAGCCACATCAAGGTCGCTGAAAACATGCTAGAACGAGTCAATTCCGATCCTATATTCATGAAACGCTCTATAACAGGTGATGAGACATGGATTTATGAGTTTGACATGCAAACAAGTCAACAAGCTTCGGAATGGCGCCTTCCAACTGAACCGGAATCGGAAAAACTACTACTTTCGAGTGTATCATTGTGAATGAATTTCTGAACAAAAACAAATTCCATCGAACAACCCCCGATTCACCTGATATAGCTCGGGCCGACGTTTTTCATTTCCAAAAGTTAAATTACCACTTCGAGGTACCCGTTTAGAATCGATAGAGGACATAGAAGAAAATTCGCGACGAGAAATCGAGAAAATCGATTCCGGAAAAGGCGTTAGAACAATGTTTTGATGATTGAATTATTTGTTGGCGTAAATGTATTTTTTCGGAAGAGGCCTACTTTGATGGGGATACAATAGATTTGGATAAAAATAAATATTTTGTGTTTCATTGAGGAATTATCGGTACTTTTTTGATTGAATGTATGTATGTACCCATGTACCGATTCGATTCACGAATATAGAGATCTTTAGCCGCAAATATAGGAATTGGTTCGTATTTTTTTAATTTGCGAATAGTGGAAACGCGAATGTACGATGTGCGATTAAGGAGTGTATAAACTTATATTTCAATGTCTATTTCATTCCTAGCCCGTCCCTGTAGCTCCAAGATATTTTATCGAATACTCTCATCTTATTGAACCGAATAATAAATCAGAGCTGTTTCTTGGATATTAATTGAAATATCGGGTTACCTGTTCTTATCAAAATTAACCCATTGTTAAGTTGTGTGCCCGTCTCGGAACCATAAATAATATCTCGGTCGATAATGTTTTCATTCTATGAGAAATTCATTACATCCGACCGAAGTCATTAGAATTGGAGTACTTAGAATATTTTCTTTCTTTTTCAGCATTGTTCACGGGTTGACTGTTCGGATATCTTAATTACTTCCCGTGAGTTATCGATGAAATAATACAGATATTGAAATAAGGAGCAATAATACATTTCAGTTTATTTTTCAGTTCGTACTAGAGCACAACACAGAAACTAAACAACAAGGTACTTTCCTCATTTCATTTCTTCATATTACTTTTGCAAAACTCCCATGAAATCCTATACTCTCATTATAATGAATGACAAAAGTTCTGATTTCATTTCACTTGTAGAGATCAGAAAGATAAGCTTTTTTGTGATTTGTTTTCGGGAAAAATATTAAACGAATCGACTTTTCAACGAAATAAGTACAGTGTACATACATTCGGTTGAAAAAGTACCGGGAATTCGTCAATGAAACACATTTATCTTTCATCCAAATTTATTGTATCGCCTTCAAAGTAGGCCCCTTCCGAAATAATACATTTACATACATACGCTTTTTCCGGAATCGACTTCGGTTCTTGCCGCGAATTCACTTATGTCTATCGATTCGAAACGGGTACTTCGAAATGGTAATTTGAGCATTTGAAGAAAACAGAAGTCTGCCGGAGCCATATCGAGTGAGTACAGTGGTTTTTCGATGGTATTTGCTGAGTTTTGTTTTTGGTCAGAAACTCATTGATTGCCTTGTGAGATGGTGCATTATCTTGGTGCAAAATCCATAAGTTTTCTTTCCAGAAATGTGATCATTTCAGACGAATTTGCTCTCTCAAATGCCACATAACACTCAGGTGATATTCTCTATTTACCGTCTGAACTTCTGGTAACAATTACGAGTGCACATCGCCGTGATATTCAAAGAAAACAGTCAACCTTGTCTCTTTATTGGCTTTGACGTGTTTTTTTCGATTTCGATTCATTTGAAAACTTGTTGACTAATTTGCATGTCAAACTCATAAACCCATGTCTCATCATCTCTCTAGCTGGTTTTGAGCGACCTTTACGCGATTCAATTCAGAAAATTCAAGTCTATTGAAATTAGTCTAGCGGCAATGCGTTTCATGCCCAAACAATCGTTTAAACAGGTACGAACTGCTTGTGAGACTCAAAAACTTCAATTGCAGATGTAGATGGTCGACCAGAGTGAGGCAAATCTTCTACCACTTATATGCACGTGTTTTTGATAAAGTCCATTCACCGTAAACATTTTCAGCGATTCGGTACACGAAATTCCATTTGCATTACAAAATATGGGACAAATTCTTTGTTCGTTATTTTATCCATTGTAAAAATACAATGAGAACTGACGAAATCGAGCTCAGTAAAGAAAACAGTAATGCACTCAAGAGTACTCTTGAGTGGTCATTTTAGAGGGATTTGTGGTTGTGGAGGAACAAAACGACCTGTCAGTGTTTTGGTGAGCAAATAAGAAAGCATGGGTTACAAGCGCTATTTTTTGTGACTGATTTCGGTATTGTATTGTTTTAAAAGTTGAAAGTTATTTAAATAAAATAATTTCTGCTTTAAAGCTGTTCTAGTTTTGTAAAATGCACCAGATTATCCTCGCGAATTTGAAACTATACATCCAAATATAAAGTGACATTTTTACCTCCCAACACGACGTCTCTGCCCCAACCTATGAACCAAAGAATAATCGAAGCCTTTAGGCTCTATTACATTAGACGAACCATTAAAATTATATTGGATAATATGGAATGTGATTCTAATATAAATGTTACTCATCGAAATCATGCTGGAAATAACTGTGGCCTCTTCTGACTGCGGAAAAGAATGAAGAATCTGTGCAAATTTTACTGTAATCATTGCCGCAATTTCGAATTGAATTGGATGAAATGAGTTCGAACAAATAGAATCAAGTGACATTCATCAATATGGTCAAAAACTTCGACTAAATTAATTTCTTATGTATTTATTTTTTATTTTATCACTTGGGAACGCATCCCCTATAATTCCATATAGATTACCATTTCATATTCTTATTCAGAGAGCTTTTACTCTCAATTTTTCCTGATACAAACGGCAAAATACTAACCGCATAACTGTTGAAACTTAATTTTTTTTTGAGGATTCGCAATACCCCTAGATATCGATATCCCACTCAGTTACCTTTTTGAAATTTAAACGAATTTTTTGTTTCCATATTCCTCTCCAGAAAATATGGAAAAAAATGCCAATAATCATTTGTCCAGAGGTGCTTCGTTAGAGAGATACGGTGTGTTAACATTTTAACTCTTTAACATAATAAAATTAACAACCGGTATATTCTAAAAATAAAATAAGCTGAGACAATTTCTCGAAGAGTTTTTCGCGGTTTCTGTAAAAATTATGAAAGTTATTCACTCCTCTTTCAAAAATTGAGTGTGTTAAAATGTTAATTCTTTAACCTAATAAAATGAATAACCTGTATATTCTAAAAATAATGGACTGAATATAACTTCTCGAAGAGGTTTTCGCAGTTTTTGTGAAAATTATGAAAGTTATTCACTCCCCTCTCAAAAATTGAATGTGTTCAAATTTTAATTCTTTGATATGATAAAATGAACAACCTATATATTCTAAAAAAAATGGGCTGAATATAACTTCTCGGAGAGCTTTTCGCAGTTTTTGTGAAAATTTTGAAAGTTATTCACTCCTCTCTCAAGAATTGAGTGTATTGAAATTCTTATTCTTTGACATATCAAAATGAACATCCTGTAGATTCTAAAAATAAAATGGGCTGAATACAACTTCTCGAAGAGGTTTTCCCGGTTTTTGTGAAAATTATTCACTTCCCTTTCAAGAATCACGAAATTTCAAACTTCATTCGAATTGATACGAAAACGTGCATTACATTCAAATCAATTTCTTATTTAAGAACGGGTGCTATTTTGACAAAATTGAAACTGCATAGTAACTCTGGCAGATTTTTCATAATGATCAGTGGCGTACAAGATCTATGATTTCCAAAGGATCGGCAGGAGTTTGACCAAAGAAAACATATCACCCTGTACATTTCCACAACTATTTGATAGATCTAATGAGTTGGTGAGTAAAAACAAACCTTTGTGCCAAATTGGAACTGAATCCATCAAAACTCCATGACCTATCAAAAATAAAGTGAAGATAATAAAGCGAAATTTAAACACTATACCATTTGAGGAAAGGACTCCTCATTAAATTTTTGTGCAAAATTTCTTATATATTTCTCGGTTAGTTTTTATGAAGTTTTAATATTATATAACTTTTAACTAAATAATTCATTTGAAATCATTTTTCATTCAAAAGAGACTTTAATGCTGCGTTAGGAAAGAAACACTTACAATAATTCTATTCATTGAATTTTTCACATTCTCAATAAACTTCTTTCACGTAATATTAATTTTTTATATAAAAATATATATATATATATATATATATATATATATATATATATATATATATATATATATATATGAAATATAAAAATACTTCTTTTATCAATTTTGTTTATTTTCACTTATACGTTTCAGGCAGAATCAAACGTTTTCCGATAGAATATTTTTCTCTGTTCTAACTATTTTGCATGATTTTAAATGTTCTTTTACAGGGTATCCGCGCTGGGTTCCCACTAGAAAAACATTCTGTCAAAAAAGTAGTGGGAATTGGCCAATGATCTAAATTTATTGTATCGCCTTTGAAGTAGACTCCTTCTGGCATAATACATTCACGCCAACGAATAATCCAATCAAGAAAATATTTTTCAAACGCTTCGACTTCTGTCTCGCCGCGAATTCTCTTTTATAGATATCTTCTATCGATTCAAAACGGGTACCTCGAAGTGGTAATTAAAGTTTTGAAAGAAGAAAAATGTCGGCCGCAGCCGCAGGTGAATACGGTGGTTGTTCGGTGGTATTTGTTGAGTATTTGGTCAGAAATTCATTCACAATAATAGCCTTGTGCGATGGTGCATTATCGTGGTTCAAAATCCATGACGTTTTTTCCCACAAATCGGGCCTTTTTCAACAAATTTGCTCTCTCAAACGCCGCATAACGCTCAGGTAATATGATTTATTTATCGTCTAACCGTCTGTTAAAAATTTCGAGTGCAGAACATCGCTATAATCAGAAAAAACAGTCAACATTTCCTTGACTTCTGATCGACTTTGAAGTGGTTTTTTAGGTTTCGGTTCAGTTGGAAGGCGCACATCCGAAGATTGTTGACTTGTTTACATGTCGAACTCATAAACCCATGTTTAACATGTCTTCAGCAACCTTTATGCGGCTCAATTTTTGACTAAAGTTCCACCTGAACTTTAGCTGAAACTAGTCGAGCGACAACGCGGTCCATGCCCAAGCAATCGATTAAAATAGTACGAATTGATTCGTGAAACACAGAAAGTTCATTGCCCATCTCTCTCAAACTTAATTGACTAATTTCAATTACCATTTCCTTTATTATATTAATTTCAGTTCAAGATGATGATGGTTGACTAGAGCGAGGCAAATCTTCCACCATATCTCGGCCGCTATTGAATACAAACTTGTTTTTGATAAAGTCGAGTCACCATAAGCCTTCTGCGATTGGGCACACGAAATTCCATTTGCAATACAAAATTTGAAACAAATTATTTGTTCGATATTTTTATCCATTATAAAAATTGGAAAACACAATTGTAAGAACGGACAAAATCAAGCACTGTAAACAAAATAAATGAAAGATCGCGTTCGAACTAAGCGTCAGCATAGAAAACAGTTGTGCCAACTAAGCAAAAATATTCTCAACAATCGTTTAGAGCAGATTCTTCAAATAATCAATTCCCGGTACTTTTTTGATAAAATCTATGCCAAAATCTCGAAAAATCGAAAAATCTGAAGTAACTGTAAAACAAAGGAAGATAACTGCGGTCAGTTGTCACCTAACAATTCTCCTCAAAATTCGAGATCAAAGATTTGCAATATCTCACGTAACTACCGTACTAACACATCGAAAATGGAACACCCTGAATATATCATTTAGAAACATCCTGTATACTATTCCTAAAAGTTGAATAGTTAGTTCTTATTGTGTTGTTCTGTTCAGAAATAAATATTTTGATAATTTAATTTTTAAAGAGTGAATTCTGTTGCAAATTAGACAGTCAGAGTGTACTCTTTTGTTACATAAACAATTACCCTTTGAAGTCCTATGAACAAGTTTCTTCGTCACTCCCTTTTGAATAGTGTCGATACAACTTTTAAATGTAGTTAAATTTACATTGTTTATTCTCCTTTGCCTGAAACCACAATTCATCTTTCTTATCGATGAATATCTGAGATATATAATTAAATCCATAAATTTTGAAATTTCAACACTCTATAACTGTAGAGCGGTATAATTACCGATGAAATGACCACGTCTTCAAAATATTTACGTTACAGGACTATTTCATATCTATTTATAGAATCGGATTTTTTTCAGGAGATTAATTATATTTTTATCGGGGACTACGGTAAGAAGGACTAGGTCGAATTGAGTTATGTAGCTTCCTTCTTTTTTATTTCCTATTTCGCAATTTGATCTCATTTCTTTATAAAAGAATTCTTTCAACTAGTGAGCACATACAAACCTCAAAAAAAATAACTACAAAAAGTAAATGAAAAATAACAAAGTGACAAATTCCAGCTTCTCAATGAGATAAAAATGAACGAAAAGTTTTCGTACATAAATAAGAGAGTTACTTTCTAATTCATTTACTTTCTTGAGTTTAAATTACGTAATTTCGACACCTGCCCAATCGAGTGTGTAAAAAATGTTTTCATGAAAGTGGCGGCCGTAAATTTGGTAACAGATACGTATAACATCGCGTTTGAAATTTGTTTAAAACATTCACTTGCCTTCTAGCTGAATTACATTAATAATTAGAAGAACGTTTTAGGTGGACGAGTACGAAGAAAATAAATCGAATTTTTATAAAAGTTGAGATTATACAGTAGAGATAATTCATGAGATCTTCTAAAAAATATACAGATTGTTCCTGAAGAGCATGTACTGATAGAATGTTTTGTCGTTACAGCTTTACTGAAGGTAAAATTTCTACATATCATTTTTCCATAAGTGTATAGGTATTTTGAAATATTTATCTCAAATTTTGGAATATGGTTACACAAAATGAGTTACACCTATGTACATGTTTAATTGTCAACAAAATCAACCAGATATTTTTTCAGAAATTATACTTCTTTTCCAATCAACTAAAATTTTTAGTATAATTTTCAAAATTGATTTCTGCAAATTGGTAGTACATTCTGGTACTTTTCGTTAAATGTTCTACAAGTCGGACTTATTATTTGTTAATATTGACCAGAAATAATAAATAAAATTATAATAACTTCGTTTGAGTACAGTAAAATCTCCTTATTCGCGCTTCTTAATATAGCGTTTTCACTATTCGCGGATAAAAAAATGCGTTCCAATTCCTATATTCGCGGCAGAAGGTTTTTTCTTGTTTGCTTTGTAAACGCATCGTCAAATGGACTAATAAAAAAGTAAAATATACATTAATACTACTACGCCTGAAGTATATTTTTCAGTGATATTGCCGATGCATTCTTCTTCTTACTATGCCTTATCCTCACTGGACGTTGGCGATCATTTTGGCTCATATTACTCTATTGACGGCAGCTCGAAATAATTCCTGAAATGTTTTCCCGGTCCATTGCCTAAAATTGGCTAGCCATGAGATTCGTCGTCTTCCAGGTCCCCTCTTACCGTCCATCTTTCCTTGCATGACCAGATGGATGATTTCATATTCATCACTCCGCATTATATGCCCAAAGTATGCGAGTTTTCTCTCTTTAATACTTCCCATAATCTCTCTATCTTTGTTCATGCTTTCGAGAACTATTTAATTCGTCAATGGTATACCCAAGATATTCTCAACATGCGACTATAGCACCACATTTCGAAGGCCTCTATCCTCTTACAAGCAGCATCAGTCAACGTCCCAGACTCCACACCATACAGCAATGTGTATGCTGCATTGGTTCAGTTTTTCCTTTGACTTAGCCGCCTTCGTCACTATCGGTATTTTTAAGAATGTAAACAAACATAATGTTTAAATTAAGCGATCTTATTACTCAATGCATAAAGTATTTCCATTGTTTAATTTTTCTATAAGTTATAAAAACTGTGTTCTAATAATACGTCTCTAAACTTGTCTTCCAGTTTATAATGTCGACTAAAAAATTTAAAAATCGATATAAAAAGCAGTGTTGCCGCTTGAGTAAAATAGAAATGCTTGATCGTTAACGCCTTGGAGAGTGGTTTGCATCCATATCACACTCATTCAATGTTAACGAATCAACTAGACTATCGATAAAAAATCCGAAGATAAAACAAGGTCGTCTGTAGCTTCAACTTCACTGTCAGCGAAAATTGTTCGTGATCCAGCAAAAAACAAATGGGAGTGGCGTTGACATTATAGATCGAAGACCCCAACCAAAAGGAGTGCCCCTGAGGGGTCCAATTATCCGGGAGGAAAAGCGTATTTAGGCACATTTTAAGGACCATTTTAAGGTGGTGGTGGAGGATTTCAAGCATTGGAAGATTGGTTCAATAAATTTTAGGTGTGACAATCATTGCTTAGTATCCAAATCGTTGGAAAAGCTGCATCTGCAGACACTGCTGCAGAAGAAAGATATCCAGAAGAATTTCCAAACTTAGTAGCTGATTGAGGTTACGAACTTGAGCAAGTATTTAATGCAGATGAAACTGTACAATTTTGAAAGAGACTGTCAAACGAAACATCTATTTCCAAAAGTCTGCCCCTGGATTTAAGGTAGCAAAGGATAGAGTTACACTGCTGCCATGTTCTAATGTATCTAGAGATTGTGTCTATAAACCACTGATAATCTAGAGATCGTTAAATCCTCGTGCTTTGAAAAATCAAATCAAGAACGACCTGTCAGTGGTTTGGCATACTAATGAGAAAGCACTAATTTTTATGACTGGTCCAGGAATTGTAATTTTTCAGAAGTTGAAACTTATTTTAACTTTAAAAAAAAACTGTTAGGCATTAGAGCCATTCTTGTTCTGGATAATGCACCAGATCATCCTCAAACCTATGGACCAAGAAATAATCCAGGATCTTAAGCTCTATTACAATAGACGAATTTTCAAAATCATATCTATACATATAAACCGCGGAAAAAGAACTCATTGTGTACTTGTGAAAGGTTTTTCATTGAAAACAATATAATTAGAAAAATTCATAGAGGCTTTGTTTGAGACGATAGTTATGCCACCTGGTACCATCGTAACACGCAGGAAGAGAAAATTTATTTATTATTTATTTTGGAAAGTACAGTATGTGTTTTAGTACGCCGCCATCAGAAATGTTATAAATGGAGGAAAATGATCCGCTCCTCCTTCGAGCTCGATTTTCGAAACAACTCAATGGTGAAAACGCATTTCAGCTATGAGTTTTCGAGTTTTTTTGCTTATCGTTTTTTGAGTTTTGAAGCAAACTTCTGATTTTTCAAGTACGAACTATAGATTAGTTTAGTACCAATAGATAAGATTCTTCTTTCTTTTCGAATATATATATATATATATATATATATATATATATATATATATATATATATATATATATATATATATATATATATATGATATTCTATATCAATTCAACTAATGTCAGATAACCTATTTGAATTGTGGAGGCCGTTACTTGATGTAGATCCATGATATAAATGAGATAAAAAACACAAGTTTAACTTTAATCTACACTTTATTTGAAAAAATTTTATTGAATGATAATTTTAATTTAATTTATCGTGATTTAATGTTCAAATGGATGGAATTAATGAAATTAATTAAATAAATTAAAGAAATAATTATCTTATATTTCTTAATTTCATTAATGCCATCCATTTGAACATTAAATTCACGATAGAAATTGAACAGAACGATTCCATTAATTTTTGACTCAAAAATCACTAAACAAAATAATAATCATGTTTTTTCGGTCTTTCGTAAACCAACACATACTGATACAATTATACATAACTACTCATTACATCCAATTCGACACAAAGTTGCAGCTTTAAACAGCATGGTACATCGGTTACTCAATTTACCTTTATCAGTAGAAGATTATAATGAAGAGTTAAACATCATCAAACAGATAGCCATTAATAATTCATATAATCCGGATATGATAGATCTAATCATTCGTAAAAAACTGTATCAGAAAGCAATAAATGAAGTATATCCTATTCATGAAGACTATAAAATATTCAACAGTTTAACATTCTGCGGTTCTGCAAGTACAAATATTAAATCCTTTCTCGTCAAACAAAATCTTAATATAACTTTCCAAACTTCTAATAACTTAGGTAAACATATTAAAATAATAAATCTCGTGTTGAAAAATCAAGTAAATCAGAATCTATAAACTCAATTGCGGTTCTTGTGATAAAATTTATATCGGTAGGACCTATAGGAGTTTTGGCATAAGAACATCTGAACATAAACGTAGCTTCGATAAAAATAAATCTGATTCAAATTATTCAAACCACCTAATAAAAGAAAACCATTAATTCAATAAAAACTTTGACATATTACATATAAAATCAAAAGTTCAAAATTAGATCTCCTAGAAGCATTAGAAATAAATAGATACAAACATTCGGACAAGCTTTTGAATGAACAGGTAGATGTGAATTATTCACCCTACTTAACTTGTTTAATTAGTTTTTATTACCTTTCATACTAACTGTACAATAGCTCGGTGTGGATTTTCCTGTTATTCATCCAACTTGTTCTACGATTTGTTTATAATACCATACTCTTCATTCTGATTTCATTCTTGATAAAGCTGCTGTGTCAGCGAAACGTCGTCGAATTTTTTCAAATAAAGTGTAGATTAAAGTCAAACCTTGTGTTTTTTATCTCATTCAGATAACCTAGGTTGGACTTATATAAGAATAGGCAATCGCGATGTCAGCCTTAAAAATTAGGAGATTCATAACCGATATACAAGACGAAGTCAACAACGAAGAGAGTAGATGCAGGCGTACCCTAAGGATCAGGACTAGGTCCACTACTATTTAACATATACATCGCAAACATACCGAAAATGAAGCAATCCAAGATAGCGCAGTTCGCAAACGACACGGCAATATTCACATTTCACAGGAACAAGGCAGCAGTCAGGAAATGGCTTCAAGAGGATATCGGCCCATTGACCAAATACTTTAGAAGATGAAATATACATTGACCACAAGAAGAGAAGACACCTGGAATCACCAAAAGAATCTCAATTGAAGAGCAACCAATCGAATGGAAGAAGGAAGCAAGATATCTCGACGTAATTCTGGACGACCAACTAAGCCGAAAGAGGAACATTGAGGAAATTACAAAGAAAACAAGAGCAATCCACAAACAACTATACCCCCATCTCAACGGAAGAAGCAGCATCACATTGGAGAACAAAATAATATAAGAATCATCTTCCCCGATATATATACATAGACCGAATCTGGTATCTAGAGGACCGATTCGTGAAAAAAAACTACAAGAAGCATTCAACAAATCATTAGGTCAGCAACACAACAAGGCAGCTTTAAATCCAACTTAGATAAAACATTCAAATTAACACTGAGTCTAACTATAACGTCTCAGGGAATTTAGTTTGAGGCCTTGAGTCCGCAGTTCGAGGCCCAGCTCTAACCGCATCACATCAAATAGCCCGATTAAATTTTGATAGGGATCATTTCAATTGGTTAGAAGATGACTAGAAGAGAGTTTTGTTAATAGTTCAAATTTTGTCTATTCCATTGAGATCGACTTTCTCTGGAAATCACCCATCATGACGGGATCCCATCGTCCTTGTTAGCGAATTTCTATTGTCCTAATAACTTGGTGGAATCTTTCACCCCGCTCGTCGCTGACAGCAAAAATAAAAATTCTCTTACAACACTAACAAATGAGTTCCAAGCTCTAAGTTCCTGACTGGTAAGCTTTTTTGTAAAATTAACGTCATCCAGCAATTTTTTATTTGTGGTCCAATAAAAATGCCTTCCTTTAATTTGACATCACTTAACGTGGGAAAGACTTCTTTTAAGCCCTTGAATCCATCGCCTTCTCTATTCATAGTCTTCACAAAGTTTTTCAACAGCCCAAGTTTAATGTGAAGAGAAGGCACGAACATTTTCGGGGTCTGAACTTAACATTAAATTCATTTCCTTCTGGCCAAATTTTTGTTGAATAGATAATTGATTGCGCCGTTACTACGTGATAGTTAATCATGATGAAGATGAGAAATTAAGCTATGTATTATACTATTAAAAGAGTTTATTCAAATTCGGGATTGCAATT
Source organism: Cryptolaemus montrouzieri (assembly GCA_013387265.2). Classification (NCBI taxonomy): domain Eukaryota; kingdom Metazoa; phylum Arthropoda; class Insecta; order Coleoptera; family Coccinellidae; genus Cryptolaemus; species Cryptolaemus montrouzieri. The sequence goes on from JABFTP020000001.1 coordinate 27,225,794, forward strand.
TTAGTCTCTCGGCCATCTTCAGCTGACAACTTAATGTTATTTCAATAAACTCTTGTGATAGCACAATACATAGTTCAGTTTTTATTATCATCAAATTTTTGTTATATAATGCAAGACTGTCCCATAGGACAAAGAAAGCAGCAATATTTTTTTTTATTTTTTATTTGCCATTTATACTGATTGTAGTTTATTTTATCCAAAACGCTGCGCATAGTTTCATAACTTTCTTTCATGATCACTGAATGGGCAACTGGAATAGAGGGTTTTAAATTTCCATTATGCAATAACACAGCTTTTAAATTGTATTCAGAGGAATCTATATCTATATAGATATAGGATATCTATATCCCCCACTCGGAGGGGGAATGCTCAATATCAAGTTGCTGCATTAAACCATCAATAACAGAACATGAATACAATGAATTTTTCATACTGTAGAATGCGGAAAACCAAGCATCTCTTTTTCTGAAATTCGTAATTTTTGTTTCATTGGCTAATAAGTTCCACCCTTATGACAGGAACCAAAAAGTTCTGACTATTGCTTTGATAACACCAAATCATGTAATAAATCATTCAACTCCTTGAACTGGGACCTGGAGTAAAAGTGAGGTCAGTGCACTGTTCTTCGGAGCTGCCTGATGATGCATTGTCTCCAGTATCTTCCAAAACAACATTTTGCGTATTTCAAGGTACGTTAGTCACTGGTAAATCTGCATTATGAGAAATAGGTCGCATGGCAGATCGCAAATTTGGTTAGTCCATCTTAAGATTCACCTTTTTGGAACACCTTTCAGTCTTTGTCAAAAACAGCAATCGTCTGAAAGATTAATGGGTTCTCGCTATGCCATAGGTTCTGCAAGGCATGCTTTTTCTCTTCCCATTTATCCCTGGCACCAATGATACGCTACTAACACAACACACAAGAGAAGCCCACTGCTTATCTTGATCTCCAATTCAAACAACCAAATATAGGAAGTAGGCCTTTTCAACATTTAAGAAAATGCCCTGGCTTGTGATTTCACCATAAATTCTCCATAAATGAAACAAAATTGGTGAAGAAAGATTTTGCAACTGCAGTGCGTTTTTCCCGACATTTCCGTTGTTAAAACACTTTCTTTTCTACACACAGAAAACCTCTCTCTTCTTCAAAGAAGACTGATTTATAATCTAATTTTCATGCATACTTATAAACAACACGATTCAGGTATGAAATTCATTCCAACTAACCTCTCCCTCCTTACATTTCCTACCTGCAAATGTAAAAGAAAGTGTTACGTGTTAGGGTTTTAGGAATACTTTTCGTATTATTAGAAGGGAATTTCCATTTAATAAATAAAAAAGAAATCTGATTTGTATTACGAAAAGCTTCTCAACCAGTGAATCGAAACCTGAATGCTGAACGGTATGTTACAGATTCTCAGGAAAACGTGTTGTTCCCTTTGCAGCAACATGAGTGAAAACTTTTTCTTATACATAATAACGCCAAACCTCTTATCGTTAGGAACCGCATGAAATCCAAACCTCATTCCCATCGAATATGTCTGGGACATTCTTAATAGAAGACTAAGAATCCAGCAGAACCAATCAGTTACCGTTAATGAGGTTCGAAATAGAATGACCGAAATTTAAAAGAAAATGAATCATAATGCTATAAAATCATTGATTTTGAGTATAAATTGTAGTTGTTATGCAGTAATTCTCTCTAGGGGTGGAAATATCCGGTATTAACTGGTTTTTCGAGAGGTATTCAAGAATTAAAATTGGAAATCATCCATTTCCTTCATTATCCCTTTGAATGTGTGTAGCGAGAATCAAAGGATTCATACAACCGTACTATTTTATATCCCCTTGGACAGTTAGAATAATCGACTCTTCATACCAAACATTCGTAGTATTTCTAAATATTCAGTTTAGAATCAGAATACTATATAATAACATAATCTTCGAGTAAAAATCTAAAAGTGCTGGAAGCGGAGTCCTCATTAATATACCAGTTTATATAACTTGTTCATTTATTTTCGGAACGGTTAGGATATACTTTTTATAAACAACTGAGTGTCTCAATAACTTGAAATATTTTGCAACACTTTTCACACCTGAAGCAAGATATAAACAAGATATTAATTAATATGTATACTATTTTGTGAACACGACTTGCTATACTAGTTCCAGATAGCTCGTCATAGCTTTTTTTATAAGAGAATCCATTCACTTTTAGCATCTTTGTATTTCGAGTATTCATATAATGGTGAGATTGTCACATAGTGTTTCGTGTTCCCTATTATACAGAGTGTCACGTTTTTGACGATTTTTTTTGTTTAATGGATTCCAAATTAAAATATACGTTTTTGTTTTTTTTAATCAAAACCATTACAAGGTGTTAAAATCTTCAAATTTAAATTTTCAATTGATTTTCAATCTTTTTATTTTCTGCATTTTCTCCGTATCTGCCACAGTTTTTGTGTAAAAATTAATCAATTTTATATGTTTGATGAAAACATAATGTAAAGGAGGCGATTATGATAAGACCTTCAACCATTACACAGGAATCTAGATCCTCGTATCGAATGAAGATCTCAAGAGTATCTTGAATGAGTTTACAAGAAATGATAAAAATGGGTTTCTTAAGTCCTCTACGTACATGAGTCCTGTAAACCAACGTTTTCAAATATACACAAGTAAAAAAGTCAATTGGAACAGCTGAACGAGCTGGCCAAAATTGGGGTTCATCTCGGCCTATCTAGCTATCTCGATATGTTCCATTCAAGTAGATCTGGCAGCTCTTCGGTTAGAAACAATGTGTATGAATCTCCATTTAATCTAGGTGCAAGGAAAGAACCTAACTTGCTTCGTTCATGAATAAAATATGCTCCAGAATTACAGATTATTGTCTAATCATATCTAGAATCCAAAGAGAAAATGCAAGACGGTTAGGAAAATCACGAGGTAACACGAGGAAGCCTGGACTCGTTGCACATGATAGGGATATAAGAGCTGTTCTTTTAAATAATACTGTTATATGATTAACATGTAGCTATAAAGCAATTTTCCTAGTGCTGGTATCCAGTTGCCCGTCAATTAAATTAAGTACAGCTTCTTCTAATTCTGATGATTCTAATATTCCTATGGCGACACCACAATCATGGTTTCTAGTTTCGAAGCTACCTGTTTCTGGAAGTCGTTGATGAAGTCGTCCAAAAAAATGATGAGTTGCAACAGATTGTGGGTACATTTCAGCATATCTTCTCGACGCTTTTAAGGAATTATCGTTATAGAGGCCGTAGACCAAAAGCATGTCCACCATTTCTGCGTTTGAATAAACCTCCATCTTAATAAAATTCGAAAGAGTCACTATCACTGCCTTTCAACTTAAGTGAATTATTAACAATTAATTAAGAGTTTTCCATCGTACACATGAAATTAATCAATTTTTTACACAAAAGCTGTCTCAGATAGGGAAAAAATGCAAGACATAAAAAAGATTTAAAATTACCTGGAAATTCATAAGAAAAAATTTTAATTGTCTGGGGCGTACTCAAAAAAGTTGTAGGGATAGAAAGGACACGTAACCTCGGAAAAAGTACCACCCTGTAGATTTTCATAATTTTCCAGTAATCTGATGAAGTAGATTTTGAAAAGGCATCTACGTAACGAATTTGAACTGGGTATCTGAAAAACTGTAGTAATCATAAGAAGAAAACTATAAAAAATCTGAAGATTTCAACACTTCGGTAACGAAGCGTTTGCGGACATATATGTTCCTGAACTTTTCGTCACGAGGGATCACCTCGTAAAATCTTTCGCACTTATTATTTTACACCCTGTACTATAATTCTAAATTCTAATTCTAAAACCATTCATTCAAGAAAAGTTTCAGCTACATTAATAGTTTTTACCAACTCTGATATCAGCCGAGATATTTACATATGCCGAAATCCTAAAAAATCGAGAAATCCGTAATAACGAGAAAACAAATGAAGATAACTGCGATATGTTTTGACCAATCGATTTCCTCCAAAAACAGGGTCAAAGTTTTTCTCTACTCGTACTACTCCACATAGCTTTCGTATTGAAACATCGAAAATGGGACACCCTATACGCTCAAATCGAATTGAATTGCAGATTCCTTTATTTCAGTTGCTTCAATGCCAGACTTAATGGCGTATACTCAATGAAAATCGTCCAATTGAAATGCAGGAGATTTACGATGTTTCTATTGGAAAATAATATGCATTTCATAACAATCCATACAAACACCTGTTCACCTACTACTGTTCAAAGTAATAACTTTTATTTTTATGGGCTCGCTCTATAGTATAAAGTTATTGTTTGTAACAATATCCCATATTGATTTGAATTCAAGAAAGCATGTATGTTATGTACTAGGACTGAACAATAATTATCTGAAGTTAGATTGTATTGTATATATAATTAGTTGCTTGCATTTTATCTTTTGATGAAATTCCTTATCTTTAATGGGAAAAAAGATAAAATTCGAATAGACGAATGAGTTATTGCGCATTTACACCTCACAAGCATACGTCAAACTGTTTCATAAAAATGAAAATCATCTTTTACAACAACTAGACGTCATTACTTACAGCATAACAACAGCCTATAAGTATTATTAGTGGCAATACAATAGATATTCCTCGACAAAAATTGGAAAGAGCTTATACTTGATTTCTTGAAATTGATGTATAATAAATACCCTTAAAAAGTCTAAAGAGTCTTATAAAATTCAATAAATATTGAATTGAATTCAAATTATATATTATTCAAATTTATCTGAAAATTTATTAAAAAAAATTAAATTGCCCAGGGCGTACTGAAAACAAGTTTTAGGGATAGAAAGGACACGTAACATCGGAAAGTACCGTTCCCTATGTACGTCGATGAAAAATGCAATCAGCTTGAAATTCTGCAGAAATACTCAAGATACTTAACAAGAAGTTTTATGTAATAATTTTTTCGTTTATTTACTTTTCTTGAAGTGGGTGAAACCTGCAATCCCTTCTCGTTTTTCAATTAGAATTTTCTGAAAACTTTAATTTTGATCGTGAAATTCTCATTTTTCAACTCCGTTTCAATACTAAAATTTATTATCTGTTATATTTTTCGAAAAATGCATATATTTTAAAAGTGAAAATTCATTTTGCAACCACAGAATCTCAGCAAACTGGGAATTGTAGAAGTTCAAGGCAGCTTTCGTTCATAAAAATTGTACTGCTAGTCCTAGTTGCGGCATCAAGAACAAAAATAGACCTATTTTTTCCAAACTTTATCAACTGACCAACAATGAAAGAAGACACCAAATAAAAGTAAATCACTTAAGGATAGGCCACACAGCATTAACACGCAACAAACTTTTGAAGCGCGAACCACCTGAAATTTGCGTAACTCGTGGTGTAATCGAGGCATCAAATGAATGAACTATCAATTTTTTCCGCAGTAAGATGGATTTAAATGCATTTTGGTGAGTTGGATTCATGAGAATCTCTGGAAACTTTGTGAACTAATCAAATCATGAAGAAATCCCTAATTGCATTTGTGCATAAGCAAAGTGCATTTCAGAATTGCAATTTGAAGTAGACAGTTATGGAAAATTTGAAAATCGATGAATAATCGTGAATCCAAATCTGTTAAACGAATACGAGGTCGGCGAGGGCCTGCAGAGTATCTGGTGCCCGCAGCAGGTATTATTACGTCTTCCTCTGGAGTATTATGACAGTTTGTCATAGAATTGGCCCACACTCGTGACTCGACCTCTTCTTTCACTGTTGGTCAGTTGATGAAGTTTGGAAAAATATCGGTCTATTTTTATGCTTTATGCCTCGTATAGGACAGGTAATGAAAGTTTATTCTTTTTTACTAACTTAACTAAACATACCATGACCGGTCAAATGACCGGTTGTAAACTTTTTATTAGAAAATTCGCATAAAATGTTATCGCTTTTCCTCATTTTCCCCATGACTTTTTCTTTTAAATATACATCATCAATTTAACATCATTAGTTTATATTTTCATTTGTTGAATCTGATAAACACGTGTAACCTAGCCGTTATTTACCACGTCAGGCAATTTGACCGAGAGCCTTTTATAGGAACATTGCATTTGCTTTTGTATTGTTATTGTAGTATTACATGATTTTGTGGTAGACTTTTGCAAAGACTGTTGCTGGGTAAACTCTGTCAAAAATAGTTGTGAATTGAAATTTTGATAAAGTACCTAAATTTTCAATTATCGATTTAGTGGATAGAAAGGTGAAAAAAACGAAATATTGTTAGTGGCTAGTATATATTTTGCTTTTTAAAACGTTTCTCCATTCCCGTTACATTAGTGTAACCGTATACCCAGAAAAATGTCGAAGCAATCAGGGCAGTCTAAGTACTTAGAAGAAATAAATAAGATAGGCGAAGAGTTTTCGGGAACTGATGAAGATGAACTCTCTGAAAATGAGGATATACTATTTGGAAATGATAACGATCTATAAGACACTGAGTCGGAGTCTGCAGATAGCGATGATGAGGACGAAAATATTACATTGGAACCTCCCTGCATCTGTAAAAATTGCGGAGCTCAATTACCTATTTTTAATTTTTTGTTTTTTATAATGGTGGAAAATATACATTTTTATTCAATTATTACCTTAAAGTTACTTTGTTTCCCTAATAAAATCTATATTTCTCTATTCAATCAGGAAAAATAAAGTCCTTTTCGAAAAACCGGCCATTTGACTGGTCAAATGGCCGGTTTTTCGGTGCAAATAGGTATATATTAAGTCTCGGTACGTTTAGTTTAATGCATATTCTTCACATGTGAAATGTTTACGGAATAACATGGCAAAATTATATGGTTTCAACCTGTTGTGTGATGCATTTATTTTCACCGCATTAATATTTTCTCACTCATAGATATAGATCTACAAGGAAGTCTTTCATACGTGGGATTTGAACCCAGGGATTCGGCTCAATCTTTTTCTTCACGACCATCTTTGGATGTAATCATTCTGAAATCATTTTTGATAATAGAGTTTAAACATTCTCATCCTTGAGTTTGTATATTTATTTTAAAACACTTGACTCATATGTGTTTTTCATGTATGTTCATGTTATAACTAGATACCGAATGAATATTCCGTAATTGAACAAAACATCATCGATTGCCATGAATTTCAAAACAGCTTCAGTGTCAGATGTAAATGTCAACATCATAATAATTATCTCAATCATTGTTTGAAAAAGGTTATGAGTGGTTAAAAATCGAGTGTATCAGATATAGAACTTGAAAATATTCCACCTGAAATTACAAATTATGCAAATAATACCGGGGTCCGCGCGAGATGGGACATTGAAGTATATGGAGAAAGGAATGACCGATTGGAGAATTTTTTTTGTTGCCTTGAATGTTATTTGAACTAAGTTCTGAAAATATTGCCAATGCTGTGGTTCTACCGGAAATTAACACCATCTTTGTTATTTCAAATAGCATAATGTATGTTTCTATTTTCTTTATTGTAGAAAATTACATTCTGAACAATTGAACATTTTTTTCATACCATTGCCACCTGAAATCAACCAAAAGGAAGATATGAATTTTTCAATCGGAATTTTGCGTTTTTTGGTTGCCTCTCAGAAGGCATCATAAAAATACTAAAGATCATTCAAGATCGACTATTCTAGCTCGTTGAAAGTAAAGAGGCTCATTCAGCAGAATTCAATGCATTTAGAGGCTTCACGATATACAGGATGTTCCCAAAGCATGTGGCAAGTCGTAGTACATTCAAAGGTACAAAAGTCCGTTTTTTCAAATTAGACGACCTATTTTTGCACACACCATTCAACTCGTAATATTAATAGGCATCGATCTGTTATAGATTTCTCTATACCAAAAATGCATCGTTTCCGAGTAATTCGCGATTTTATACCAAATATTACGATTTTTCGCGCAAGTACCCTGAAATTCGCAGATTAGATGATCGGAAATCTTTCAAATAATGCATTTCGATCTCTCAATATGAGACTAATCTCATCAAAGTAATTCAGGTCAGAATTCCGAGAGAAAAAGTGTAAATTCAACTACTATTGAAGTGAATTGAATCTGACTTTTCGTTCTTCTTCTTTTCTAGTAGGTATTCTCGATTACATCAGTTAGTGGTCAGGAAAGTCATCTGTTACCGGTACTTTTTTTGACAAAATGTATTTCCGAAGGCCAAATAAATTGTGATGCTTTTGGTGGCAGTTATCGTTACACGGTCTAGGAGAGTGGTTCGAAATCCACTATAAACTGTAGGTCCCGAATAAATTGATGAAAGAGTAAAGAAGAAGAAGAAGATTAACCTGTAAAACGTATCTACTGCAATCTTTGAAGTCCATTATGAAACACTCTGCATGAACATAATGAATACATGTTGCTATTTTTCTCTACTATGAATTTCTTCACTTTCTTTGTGATTTTTGCATAAAAATTATAGAATTACTGTAGAAAAGGATGGGGTCACGCAGTAATTTTCTTTGTCAGTTGATTTCATTCATTTACTTCACTTCATAATCTTGACTTACTAATACTCGCAATCGAATACATAAAACATTTACATCGAACAAGGTTAATTCAGTATTCATTAAAACCAAAACCTTTGCTACATACCGAATGGCCATTTCAGTATAAAAATCACCTATCGAAGTTCCCAATCTGATAATTAACTTCTGCAGCTACTAGCATATCCTTCAAGTAATCTGATACTAAGCAACTCCTATAAACAAAAACAAAGCAAAGGAAAATAATTCGAGTCTAAATTGTATAGAGATGCATCTCGTCTTGAAATTGAAAAGATAAGATCTCCGCCACTGGTGGTGGCTTCACTGATTACAGATAGAAGATACAGGTGTGCATCTTGAAGTCACGTGTGGTCAAGCCGTGGGATTGCTCTTGGTAGACCTAACAGCGCCTGTGTTGTTCCTTTGTGCCTATATGATGATCAAATGAATATATACCATTTTTTTTTGTTAGGACCCTCTTTTTCCATACATGATTGCTTAGAGTAGATACATATAATGTGGTTTTTTAGATCTGAATGTTTTCATTCATACATCTTTTCTGCAAATAGTTGAATACGTTTTTTAATAGAATATTTTTTGGAAAGTATGATTTGATGAAATCAATTCCGGTTCCAATAAATCGAAAAAATACTTATATTTTGAGAACAAAAAATCACTTACAACCAAAATTTTAAGAAATTTGGAATCGGAAAAGTTCAAGTAGGCGGTTGTCATTTAATACAGGGCGGAAATGAATGAGTGCGAAAGATTTCACGAGGTGATTGTTCACGTCATTTTATGACGAAAAGTTTACAAGAACATATGTCCGCGAACGCTTCGTTACCGAAATACAGAGTGTTGAAATCCTCAGATTTTTTCATTTTTCTATCGTGATTACTAAAGTTTTTCAGATACTCAGTCCAAATACAGAATATAGGTGCCTTTTCAAAATCTACATTATCATATCAAAGAAACAAATATGAAAAGATACAGGGTGCTACTTTTTCAGAGATCACATGTCCTTTATACCTCTACAACTTTTTTCAGTACGCCCTGGGAAATGATAAATAATCAATTAATTTTTAATCTTTTCTTATATTTTGGATTTTCTTGTATCTACCACAGTTTTAGTGTAAAAAATTGATTAATTTCATGTATACGGTGGAAACTTAATAATCGTTCGGTGATTTATTTAACTAGTAGACGGCTGTCAAGTTAATTTCTTTCATTGACAACTCTAAACTAACTGTTATTAATTCTCTCTCGTTGATATTTCGCTGCTAGACAGTGATAAGGGAAGAAAAATCTTCATGCTTTCGTTGAAGCTCCACCAAGAACAATTTTCTTTGAACGTGTGGATTGGAATGATTGGAAATCACCTAATTGGTCAACATTTTCTTCCGCGTAGATTAAATGGAAATTCATACATTCAGTTTCTAACCGAAGAGCTGCCGGATCTACTGGTTTCTACTCCTTTAGGTGACAGGGCGGGGAAGTGGTACATGCATGATAGCGTTCTTGCTCATTTCAATATAAAAAAAAGCACGTCAACATTTAAACGAAACATATCCAGATCACTGGAAAGGCTGAGGTGGACCCCAATTTTGACCAGCTCGTCCAACTGATCTGAATCCAATAGACTTTTCTCGTTGGGTACATATGAAAACGACGGTTTACATGACTCATGTAAAATACGTAGAAGACTTATGAAACCGCATTATCATTTCTTGTAGATAATACTGGGATCTTCAATCAGCTACGAAGATCTATGCGTCGACGTCTAGACTCCTGTATGACCATTTCCAGCACCTACTATGATCACTTCCTTCACATATTTTCATCAACCACATAAAATTGATCAATTTTTTACACAAAAACTGATAGATCAAATATTAATTAGAAATTTATAAAAAAAAAATAATTGCCCGGGAAGTATGATGATTGAATTATGACTTCTGATATTAGCCGAATTTTTAATGGCGCTTTCAAATCCGTAATTAAAACTTCTTTTAGAAAAGATGTAACATTTCAAATTTTACAATGGAATAGAACTTCTTTGAAATTGATTCCATTTTATTGAATTCTTTAATTGAGAAAAACTTTGTTTTGTAAAAATTTGTTGTAGTCAGTGAATGAATGCTCCTACAATAGTCAGCCATCATGTGTGCGTTCCAGTAGCCTTGATAGCGTTCCATCATAGTCCGAAACCCCTGGAGGAATCCTTCGGCCTGTTCATTACATAGATCCCCAAAATTAGCACGAAAATTATCTAGGTGGTTGTGTAGAAAGTGTAACTTTATGTTCATGTTATATTTAAGCATTCGAAAGTGACACATTTGTTGTTCAACGTGATGAGAATAGTCAGAACTTTTTTTATTTCTCAAAAAATTCTGTTAAGGCCAAACAAATTTATTTCACGCATTTTTCTCAATCTCTGTCATAATTCCCGTAGAACTTGTGTCTTTTATTGATAATCTAATCTATGGCCCTTCAAAGATGCCCGCTTTTATCTTTTCTTCTATTGGGACAAAAAAAGGAAACAATTTCAATTTTTGTTGAGGCTTCAACAAGTTGTTTCATGAGCCCTAATTTTAGATGCAACGGAGAGTAAAGCCTTGATACTTAAGGTGGATTTATCATGTTTTGTTGACCTGAAATTAGCACTTCCTGGGTATGCGAATCTCTTTTAACCCAGTGTTGATTTTTAGCTCTACTATCCCACAAGCAGAAAAACAACGAAGCTTTGTGTAAACACTTCATTGGCCTAAAAGAAAGTTGACCATTTTTAAATCGAGACATGTTAGCCAGTTGTTTTCTGTATACTTTTTGTCCAAAACCAAAGCAATGAAATGTATATTCTTCTTTTACTTTAGCAGAATGTGCAGTCGGAACGACCTTAATTTATTTGCGTTGTGCAAGAGAACACATTTTAGACTCCATTTTGACGAATCTATGAGCAAAAGAAATTCATTACAAACAAAATTTCGTAATCGCATTGCTGCCATTGAACCAGGTACATCTTTACATAATACAGAATCATCTTCTTCATAAAAATATTTTAGAAAATTCTGTTATCTGGTCCAGTAATAAGAAGCTTTAGTTTCTTTTGTTACTAAGTTCCTTTTTTTGGAACCCAGGATTTCTGAAGCAGACTCTGACAGTTCCAGATCTCTGATTCGGTCGTTTGAATCATCTTGATTGAATAATTTCGGCAATTTCAGCTCACAATCAAAGTCACTATCACTACTATCAATTTTGTCAATTATTTTCTGCTGTAAAACATTAGCATGAGGTACAAGGAAAGTTCTTGGGCTCAGAATTAGTCTATGTGCCGATTTTATGTAAGGATATTCCCGTGTGGCTCGATTTTGTCGGTTGATGCGTTATGTTCACCGAATGAAAAAACGAAGAAGCTCTAGTGTATTACAAACAGCAAAGTAAGCTTCATTTACGAATTCACATTTATAAGGTATTTTTAAAATATATTCCATCCTCGAATCAAACAAAAATGATTTGAATGATTCACACAAACTCTTCTTGACGTTGCCATATCGAATTTTAGTAAGTTGAATCAATGTTTCTTTCATTAACAGTCAATTATTACGGTAATTGAGTGTTTTTTCAATAAAAGCTGAAACTCGTAAACAAGAACTGTTAGAAAACAAATGAGGTTATATTTAGAATCAGAGGCGTCAAATTAGTAAACATCAAGTGACTTATGTCATTACTCAGACGAAAACTGCAATTTTGTTGTCACATGAACTCAGCTATGATTAGCAGAACTATATTCAAATTAGATAGTCGAAATTGCTTCCTTTTTTCTCCATACAATTTTTAACTTTCTTCAAAATGTTTAGATCAAATATTCTCTAGCAAGAAACCCACACACCACTATCAAAAAAAGTCAACTAAGCTTTCAAACTGTTTATTTCCTCGAACGCCGAATCATCTTCAAAGTAAAACTCCCTCAAGTTCTTCGTCTAGACATTCCAATTCAAATGTATCTCGTTTCCCACTACTGAAATTTCATAAGATTCATTTTAGTGGGAATCTGACACAGTAGTGTACCTAGTTATGAAAAGAAATATTGAAATGGCCTCCTGAAAAACAAAACCAGATATGACAGAAACGTGAACAAAAGAAATACTGAACTCACGCTGTGAGGATTCGACCCGAGATATAGAATGCATAGGCGCGCTGACAAAGATGACGAAAGGTTGACTATGATGAAGAAAAATGATGTTTTGTTACCAGGGCGATCAAGATTGAATATTGGGAGTATTGAATGATAAATAAGACTTTATGGCGAAAATGTAGGGATATTTATTATTTCTTCGTTATTGATCTACTGATATCGAATGATGGAAAATTGTTATCAAACAATAACTACAAACAGGTTCATTTTTTCTTGAAATAAAATTGAAACAAACAAATCCTATTAGTAGAATTTCAGGGAGATTTTGGTAAAGAATATTGGCTTCTCATCAACTGATTACGACTTCTCAATTATGGGCCAAGTAAACTGGAGTTTTCACTCTCGCATTCATGTGATTGGCGATTGAACTGGCCAAGGTCAAACATAGATTTCATGCAGATACAAGAACTCTGTCGTAGCAACTGTAGTTTGAGAAAGTTTTCTCCAGTTGCTGTACTAGAGAATAGTGAAAAGGTCAGTTGTGCAATTAATACAAAATTCCAGATGATTCAGTTCAGGATAATGATGGTTTGAGTTATTAATCTGATGAGGTAATTACTAAGTTTTGATGAGTCTGAAATATTCGATGGACTTAATGATCTGGACCTGATGATCGGTCTCTTCTGTTAAAGAAATGTAGTTCTACTTCAGCCTTGCCAATATACCATTAAAATTTTTAATTGAAAGATCCCTTGAAAATACTGCTTTTTCTACAAATTAAAAGAGGAGTGTCGTTTAATAACATTTATACATTATATTGTGTTCCATTTTTGATGTTTTAGTACGGTAGCTATGTGAAATACTCCAAGTAGATACAAAATCACCCTTCCGTCTTCGAGAAAATTCATTGACGAAAACCGATCATAGCTGTTATCTTTTATTTTTGAGTTATTTCGGATTCCACGATTTTCCTAGATTTCGGCATATACCATTATCTCAGTTGCTATCAAAGTTAGGTGAAAAGTGTTTTGACAAACTGGGCACTTTTGTGAATAGAATGCATCAGTCATATTAAAACTTTTTTTTGTTGAATTATCTTCCAATTATAATATGAACTTTTTTTTTAAACGTAAGCTATAAGTGAATTTGGATAAAATAAGAAGAATATTCTTTCTCGCTCCAAAATACATGATATGCCTGAAAATTTTTTCCAAAATAAAAATTCTTCAAATTTTCTATGGTTTCATCTACTATGCTAGTACGAATTTACTATGAACATCCCAAATGTTTTCAATTATATTCTCTCAAAAATGAAGCCCAGTTTTAATAAGAACAAACGATAACTATTTATTACTCATAAGTAAAGAAATATCGAAAATTATTAGTAACCAGCACTAAAATAAATATCTTGAATACAGAATTATTCTCATTGTTCAAAATACGAAAATTGCATCGCCCAGAAACACTTCTACGTGTATTTTGAATTTGAATATTGGTAACAGAAACAGAAATCATAGAAAATTTGTTTCAAATCTTTCATATCATTATGAGTTTGTCCATATAATAAATTCTTGAGATAGGTTCAGAAAACAAATCGAAGTTAAATCTGATGAGCGAAGTGGCCATCTCACTAATCCTCTCGTTCTCATCCCGTTATCTCAAAAGAGTTGTTTGAAAGTTCTGAGACATGTCTTGTCTGTTGTGAGGGCATACCGTCTTGCTGGAAACATACTGACCAAATTGAGTCAAATAAAATATCGGGTTGGATGTATCAAATTAACCCTCGGGATCTAATCACAGACACACTCTTTTCAGTATTGAGTCTGGGCAGAGACCTGTTTTCGAATACAGAAACCCAAGGAGCACGGACCGAAGGTGTTATAGAACCTCCCTTAGTGCTCATTTGGGAGGTATTCCCACTATTTTTAAAGTTAAATATTCGCCATTGACCACTGTGCAAATCTCTTTTTTGCGGCGGGGATTGACAAGTAGGGCAAAAAAATTATCACTGATAGCCAAGCTGCATTGGCATTCTCATCCGTCACCTGCACGTCTCTTATGGTGCATAAATATCTTTCCACTTTCGGGAGATCCCAAGAGTTAAGAATAACAAAAAAAAAGGAAAATCAAGAAATCCGGAATACCTCGAAATCAAAAGAAGATAACTGCGATCTCGAAAATCGAAAACGGAAATATAAAGGACTCAGTTATCTCTATTTGCAGTATTTCACATATCTGACATTACATGGGATACTTGTATAGCCTCGATTCTTGAGAAAAGGGTTTAGGTGCTGATAATATTCATAATTTTGAAAACCTCTAATCGTCTTAATCATATCATATTCAAAAACCTTCGCCTAAGGGAATTTGCGGCTTATTACTCAATTGATTCATTTTATATTTGGCCCCTAAGAGGCAATTGTGTCTCATGAAATTTCAGTAATATCTGGAATTGTCTACTACTGCAAATACACAAAATATTCAATATTGTGCATAATTATTCATAGCACAAATCTTGCCTGGTCTGATGGTTTTGATTTCTGTAATCGCTTGGTTCTTGAAGTTAAGATACGAATAAATTTAGCAGTTATTGGAAAGATACTATTAGATTCTTCTTTTTTCCAAAACTGTTAGGTATTTTTTAATTAATGGTTGACTTTTCTTTTTTGTTTCTTTTCGATTTATAAAAGGTTAATCTCGTTTATAAATATAGAGGGTGTAAATGAATAAGTGCGAAAGATTTCGCGAGGTGGTTCCTCAAGCCATTTTATGATGAAAAGTTCCTATGAATATATGTCCGCAAACGCTACGTTACCAAAATACAGAGTATTCAAAGTTTCAAATTTTCTTCTCATGATTACTACAGTTTTTTAGATACTCTAATCAAATTCAGCACAGTAGTAGACGGCTATCATGTTAATTTCTTTTATTGACAACTCTAAATTAATTGCAATTAAATGATTATTTTATGTGTTTGATGAAAACATAAAGGAAACTATCATTATAGGTGCTGGAAATTGCCTCCTTCAGCCATCACACAGGAGTCTAGACGTCTACACATAGATCTTCTATTCCGATTGAAGAACCCAGGAGTATCTGGAATTACTCTACAAGAAATTAAAATACGGTTTTTTAAGTCTTCTACGTCATGTGCAGAAGTCCTGTAAACCAACATTTTCAAATAACCCCAAGTAGAAAACTCTATTGTATTCAAATCAGGAGAACGAACTGGTGGATCCACGGATCTGGATATGTTTCAAACTAATGTTAACGTGCTCTTATACTAAAATGAACAGGAGTGCATGTACGACATTTCCGCCGTGTCAACAAAAGGAGTAGGATCAACTAGAAACGGCAGCTCTTCGGTTATAAGGTGAGTGAATAAATCTCCATTCAATCTAGATGAAAGGAAATGGGGACCAATTAGATGATCTCCAATCATTGCAATCCACACGCGCAAAGAAAATTGTTGTTATCTTGGTTATCTTGGGGTCCATCTCGGCCTATCTAGCTATCTCGATATGTTCCGTTTAAGTAGATCTGGCAGCTCTTAGGTTAGAAACTGTGTGTATGAATCTCCATTCAATCTATGTGCAAGGAAATGTGGACCAATTAGGTTCAAATAACCTAACTTGCTCCGTTCATGAATAAAATATGCTCCAGAATTACAGGTTGTTGTCTAATCATATCTAGCATCCAAAGCGAAAATGCAAGACGGATAGGAAAATCACAAGGTAACAGTACCTGGACTCGTTGTACATGATAATAGATGAAATAAATATAAATAAAATACCGTCATATGATCAACATGTAGCTGTAAAGCAATTTTCCTAGTGCTGCTATCGGGTTGCTCGTCAATTAAATTGAGTCCAGCTTCTTCTAATTCTGGTCTTCTAATATAATATTTTCTCGTTTTGAGGCAAGCTATAGTATGATGATGAGCGACACGTTTCATTCACATTCACATTTCAACATATTTTCTCGACGCTTCTAAGGAATTACTGTGAGAGTTGCCATAGACGAGTGCATGCCTACCATTTCGGCGTTTGAACAAACCTCCAATTTTATTGAGTTGTCGATAAAATAAATCAACAGCCGTCTACTAGTAAAATAAATCACTGAACGATTATTGTTTTCACCCCACATAAAATTGATCAATTTTCACACAAAAACTGTGGCAGATGCGGAAAAAATGCAACATGGAAAAAAATAAAAATTAATTGAAAATTAAAGAAAAGTTTAAATTGCCCGAGGCGTACTGAAAAAATGTTGTCGGGGTAGAAAGGACACGTGACCTCTGAAAAAGTACCACCCATAATTGTCTCTGTGATATGAGTATGTAGATTTTGAAAAAGCACCTATGTGCCGAATTTGAACTGAGTATCTAAAAAATGGTAGTAATCATAAGAGAAAAACTGAAGAAATCTAAAGATTTCAACGCCCTTCATTTCAATAACGAAGCATTTGCGGACATATATTCATGGGAACTTTTGTCATAAAATGGCTTGAGCAGTCACTTCGTGTAATCTTTCCCATTTATTCATTTTCACCCTATATATGCCGTCACAGTACCTTCTCTAATTGTGTATTTTCTGGAATTCTTTAAACATTACTTACAAAATTGTGAACAATTTTTGTTTTATTCTCTCATAAACCTATATGAGGAAAATGTTTGGAAAGTCAAGAAAATAATCGACCCTGATGGCTATACCAAAAACTGTTGTAAAATAATTGGAAAGTATTAAAGTCCCTATGGAAGTAAAACTTTAATTTTCAAATATTATTATTTGTGTGCCAGGTATTCAAGCAACTACCGAACAAAATCAATAAAGAAAATATTAAGCAATATGGTCGCGAGACAAGGTTCCACTAGCTATTCCAATCACGAGTACATAATTTATTTATATAATAGAAATCCTAAAACTGTCTGCGAAATGCTAAAGTTCAACAAGTATGGAAATAATGAATTATAACCATTAACGTAAATGTGGATGACCTCTATCTCAAATTTTCTCTTTGCTAGACAGCATGACGCTATTTTATCCGCAATATCGACCGGAAAACACATATTATCTTTATTATCTCAACTGAACAAACTTAGGAAATACCACAGAGGACTCGAGTTTTATCACATATGAAGTGAGAAAGGAAGGAATAAATAAGTCTTGTGACCCAACGGAATGTTATTTTTGACGGGAACAACAACTTTCATTTTACACTTCAGATTTCATTGAGAAGAAGAAACTCGTAAAGGTAAATTATATTCGAAGATTTTGATACTGGTCAGAAGTAGCACTAATGGCAGAGACAAGATTCAACTCATGTCCCATTGAGGTAACAATTTAAGAAGTGATCACGAAAGTCCACCATGGTAAGGTGATCACCGAGTGAAGTTTAAATAGATAGCGAAGAGAGTAAATATTTCATATCGGCGAGTTTTTAACATATGCAGGAGCATTTAATCATAAGAAGCTATCGGAAAGATGGGTTCCTCGTAAGATTTTTCACCCTGATTGTCGATTCTTTCAACGAAAACCCAAATCAGTTTTTGTGCTGATTGATAACGGTTATTGAGACACAGAAATATTTCTGCAAGCTTGAGATGAATGAGGAAATCAAAGAGAGGGTGGAAGCCATGGGGCATTGCACCCAAGAAAGCCAAG
This sequence comes from Cryptolaemus montrouzieri, assembly GCA_013387265.2. Classification (NCBI taxonomy): domain Eukaryota; kingdom Metazoa; phylum Arthropoda; class Insecta; order Coleoptera; family Coccinellidae; genus Cryptolaemus; species Cryptolaemus montrouzieri. Next base: position 27,244,130 of record JABFTP020000001.1, read on the forward strand.
ATGGTTCCATCGGCCGGCAAGGTGGAGGCCAATGACTTCTGGGACAGTCAAAGCATTATCTTTCTATCAGACAGCCCTATTTCACCATCGTAGTTTTGAATAAATTTGGTTATCTGAGATTCAGACGACGAATCGCCTCTGTGAATCATGTAATAAAAAATTAGCAGCTAGAACGGGGGGATACTTGCACAAAACAATAAATTATCTGCGAAATGTTCAAGTTTGATAAAAATTAATCGCCCTTTTCTTGGAGAAGCTGTGTGAATTATTATCTTCTCATATTCCGAAAGAAAAAAAATGTCGAAATCTGTACCAAACATGATTTAAACGTCGAAAACAAGGAAACCACACAGACAAGGAGAAGAGTATATTGACCCTAGATCTTATTCTTCAGCGAATCAATAATTCAATGTTTGTTGATGACACTAAGTTTTACAATATTCCTCTCGATAATGCTGATACTCTCCAGCGGGATATTGACTCCATCAGGCAGTGATATATCGACTGGTCCTTGCCTAGGGTTCTTCACCTGGTTAAGAGCAACCCTCTCACTCGGTATACTATCGATTGCATGACATGATCGATTCCGGGTCCAGTGTAGCATGCCACCTTGAAACGCGGCATGGATCTTTGGGAATCGGTAAAGCGTAGAGCAATAAGATTCCTTTATGGCACCAAACGTCCTACGTATGAAGAACGACTCAAAATTTTCCAGTTATCAAACTTTTTCTCCAGACGCTCATGAGGGGCCTGATAGTCAGCTACAGAATCCTCCAAAACCTGTTCGATTGTAACTTCTCTGGGTTATTTGACCTGAATTAAAATAGACAACTTCGCGATCATAGGTTAAAACTATGTGTAGAAAATTTGTAAACATCCGAAAGGTAGCATTGCCTTCTGAAAATATCGACGCGCCATCTGTCAATGCGTTTAAAAACAGATTTGTTCTATGGTCTTCATCACAGCTAATGTAACAGTGAACCTTTTCATATTTTACTTGTAAATTCCTATATAAATCTATTTTGTAACTTCTGAGGTTCTATTCATGGTCTTGCTTCTCGTTGTTTCTTTTACGTTTTCAGTCTTGATATGAGGCATCCATAGGTCTTACACCTTCGTCTCTTATTCCAAATATAATAATAATAAGTTCTAATGAAGTGAAAATAAAATAAGTACTCGTATTTGAAAAAAACTTTTTTGAAAATTTTGTAATTTTCGAGCACCTGTATATAAAATACCATCGGAACGTTACCCAAAAAATAACACATTTCTCGTTAAACTAAAGAAAAGTTATAATTTTTCTACAATCTGAGTCAAATGAAAATGACACTATAATTCTGAAAATTATGATGAAAATAATCATAGCTCAATGGTCATAAATTTTAGATAAGACAAATCTTGAGTAAAAATGCTTGAAATGAAAACGGATGCTCTTAAATAAAATAAATTAAAAAGTACACCATGCAATTTGAAATAGTAAAGTTGTAGTTGATGTCCGGCGTAAACGGAAGTGGTACCGCTCTGGAAACAAATGCAAATTGAAGATCAATATCCATTTACTCTAATGCACTCTATATATAAGAATTAACAAATTCAAGTATTTTTCCTTGAAATTATGAATTTCATTCCATACTTTTCCCCTCGCACTGTAGCATCTTTATTACCTTGCTAATAGCTTTTGTAATAATTTCTTGCATTAACGTGTGTATCAAGACTAAACGACGCATCGATATATTCGTTCACAAAATCCCGAAGAAAATAACTATGAACGTAACGTTCAAAATATTAAAATACCTGACCACAAGCCAGTTTTGCGCTATCAGGTTACAAATGATTATTCTTAAAGAAAGTGCAATAACATTCAAATTATCGCAAAATGACCATATAACGAGTAGTAGTTCTGGATTATTTTTCGAAAGGAACCTCCGGAATTCGGAATTGTTAGACAAAGTGGCACCTAATTCCCTGCAATAAACTACAATAGTTTTCCGGAAAGAGAAAGTATACTTTTAGACAAATAGTAGCCAATGTAGGTAACTAAAGGCATAATCAGACTGTAATCTTATGACTCATCAACGCTTTCAGCCTGTACTATGCCACAAAAGGAACAGGCAGTCTAACAGATAATTCTCAGGATTAAGTATTAAGCGGATGTTTCTGGAATAGCTTTAGATAAAGGAAGAGGTATAAAACTTTCATTTTTATATGAGAGATATTATAACGAGGAGAAATAGAACGTATAATCCATGAACAATAAGTAGTTGTTGATACAACTATACTGAAAGTCAAATTTTGTTTTGGTTTAAATCTCTTCATTAGGGTGATCCTTATGTTTCAAGTTTGGGTACCAGAAAGAAAAAATATCGAAGACTTCCTGTCTAGTAATTCATTCCGTTTATTTGAGACACTTGGAATATCATCAAATTAAAAAATAGATGTTGCTGAGTGGCCAGCCTATAAGGAGTATAAAGCTAGAAGAGAACATAGTGCGATGAGAGTAGTCAATAGTATTGCAGAACGTGGTGTTGCATTAATGGAAGAGTTTAATCAGTTGATCACCATTAATGAAGAGCAAAAGCAATATTTACGTTTGATTATCAAAGAATTTAGAAAAATTATCCCGACTATAAAAAAATCAACCCTTGTTGAGTAATGTTCTAATTAGCTTGTGTATTTGATTAACCTTGACCCTTTAAATAATTTGGCATTCAATTTCTTTCTGTTTCCGCTGCTATGAATAAATAAAAACAATTACATGAAAAAAGTCTTTATTTATTAATTTTCCGTTTTAAAAATTCGTTCGCGACCCCTAAACATCACTAATAGTTTCTACAAAAATATCATTTTTCTTTCTAAGCCTATATATTACTCTACAAGGATGCCCCAACAACATTTCAAAGAAAAAATTGTGAACAAATGAGGACCACCCTATTCTCTAATTTTCTCATTTCAAATGTCAACACACTTCCAATGTCTATTGAAATGTATAAGGTGCTCTCATACCTATTTTCAAATGATTCAAGTTAAGAATGACTTTCTTGTATTTTAAGCTATAATTCGAACTTTGTTTTCAAATTTTGCAATAAAATTCTCAAACATGGTCTAAATAGAAACTATATATATATATATATATATATATATATATATATATATATATATATATATATATATATATATATATATATATATATATATGAGAATATGAGGAGAATAAAGAATAAAGAGTAAGGTCCTCATTTGTTCACAATTTTTTTTTGAAATGTTGTTGGGGCATCCTCACAAAGTAATATACATATAGGCTTAGAAAGAAAAATTATATTTTTTAGAAATTATTTGCTAAGGGTCGCGAACAGACTTTCAAAACAGGAAATTGATAAATAGAGGCTTTTTCATATAAATCATAGCAGTGAGAACAGAAAGAAATTGAATGTCAAATTGATTAAATATTCACGGTTGAACATAAAATACACTAGCTAATTAAAACATTACTTAAGAAGGGTTGATTTTTTATAGTCGGGATATTTTCTCTAAATTCTTTGATAATCAAACGTAGACATTGCTTTGCTCTCATTTATGGTGATCAACTGATTAAATTGTTCCAATAATGCAACACCACGTTCTGCAATACAATTGACTACTCTCATTGACCGCACTATGTTCTCTTCCAGAATCATACTCCTTATCGGCTGGCCAGTCAGCAACATCTTTTTTTTAATTGGATGATATTTTTTTTAGAAATTATTAGTGATGTTTAGAGGTCGCGAACCGACTTTTAAAACGGAAAATTAATAAATAAAGACTTTTTTCATGTAATTGTTTTTATTTATTCATAGCAGTGGAAACACAAAGAAATTGAATGCCAAATCATTTAAATAGTCAAGGTTAAACATAAAATACACAAGCTAATTAGAACATTACTCAACAAGGGTTGATTTTTTTATAGTCGGGATATTTTTTCTAAATTCTTTGATAATCAAACGTGAATATTGCTTTTGCTCTTCATTAATGGTGATCAACTGATTAAACTCTTCCATTAATGCAACACCACGTTCTGCAATACTATTGACTTCTCTAATTGACCGCACTATGTTCTCTTCTAGCTTTATACTCCTTATCGGCTGGCCACTCAGCAACATCTTTTTTTTTTTAATTAATGATATTCCAAGTGTCTCAAATAAACGGAATGAATTACTAGACACAAAGTCTTCGATATTTTTTCTTTCTGTTACCCAGACTTATTCGCAGCCTTCGTTATCTAATGCTTGTAACATTTTTTGTTTGGTATCTCAATAAATTTCGTCATCAAAAATTGAAAATGATACAAGATCCTTTGACAAGTAAATGTCACAATTTTATTTAAATCAACATTAGTGCTGACTTTACATTTTCGAATATAATCAGGCCTTTTAATAGCTACAAGTCATTTCAGGGCGCTGATGAAGCAACAGAAGTTTGATAACAGTATTTAACGTAAATCATGACTGAAATAATGCAAACATCTTTTTCTTCTGTTTTGGTCATTTTTAACTGGTGTCTAAATGAGAGTATCAAATTGAGAAAAAGTGCTAGTTATCTTCTCATAAACAAACAAAAGTCATATCTTGTTGTAAATTCCTTCATGAAAATTTTTCTCGATCGTTTCTCTCATTTTAAGTTCTTCTTCCATTTTACAATATCGATTGCGTCATTTAAAAAGTCAAATAAAAGTCTGTAATTAAGATTTTTCGCGCAAGGACCCTGAAATTCGATTACACGACCGGAAATCTTTCCAAATAAAGCATTTCGATCTCCCAACGAGACTCATCTCAAAATCTTCATCAAAGTAATTACGGTTAGAATTCTAAGAGGAAACGTGCGAAATCAATTACTATTGAAGTGAATTAAATCTGACTTCTCGTTTTTCTTCTTTTCTAGTAGGTATTCCCGATTACATCAATTACTTGTCAGGAAAGTCATCTTCGAATTACCAAAACTATCTCACTGAATGAAGCATTTTTTTATGGCTAGATGTAGGTACTTTTCAAAATATTGCTAACCGAAAAAACCATAGAAGTATTCCTCCAATTATGCTGAAAAATATCAGAATTTTACTTTGTGAAATAATAATCTGAATATTCTGTTTCAGGACAACTTGTGGATTTCAAAACGTTTAGATCTAAAATCAATAACAATTCGAAGATGACTTTCCTGGCAAGTAACTGATGTAATCGAGAATACCTACTAGAAAAGAAGAAAAACGAGAAGTCAGATTCAATCCACTTCAATAGTTATTGATTTCGCACTTTTTCTCTCGGGATCCTGACCAGAATTACTTTGATGAAGATTTTGAGATGAGTTTCGTATTGAGAGATCGAAATGTATTATCTGAAAGATTTCCGATCATATAATCTGCGAATTTCAGGGTCCTTGCGCGAAAAATCGTAATTTTTGGAATAAAATCGCAAATAACTCGGAAACGATCCATTTTAGGTATAGGGAAAGCTATAACAGATCGATGCCTATTAATATTACGAGTTAAATGGTGTATGCAAAAATAGGTAGTCTAATTTGAAAAAACGGACTCTTGTACCTTTGAATGTACTAAGATTTACCACATGCTTTGGAAACACCCCGTATACCGCGAAGCCTCTAAATGCATTGAGTTCTGCTGAATGAGCCTCTGTACTTTCAACGAGCTAGGAATAATCGATTTTGAATGATCTTTAGTATTTTTATGATGCCTTCTAAGAGACAACCAAAAATCGCAAAATACCGATTGAAAAATTCATATCTTCCTTTCTGTTGATTTTAGGTGGCAATGATATGAGCAAAAATTGTTCAGAACTTAATTTTCTACAATAATAAAAATTGAAACATACATTATGCCATTTGAAATAACAAAGATGGTGTCAACTTCCGGTATAACCAGAAGTGCCACAGCATTGAGAATACTTTCGGAACTTAGTTCGAATAACATAGTTGGAAGAAAGTGTTATGAGGATTACATAATTATAGAAGGCATTCAACGAAAAGTTACTAACTTTCATTGAAGAAATTTTAATTGTAGTTTCATCTATTTGTTCGATGAGGAAAATAAGCGTTTCATTAGGGATAGGCTGAAATACATATTTTCTGACGATAACTTACTATTGAAAACTATAGCAATTGGCAATGTTGTAAAATTTTTTCGTGGCCCCCATGAAAAAAAAATGTGTAATACATCTGATGACAAGGCTCATCCAGTCTCGAAAAAAGATAATAAACATATTGTAGTAAATGTCGAAATGTCTAATTCCCTGAAAATAATGCATATCAATGTAGTAAAGTGTCTCAATAACAAAACAGATGAGCTATCTGTGTATCTTAATGGGAAGGATATTGATATTCTTGCTGCGTCAGAACATTGGCTTGTTGAAAAACAACTGAAACTTGTAACAATAACAAATTACAAAATGATATCAAATTTTTCACGAAGTAGATTTCAGCATGGAGGTGTTGCTTTATATGTACGAGACAACATTGAGTGCTCCCCAGTGGACCTTTTTTCATATTCAGAAGAGCTAGACGTCGGATTTTGTGGAACTGTCTTAAAAGTTGTAATTGTCTTATTGTGTCTGTTTATATATCCTGTAATGGTGAGTACCGAAATTTCCTGTGTGAACTAGAAAATCTATTAACTGATTTTATACGCCTGTATAGTCGTTTCATATTGTTGGGAGACTACAACGTTGATTTTGGCAAGAGTGAGTGCCCTAGATTACAGGAACTGATGCCGGTATTTCTTTCCTTTGGGCTATGCCCCGTTGTTCAGGGATTTGCACGTGTTACCTACTCAGCAACATGCATTGATAATGTAATAACAAATTTTTTTGATTCTGAGTTCGATATCGAGGTAGCTAATCCGGTAATATCAGAGCATTATGCGCAGATCTTAAGTATGCATGTTGAAAACGAGAAAAAAATCAAAATTTTCCTTCAGTCGAATAATCACTCAGGAAGGTCTATCTGAACTACGCTCAAAGCTTACAACCTTGATTGGTTAAGCATTGACTATTGTAACCCAGATCAATGCAAATCACGGGGATTCTTCAGAATTCGATACAATATATCTTTCCGATGAGAAAATGTAGGTCAAAACATAATCCGTTCACATGGTTCACAAAAGAACTAGAAGAAATGCGTAAAAAGCTATCGCTTGCAGACCGTGTTTGATGTGACGGGTGATCCAAATCATCGAGAGAGTTTAATACAGTATCGGCGAACCTACAGGAAATGTATTAACGCAACTCGCCTGAATGCACGACAAAATTATTTAGCGAATTCAAAAAATTTATTTAGGAATACCCGGAGAATTATTAACAGTGATTCCTACCAAAGTAAATCTCAACATCACAACAATCTTAAGGTAGATGGTTTCAATAAATGTTTCTCCAGTGTGGGAGCTATCATGTCTAAAGAAATACAATCAACATCCGTTGTCAATAAATCGGTACTTGACAGGGTACTAACTAGAAACTTATCATTTTTTCTAATCCCAACCGATGTGCATGAAGTTGAAACTCACATTAATAAACTGTACAACTCTGCTTGTTTCGATGTATTTGGATTAAATAGTAGAATTTTGAAGAGCACTTGCGATATCATTGCATGACCCCTGTCAAACCTTTTTAATTCCTGCTTTGAAGGTGGGATTTTCCCACCTTCAAAAAAAAGCTAAGTATTGTCAGTATTCAAGAAAGGGGATCATGATGATACGGGTAGCTATCGTCCTATATCGATCATTCCAGTCTTGGGTAAGGTGCTGGAAACTATTTGAAGGACAGACTTTCAAACTTTCTCGAAAATAATAAGATATCATCACCTTCACAGTACGGTTTCAGGCCGGGTAAAACAACAATAGAATGATTTTTAGACTTGGTGTCTAAGGTGGTTGAGGGTTTGAAAAGGGGTAAGCGAACGGCCTTGCGTTTATTAGATTTGGCCAAGGCTTTTGATCTTGTATCATTCTTTTCCAGAAATCAGACCGCTTGGTATAAGAGGAGTTAATTGAAATTCCTCACCTTTTACCTGGAGGATAGGCATATGTGTGTCTGCGTGGAGGGGGCTCTCTCTGAGTTCTTACCCATAAAAACAGACGTACCCCAGGGCTCTGTGCTGGGGCCACTGCTCTTTTTGATTCATATCAACAACTTACCATCTCACTTGAAACCAGTCGGCAGCGTCCTCTTCGCTGACGACACATCTTTATATAATACAGGGATCCACAAATGGCAAATGAACTTTGCGATTTGGCCATGAATCGTAGTGATCTATGGTTAAGAGCAAATTCTCTCAAATTAATCAGAAAAAACCCAAAAATTGACTATTTAACGTGGGAAGCGTCATCAGTGATGTTCTTGCTTAGAAGACTTCAATATATGGAACATGATAAGGCTAATCTACGAATGATTTATTTTGCCCTGTTCCACTCGGTCATTGCTTATGGGGTTTCTTTATGGGGCAATTGTTCAACAATGGAGAGAATCTTATAACTCCAAAAAAAAATGTGTACGTATTAACGCTAGTACTGAATACCGTGAACTTTGTGTGCCTATCTTCAGAAGACTTGATATGCTGACACTTCCTTCATTGTGCGTATACGCCACTCTCATTAACATTCATTCCAACTTAAAGGACTTAAAAACGCATAGCTTCAACCATCAGGAAAATAAAAGACAAAAAGGTTTTCTAATAGCACCAATATACAGATTGGCTAAGTCAGAAAGGAATTCTCCCAATTTAAACTATTATTACAAGCTGCCTCTGGAGTGGAGACAGCTTACAACTAAAAAATTCAAAGTTAAAGTATAGAAATTGTTATGTGAAAGACGCCTGTACTCACCAGCGGAATTTTTGTGTTAATATTTATTACTTCTTTGTTATGTTGTATGTTAGTTCGAATTATGTATTTATCAACTGAGTATTCTACATTCTATTTTTTATTCATTTAACTAGGTATTTTCAATTGACTTATAATAAGCAATCAAAGATTGTTACCATGATGAATAAAGCATACATACATATATTTATAACAACAAAAAATTTTCCAATCGGTCGTCCCTTTCTCCACTTTTAATGTTCCATCTCGCGTCCATCACCCGGTAATTATTACCATTGCCAGGCAATGATTATAATCGAAACATATCCTAGAATCATTATATATTAGGATAACGTTAAATGTTATGAGAATATATCAATCTAACAGAATATATACAAACTATAGCATCATCAGACAATGACATCAATGTACCAACGAGTAGTGTCAGATGCTTCCTCCCCAGGAAAAACTCAGTGTACGAACCTTAGTCGATCGAATAGAATACTGAATATAAATATGATAAAATTGTCATCTAATTATATTATATTTATATATACAAATAAATAAAATATGAAATGAAATTCTGAGCAGTATAAACTAAAGAGAAAATCTATGACTCTACCTCATTATATTTTTGGGGAAGAAACCTACGAAGAATATTACAATATTTGATGACTGTTATCTTCTGTAACTGTTCAAATAAACTTTTCTTCAGACCTAAAATCTCAATATTTTTGTGAAGATTCCTAGGAATAACACCTGCTGTAGAAATAATAAACGGTAGAATAATTTTTTTCATTTTCCACATTTTTTAATCTCGTCGCCAAGCATCATATATTTAGAAATTTTTTCATTGTATTTGTTTTGCATACTATGTGTGTTGGGGATAGCAATATCAATTATATATGTTATTCGATTCTGTTTAGTAGTAAGAATGATATCTGGCCCATTGTATTGTACAGCTCTGTTGCATGGAATCGTTTTATCAAAATAAAGTTTATATTTCTTGTTTTCACAAATAATCTCAGGTTCATATTTGTAACATTTTTTCCTTTTGGATATGATGTCATGTTTAATTCCTAGATTAAAATGAATAATATTAGCGACAGCATTATGTCTTTCTAAATAATCTGTTGAGGCAAGGACTGATCAATATGATAATGAGAACAAAAAATCTACCGCAACAATCATCTATATTTTGCTCGATGATGTGTTTTCTATAATTCCTCGTGAAAACAACCTAATCCTGGATCGCAATTGCCAAGCCTTCTGTTTCAGCGAGCAATTCTCCAGATACTAACCATCTATTTGATGCGATTTCATCAATATAATCATTCTTCAATTCTTTAGTGTGCTTTTCGTGTAATTCCCTCTGCATCCAACTTTCTCTTTCAGAATTATTATCAAATATATCATTTGAAAGCATATTTATATATATATATATATATATATATATATATATATATATATATATATATATATATATATATATATATATATATATATAGGGTGAAGTTGAATTCTGAATCCCAAATACTAAATGAAATAGATTTATTTTGGCATAATGCAAGCGCAGGTTTATGCTCGGTCTAGAAAAACGACCTACACTTGTGAATTTGGAGTTGGTGCAATCAACCCCTATTTCCAGCATCCCAACTCAAAAATCATTCGATCGATAATAGGTCAAGTGGCACCTCGTTGGAAAGGTACTGCAATTTTCTCTTCGAATTTAGTATTTTCGAAATTCAGAATCATCATACAGGGTGTCCTGAAGCAGGAACATTGAAAATCCAAATAACTTTTTGAAACTGGTTCATTTCGGTATACGAGAACATGTTTGATCCGAGAATAGGACTTTCTTGTGTGGTTATAGAATTTTGCAATCAACCCTTCCATTCAGCATCCCCAACTTGAAAATCATACAAATAATTCAAGTGGCATATCTTCAGAAAGGTTTTTTCATTCAGTTCGGCTCTCCATACAGGATGTCGCTTTCGAAAAATTCAATATCGTCATTTGAAATTATCAACTAAAATTAATTCGAAACTGTTAAAAGTATTGGGGTACGATGTGTTGAGCATCAATTACGAAGAAATAAAGCTGATTTCTGCATTGAAAATGTTCACATTTTTCATTTCCATCTGGCGTGCAGTCATCTGTTATTTCTCATTTTGCAATGAAATATTATTATTATTCAGATCAGTTCCTCATTATTGTTGTTGTTCGTCAGTTGAAATTAATCTGAAAATGGTTTATTCCACTGAGGAAAGGGTCGAAATTGTATCGACGTATTTTCGAAATAACAGTTGTGTCAAAGAAACGGCAAGGATATTCGATAGGAACCATCCTGAAAGAGAAAGGAGTCAGTCACCAGTACGTTAAATATTTGGTTGACAAATTCCTAGCTACGGGTTCGGTGGCAAACAAAAACATGAAGTGGCATGTCCTGTCAGAAATGAGGCAACGGAAGTGGCAGTAGTGGGTCATCTACAAATGGAGAATACTACTTCGATCAGAAAACTATCTCGTCTGACTGGTGTATTAGCTACAACTGTCCATAGAATCGTGAAACATCACAAATTTCACCCTACAAGGTAAAATTAGTGCATGAAATAAACGAAGATGATCCAGATCGTCGTTTACAGTTTTGTGAAAATCTAAGTGAAAACCTAAACGCTAATCCAAATTTTCTGAATAACATCTGTTTTTCTGATGAAAGCACCTTTATGCTCAGTGGCGAAGTGAATAGACATAATTGTCGATATTGGGACACACAGAATCCTCATTGGTTTAGAGAGGCCCACACGCAAAGGCCTCAGAAGTTGAACGTTTGGGCAGGAATTTTTGGCAATCATCTAGTTGGGCCTTTCTTTATTGAGGGTAATCTGAATGGAAATGGCTACCTACAGTTGTTAGAGGAACACATACATCCTAGATTGACAGAAATTTTACAGAACGATCCAACTCTTTCTGAGGACGAAATGCGTTTTCAACAAGACGGTGCTCCTCCGCATTATGATGCTCAGGTGCGCCAATATTTAGACGAAAATTTCCCAGGAAGGTGGATTGGTAGAAGAGGACCTGTTGAGTGGCCAGCCAGGTCACCAGATTTAAATCCCTAGATTTTTTTTGTGGGGCCATCTAAAATCTAAAGTTTATGCCACAAGACCAGAAAACCTGGAGGAGCTGCGGATGAGGATTATCACAGAATGCCGACTTTTGACTCCTGAAGTTTTCGCTAATGTGAGAAGAGAGTTCGAAAATCGTCTGTATAACTGTATGGAGGTGGGCGGAGGTCATTTTGAACAATTGTTGTAATAATCAAGTTAGTTTTTTGTTTCAATTGAATACAAGTTCAATAAATCTCGTTTTCCTGTTTAGATGAGCATCCAATCAGTTTCTCCATCATCCCTCATCCTGATCCTCACGCCAGAAAACCTCGATTGCCAAACTGAAACCAATGCCTCAGTGATTCAGAAAATAGAAAAATCTTTCTGGAACTTTGCCACTCAACCTGTAATCACTTGTATGATTTTTTGAGTTGGGGATGCTGAATGGAAGAGATTGATTGCAAAAATTCCATATTCACGCAAGAGAGTCTTATTCTCGAATCAAACATAAACATGTTCTCGTATTATACCGAAATGAACCAGTTTCAAAAAGTTATTTGGGTTTTCAGTGTTCCTGCTCCGGGACACCCTGTATGCTGATTCTGAATTTCGAAAATACCAAATTCGAAGAGAAAATTGAAATACCTTTCCAACGAGGTGTCACTTGACCTATTTTCGATCGAATGATTTTTGAGTTGGGGATGCTGGAAATAGGGGGTTGATTGCACCAACTCCAAATTCACAAGTGTAGGTCGTTTTTCTAGACCGAGCATAAACCTGCGCTTGCATTATGCCAAAATAAATCGATTTCATTTAGTATTTGGGATTTGCAGGAATTCAACTTTACCTCGGTTGGGACACCCTGTATGTTAATTTTTTTCGTTGGAACACACTGTAAATGATATCGCCGCTGCATTGGTTAAACTTTTCCTATGACATAAGCCGGCTTCGAATTGGTCGATGATTTCGAGAATGTAAACGAACAAAATGTTTAAGTAAAGCGATCTTTCAATTAAATGCATAAAGTATATTGTTAAATACCACTTATTATTATTATTATTATTAGACGTTCCTTCCTTTGGTAAAAGCCGCTTTGCGTTTTTTTTATTTAATTTTTCATTCGTTAGCAAAAATTGTAATCAAGTAATATATTACCGTTGTCTAATTTATAATGTCGCCTAAAAAAAATAGGATGATATATAGCTTCTACTTCACTGTCAGCGAAAATTGTCGTGATCCAATAGAAAAAATGGAAGTTGCTTTGTCATTATGGATCGAAGACAAGAAAAGAGTGCCCCTGAATGGTCGAATTATCCGGTAGAAGGCAAAGCGTCTTCATGCACATTTTTAAGAACCTGATGGTAGTTGTGGTAGTGCAGGATTTCAAGCATCGGAAGGTTGGTTCAATAAATTTAAGGTGCAACAATCATTGCATAGCATTAAAATAGTTGGAGAAGGTGCATCTTGCAAACCTGGTAGCTATTGCAGGATACTAATCTAAGCAAGTATTTCAGAATAAACTGCACTGTTTTGGAAAAGTATGCCAAACAAAACATTCATTTCCAAAAGCGAACAGTCTGCTTCGGGATTTAAAGCAGCAATGAATTGAGTTACACTGCGGTTACGTTCTAATGCATCTGGAGATTGTGTCATTAAACCAACGATGCTTCACAGATCGTTAAATACTCGTGCTTTAAATCAAATCAAAAATGAACTGCCAGTGATTTGGCGTACTAATAAGAGAACATGAGTTACAAGCGCTGTTTTTTGTGACTTGTTTCGAAATTGTTTTGTTGCAGAAATTGAAATTATTAAGAAAACAATCTGGATTTTAAAGCTGTTCTAGTTTTCGACAATGCAACAAGTCCCCTTCGCGAACTTGAATCTTGAATTGAAAATAATAAAATGATATTTTTACCTCCCAACACGACGTATTTGCTTCAACCTCTGGACCAAAGCATAATCTAGGCCTTCAAGCTTTATTACGATAGACGAACTTTCAAACTTATATTGGCTAATATGGAATATAATCCTGATATAAATGTTATGGAATGCTCGAAGAAATTGGATACAGTTAACTGTATATATAAATCTGAATTGAAGGAAGAAACCGAACACCTGCCCATTTTTGAAAAACTATTCTGCAATGATTATCGTTCAAAAATAGGATTAGGTGATATCACAGATTTCCTTCATGGAAAATACTGCTGAGAGTCTTATTTTTTCTAAGTATATTTTATATGGGTCATTTAAATTGTTATCAATACTCTTGACAATATAAAGTTCATGAATCTAATGCTTCATAACAAAAAATATAATAAATGATAATGTATAATCATGGCAAAATGTTATAGCTATTGTGTTGTTATAGTACCATAAAAGGATTGAGTCCAAATTTAAAAATTCTTTTAAGCGAATAATGAAAAATAGATATATAATTGAGAAAACTATCCTTCCTATTTGAAAATTCTGAATTTATGAAAAAACGAAAAAAAAATTATATAAATATTCAGACTTCCATTTCCGGATATTTCTAATTTGATTGATCTGTAATTGCCGGAAAGCGAGACGAGATGGAGTCATGGGTGACAGTCCCATGGTCCAGAACCACGATGCAGAAGAGTACGCTACAGCGCTGGAATGGCCGCAGGCGTTTCCAACCAGTTTGGTCAGATTGTGGACATCTGTCCTCTCAATTAATGTCATTGCGCGGTAACTTTTCCAGTGAACGTTTATCAGTTTGCATATGTATGAGAGTTTAAGGTATTAACTGCGTTGCTACGAGGAAGTTTCTCCAATACTTCTCGTACACATGCTTCACATTGTTATCAGGACCGGATTTCCATAATTTCCACCAAGGGAAAATTGCTGGTACTACTGATATACAGTATAAGCTCTTTATTCGCTTGGCATATGTTCTTGCATGAATCTTGCGATTCATGCATATCTTTCAAGAAAAATATCTGTGAGCACCTGTAACCAAAATACTAAAAAACTAAGAATTGTCAGAATTGAACTTCAATTTCTCCGATTCTTAGTTTCTCGAAACTTTTGTTCCAGGTGTTTATGAAATTAATTTTTTGTTCATATTTTGGAAAAAACAAGACAAGATTTCATCTTTCTCTAGAAAATGTGGAGAAATAAAGAATTCTGACCGAAAAGTGAAACTGAGCAGTTCTGCCAAGTTTCAGGCTGATTGCTTTTCTCGTTTTCAGAAAAGATTAAACATATTTTATGTCCCCTCTTTGATCAGCAATATAAGAAAAGATGGGCCTAAAGAAAGAGACATTACTTGATAAATCTTCTTTATTTTAGCTAAGGCATCACCACCTGAAATAGTTCAACGTACAATTTTTTTACGAAATATCCTATATATTTGCCTACATCGACTTCGAATTAATGTCACTACTGCTCTTTATTCGAGAAGTATATGTTCCGTAAATATACCGCGAATACCGAAACCGTGAATATGAAATGTTAATTTATATGGAATTATAAGGAATACGTTCTTAGGTGACTGAATAAAAATAAATATATAAATTGAAGTTTTTGACGATATTGATCAATCAATTATCAATTATCTTCAAGGTTAGGCAATAGTTTGAAGAATTGCCTCTTGAAAATAAGACTTTGTTCCATAGGAGGATCAATTTCCATAAAGAAATCAAAAAGCTCATTTGCCATTCTTAAACCTTCACTAAGATTTTCGAAATTAAATATCACGTTTCTAGTGCTTGATAAACCTCGTCTTCAATAGGCTGTGAATTTAAAATTTCCTCCAAGACGCTATCAGTCAAATCCTCATCTTGCGATTCAAGCAACTCCTGAATGTCACTTGATTCTAACTGTTCGAACCCTTCTGGTCCTATTCCATTCGCAATGTTTGCAGTTAAAGTTTGAATTCGCACAGTTATTTCGTCATTTTCCGCAGTCAGAACAGGCCACAGTTTTTTCCAGATTGATTTCAATCTATATGAGTTGAGTTCTTCCACTGATTCTTTAATGTTTAGATACATTTTGCTATGTTAAATTTCTTCCAGTATTCCGTAACATTCATATCAGGATCACATTCCATATTATCCAATATGGTTTTAAAGGTTCGTCTAATATAATAGAGCTAAAAATCCATAGGTTGAAGGAAAGAAGTCGTTTCGGGAGATAAAAATGTCACTTTTATATTTGGATGCGAAATTTCAAGTGCGCGAGGATAACCAGGTGCATTGTCCAAAACTAGAACATCTTTAAAGTCTAAATTCTTTTTTCTTAATAAGTTACAACTTCTTGACGAGAACAGTTCCGGAACCAATCACGAAAAATAGTGCTTGTAACCCACACTTTCTTATTAGCACGCCAATACTTTGGCAAGTCGTTCTTGTTTTGTTTTTTTTTTGAAGCAAAAAGATTGAACGATCCGCAAAGCATCAGTGGTTTAATGACACAATCTCCAGATGTCTTAGAACATAGCAGCAGTGTAACCCTATCCTTTGCTCCCTCAAATCCAGGGGCAGACTTCACGCTTCTGTAAATGAATGTTTTGTTTGGCATTCTTTTCCAAAACTGTTCAGTTCTGTCTGCATTAAATACTGTTCAGGTTTGTATCCTCCATCAGCTACTTAGGTTGCATACTCTTCTAGATATCTTCCTGCTGCAGCAATGTCTGCCGATGCAGCTTCTGCAATGATTTTAATGCTATGCAATGATTGTCGCAACTTAAATTTATTGAACCAAACTTCCGATGCTTGAAATCCCCCACTACCACAATTACCACCAGGTTCTTTCAAATATGCGTAGAATGCTTTACTTTCTCCCGGATAATTGGATCGCGAAAAAAGAAATCTTTAGCCGCGAATATAGGAATTGGGACGCATTTTTTTATCCGCGAATAGTGAAAACGCGAATGTGGGAAGCTCCTTAGCTTTTAGTATACTTCATAGTGAGAAAGTATTCGACTATATATTCAAACTGTTAAGCTACTTCGATAATTTTGGAATAAACAATGAGCTACTTAGTCGTAAGCAGTACAAGCCAACAAGGAAAGCAGAAATTCTCTACAACGTAAGAAGAGAAATTTTCGTCCGAAATTCATGAACAACGGTGTACATAAGTTTAAAAGTCGTTTCTGCATGAGTTTTTTTCATCAAATTGGGTATTTTTCATGCATAAATAATGAAAAAATATAAAAAAGATAAAAGAGAACTGGTGTGTCCAAAAATTCTACACAAAGTTTTGAGAAAATTGCTCAATCTCACCCCTTTTCGTGCACAAATTGTTTTGAACACATATTTGATCACAATTTAAGTCATATTTATCTTCAATTGTGCAATCTTTTTAAACATGAAACTAAAAGCAATAATGAACACTTGCTTTGAACATACATGCATCCATTTATTTCACTTATTAACTTATGATTTGAATACGATTATCTTTTTGTTCATCTGAAAGTATTGCTGTATTTGTTCTTATTAAACTTCATAATGGAGAAAAAGATTCGCACAGATAGGATGAAGTATATGACACTTTAATGTTCAAAAGCCAATATGACATAAGACTGAATATTTGTCTTCGCTTACTATAGACCAGGCACACTATGTATTTGATACTAACGATTTTAAGGGTATGACAGCTCGAACATTCCTGAAGTGGCGATGGTTTCGCTAAAATTCTGCATAACACAAGTAGAAAATTTTTGAATATCAATTTCTATGAAGAATGGAGCAACAAATATATACATGTACTGAATCAATTTCGTTGAAATCCTTCAAAGGAATTTTCTTTCTATCTTTCATAAAATATATTTCTACATAAGATTCACTAAGGCATGGAACATATCGTACCATGAATTCTACGAGGGATGAAATTATAGAGGTAATGATGAATTCTACACTTCTATCTTTGACAACTGTACAAATCAAGCAAAATTCAGAGCGAAGCCAAAATTTGCTAAATAATTTGCGTACTGGATGTGTATATACAAGCGTACGCTGACGATAAAGTCATTCTGGCTGTCGGAGATGACAGCGATGTCTCCGACAGACTTCAGGAGGCTCCTTCAGCTATGCAAGGGTGGTGTGGGAGTATGAAACTTAGCACAACCCCCCCGCCGTCAACAAAACCCTTATGGTACCATTCACCTTGAAAAGGAGGATATTTGTTTCTCCCCCGATCCTGTGTGGAGTATTTATTCCAGTTGCGTAGGAAGCAGAATATTTAGGGGTTATCTTGGGTAAACATTCTTTATGGACATGACAGATGACCTGTGGAAAGAAATGGGGTCTCACCCAAAAGCAACTTCAGTGGCTATATGTGATAGTGGTGAGACCACGTATCACATACGGCTGCATTGCTTGGTAGGAGCGCACCCTTAAAAATCAATCCCAACTGAAACTCTCTAAATTGCAGAGAACGATCTGCAGGTTTCATCATCTTTGCCGAAATGGAACAAGTATGTTCAGTTGCGTGCCCGGCGCTTTACAGTCTGAAATCAAGGACAACGAGATGCTGAGCATGAAGTCTGACAATGCAATACCCAAAACCAACTTGGAGCTGCCATTCTATATCATCGTTCTTAGCAGACAGGAATGGACCAGCGTAAAGGGCTTGAGGACCCTTGGTTTACTGACGACTCTAAATCTGCAGAAGGTGTCGGAGGTGGTGTGTATGATAGAGGTGCTGCCAAGGAGCTCCCGATCTGTCTTGGAGAGGTTGCGACCGTTCTTCAAGCATAAATATTCGCTTTTCTAAATTTTTGCTTGCGGGACGATTAACAAGTAGGTCAATAAAAATCATAACCGGTAGCCAAGATGCACTGGAGGCATTTGCATCCGACACCTGCACGTCACTTTTGGAACAGAAATATCGCTCCATCCTAACCAAACTGGAGACTGCAACATTGGACCTGAAGGTACGAGAGCACTGGTTGTGCCTCTCACAGACACTCACGCGTTGCAGTGAACCTTCTACTGCGAGAGCTAGGGCTTGGCTTAAACTCTCCAAGCTAGACCTGAGAGTTCTAACTCATATTAGCGGGTACTGTCGCCTCAGAAATCACCTAAATATGTTGGAATCGATTGGAGACCTTTCATGTAGACTATGTGAAGAAAAAATGGAATCAAAGGAACACGTTATATGCGAGTGCCCAGCTGGGGACAGAGTCAGGCTGAAGGAACTTGTATCTAACAAACTGAAGCTAACTGAGCTCATTAAACTCTTACCTATAATTAACTTATATCCTTTACAAGAAGGATGGAGTTTGTGGGTGAAATTTAGGACAGAGTGTGCCACAATAGACCACTCGGTCGCAGTGGCTGGGCTGTTAGGCAGTTCTCACTTATTATTTATATCTATCTATCTATCTTACACCTCTCGAAAATGTCAACAGAGACACAAGCAAAATCCTTTGAAATATCAAAAAAAGAGCTATAGTATATTCATTTTCATTAAAAAACTTATAACTTATGTTATCGCCATTGTCGTCCAAATCCAAACTGAAATGAATTGAACAAATCAAAGGTATCGAAATGTTGAAAGGACATATAATAGATTTCAATACAAACAAAAGAGTGCTTCTATGCCAAAATGACCATTTCGGGTTGCTTGAAAACAATCCGAGAAATGTATCATGGTCTATTTTTTTACTTTTGAAGATGCACCATATTTTTCCACCATAATATACACGTAATGCGGCCGAAATATCTTTCCTATTTTCAGCATGAAAAAAGCATGCGAAGACCCATCGCCTAAGCCTGCTCTGATATCGACACCACCACTACCTTGGATATGTCAAATTTATTTTACAACATACCTATATAACAAAATTACGTGTATGAATACATTTGCAAATGAATGAGAATAAATCCTGGATAAATTATAAACGATATAAAGTACAAGTGGCTAAACTATTTTCAATTTATTAATGTTGCAGTAAATTTTAATTCGAATTCTTTTCACGAATGCATCGCCATAATAACTTTGGAGTTCTTGAAGACGAAAACAAATATTAGGGGAAATTTCTGTGCGATTTATACATATACAGGGTGTAAATGAATAAATGCCAAAGATTCCTCAAGCCATTTTATGACGAAAAGTTCCCATGAACATATATACGCAAACACTTCGTTACCATAATACAGGGTGTTGAAATCTTCAGTTTTTTCTTATAATTACTACAGTTTTTTAGATAGTCAGTTCAAATTCGGCACATAGGTACTTTTCGAAATTCTACATCATCACATCACAGAAACGATTATGAAAATCTACAGGATGGTACTTTTTCAGAGGTCACGTGTCCTTTCTACCCCTACAATTTTTAATTCATTTAAAAACATTTTTTATAAATTTTCAATAAATTCTCAGTCTCTTTTATTTGCTGTATTTTTTCCGCATCTGCCACAGTTTTTGTGGGATAAATTGATGATTTTTATAAGTCTCGGCGTCGACACATAGATCTTTGTATCCGATTAACGATCCCAGGTGTATCTTGAATGACTCTACAAAAAATAATGATGCACTTTCTTGAATCTTCTACGTCTTGTACAGGAGTTCTGTAAACCAACGTTTTCAAATGTCCTCAAATAGAAAAGTCTATTAGATTCAAATCATGTGAACAAGCGGACCAAAATCGAGGTTCACATCGGCCTATTCAGCGATCTGGATATGTTTCGTTGAAATTTAAACGTCAAGAGCGTCATTGTGCTTGTACCACATCCCTCCCTGTCACCTAGGACTAGGATCAAATAGATCCGGCAGCTCTTCGGCTAGAAACTGAGTGTATGAATCTCCATTCAATCTGGGTGAGAGGAAATATGGACCAATAAGGTGATCTCCAATCATTCCAATCCATACACTCAAAGAAGATTGTTCTTGGTGATGAACTTCATCGACAGCATAAAGATTTTCTTCCGCCCATATGTGGTTAGTGTGGTTAGTGTGGTTATCAATAATGGCATTTCTCAAAAAACTTTCTTCTTCCGTGAATAGAATATGCTCCATAAATGCAGGTTGTTGCCTTATCATATCTAGCATCCAAAGCGAAAATGCAAGACGGTTAGAAAAATCACGAGGTAACAGTGCCTGGACTCGTTATGACCATGATATGGATATACCAGCTGTTCTTTTAAGATGGCAAATACTGCCATATAATTGACATGTACCTGTAAATCAATTTTCCTAGTGCTGGTATCGGGTTCTCGTCAATTAAATTAAGTACAGATTCTTCTAATTCTGGTGTTCTGATATCCCGGTGTAGACCACAATCATGTGTTCTAGTTATGAAACTACCTGTTTCCCGAAGTCTTTGATGAAGTCGTCCAAACAAAGTATGGTGGAGAGCGACACGTTGAGGGTACATTTCAGCATATCTTCTCGAGGCCGTAGAATGTATGTCGGCCATTTCTGTGTTTGAACAAACCTCCATCTTATTAAAATTCGAAAGAGTCACTGCGACTATCACTGCCTATCAGCGAAATAACAACAGGAGTGAATTGATAACAATTTATAGTTGTCAATGAAAGAAATCACCATGACATCCGTCTACTACTGAAATAAATCACCGAATGATTATTATGTTTCCACCTTACACATGAAATTGATACATTTTTTACACTAAACTGTATTAAATACGGAAAAAAGATTAAAAATTAATTAAAAATTTATGAAAAAAATTTCAATTATCCGGGGCTTACTGAGAATAAGTTGAAGGTATCTGAAGAACTATAGAAATCATAGGAAAGAAAATTATGAAAACTGAAGATTTCAACACTCTATATTTCGATAACGAAGCGTTTGCGGACATATGTTCATCGGAACTTTTTGTCGTAAGAAGGCTGGAGGAATCAACTCGTGAAATCTCTCGCACTTATTCACTTACACCCTGAATAAAGGGTGTTTCCACAAATCGGATCGGAATAACTCCTCTGTTTTTCAAATTTAAGTACCTTCTTAAATGGTTTTTAAAGAATTATTATATTAAATAGATACACATTTTTACAGGGTAACAAAAATTCCCATAAACAAAATTTCCTTATTTTGAATTGGAATAATTATTTTTTTGTAGAGAATTTTTTTATATAGCGATGTGTAAAATGTTATTGTTTCCCCTCTTTTTTACACCAAAATGATATTTCAAAAGTAAAAATTTTAATGAAATCAGTTATGTCGGAAGGTGATGTAGAAAACAAATATTTCAATGGGTGCGTCGATAACAAAAACTATTGTAAATGTTATTTAATTCTGCCAAAAATCTAGCAACTATAAATAAGTTATTATCATTATTATTAACTTATTTTGCTTTGCTTAGAGAATCGTGTTAAAAACAAGAGAAAAGTCTGAAAAACTTATTACTTTTAATGCAGTTTCTTGTCGAATGCATTACAAATTCTAATTATGCCGTACGTCTCTGTATCAATGCATCAATTCAATCATATTGGACAATATGGAATGTGATCCTGAAATGTTATGGAATGCTGAAGAAATTTGACAGCAAAATGTATCTTAAACATAAAAGAATCAATGGAAGAACCGAATCCATACACATTGAAATCATGCTAGAAAAACTGTGACCTATTCTGACTGCGGTAAATAACGAAGAATCTTACAAATTCAACTTTTTACTGCAAACATTGCCGAAATTGCGAATGGAATAGAACGAGATGGGTTTGAACAGATAGAATCAAGTGATATTCAGGAGATGCGTGAATCTCAAGATGAAAATTTGACTGAAACCAACTTAGAAGAAATGTTAAATTTACACCATATTGATGACGAGGCTTCAAAAAGCAACTGGCAAATAAGCTTTATGATTTCTATATGAAAATTGATCCGTCTATGGAACAAAGCCTCCTTTCAAAAGGCAACTTACTAATGCCACTGCTGCATATCTGTCTGAATTAAAGAAGCTTTCAAGAACTACCAAACAAGAAAAAATTACAAAATTCTTTAAACCATTGCCTAAGCCTGAAGATTATAACGAATCGATATGGTCAAAAACTTCAATTGAATTTATTTTTTTATATATTTATTTTTCATTTTGTCTCGTACGAACGTATCCGCTACAATCCTATATAAATTACGATTCCATATTCATGATTTCTGTATTCGTAGCATATTTACGGATCATCTACCCCGCGAATAAGAAGGTTATACTGTATATCCAAAATAACTTTGAATGTAATCTCTTCGATATCACCTTTTTCTTTTATTTCGATTCTTGAAACAATATTAAAAATCTAAAATTAATAAGTATCAGAATCGTGTTTATTTATAATAGTTTGTTGTTTTTCATTATTTTTGTTTTTGAGATTATGTAAAAATATATGACACCTAATAGATCAAAGTGAATTCTTGTTTCATTTCTACCAGACATCAATTAAACATTATATGAAGAAAACATAGGAAGAATACATTCTGACAAAAAAGTACCGGGAATCGAACAATGAAAAACAAAATATTTATTTTTCATCCAAATTTATTATATCGACTTCGAAATAGGCCCCCTTCCGAAGTGATACATTTGCGCCAACGAATAATACAATCATCAAAACATTTTTCGAATACTTTTTTCCGGAATTGACTTCAGTTCTCGCTGCGAATTCTCTTTTATGTCTTCTATCGATTCAAAACGGGTACCACGAAGGGTTCTTTGAGTTTTGAAAAAAGAAAAATATTGGCCGGTGAATACGGTAGTTGTTCGATGGAATTTGTTGAGTTTTTAGTCAAAAATTCATTTACAATTATTGCGTTGTGAAATGGTTCGTCATCGTGGTGCAAAATCCATGAGCTTTCTTTCCACAAATTTGGCCTTTTTCGGCGAACTCGCAATCTCAAACGCCGCATAACGCTCAGGTAATATTCTTTATTTACTGTCTGACTGCCTTGACTTTTGATCGACTTTGACGTAGTTTTTTCGGCTTCGATTCAGTTGGAAGTTGGCATTCCGAAGCTTGTTGACTGAGTTGCATGTCAAACTTACAAACCCATGTCTCATCACCAGTTACAATGCGATTTATGAATGTGGGGTCGGAAGTGACTCGTTCTAGCATGTCTTCAGCGACCTTTACGCGATTCAATTTTTGAAAAATAATCAGGTCTTTTGGAACTAGTCAAGCGGCAACGTGTTTAATGCCCAAACAATCTCTGTCAAACTTAAATGACGATTTTCATTTCCTTCATCTGTATCGATGTTAGCTTCATTTGAAGATTTATGTGGCAAATCTTCCACCACATCTCGGCCGCTATTGAATACACTGTATCACTCATATGCAGATGTTCTTGATAAAGCCTTCTTCAACATTTTCAGCGATTCGGCACACGATATTCGATTTGCAATAAAAAAATGAGACAAATTCTTTGTTCCATATTATCGATATTATCAAAATCGCAAAACACTTGTGGGAACTGACAAAATCGAGCACTGTAAACTAACTAAATAACAGATCGCGTTCAAACTCCGCGTCAGTATAGAAAGAAGTTGTGCCAACTTAGCAATAACAGAAATTTTAGCAATCATTCCAAGCAGATTTCTTAAATAATGAATTCCTGGTACTTTTCGACAGAATTTAGACAACATTACTGAAAAGACTGACAAAAAGACCTTAGTATAGAAAGTGTAAGTCGAATTGGTAAAATGCAAAGAACACTCTAACTCAGGAAGATAATGTATTTTGCAATCATATCCTTGTTAATTGTTCTCATCTCACAGGTGTGCATATCAAATAAGAAACATCTGCTGTCTTTCGCAATCATAAATTGTAATATGTTTAACAAGAATACCGCTATAGTTTAACAATATACCGTAATATTCAGCGTGATAACTGCTACTGAATTGCTACTACATTTTTAAAGATCCCCAACTCATCTGTTCATTAAACCGTAAATCATTATTCTGATCAGATGGAACGATTGAATTTGTTAGTTGATTGGAATTGGAATGATTTTGGTTATGACCATTCGGTGATTGCGGTGCTCGAGTTCCTTCACTTGATTTTTTATATCGTTCTTATGTTCAGATATAGATTTTTAATTGACTGGAAGTGTGTTCATAAAGCTTCTACACATACATATACGAGGGTGAGCTTAAAATCGTTGATGAGGCAGTGACTTTTTGAATTTCGAATTTTCACTGCATTACTGATACCCCCAACTGCTATCTCTTTATTAACTTTGTGAGGCTTTGCGCAAGCAGTGTCATTCAATTCGTGCTTGACAACGATTGATACCACATTTCACGAATTTCAAGGAAAATAGGTCAACGTTAAATTAGTTTGTTCATTGTTTTTTTTTGCACAGAAAAAACGTCACCGATGCTAAGGAAAGGCTTGTAATGAAAGCCCTGCTGCATCAATTTCATTGATTTACAGAATTCCGTTGTGATTTCACCAGCACAATTGACGTCGAATGTTCAGTTCAACCTTGAGACCTTTCAAAAGGAAGCAAAATAGTGGAAGACGGTCCCACCCTCGTCGCCTGGTGTAATACGTAGGTTGCCTTTCAAATTTAAATGTTGAAGTTCTCATCCGACAACTGCGTCGTGTATATTGGCATTTTTAAACCTAAACGTACTTACAACACTTACGTACTAGTGAGTTTTGTTTTGTTTATATTCACTTGAAAAATTCAACTTGAACAAACAATGGAATTAACACGTGAACATTTTTGTGTGATGTTTTCATACAATTTTCAACATGCATTAACTCAAAAACAGTGCTGCGATCAACTTGATTCGACTTTTAGTGATGAAGCTCCACACTTGGCGACTGTGAAACGCTGGTATAACGAATTTTATAGGGGCTGTGCTTAACTCAGTGACGAACTTCGTGAAGGTCGTCCAAAATCACTTGTTTTTCCACGAATCATCGTGCAGTGCACGAAATGGTACACGATGATCGCCATTTGACTTACTCGTAGATTGAGACAACCCTAAACATCAGTTTCACCAGCGAACATTTAATATTGCATGAACATTTGGCTGTCAAAAAAAATTTGTTCGCTTTGGATCCCACACAACTCAACAATTCCTCAAGAGAAGGCTGGTGTCGTTTGGTGCCAATAAAAAATACGACCGCGGGGCTTTAAAAGACGTTTACAAAATCGTTACAGGTGACGAATCTTACTTTTATGCGTACGAGTCCGAAACTAAACAACAATCGAAAGTATAGATCTTTGAAGAAGACCCAAACCCAACAAAAGATGTTCGTGCACAAAGCATTTCGAAGCAAATAGTCGTTTGTTGTTGGCTGTTTTTTCAGAAATACCGAACAACGTAGAACGGTCAATTCTGAATGATATACAACCATTTGTTTGTCGCAAGTTTTCGATTAATTGAGGAAATCAAATCGAAGAACTAAAATTACTCTGCATCATGACAATGCAAGTTCACACACATCAGCGCATACGATGGAGTATTTGAACATCCAATACATTGAATTAATGAGCCATCCACCTTATAGTCCCGATTTGGCACCTAACGACGTCTTTTTGTTCCCGCATATCAAGACAAAACTACATGGGCAACGACTTTTGACGGCAGAAGAGGCAATAGAAACCTTCCAAAGCCATGTTTTCGAGTTATCTCTTTCGGAGTGGCAAAAGTGTTTCGAAAATGCATACAAAAGTAAATCGATCTTCATGTAGAATACTTTGAAAAACAATGAAGCATTTGTTCCTCTAAGTACTTATCAGTGGGTGTTCGATTGAACTTAGTCAACTTCAATGATAGCAATGTAACGAAGTGATTTTCGTTACGTTTTTATTTACTTAGATATAAGTAAGGCTTACCTTTGTTTACATGTTCATGTTCATGTGTCAGGTTTCTATTTCATCACTCTTCATTGCAGTTCAATATTCATTTCCAGTCATTGCTTTCTTATTATAAACCGTTCACGTGCACTATACGCGGCTGTGAAGCATAAACGAACCGGTAAGGTTGTGTCAACTATCAATTCAATCAACAACGTTCTCTAGTAAAGTCACTGCTGGAGAACCTTCTTTGATCATGCAAGGACATCGAATGTCCTCAGAAACGAAGCCACAGTCTATATCGGAGTTTGCTAGCATGGCAGCTAGCCATTGCTAAATCTGCTTCTGCTAAGTTCAGTTTTCTTGTCAGGGCTAAGTAGTAATTCACGGCAGCTGATGATTTTATACAAAGCACGGCTGTGATTTGGTCTGGAATACTCTTCCTATATGTGGGGCTTCGCACCTTACATACATACCTTCATTACAACTATTGCATAGTGTATAGATGAAACAGCTCGCCTTTTCATCACGCGTGATCGCCAGCCTCTCACTCAAGAGCAGCTGGTTGCTGATCTATCTCTTTTCTATAGGTACTTTCATGATAAATGCTCGGAAGAATTGGAAGGCTTGGTTTCAGAAAGAATCCAGTATCAAAGAAAAACAAGGCTTGCGGAAAACTCTCATCAGAGGACAGTCCAACTAGCAAAGCCACTTATTCTATAAAAGAAATTTTGTTCACCGCCTAGTGTGCTGTGAAGCCCGCTTCCATCGAAAATCTTTTCGATAAAATACAATTTGGCCCTCATCAGGAAGGGAGTGAAAGCACACATCAAATCATCTTCTATTTGGATGCGATAAAAAAACTAAATTTCTTGAAGTGAAAAGGGATTATGTTGAGAATAGGACGCTTTTTAGCCCAAAAAAATATCTTGCATTAACAAAATCACTTATTAAACTGCCGTGGTCCGTGGTATATCCCATACTTAAAAGAGTCAGTGTTCCCATGTGATATTTAGATATTCAAATTATCAAATTGAATTAGGAATCGATTTATTTGTTGTTTGTTGTTTAGAGGATTATCTTTTGTTCAAAGTGAAAAAACAAGTTCTCAGTAGTACGCGGATTTCAAATTAAAAATTCATCTAAACGTAAGATCAGTCCATTTGATTATTTGAATACGCTTGTTTCGTCATTAAAATCATTGAATAATATTTTGATTATTTTCTTTTCGACTAGTATTTAAATGTAGATTGTTCTAGGAAAGTTATGGATATGGCAACATTTCAAGGAAAAAATAGATTTTTGTATCGAGAAAACAAGCAGATATTAAATACAAATAATATATACACACAACCAAATTTATATGTAAACACCCGATATTTTGAATATTACCTCAGGGATTTTGAAAATTTCGAAGGATTGATCCTTTTGAGATATTTCAATTGAAAGAAGAAATAAATTAAGATTTATTTCAAGAGAGAAACAAATGAAAGAAAATAAGGGACTCTTTCCGCGTGTAATAAAAATATTGAAAATTGTTTTCTCAAGGAGTAGGTATTTTTTTCTCGACCTCAGTAGCTTGTATTACCTTCTCTTGTCCTGATACAAGCCTGAATCCATCTAGGCATGCTTGGGATTAGCTTTTCGACCTTCTCTGGGGTGATATTCTGCCGCTCTTCAGTGACGGCTTGGATGAGCTTTGTGGGCATCTTGGATTATCCTGGCGCGATCTAATTTTCCTTTTGAGATTATCCCATAAATGTTCAATAGAGTTTAGGTCTGGAGAGAAAGCTGGCCTGTCCAAAATAGCGATTCCCTCTGTTTCAATATAATGTCGCGCGAGGTGGCTTGTATGCGGAGGAGCATTATCTTGCATGAAAGTGAAATTCTCACAGTGGGCACCTCGTCAGAGTCTCACTGATGGCTCAAGCACTAGGTCCAAGTTATTTCTAGCCGATACACTCACAGGAAACAAAATCAAATCTGTTTTGCTCCCTGCATAATGCCGCCCCAAAACATCACACTTCGCTCTTGGTATTTCGGAATTTATCTTGCTGCTCGGAGTCTAACTTGTCTTCCACGACCCCTAAAAACCCAAATCTTGCAGTCATCTGATCGAACACCAATTCTGGTCTCATTCGAAAAAAGAACATTTCGCCAATTCCCAATATTCCAATTTTGGTTGCTCGATACACCAATTAAATCTGTTAATTTTGTGTTGTCTGGTTAGCTAGGGAACTCTTGAGGGCCTTCTGCTGTATAAACCCCTCGAACGAAGTCTTTGACGTATCGTTTCGACTAATACACTGTACCAGTTGCTTCCAGAAATTGCCTTTGGAGTATGGGGGGCGACGCACTAGGCTCTCTTCTTGCAATTTGGCACAAAAAGCGGTCTTGTTATGCAGTGATCTTCCTACGACTTCTTCTAGGCCTATTTTGCAAAGACGGTAGCTCCACGTATCGGGCGTAAGTTTTTGAAATCACCCCCTGTGATACCCCCATTGTGGCCGCTATATACCTCTGTGTCACCTCTTCTTCAACGAGAGCAATTGCACATCGGACAATCCAACGTAACGCATTTTCAATTATGATTATAGGCTTATTTGAATTTTGAAATGCACAGTTTCAAATCTCAGTGATCACAACGTCACGAACATGTGGTAATAATTCAACATTGCTTCTCATACTACCCAGTTTTTTTACAACAAAAAACTTCATTCTTCACAAGTAGTCAAAGATCCATGGTTAAAAACATTCAGTAATGTGAAATACCATATAAATATATATATATATATATATATATATATATATATATATATATATATATATATATATATATATATATATATATATATATATATATATATATATATATATATATATATATATATATATATATATATATATATATATATATATATATATATATATATATATATATATATATATATATATATATATATATATATATATATATATATATATATATATATATATATATATATATATATATATATATATATATATATATATATATATATATATATATATATATATTATGATTTTATATATATATATATATATATCCATTTTGATTTTGGCGACGACAAGTTGTCCCTTGTCATCTTCAGGCCTTCGGTAGGCGTTTTCTCCTCGATTACAAGGCACAACTTGTCGAAACGTCGTCAAAATCAAAATTCCACGGAATAAAACCCGAAAGATATCGAATCATATAAATATATATATATATATATATATATATATATATATATATATATATATATATATATATATATATGGAAAAGATTAACCAATCTTTCGTTCATTATACAGTGTATTCCAATGAAAATTTGCCACCCCCTCTATCTCAAGATGTACTGATTTTGGCGGAAAAAGCTGACACACAGCGGTCTTTTAACTCTCTAGTCGAAAATAGTATCTCTATGAACATTTAATATCATACAGAAAGTCCGACCACAAAAAAAATTGTATTCCAACAAATATTTGTCACCCCTTCTAAGTCAAGAAAGACTGATTGTAGCGGAAAAACCTGAGACATGTCATGTTTTTGATTGAAACGAGACCAATTTCAGAGTTCGTTTAGAGCAACCCCCTACCCTTAGCAGCTCCTAAGTTGAAATTCTTTATTGAAAAGTGAATCGAACGACATATCTTTGGAAAGGTCTTTTGAATTTTATTTCAAAATTTTATCTTTATGAACGTTTAATATCATACAAATAATCCAAAGACAACAAATATTTATTTTCCAATGAGAATTTGACAACAAATAGTTCTCAGAATGACATTATCCGACATCCATTCAATGATACAATTATAATTCTTCGCTATCATTCTCAAGTGACGATTCTTGTCCTCCAAGATTTTAGTTTTCAAGGAAATGTAATAATTTGATATATTGATAAACATCAATCTTTTGTAGGGAATGCACAATTGTTTCAATCACATTTCCGCAATACGTTCAATTACAATTGTCAATAATAAAAAACAAGTACTGTGTTTTAAGGAATTTTACTTAATAATTGCGATTCGTAACGCGTTTCACTACACCGTAACTTCTTCAAACGAATCATTCAGACGGTATAGTGAAACGCGTTACGAATCGCAATTATTAAGTAAAATTCCTTAAAACACAGTACTTGTTTTTTATTATTGACAATTGTAATTGAACGTATTGCGGAAATGTGATTGAAACAGTACTTGTTTTTTATTATTGATTATGAAATTTTACCAAGTAAAAGCCTCCCAAATTCAAAAATTACAATTGTCATTTGTTTGACAAACGTTGAATTGATGAGCGGGTCAAAATTGTTTCAATTTATTATCGAAATAATAGTTGTGCCAGAGAAAAGTCCAGGATTTGCAATGTGAACCATCCAGAAAAACAGATAGGATACCAGCATGTTTGATGAATAAATTTTTAACTATGAGTTCAACATCAGCCTATACGGAACGAAGCAACCGAAATGGCAGTATTGGGCCACATAAAAATGGAAAACGCTACTTCCATCAGAAAATTATCACGATTGTTAATCCTGATCGCCGCTTGCAATTCTGTGAAATTTTAAGTAAAAATATTAAAAATAATCCACATATTCTGTATAATACTTGTTTTTCTAACGAGATTACCTTTACACTCAATTTGTGAATTGAATAGGCCTAATTGTCGATATTGGGTTACCCAGAATCCTTATTGGTGCACACAGACATACACAAAAGCTACACAGAAATTGAATGGTTGGGCTGGAATTTATGGACACCATATCCATCAACGGTAATCTCAATGGAGAAACTTATTTGCAGTTGTTAGATAAATGAATCCCAGGCTGACAGAAATTCTAGAAAATCATGAAACTCTTTCAGATAATAAAAACGTTTCTAGCAAGATGATGCTCCTGCACATTTCGATGTTCGTATGCGACAGTATTTGGATACAAATTTCTCAGGTCGGTGGCAGAAGAGGAATTGTGTGGCTAGCCAGGTCACCTGATATGAGTCATTTAGAATTCTTCTTATGGGTTATCATAAATCGAGAGTTTATGCTACACAACCTCAAAACTTGGAAGAACTGCGGAGAAAAATCGTCATCTGATGCAGACTTTTGATACAAGAAGTTCTTCAAAATGAATTCGGGAATCATTTGTATCATTGTATGGGGGTACGAGGAGGACATTTAGGTATTTTATTTAATTTTTGGCATTGTCAGATAATTTTCTTTGGAATACAAACTTTCATTATGTTCGAACTCTCTGTATGACAAAGTATAAACTAATACGGAATATGTCAATCATAGGCTCTGCAACTTCTCTTCATGCTCATGCGAATGATCAAGCTTCTCTTGATCTTCTCAAGCTTGCAGCTATATTGTAAGAATTCGTTACTCCCTAATTTCAAAGTGATTTTAATTTTGCTCAACTGTTGTTTGAAGATATCTCATTCATGTTTTATGGAATGTAGAAAGGGTGATTGCTACGGCTATTCCAGTCCATTGATATTATTCTCGTTATCAATATTCCTTGATATTGCAATTAAAAAGAACAAAATTTCGTTTCTCTTCAACAGCAACATTATTCTGTACAGAATGTCGGTAAGTCAGAGTTCTAATGTGAAGAAAACTTGGCGATATATAATGAAAGCAAGATTTGTCGACTCAAATGAACAAAACCAACTTGCAGAGAAAGTTACAGTGTTGCCCATTCCTTTTTACAGTAATTCAACAGTTTCCATAAAAAATGACTAGGAGAGTATGAAATTTCATAGTAAAGAAAATATTACAAGTTTTCGTTCTTCTTATACAGAGTATTTCATAATTGACTTCAAAGATTTCAGGAGGTGAGTTTTACAGGCTATTTGAGGAAAAAGAGTTTCCATGAACATCAACTAACACCATTTTGCCATTCCATTTTACCGATTTTCCGAAACCATTTTTCAAGAATAAAGTTTGCAAATAGAAAGGAAATGTTTAAGAGTGGAAGATTGGATAAATTTCTGAATGATTATGTGGCCTAGTGGAAAGCATAGTTGTCTTGAAATTGTTGATACACAGGTTCGCTACCCAGTATTACAATTAAAAATTTTTTCTAAAAAATGTTTCAAATTGAGACAATTGAAAACGTAAAAGTTTGTAGCATACATGAGTCCGCAATTTCAAAAATCTTGTGTTCGAATCCTTGCAATGTAAACATTTTCTGGGGTAAATGTAAGTAATGATTGAAATAAAAAGGTTTTAAAGGACTTGTGATTATATTCCATCATGTAAATAATAAAGTTATGTAAATAGAGTGGGAAAGCTGAAACAGAACCCTCGAATGGACGAAGTAGTATTCATATTCAAAAATTACCAAATGAAAGATGATCGATAGGAAATTGTTGAAATCTCTGGGTTCGAATCCGTTGTGTGATATGAAAAATTTTCTAGTTAACATCATCATGCATCAGTGAAAAAATATGGAAGTAGCGAAAATACAACTATCTCACAACAGTTTGGTGTTGGTATTTTCATCGACTGGAGATGAACAACGCAATTTTTTAGCGTAAATGTCAGTAAGTCAGAATTCTAATTTAAAGAAAACTTGGCTATAGAATCAAAGCAAGAATTTGTCGACTCAAATGAACAAACCCAACTTGCAAAGAAAGTTACAGTGTTGCTCCATCCTTTTTCAAAGTAATTCAACAGTTTTCATACAAAAATGTCAATGAAAGTATGAAATATCGTAACAGGTTTTCGTTCTTCTTATACAGAGTGTTTCACAATTCACTTTAAAGATTTCAGGAGGTGAGTTTTACAGGCTATTTTAGGAAAAAAAGTTTCTATGAACATTCACTAACGGTTTATTTCTGAAACACAGTGAAACTTTCGAAAAATATTCAGTTTTCGTTAATATATCTATAAATTTTCGAGATTATTGGTTAAAATATAAGAAGTAGACTTCTTTTGTAATCTCACAATTTGATATTCCCACCTGCTTTGTAAAATTATAGGGAATTGGTTTTTCTGATTACACCACCTCTTTTGCTCCCAAATTTTTTGCAGAGCACCAATGACCAATTCAATGGAAATGATTTGATTTTTTGTTCGATTCAAGAGTTTTTTCCGTAGCTGTTTTTTTTTCTCTCGAGAAAAAGTTCGATCGAGTTTGCAAATAAAAATAAAATATTTAATAGCGTTGAGTGGATGTGTTCCAGATTGAGAAATAACATGAAATGGAAAAGTTTGTAGCATACATCAATCTACATTGAAATCCATGGTTTCGAAATCAAGATTTCATAGGGAAATTGTGAGTAGAAAAAATCATCATCTGCAAAGCAAATTTATAACATACTGCTGAAAATTACGCGCCAATTGAATATTTTCAGATTATGAACAATGTATGTTTTATAATTTTACTGGCTAATGTCAATTCTTTCAAGCGGGTTTTTCATAGAAATCTATAATGTTCTACCGACAGTTTCTCTTACATCCTGGCTTTCAACCGCAATAATAAGTCAAAGAATTCGAAATTACAGCATTCAAACCACGAATTATTATGACTAACTCTTTTTCATATTCTTTAAACGCCTTCTCGAGAATTATGAGTGATTCACTTAATAAACTCTTTTGTAGCTACTATATATTCCAGAATATCAATTGTCCCTTCGTGATATTGTAATTCCTCTCGACTAACACTTAACAAATGCTATAAATGTTCCACTTAACCTTTAATTTAATGATATTCTCTTGAAAACACTATTCTATACCTACTATACCGAGTGTCTATTTAGTGCATAATTAATCCATAACTGTTGAAAATATTAAAGAAGTATATCATAGAAAAAGTTAGATGCTAATTTTCTACATGTCCTAAAATTATTTTTGAATATACAGGATGTTTTGATTATATATATTCATACAAAAGTTTCATTTTTTAAATAGGACGCCCTATATTTTTCATAATTTTCGCACGTATTAACCCGAAATAAGGTTCGTTTGTTCAGAACAATATATGCCTTAACCTAAGCCTTTTCGAATTAATCAACATTTTATGAAGATATTTAAATTAATTTTATAAACCTCTTATTCACAAACAATAAATAATTGTTGATAGAGCTATACAGGGTGATGTACTACTGTGTCCAAGAGGTAAGGTGACATTTGAATTCAAACTGCGCGCGCCAATGAATTTGGGGCAGTGCTGACATTTTTAGGTTGGTAGGACTGTCTTTGATATCTATGCCAACGTTCAAATCAAAATATTCATTAGTGTTTGAGATACGCTTCGTTTTATAAGCTCCTAGAAGTGAATTTTTCGATTTTTATAAAGCCTGCATTTGTTGAGCAAAAAATTTGCAATAAATTTTATTTGTGGAATGACTTTCTACTGCTTATTCATTGAGGATGGCGCAAAAAACATTTGGTGATGAGGCTATGTTGGAAAAGAACTTTACAAGTGGTATAAAGAGTTCCAAAACTGAATATATCGTGTAGAAGACGAAGAGATTTCCCGTCGGCCGTCAACCTCGACCGACGAACCTCACGTCCAAAAAATCAAATATTTGGTCCTTGTAAATCGTCGATTAACAATTAGAGATCTTGCTGATCATTTTGGCATTTCAAAAGGATCAGTCAATACCATTTTTAAGGATGTATGGGCCTCAGCAACGTCAAATGTCGATTGGTACCGAAAACACTGATAATGCACCGCCTCACACTGCATTGATTCTTCGTGACCATTTCGCCAAAAACTATATTGTTTTGACAACCACCGTATCCACCTTATTTGCGACCGTGTGACTTCTGGTTGTTTAGCAAACTCAAAAGATTGCTCCGGGGACAACGTTTTGAATCGATAGAAGAGATACAAGCAGCATCGAAGAGAGCGCTGAATTGCATCCCGGAAATCGACATTAACAACTGTTTTGAAGATTGAAAAACCCGTTGACATAAGTGCATTATATCAGGATGGGATTACTTTGAAGGCGATGAAATTTTCCAAAATAAAAGCTAGGTCACCTTACTTCTTGAACATAGTAGTATGTCGAATTCTGTTTGGAATCGAACCTCATTTCAAGCGAAACAGCATGTATTTGGTGGCAGCGAATGAATGACAATTCTAATACCCACAAAAATGTACGAGGGATGTCTCTTTGTCTCTAAGAATATCTCGGCGAGTTGATTTGTTCTCT
The DNA here is from genome assembly GCA_013387265.2 of Cryptolaemus montrouzieri. Lineage (NCBI taxonomy): Eukaryota > Metazoa > Arthropoda > Insecta > Coleoptera > Coccinellidae > Cryptolaemus > Cryptolaemus montrouzieri. The sequence goes on from JABFTP020000001.1 coordinate 27,279,986, forward strand.
GCATTGAAGCACCGCACCAGTCAGTTTCCCGTTGGTTTTGAATATAGCAGCAAACAATTGTAGTAACTGCTTCCAAAATTGGCTGAAACGAATGCAGAAGTAGAGAAGTACTTAGGAAAAATAAAGTCTTAAAAATCCATCACATGTTTCATTTCATCTCTATATGCAAAACTTAAAATATATTCCTCGTATTTGGAGACTCAATACATATTTTCAGTAGATTCAGAGTTAAAAAAATTGCTACATTTCATTCTTACAAAATTTTATGAGAATTTGAATTAAAATTCTCAAACATACACATCCTATGAAAAATGTTCAAATTGTGTCCCTTCTTCTCGAATGCTCATTTCAACTGTCGCACAAGGTTTCTCTCCTCATTTTTGAGATTTTCCAGAGTAATATTATAGAATGCATCACGTATTCTTTGCATCATATCAAGCTATGTAATAATTCAAATTGAACATTCTGTATTTAATGACTCCAAAGGAGAAGCAATTCCATTACTTATTAAAATATATTTGATTTCTTCTACATCTTTTCTATAAAAATAGAAAGAAATTATGTTATTTATTTAGAGAATATTATCAATGAGTTTACAGAACATGAGCTGCTTTGTTCTGGAAATGACTAAGTGCGATCTTTCAATTTTTCATTTTCGAAGTTATCAATCTTTAATTTTTAAATTTGGTTTTAGTTAATTATCGTTCGTTTGAGTATTTTTGATTTTTCAATTTTCAAAGTTGATTATATTATTCTCTTATTTACGCTTCCTACATTCTCGTTTTCACTATACGCTTATGAGAAAATGCTACCCAATTCTTACATTCGAGGCTAAAGAGTTGATTTTTCGCAGAACTAATTGGTACATCGGTACATACATATGTGTTAATGAATAGGATTCTGTATCCTTTACAAACCCATCATTAAATGGACTAATAAAACATTAAAATATATCTTATTACTACTACGCCTAGAGTATGATTTTAAATGATATCGCTGCAGCATTGGCTCGGCATTTCCTTTTACATAAGCCGCCTTCGCCGCGGTCGATATTTTTAAGAACGTAAACAAACAAAATATTGGAGTAAAGTGACCTTATTACTCAAGGCAAATATAATATTAAATGCCACTTATTAGACGTTCCGTTCTTTAGTAAAAGCCGCTTTGCATATTTCCTTGTTTCATTTTTTCATTCGTTACAAAGATTGTGATCGAGTAATACGTCTCTACCGTTGCCTTCCTAATTTATGTTACCTAAAAATTTTAAAAAATGGGTTTTTATACGAAAAAAATCAGTATTACCGCTTAAAGTAAAAATAGAAATCCTTGGAGAGTCGTTTGTATCCATATCATGCTCATTCAATGTTAACAAATCAAGAAAAAAAGTCGTGTGTAGCTTCAACTTTACTGTAAGCGAAAACTGTTCGTAACCCTGCAATAAAAGAAACAGAAGTGGCGTTTTTGTTGTGGATCGAAGACCGCAACCAAAGAAGAGTGTCCCCGAGTGGTCCAATTATCGGGCAGAAGGCAAAGTGTCTTTACGCACATTTTTATTTTTATTTTATTTATTTATATATTTATTTATATATTTATTTATTTCAAAGAACCTGTTGGAAGTTGTGGTAGTGCAGGATTTGAAGCATCGAAAAGTTGCTTCAATAAATTCAAGGTGCGATAATCATTAGAGAATCTGCATTTGCAGACATTGCTGTAGCAGAAAGGTATCCATAAGAATTTACAAACCTAGTAGATAATGGAGGATACAAACCTGAGCAAGTATTAAGTGCAGACCAAACTGCACTGCTTTGAAAGAGAATGCCAAATAAAATATTTCTAACACCAAAGAATAATCCATTAGACCAGGGGTGCTCAAACGGTCGATGCTTTTTGATCTCGAGAAGAAAAAAATTTTTAATAAGTAGTTAACTAAACTAAAAAATTTATTACGTGATAAAATAACACTCTGCTAGCGGCAAAAGACGGCTTTATCAAAGGAACGCGCGGTACTTGTCAAAGAAAAGCCGCATTTTTTATTCTTGCCGCTTTTCTAGAAATTTCGGGCGGCATGTTTGATGGGAACATTCGAGACTTTCCTTCACGCCGATATAAATGTTGCGCCTGCAGGAATTAGAGTCATTCTGAATTGTAACTTGAAGGCAATACTAGGTCGATACAAAGTTTATTCTTAAATAGTACAAAATGAGTGCAGCGAAGAAATCTAAAACGTATCATTTTAATAACGATTGGGAGGAAGAATTTTTCTTTTGTATGGTGAAGGATAAGTGCATTTGGCTTGTTTGTCGTGCGTCAGTTGCAATACCTAAGCATAGTAACTTAGAGAGGCATCATAAAACGGTTCATGAAAACTTTGAACAGGATTTTCCACCACATAGTGAATTGAGAGAACGAAAAGTACGTGATTTGATATCTTGTTTGAAAAAAACAAACCATGTTCATAAGACCAGCCAAACAATCAAAAGCTTCTACGATCGCGTCATTTAAAATATCTCATATAGTGGCGAAACACAAAAAACCATTCAAAGGTGGATGCATTATACATCAACAAGTTTTGTGTTCAAAAGTTTTGAACGCGGAGAAAATTATGGGCATTGCAACAAAAATTGTGAATTCCATCCGTGCACGTAGCTTGCAACGCCGGCTCTTAAGTTGCAGTTGGAAGATAGGGACTCAGCTGAACACACTGATTTAGTTCTTCACACGGACGTCAGGTGGTTGAGTCGCAGAAAATTCCTAAAAAGGTTTCAATAATTATTGCCCGAAATAACAGTTTTTCTAGACGAAAGAGGTGATGACACTCAGATGTTAAAAACGAAAAATGGATGACTGATTTGGCATTTTTGACTGACATCACAATGCTCATAAACAACATTAACTTGGAGCTTCAAGGTAAAGGAAAAACTATTATGGAGATGATTAGCGCAATAAACGCATTCAAAAGTAAATTGCAACTTATGATAGATCAAAGAAAAGAAAGGTTCTGAAACATTTTCCGTCTTTGAAAGCAAGGATTCCTCAGTTGAATCATGATACGTATGAGTCTGAATTATCAAATATTTTGGGACAATTCGAAATGCTTTTTTATGATTGCAGTAAATTGGCCAATATAGCATCATTTATGAGTTATCCTTTCTCATGTAAAAATGTTGAGGAATTAACTTCTGAAATAGCAAGTCAGTTTAATATGGATGTTCTGTTGGTGCAGATTATATCAGATATACATCTCAAAGCTACAGCATCTGATACAGATTTCTGGTGTTTTATATCTGAAGATAAATATCCGAATCTAAGGCAAATCGCCCTTCAACTGACGGCAATGTTTGGGTCAACTTATTTTTGCGAGTCCGCATTTTCTGAAATGAAGATAATTAAGTCAAAATATCGCAATCGACTAACTGACGATCATATGTCATCATGCTTGAGATTAGCACTCGGTGGTTACGTAACATCTTATGAAAATTATGCTGAGCACATGCAGTGCTACGCTTCAACATCCAAAGTCACTCCTTAGTTAAGTATAACACCATATGTAACTCTTTTGTTTTGTAACAACCAATAAACTCACAATTTTGAATAACTATGAGTTTTTTCATTGATATTATAGAGAAGAACTTAACTAAACCTAACCCAAACCTTGACTAAAATATGTATATTGCGGAAAGCTAATATCTACATATGCTACGGTACACCCTACCACGATCGTAAGTAGTCTAAAAATATTGAGGTAGATCGCCAGCAATTCAAGTTTGAGCACCCCTGCATTAGACGAACCTTCAAAATCATATTGGACAAAATGGAAAGCGATCCTGATGTAAATATTATGGAATGCTGGAAGAAATTTGACATATCAAAATGTATCTCAAACATAAAAGCATCAGTGAAAGAAATGAACCCATACACATTGAAATCATGCTGGAGAAAACTATGGCCTGTTCTAACTTCGGAAAATGACCAAGAATCTGTGCGAATTCAAACTTTAACAGCAAGCACTTCCCAAAATGCGCATTGAATAGGACGAGATGGGTTCGAACAGATATAAAAAAATGACATTAAGGAATTGCTTGAACCGCAAGATGAAGATTTGACTGAAACCGGAGTAAATGTTAAATTCACAGCCTATTGAAGACAAAGCTTCCACACGCACAGGAAACGTGACATTTAATTTGAAAAATCTTAGTGAAGGTTTAAGAATGGCAAATGAGCTTTGTGATTTCCTCATGAAAATCGAAATGAAATCCTATTTTTAAGAAGCAAGTTTCTATTGCCACTGCTGAATATCAGTCTGAATTTAAGGAGCTCTTAAAACTGGCAAACAAGAAAAAATTACAAAATTCTTTAAACCATTGCATAACCCAGAAGGGAATTTATCAATATGGTCAAAAACTTCATTTTGTCAACTAGGAACGTATCATCTATAATCCCATATAAATTACCATTCCATATTCGCGGCATATTCACAGAATATCTACCTCGCGAATAAATAGCTTGTACTGTATTGAAATTAAGATTATAAGATGTTTTAGTAGATACAGGAGTTATATTTTCAAAAAATGTCAATAAATTCGAAAAAGGTTAAGGCTAAGGACACGACCAAAAATTATGAGAAACATAGGACTTCATATTTGAAAAAAATGTAACTCTGATATGAATCTCTATTTGTAAATAAATTTAGGGCAATAACAAATTAGCATCTAACTTCTTTCTATGTATATTTCTTCAATATATTGAACACGAACAAAGTTATGAAGCTATTACGTATTAAATGGACACTCAGTATACGTATATTCTAGTCGAGGTACCAACAACATTCGATATCACCTGGTATTTCATGTCGCATGCCGACGATACAGCGTATTCGATAACACGAAAAAGAAACAAGAATCCTCAAGAATGTTCTAAATGACAACACTGGAACACTAGAGGTTATTCAGTGGTTAGACTTGTATCTTGAATGTACACACGCTACACACCTCTAATATATCCGATACTTTTTTCAACAGTTCATGCATCTCATTATCAGAAATAACCAGTAAATTATAAATCTTAATATATTCTCGAATATGCCATGTCCGTTTACGCGTTTACATCCATATGGTATACGCTTAAAAAGAGAGTGAAGACAAAAGGGAAGCATCTTTACCTTTTGACGTGAAAGTGGTAGAAAATCCGTGTAATGAGAGTCCAAAATAAGGTGTCAAGATCTTCGTACCGATGTCCAAACACTGAAAATTTAATCACTACATGACGGTCACGATTACCATAAACTACAGGCGCATATTCGTCACAAACCACATTGGTCATAGCACAAAAAACACTGAATACTCGAGTATCTCGACGATTTGGCGTAAATTAGGAAATTACCTCCTACGCACTGCTTATTTCTAAAGTAATGAGAGTATTCAAGAAGAGCGGACAGATTGCACGGCTACGACTAATTATTATAAGCTCGCTCTTGCCTGACGACTGAAGCCAGACTCCTTGTCGGCTACGATCTTTTACTCAAGTCGAGTTCTCGTCTTATCTCCATGGTAATGGAGTATGGCGATACCTAGTCTAGCCTGCTTTTTGCATCAATCATCTATTGACCATTCTTGATAAATTTGCATGTATTATCTATTTTATATCTCATAGAAGGCTTATTGGCGAGCTATATCGGACTACCTGATTGGATATTCGCTAACGAAATGGCGATACCATTGGACTTCCTCCAATGGTAGACGACTGCAAAAAATTGCAATTTCTCTGAATATATAGTGCGTCAATACTACAAAACTGAATCATTTTATTCTTAAGTACCAGTGGTGATCATAAAAAAATTTATCGTGAAGATTTCATATTTTTTATACAGTATAAGCTCTTTATATATGTTGCGTATATTTACCGCGAACATAGGAACCGTGAATATGGAATGGTAATTTATATAGGATTATAGAAGATATATTCCCAGCTGACAAAATTAAAAAATCAATTTAATTGAAGTTTTGACCATTAATTATTATCTCCAGGCTTAGGCAATGGATTAAAGAAGTTTTTCCTGCTTGGCAGTTTTCAGAAGCACCTTCAATTCAGACTGTTTCATAGACGGATCAATTTTCATAAAGAAACCACGAAGCTCATTTGCCATTCTCAGACCTTCACTAAGATTTTTCGATTCAAATGAAATCTTTCCAGTACTTCTTGAAGCCTCATCTTCAATGAGCTGTAAATTTAACATTTCCTCCAAGTCGGTTTCAGTTAAATATTCACCTTGCGATTCAAGCAACTCCTGCATGTCACTTGATTCTAGCTGTTCGAACTATTGCATTTGCAATTTCGTCAATGTTTCTAGTTGAAGTTTGAATTTGCACAGATTCTTCGTCATTTTCCACAGTCAGAACAGGCCACAGTTTTTTCCAGCACGATTTCGATGTGTATGGGTCAGTTCTCCCACTGATTCTTTTATGTTTGAGATACCTTTTGCTATGTGAAATTTCTTCCAGCATCCCATTACATTTATATCAGGATTACATTGCATATTATCCAATATGATTGATTCGTCTAATGTGATAGAGCTTAAAGGCCTGGATTTGTTCTTGGTCTAAAGGTTGAAGCAAAGACGCCGTGTTGGGAGGTAAAAATGTCACTTTCATTTTTGGATGCATAGTTTCAAGTTCTCCAGGATGATAGATTTAAAGTCTAAAATCTTTTTTAAATAAGTTTCAACTTCTGACACAAAACTACCGGAATCAGTCACAAAAAATAGCTCTCGCAACCCACGTTTTTTATCAGCAAGCCTAAATACTGGCACGTCGTTCTTGTTTTGATTTTTTAAAGCACGAGGATTTGAGGATCTGTAAAGCATCAGTGGTTTAATGACACAATCTCCAGATGCATTAAAACATAGCAGTGACATAACTTTATCATTTGCTGCCTCAAAATCCAGGTGCACACTTTTGGCTTTTGGGAATGAATGTTTTGTTTTGACATTCTCTTCCAAAACAGAGCAATTTCGCCTGAATTAAAAACTTGCTCAGGTTTGTATTCTCCATATGTCTGCATATGCAGCCTCTCCAATGATTTTAATGCTATCCAATGATTCTCGCACCAACTTATTGAACCAACGTTCATATGATTGAAATCCTCCACTACCGCAACCACCACCAAGTTCTTTAAAATGTAGGTAAAAACGCTATGTTTTCTCCCGGATAATTGAACCACTCAGGGGCACTCATTTATGGTTGCGGTCTTCGATCTATAATGACAACGCCTATGTTGTGATTTTGGAACCTTTGGCGTATGAACAATAAAGACACTATATCATCACTACACCAAAACTTTAACCTTAACTCTCGACGCGCGGTTTGCTAACTAAGTTATCATCATCAGGAGATGATAATATACTGTATATTATCTCCTGATGATGCTAATTTAGTTAGCGAAACGCGCGTCGAGAGTTAAGGTTAGAGTTTTGGTGTAGAGATGATATAGTGTCTTCAATGACAATGCCTCTTCCATTTTTTCTACTGCTGGATCACGAACAATTTCGTTAACGTCGAAAACAAATTTATTCAATCTATCATCACGCAATTTTATTCTCATGTAGATACCAAATTACAGCATTCAAAATATTTTTCGAATGTTATAGACATTCTGTTCGAACTCGCTATAAAACAAATCTGTTAAATATTTTTTTCATTGCTGGATCACGAACAATTTTCACTGAAGTTGAAGCTATAGACGACCTTAGCTGATTTTCAGATTTTTTAATCGATCGTACAGTTGATTTATTTGAGTATTTTTTAGGCTGCACTATAAATTAGGAAGATAACGGTTGGGACGTATCACTCGATCACAAATTTTTGTAAAGAATGAAAAATGATACAATTAGAAAACGCAGCTTTTTCCAAAGGACGAAACGTCTAATAAGTGGCATTTAACAATATACTTTATGCATTAAGTAATAAGGTAGCTTTACTCAAGCATTTTATTCATTCTTAAAAACACCGACCGTGGCGAAGGTGGCTTAGGTCACTTTGTGGCTCTCCTTTTTTTCAGCACTAGGGAGAACATGTTCCACGAAAAAATGCATCCAAAAAAGAGATACCTCTCCATTTCGAGTACAAGTACATTAAGTTCCGGGAAGCGAACAGTCAAGTCTGGTTTGCATCTTCTTTCTGGAAAAAATGAGAAACGGTGGTAAAATGACCTAGCGGCATTAGAGCATTCCATGACTGTCGTTAGATAACCGCGCTCCGCACGGGCAATTATCCCCACCCGTTTCTTTCCTTTTGTTGATAGTACGTTAGGGGGTTTCTTAATTGTTGTGGAAATAGCTGTTTCGCCGATATTGTAAATTGTACGATTTTCGTAAAAATGTTCAACATCATGTCTGTTGTATCCTCTGCCTCTGGTAACCGATATTGCCTCTGGAGTTCTGAACATAACGTCAATGTGACGTGACATTTTTGTCACGTCACATTGACGTGACATTTTTTATACTTGGCCTAGCTTTTTGGATAAATCAAATCATTTTTTTCGGCGTAAACATACGCCAAATTCTTACATCTCGAGTTAAACAAAAAAACACGGAATCTATGTCTTTGAAATAGGTCATTAACTCTATCTCCTGATCTTCATTGAAAATAGGACGAAATCTGCCAAGATGAGGTGAAATTTTACCACTTTTGACGTGTCTATACAAAGTCGCATAAACCAACCCACATTTTTTTGCTCTCCTCTTCGCCTTGCATAAATTTATGGGCGTCTGCATTACATTTTTATCCCAAGACCCTTAGTTTTTTGTTGTATTTATGCGCCATTTGCAACAAAATATTTGCTAATAATAATGAATCAAAGTAATCTTTCAAAAATAATTAATTTGTGTTTTCGGTTAAACATTTTACCAAATTACTACTTTGATTTATCATTCACAGAAATGTTTTCATTGATAAATGCCAGTAGCTATTTAACTATAGTCGATGTGGTAAAGCCGTAGAGTAATAAATCTTTAGGTGAAAGGATGGTCATAGGAGTGCCATTAATTATATTCTTCTTACATATTATAATCCGGGGTAGCTGGGTTTAATATTGGCAATTCAGGTGGGTTTCATCTCTATTTTTCTCAAGAACTCATAAGCACTTAGTTGAATATCCATTAACTGATATGGAAACCGTTTCCATCTTACATAATAACCTGTATATGAGATCATTATAGATGTAATTTTGGTGAGTAATTCCTACCATGAATGATTTACAATGAACAAACCAGTTTTGATTACTCAGTGATACACAGGTACCACCGCCCGCCAGGTACGTTGAGACAAATGTCCACTCGGATAAGGGTTGATGCCTATTATTAAGAATATTCTCCAAATTTAACCCCAAGAAAGATAATTATTACATAGATATATATTAAGAAAAGTTCTTGAAGTAATTTCATCAATGGTATGCATCAGTTAGTAGTTGGTGCCATTTACCTTCAATCGATGAAAATGTTGAAATAAAAACATAGAGGATTGTTGACAAACCTTCCTTCAAGGATTGCTAAAGGATTTCAGGCTTCGTCAGGAAAAGGACGACGTATAATAATAACGCATATAGGTAGTTTACATTTCATTATCATTTCAAAGTAAAAGTACTAGAGACCATAATGATTACGTAAGTGCGGAAGTTTTCGAAGAATATTTTGAACAGTTGTTTAATTTGATTCCACAAGGATCTGTTATAGTAAGGTATAGCGCAAGGTACGATTCGCGATAGATTGAATTAACAACCAACATCTTCATAGCGTAAAGCAGATATCATCAGATGACTGACGGATAAAAATATTTCTTTTGGAGAAAATATGGTAAAAAAAGAATTATTATCAATTGCAAAGTTACATAAAAAATCATACATAAAATATAAGATTGACGAAATGGCAAAAAACCGGTAAGTTAGTATACTCCGCCTTCCACCTTACCACTACGAATTGAATCCGATTGAACTAATATGGGCACAGGTAAATGGTGAAATGGCTAGATAGAACATAAATTTAGAATAAAAGACGTCGAACTTTATTTCAACAGTACAATAAAAAGTATTACATCCCAAAACTGGAAAAATTGTATAGACCACGTCATTAAAGAAGAAAATAAAATGTGGGAACTGGATCATATTATATATGCCATGATAGATCCTGTAAAAGTGAATTAAGGTAACGAAGATACATATCAGAAGATGAACTGTAAATATTTTATGAAAATATTGCAGCTTAAAATATATATGAGCATTTTGACAAGCATTATTTTGATTTTTTAATTTTAAAGTGTAGAAAGAAATTGAATTCAGAACTAGACGTTTTATAAAGTCATGAAATTGTTTATAAACATTGTTTAACATTCTCTTAGGTTATGTTATGTATGTAGAAACTTTAACTTAAGCCTACTATAATATAAAATAAATGTTCATTTTCATAATTTACTAAAATTATTGAGTTATCTGAGATATCTATTGGGTAATGTTGAAAGTCATTTGAAGAATTTAGCTTAGGTCTACTATGAATGAAATAAATGTTCATTTACATAATTTACTAAAATTATTGAGCTATCTGAGATATTAAAAATATTACTCAATTATTATATATTTCAACGTATGAAATTAAGCGTGAGTTGAGTATGCATGAAATTCATAAAATAATTATTTTTGGTAAACGATACTATCTAGATATTTACGTTAAATTATAATCGTTTTTAAATACATAAGTGTTCAATTGATTTAATTTTATTTTCGGAGAGAAACTAAAAGACATATTCGTCAACGTTACTGACTACAAATTTTAGACGTATAGTGTAAACGTTTTATTTAAAACGAGGACAGCAATATTCGCAAGCATCAAAAAAGACAAAGAAGATCGTAGTCGGGTAGTAAGGTTCTTCCTGGAAATTTGTACGAGGGTTTCTTTCAAAGATCCGGAAATAAATTGGTGCCTGCTCCAAGACAAAATCATAGAACCTACATTTATTTTCAAATTTGCCCACGTACTACATTTCTAAGAGATTTGCATACTTAATGAGCTTTCATTCCTCTATGTCTTCACCGAATAGACTATAACCAAACAATGTCAAATATTCCTACATTTTGGTATAAACCTGGTAGCTCAAGCCGCTACTGAATCACATTCTAACAACTCTATTGTTCAATAACAAGAATTAGCACTGATCAGGGGAATAAGCAAAAACTCGCTAATAATAAGCGAAAATCGTGCGAAGTACGGACATCTTCTCTTAAATTTAATTGGCAAATAGTTACGGAAGAAAAATCTCAAGCACGCAATGTTGTTACTGAGAAGTAGTAAAACCCTACTTAGAGAGTCGAACAACATACCGTGAACTGTCTGCGACATGCTATGGTACTATTAATTCATCAACTGCCTCTCAACATTCAAGGAATCTGTTTAAATATCGAGGCAGAAATGACTTACTGGGTGATTCAATGAATTATAAATTATAAAATAATACTCTCAAGTCAAGGACTACAATAACCATGATTTTAATTTTTTAAAAAGACTAAAATGAATCTGCATTTTTCAAAATAAAAGTTTAGCATTTCGCTAAACAAGTGAAATGAAATTCAGTTATCTTCAATAAAGTCACTTCCGGTTTAAGGTGAGTAAAAAATCAGCAACTTCCTTTTGTTGTATTCAGTTTATGGCGGCCCTTGAGTACCGAAATGAAGTGCTTTTTATGGGGGTGAAAATTTGATTTGTCAAGTATCACTTACCTGTGAATAACCATTGAAAGAATCTTAAGCATCAGTGACTTTTACATATTTATAATACATAATAAAACTCGGCGTTCAATGAAAAAGGAAATGCCCCACTTGAGGTGTTTCTTTAAGAACAGGAAGTACATTATAAACATTGTTGTAAAGTACCTGATAACAGTATTGTGGAATATTTTATTGTTGAAATTTAGTTGTTTGTAGTAGTTGAGATGAAACAGAATTCATTCATGAAATACAACAAAATCTCAAAGGGGACGAGAAGTAACCAGTCGGTACTTTCAGGTCCAAAATAATACGGTATAGCTCTTTATTCGCGGGGTATATTTTCCGTAAATATGCCGCGAATACAGAAACCGTGAATGTGGATTGCATATTTATATGGGATTATAGGGGATAGGATTGCATTTGACAAAACGAAAAACAAATATATTGAAAATCAATTTAATTGAAGTTTTTGACCATATTGATTAATTATTATCTTCAGACTTAAGCAATGGTTTAATGTATTTTGTAATTTTGTCTTGTTTGGCTGTTTTCGAAAGCTCCTTCAATTTAGATTGATATTCAGCAGTGACATTAGCATTTTGCCTTTAGAAAATAAGACTTCGTTCCATAGACGGATCTCTTTTTTGGTTGGGGACTTCGATCCATAATGACAACGCCACTTCTGGATCAGGAACAATTTCTGCTGTCAGTATAGTTGAGCGCACAGATAACTTTATTTTATCTTCGGATTTTTTTATCGATCGTATAGTTGATTCGTTAACATTGAATGAGCGTTATATGGATACAAACGACTCTCCAAGGCGTAAACGATCAAGCATATCTATTTTTACATTTTACTGCGGTTGCGCAGTGGAAAGCGCCTTCCAGTGGTTATTTCATCAAAGCTCTCGCGGAGTGAACATAGTGGAACTCTGTGCAACAATTATTTGGTAACGCAACTGCTCTGAAATTCTCTATCTCAATTCGTGTCCATCGTTATACCTGAAAATCTTAACGCGAATTGTACTTTGCCCATCTTTGGGCGATCTGTCCTTTCTATGTCCCTTGCTCCGAATACTTTCTCTGTTTGTATTTGGTCATACTCCCAATATTCGCGACAATGTTTCCTACGTTTGTGAGACTGTACTTTGTGAATGCACAAAGTACTTAATGAAGTAATAAGGTTGCTTTACTTAAACATTTTGTTTGTTCACATTTTCAAAAACACCGACTACGGCGAAGGCGGCTTATGTCAGAGGAAATGCCGAGCCAATGCAGCGGCGATATCATTCAAGAACATATTTTAGGCGTGGTAGTAATAAGATTTAGTTTTCTTTTTCATTAGTCCATTTGCCGACGCGTTTACAGAAAATACCGAATCCTATTCATTCACACATATGTATGTACTGATTAGATTCGCGAATAAAGAAATCTTTAGACGCAAATATAGGAATTGGGTCGCATTTGTTATCCCCGAATAGTGAAAACGCGAATGTAGGAAGCTCGAATAAGAATCTTCTACTATATAACCAAAAATTTAAATTGTCTAAACGCCGATTGCTGGTGACTGCATGATCGGACAATTTTACTTTGAAGAGAATTTCACCGATGAAAACTATTTTTCTCGGTTTGAATTTTTGCCACCTTTGTCTTCATCCTGAGGGAAGAAACTCACCTCATCAACCAAGAAATGTTAGGGATTATCTGAGTTTGACATTTTCAATAAATTGATCGACGGGAAGCAATTGAATGGCCAGTAAGGTTACCTGATAATACCCCTCTCATTCGACTTAAGTATACAAATTAGTGATTCTTCAAATAATGCTCCGGACGAAGTTTATTTTATGACAACGATTGTTGTATTTTAGATTACAAGAGCTTGCTGAATTTACGAAATCAGCCAAGTAACATTATTATTAGTGAAACTTAACGCTTTTGGTGCAATGGCAGGTTGAGCTTCGACCATCACCGTGCTGAACTTTTTTTCTTAAATTTGTACCCTTTAGAATTATTTCATAAACATATCTATGCTTATTTTCCCTGAATACTTCCATTTGCTGAATTAAAAGTAATGTAAGAATGGTCTAAAATGAAGGTCCCATTTAAATCTTCGAATCATCTTGATTCATTTCGATATAGGAGAAAGATGGTAGGTAAAAAGTGTTCATTTTTTGTTTTTCAATCGAACTTTGTAATGAAAAATGGATGTTCCTCGTTGAAAAAAATGTATTTCAGATTTAACACTACTTCCAGTCCAAGCTGAAAGGTGTTATACAGGGTTATATAACTAAGCTGAAAGGTGTTATACAGGGTTATATAACTAACAAAAAATTAATTAAAAAAAAATTTCTCAAGTTTTCAAAAGTTCCCCCTCCCTCTCGTACTAATATCCTCGAGCGAACTCCAGATGCCCAACTGATTTTCTAATAACAACTGGTTGGTTTCGAATAAAATCGCAACCTTCTTTAATTCAATGGATTAGGTGCTCCCGGTTAACTATCTTCACCATAGACGAAATCCTTCAGGTAACCCCACAATGAATAGTCCAAAGACGTAAGGTCTCTCTCTTTTAACCCAATGTAGCGGAAACACATTATTTAGATGTTCCTTTACATAATTCCTGAAATGGGGAGGTGCACCGTCAGGGCTCGCCATACCTCATTTTGACTCAAATTCAATGTGCTCGTTACTCATCGTGAACTTATGTTCGGATTGTCCTCTACAATTTCAATGATTTCGTTGTACTGTCTAGCGATCACCTGGACAGGCTTTTTTCTTCTTGGAGCCTTCCAGTTTCTTTTAAAAAACATTAACCCTTTCGAAAGTTTGGTGATGTGGAACAAGCCGTCGTGGATATCGCCGCCGATATTCTCTGAATGCAGTCCGAGAATTACAAGGACAAAACATGGTAATTGTTCGTGAAACGGAGCATATTAAATAGAATTTAATGATGTGAAACTAAATAGGAAAATTCACGAAATGGATAAGTAAATCATCGAGAATTAATTCTGGATTTCGCATATCTCTTAATACTGATTTTAAGTTTCTCCGATTTTCTGTGATTAACAGTCAGTGATTGACAGACCCCATTATGACAGATCTGTGGAACAAAGAACCTTACGTGTATGGACTATTTTTTTTTGGGTTTACCTGGAGAATTTTGTCTATGGTGAAAAGATAGTTAATCGGGAGCATCTAATGCAAATAGTTGAGGAAGGTTGCGATTTTATTCGAAACCAAGCGGATTTTATTGAAAAGTCAGTTGGACATCTGGCAGTTCGCTCGATAATATGTGTACTAGAGAGAAGGGGTGTTTTTGAAAACTTGTTGTGAAATGTTTTTCAATTTTTGTTAGTTATTTCTTGTTTTGTTAGTGGTTGATCTGTTTGAATGTTTCCGTTCTGTAATGAATTTTTCATTTTCATTTTGAGTTGTTATCAACGTGAAATATTCGTTTTCGATTGATGTCTTATAAATGATGCATTAATTATCTTCTTAATATTAATCGTCTGTCTCCTAGAAATTGTTTGTGTGGCAGGCACTATTTCAATTAACAGCAACTCTTGAAAGAAAAGTTGTTGCGATATTTCCATGGGATTGGAAAACTTCTTGAGAGATGACATAGACGCATACTGTACTCTTTCAATTAAAAAATTGAAAAATAATTTTTAGAATACGCCCCTATAATTCTTCCTCGACTTCATTCTGTGGAGAGAGGATTACCTGAAGTATTCCCGGGACAAAAACAATAAATATCCAATGCTGAATTGTTAGTAGGAAGGTAAGCTACATTTGGTGATTCAATGATGAAAATTCTTGCTGATTAAGATCGTGTGGAAGGGTTCTCGAAAAGTCATGTAGTTATTTCGGGGAAAAAATTCATTTTTTCAGTCCGGCTCTGGAATTTGATTTTCGTCTACAAACAGTATTGTTAACATCAGCCATGCTATTTGTGGTACGAAATATCGAGAAAATCAGTCATGCGTTCAAGAGTTATTGCGCTTAGAAATTTCGATCGAAATCCATAAAACAACCTGTATATCGAAAACGAATAGCGTTACCTTGTATTCTTAGTGCCGATTCGAACTCCCCTAGGTGTACTGTAACTACAGTTAAGCTATGTACGATCACTCGAGACTCACCTTGTATTTACCTTCAAACGGCCCCTTTCCTACACTTTATCTTTTGTCTGAAATATTTTTTTGAGATAATCATGCCTTCCCCACCCCTGTAAGCTGTGAAAAGAATCTCGTTATTTCCCGATAATTTTGTTACCTAACAAGGATAAAATGTCAACGAAAGAAACAATTTTTTTGAAATTCTCAATTTTCTCTACTAAATAGATGACAGGGCAAACTACCAACTAACTTTGACAAGGACTTGAAGAGATAACAGTGTCTAAAAATTTATTTCAGCCGAAGAAACCAGTTTTTGTATGAACAACAAACAATTTACCCACATAAAACTGGTAAACTCAAAATGCTACTAATTTTCTAAGATTAAAATTAAGCGATAAAATGAAATGATAAAAAACCTTCCGAAAAATCTAGTAATATTCTATAGCAGTTATCTGAATTCTAATATGAAATTTCATTCAATCATAAGTCGTTTTCAAGAAAAATGCAATAGAACTAGCTAGAAAAACCATCTCGAAAATAATAGTTAGCTATTAGGTTTCAGTTGCAGTCTCTACAACTTTTCGTTTTGATCTATTTTTTGTCTTCATTGTTTCCCGCTATCCCTGACAGTGTATTGTATCATATACTTGATACATTACAACGAATTGTACTCAACCCTCAATTATACAATTCACTTGATGTAAAACAAAAACTAGAATGTCAAGTCAAAAGAAGAAATATTTGTGCTCTATTAAATTACCTTGAAATCAACTGTAATACATAACCTCAAATAAATCTATAAACAAAACAAAACTAATTGAATATGATATTTTCAGAACCTTGTTTATTTGTTTTAGCTTTAATAGACACTGGAGCAATATTATTCCTATTAATATATTTTGTATCCTTCGTATTTTTTTATTTCCTTCTAATAATCATACTTTCTATCGTATTTTCCTTAATCAATTTTGCAGGTTATTACGCTTTCAGATTTGGAATGTGATTATCTGAATGCACAACAATGTTGCTCAAAACTGAATCAATGGATGTTACCAAAACTTATAGCACATACGTTTTTATCATGTCTTCTACTTATGCATGGCCATTGGATACTTGTATTACTTAACTTACCGATGGCCCTTTGGTGTGCATATGAAATTATAAAGGTACCCAGTGGAAATCTAGGTGTATTTGATCCTACAGAAATTCATAATAGAGGGCAATTAAAAATTCATATGAGGGACTGTATGATACACTTAGGATATTATTTGTTATTCTTCTTTCTATATCTTTACTGGTGAGCATAAATAGTATTCATTAATAGTATTATTAATCCAAACATACCTTTGTTTTCAGTTTAATCATTGCATTTTTAAAAGGAGATCCCTTAAATAGAGATGAAGAAGATGAAGTAATATTTTAATTATCACTTTGAGAATTTGTACATATTAAAATTTGTTTTATTATTTATTTGCAGGAACATATTCATGAGTCAACCATTAGTCATGCATTTATATGAAAATTTTTAGTATTAATATTTCATTTCGTTAAATATAGCACATTATAACATTGCACCCCTAAACGATTATGTTAAACTGTTTCTCTCTAAAATTAAAAATTGTAAGACTGTTAAATTAAACTAGTTAATTCATCAAAATTTCTTATTAAAAAGAACTGACATTTATATCCAGAAATGCATTTTATATTTTATTTTTCTTTGATATTCATTTGTTCAGTGGTTTTCAAAATTATCAAATCATTTCTCATTTTCAAAAGTGACCTGAAATACTTCAAAGGAAATTTATAATTACAGTTTTTAATTCGACAAATCCAAAATATATTACTAGGTCACCGATTCTTCCTCATATCTAGTGTGATTTCTTCCAAGAACAATTATTTTCTTAGTTAAGCATAATTCGTTGTTTATGCCATATAATTCATAAATTATAACTTCAAGAATTTTATTTTTATTACATTCAATCATGTTCCGATAGTAATGTTTGAACCTACTATCCAGTTTTTTCAATCCCAAAATTAAGATCGAAAATGACCATGGTTGACAGCTTTTATATAAAAAATTAAAGTGATACTCCAAAGAAAATTAATAATTCTAGTTTTTGATTTGAGAAATTTCGAAATATATTACTTTACTTGGTCACTAATGCTTCCTCATATCTAGTGTGATAATGAATGGTTTTCATTCTTCAAAAACAATTATTTTCTTAGTTGAGCATAATTTGTTGTTCATACAATATAATTCATAATTAATTATAATTCCAAGAATTTTATTTTTTCACCTTCAATCATGATGTTCTATTGATAATGTTTGAACCTATCCAGTATTTTCAACCCTAAAATTAAGACTGAAATGACAACGTCTTAAAAGATTTCTATACAAAGAAATTAATGTTACTCCGGAAAACATATTCCGCTTCGCATTTCCATTACAGAAATCATAGATAAACTGCATAAGGGCAAACTTTTGTGAATTTATCCATTTTTCACCAAAAAAAATTATTGAATTGTTATAAATTCCATAAATTCGTTGAATACATAATTACACATTCTGAATGAATTAATATATAAAATCAAAGAATTATGAAGATAAATCGTTACATTTTTTTTACGCTAAGAGTATAGACTTAGGTAGGACTGTCATAGTTGAATTCGATCATAGAATAATTGTTTGTTTTTCCTTTAACGTGCTCTATTTCTGCCTTTCGGCTAATGACCGGGGAATTCTGTCACCTCACTAGCCTGGGAATTTTGCCGAACCCCTCTCGTGTCGAGGGAAGGGATCTTTAATGTCCAACACATATCTGTTAGACAGGACCGACAGCTTTACATCTCCTCCGAAAGATGGACACTCAAGCGATTCCCAAAATCCGAAAAATCGCACCGACTTTGTGGGGATTGAACCCAGGTACGTAGGAGACGAACATCATATCCCATAGCCGGCTATCATAGAATAATGTAATTGTAATTCCGATTCAACAATTCATGGATTAAATCATCTTAAAAAGCACACAATACACACAATTGATCTGCAAAATTGCCAAATTTTTTGCACATCAATGACTTAATCCCACAAAAAGTGTTAGCTGTTCTGTTCTTCAACAGCCAATAAAATATTTCTATCTAAAATTACATTCTGTTGTGGGAATCACAAGATTCATGAAGAATAGAAGTGATTGTCTTTGACAGAACCTAAAAATTGGTAATTTTCAATCATCGATTATGAATCATTGATGAACACGCGCCGAATGAATGAAATTGAGGCGATTTCAGGTTCATATTGGAAATTTCAAGTTTTAGACGTAAAAATATCATAACATCAAAACTTTACATCATGTCCTTATCATATCTCCATAAAAAAAATCTAAGGGTGTAGGTTCAGGATAAACGTGTTGACACTACCGCAGTCCACAGAGTACCTAGGAAATTCAATTCTGGTGCTATCAATTCTTTCTTTGGTATATTCTAATAACTAAGGAAACTCAAGAAACATTTGAAACCGCTACATGTTCTCCTGATCCTATAATGGGAAATACATATTTATGCAAAAAAAAAACCTACAGCGGAAATAAAATACCTAGGGGTTGAAGTCGACAACAAAATTGTTTATTTAGGCTAACTGTAGCTTAAGGCCAAACGACAAATTATCAATTCAAATTAGAAAATATATGACTTAATATTATTTTAAAAATCATGATCCTGTTCATTGCCTAAGGTTTAACCAAAATTTTCCAGCTGGCAATTTTAATTTCGTTCATTCATAATAAATTTGAACCTTTCTGTTACAATATTCTTTTATCACATTAAGTATGCATAATTATATTTTTATAAAATAAGCTAATTAAAAATACATCAAAAGTTATGAATATTTTAGAGATTTTTTTTCTTTACGGTATTTTCATCCGAGTTACGTTTTCTTGTCTGTCCAACCATCCTAGTTTGCCCCAGGGAATTTCCATTCGCTTTTTCTTTTATTGTATATTTGAACTTATCTATTTTTGTGCCATCATCAGATTTTATTGACCCAATAACTCTTTTTTTCTGCGTACTTTTTGCAGAAGAGAACGTTGATCGTTGATTGTCTCCTAATTCCTCAATTTGTTCTTCAACTTCCAGAGGTTCAATGAGAACATAACTGTGTTGAACATCGTTGGAATTGACAGAGAGTTCCTTTTCATTTCTATTATTCTTTCCCCCCTGTTCAACATGAGGAGCCTTTTGTACTTTCCGTGTTTCCTTCATATTTTTTTTAGTATTTTTCTGCGCACTCTTCTTCTTTGAAGAAATATCAATTGGAACAATGGGTACATGACAATTTTGAATGTTGCTTAAGTTTGATTCAGTTTTTGTCTTGTCCCCGAGAGGCAATTTTTCTAGAATTAGTTTTTGTTTAGTAGAAATTTTGTTTGACTTTTTAGTATTATTCTCTGTTTCTTTTACATCTGCCTCAAGAATTCCTGTTTCTTCAGCGTATTTTTGTTTATTCGAGCATAAGGCTTCTTGATAAGCAAATTCCAATTTATATGTTAGATCAACAACGGAATTATCTGAAAGTCTATCTTCACTCTCCTCCCCATCCTTCAATTCCATATTCTGAAATAATAACACCATAAGCCCCAAATTGAAAGGTCAAGATTTTCAGAAAAAGAAAACCGATAGAGATATTCAATGCCTAAAGAAATTTAAATTTATTTCAAAAATCAGGAATTCATATAAGTTTTGCAATGAAAATGGAGAAAAATCAAATCAACATATTATCGATATAAATGAAAATAGTTTTAATCAGAAAACCAACTGAAACTGGAAAATCTTTATATACAATATTCTCAAATAACCAAAAATTTTATATGGAATTGAACTATACGACTTTCCACTTCATACTTCAAAAATAGGAGTTCTTAATCTTATCAAACAATCTCTCCATGCCAAGGAAACTTGCTACAAAATTGCCCTCAAACTTTGATGACAGTCACTTTCAACGATGATTCTAGCTTGAAATTTAGCATGTTTCACCTCACTATAGCTTTTAAGATGCTATAGTTTACAAACACTAATAGTCCTATTTTTAATTTATTCTGAAAGATTAAAAATCTTGATTTAACAGATTCTTAAGCATTATTAATTGGTTAATTGATTCCGCCGTTACTACGCGATAGTTAACCATGATGATAATGAGAATTTAAACTATGTTTTATACTATCGCAACAGATTTATTGAAAATCAGGATTGTAATTTTGGTCCCTCGAACATACATAAACAGGTAGATACAATATTAATAAGGTTGCATGCAAGAGGTAATAAACGAATTATGATAAAAGCAGGTATCATTTAAGGATATCTAATTTGGTCGTTCAGAAGACTATCTCTAGAAGGAGTATGTTGGAATTTGAAAATTTCGATGGATTCTAAGAAATCTAACTTTCGTCCTTTAGGTATTCTCTGAATAATTTGAAGTGTATCTTTGGGTGGAAAATGATAGCCATTTTCGATATAATGTTGAGCGAAAGTAGATTCGTCGGTTCTCTGGTTATTGAATCTGATTGATGCTCTTTGTATCTAGTTTGGAATGAACGACAATCAGATCTATATAGACGGCTTCACTATCCATACAGGACAAGTTGTAAACTCCAGTATTGTCAAATCTATCATTTTTATCTTTACTATTGAGAAATTCTTGGAAGAGTTTCATATAGGTTTTGAAAGCTATTTTTTTATACTGTTTAGAAATGACATTAGCAATCTTTTCGCTGATAGGGCCAGAATATGTTAATGAAATGTATTTATCTGTATTACTTGATTCTACACGTGGGTAAATATTATGATATGCCATTTGTGTTTGTTTCTTTCTGATCATTCCGTTTATGATATTTGAGCGATAAGTATTGTTCTTAACTATTTCCTTAATAATTGACACTTCCCTGGATATATTTTCTTCGGTTAATGGCACATAGAAAGCCCTATAAATCATTGAATTAAACGCAGCAAATTTATGAGATTTTGGGTGTGTTGAGTCATAAGGGATGCAAATATCAGTAAAGGTGGGTTTTCTATATATAAATCAAAAGTTAGTGTGTTATTTTTATGATTGATTATTAGGTCCAAAAAGTGAATCTGATTATCGACTTCTCTCTCTATTTTGAATTTAATTTTGGAATTAATGCTATAGATGTAAGTTAAAAATTGATCTAGTTGTCTAGCGGTTCCTATGAAACATGCTAGTATATAGTCTACATATCTATACCAATACCTTTTTTTTTCTGCATACTTTTGCAGATGAGAACGTTGATCGTTGATTGTCTCCTAATTCCTTAGTTTGTTCTTCAACCTCCAGAGGTTCAATGAGAACATAACTGTGTTGAATATCGTTGGAATTGACAAAGAGTTCCTTTTCATTTTTATTATTCTTTCCGCCCTGTTCAACATGAGGAGCTTTTTGTACTTTCCGTGTTTCCTTTATATTTTTTTTAGTATTTTTTTGCGAACTCTTCTTCTTTGAAGAAATATCAATTGGAACAATGGGTACATGACAATTTTGAATGTTGCTTAAGTTTGATTCAGTTTTTGTCTTGTCCTTGAGAGGCAATTTTTCTAGAATTAGTTTTTGTTTAGTAGAAATTTTGTTTGACTTTTTAGTATTATTCTCTGTTTCTTTTACATCTGCCTCAAGAATTCCTGTTTCTTCAGCGTATGTTTGTTTATTCGAGCATAAGGCTTCTTGATAAGCATATTCCAATTTATATGTTAAATCAACATCGGAATTATCTGAAAGTCTATCTTCACTCTCCTCCCCATCCTTCAATTCCATATTCTGAAATAATAACACCATAAGCCCAAAATTGAAAGGTCAAGATTTTCAGAAAAAACCTATAAAGATATTCTATGTCTAAAGAAATTTAAATTTATTTCAAAAATCAGGAATTCATATAAGTTTTGCAATGAAAATGGAGAAAAATCAAATCAACATATTATCGATATAAATGAAAATAGTTTTAATCAGAAAACCAACTGAAACTGGAGAAGCTTTATATACAATATTCTCAAATAACCAAAAATTTTATATGAAATTGAACTTTACGACTTTCCACTTCATACTTCAAAAATAGGAGTTCTTAATCTCATCAAACAATCTCTCCATGCCAAGGAAACTTGCTACAAAATTGCCCTCAAACTTTGATGACAGTCACTTTCAACGATGATTCTAGCTTGAAATTTAGCATGTTTCACCTCACTATAGCTTTTAAGATGCTATAGTTTACAAACACTAATATTCCTATTTTTAATTTATTCTGAAAGATTAAAAATCTTGATTTAACAGATTCTTAAGCATTATTAATTGGTTAATTGATTCCGCCGTTACTACGCGATAGTTAACCATGATGATAATGAGAATTTAAACTATGTATTATACTATCGCAACAGATTTGTTGAAAATCAGGATTGCAATGTTGGTCCCTCGAACATACATAAACAGGTAGATACAATATTAAAAAGATTGCAAGCAAGAGGCCATAAACGAATTATGATAAAAGCAGGTATCATTTAAAGATATCAAATATGGTCGTTCAGAAGACTATCTCTAGAAGGAGTATGTTGGAGTTTGAAAATTTCGATGGATTCTAAGAAATCTAACTTTCGTCTTTTAGGTATTCTCTGAATAATTTGAAGTTCTTTGGAAGGAAAATGATGGCCATATTCGATATAATGTTGAGCGAAAGTAGATTCGTCGGTTCTCTGGTTATTGAATCTGATTGATGCTCTTTGTATCTAGTTTGGAATGAACGACAGTCAGACCTATATAGACGGCTTCACTATCCATACAGGACAAGTTGCAAACTCCAGTATTGTCAAATCTATCATTTTTATCTTTACTATTGAGAAATTCTTGGAAGAGTTTCATATAGGTTTTGAAAGCTATTTTTTTATACTGTTTAGAAATGACATTAGCAATCTTTTCAGTGATAGGGCCAGAATATGTTAATGAAATGTATTTATCTGTATTACTTGATTCTACACGTGGGTAAATATTATGATATGCCATTTGTGTTTGTTTCTTTCTGATCATTCCGTTTATGATATTTGAGCGATAACTATTGTTCTTAGCTATTTCCTTAATAATTGACACTTCCCTGGATATATTTTCTTCGGTTAATGGCACAGAGAAAACCCTATAAATCATTGAATTAAACGCAGCAAATTGATGAGATTTTGGGTGTGTTGAGTCATAAGGGATGCAAATATCAGTAAAGGTGGGCTTTCTATATATAAATCAAAAGTTAGTGTGTTATTTTTATGATTGATTATTAGGTCCAAAAAGTGAATCTGATTATCGACTTCTCTCTCTATTTTGAATTTAATTTTGGAATTAATGCTATAGATGTAAGTTAAAAATTGATCTAGTTGTCTAGCGGTTCCTATGAAACATGCTAGTATATAGTCTACATATCTATACCAATACCTTTTTTTTTCTGCATACTTTTGCAGATGAGAAAGTTGATCGTTGATTGTCTCCTAATTCCTTAGTTTGTTCTTCAACCTCCAGAGGTTCAATGAGGACATAACTGTGTTGAATATCGTTGGAATTGACAGAGAGTTCCTTTTCATTTCTATTATTCTTTCCCCCCTGTTCAACATGAGGAGCTTTTTGTACTTTCCGTGTTCCCTTCATATTTTTTTTAGTATTTTTTTGCGCACTCTTCTTCTTTGAAGAAATATCAATTGGAACAATGGGTACATGACAATTTTGAATGTTGCTTAAGTTTGATTCAGTTTTTGTCTTGTCCACGAGAGACAATTTTTCTAGAATTAGTTTTTGTTTAGTAGATAT
Source organism: Cryptolaemus montrouzieri (assembly GCA_013387265.2). NCBI lineage: Eukaryota > Metazoa > Arthropoda > Insecta > Coleoptera > Coccinellidae > Cryptolaemus > Cryptolaemus montrouzieri. The sequence goes on from JABFTP020000001.1 coordinate 27,304,688, forward strand.
TTTGTTGGACTTTTTAGTATTATTCTCTGCTTCTTTTACATCTGCCTCAAGAATTCCTGTTTCTTCAGCGTATGTTTGTTTATTCGAGCATAAGGCTTCTTGATAAGCATATTCCAATTTATATGTTGGATCAACATCGGAATTATCTGAAAGACTATCTTCACTCTCCTCCCCATCCTTCAATTCCATATTCTGCAATAATAATACCATAAGCCCAAAATTGAAAGGTCAAGATTTTCAGAAAAAAAAACAGATAGAGATATTCAATGCCTAAAGAAATTTAAATTCATTTCAAAAATCAGGAATCCATATAAGTTCTGCAATAAAAATGAAGAAAAATCAAATCAACATATTATCGATATAAATGAAAATAGTTTTAATCAGAAAACCAACTGAAACTTGAGAAGCGTTATATACAATATGCTCAAATAACCAAAAATTTTATATGAAATTGAACTTTACGACTTTCCACTTCATACTTCAAAAATAGGAGTTCTTAATATTATCGAACAATCTCTTCATGCCAAGGAAACATGCTACAAAATTGCCCTCAAACTTTGATGACAGTCACTTTCAACGATGATTCTAGCTTGAAATTTAGCATGTTTCACCTCACTATAGCTTTTAAGATGCTATAGTTTACAAACACTAATAGTCCTATTTTTAATTTATTCTGAAAGATTAAAAATCTTGATTTAACAGATTCTTAAGCATTATTAATTGGTTAATTGATTCCGCCGTTACTACGTGATAGTTAACCATGATGATAATGAGAATTTGAACTATGTATTATACTATCGCAACAGATTTATTGAAAATCAGGATTGCAATTTTGGTCCCTCGAACAAACATAAACAGGTAGATACAATATTAATAAGATTGCAAGCAAGAGGTCATAAACGAATTATGATAAAAGCAGGTATCATTTAAAGATATCAAATATGGTCGTTCAGAAGACTATCTCTAGAAGAAATATGTTGGAGTTTGAAAATTTCGATGGATTCTAAGAAATCTAACTTTCGTCTTTTAGGTATTCTCTGAATAATTTGAAGTGTATCTTTGGAAGGAAAATGATGGCCATTTTCGATATAATGTTGAGCGAAAGTAGATTCGTCGGTTCTCTGGTTATTGAATCTGATTGATGCTCTTTGTATCTAGTTTGGAATAAACGACAGTCAGACCTATATAGACGGCTTCACTATCCATACAGGACAAGTTGTAAACTCCAGTATTGTCAAATCTATCATTTTTATCTTTACTATTGAGAAATTCTTGGAAGAGTTTCATATAGGTTTTGAAAGCTATTTTTTTATACTGTTTAGAAATGACATTAGCAATCTTTTCGCTGATAGGGCCAGAATATGTTTATGAAATGTATTTATCTGTATTACTTGATTCTACACGTGGGTAAATATTATGATGTGCCATTTGTGTTTGTTTCTTTCTGATCATTCCGTTTATGATATTTGAGCGATAACTATTGTTCTTAGCTATTTCCTTAATAATTGACACTTCCCTGGATATATTTTCTTCGGATAATGCAAATATCAGTATATATATATATTAATAATATATATATATATATCAAAACTTGTGTTATTTTTATGAGTGATTATTAGGTCCGAAAAGTGAATCTGATTATCGACTTCTCTCTCTATTTTGAATTTAATTTTGGAATTAAGGCTATTGATGTAGTGGTTCCTATGAAACATGCTAGTATATAGTCTACATATCTATACCAAAAATGTACTAGTTTTTATTTGGAGGAATTGAATATGATTTCTTTAATATAAGCCATGAAAATGTTGGTTAGTAAAGGGCTCAATGGTGATCCCATAGCTAGCCCGTGAGGTTGTTCATAGAATTTGTTTTTGAATTTGCAATAATTCTGTTTTAGGCACAACTTGAGCAAAAACATGAAAATCATTTTGTACAACCGGATTAACGTGTGATTTCTGTAAGATGTCTGAGCCCAATGGAAGACATTCGTCTCCTGTTATCTACATCCAAACTAATTAAATATGATCTGATTGGGGTTTGAACCTCTTTTAATTTCGGTGTTAATTGAATTGAGTTTTTTATTGAATATTTAGGTGTGAAATTTGTTGAATTAATTAATACAAGATTTAATTCTTTTGCCAATTTATATACTTGGCTGTCCATGAATGATACTACTGGACGCATTGGAGCATTGTCTTTGTAATTTTTGAAGGCCGTAAAGTTGTGGAGGTCCGGGATTCATATTTATGGAAGAGTCGACTGGTTTTGTAAGTATTATCGGTGAAATTGCTTAATGAATTTTGGATATCTATGGTTCTATCTTTGGACATTTCAAATCTGTGATTTTATATATATATATATATATATATATATATATATATATATATATATATATATATATATATATATATATATATATATATATATATATATATATATATATATATATATATATATATATATATATATATATATATATATATATATATATATAATGATTTCAGTAAAATGATTATGGCGTTTGATTTGTCTGCTTTGGTTAAAACTAAATTCTTGAATTTTTTGTTTTAAATTTGTTACGGCATCTGTGATTTTTCGATTAGTTTTTTGGTGATTTTTCGTTAGAATATCGGAAATTTTGAACGATATTAAATGAGGCTCGTCGAGTTATTTTAGTGCAATTGCAGATTTCGAGGCCAAGGTTTCTTTCATGTTTATGGATAAGATGTTGTGGTTGAATTTGTGACCTTTCTCTAACAAACTGTGTTCAGAAATTGATAAATCAACATATAAAGAACGCGGATGCAGTATTCTGTATATTATCTGAATTTTGTGCTTGTATGGTTTTTAATTTCTTGGATTGATTTTTTCATGAATAAGTTTGTTAATGTCATTTCGCACCTGGTCATCATACAAATCGAATTCTAATGGACCCAATTCCTCCAAATCAAAATTAATACATTTTTGGTATAGATATGTAGACGATATACTAGCATGTTTCATAGGAATCGCTAGACATCTAGATCAATTTTTAACATACATCAATAGCATTCATCATGAATTCAATATAGGGAAAGAAGTCGATAATCAGATTCACTTTTCAAACCTAACAATCACTCATATAAATAACACTAAGTTTTGATATATATCGAAAACCCTCCTTAACTGATTAAAAAAACAAGTTCCACGAAGAAATAATATATGGGCGAAATCAACCCAAATTATTGGGTCCATAATGATTCTAAAACATCTATAGATCATAATCGGCATCACTTGGAAGAACCTGGCCATCGGGGCTCTTTCGGTCAAACAGAGAGGAAATTGCTTTGTTGAGTTTAAATATTGAAGGGTTTTTTGCGATTATACTAAAAAATTGGTAAGCAAGAACAAGGAAGTGATTATGTTTCAGGAGACTCACATTGCGACGGAAGAACATCTCCGCGAAAGAGGAATTGCGCAGATTATGTACTTTTTTATTACTCCTTAGTTCTTATGACCTTGCTTGCTATATAAAATCTTTTCTTAGATTTGTTTAGACATATAAGAGGTATGATTGTTGAAATCTTCTTCTGCTGGTTTTCTTTTTTCATTGTTACAGATTCCTGTCCCAAACTCCCTTCCTTTCACCCTTGTCTTCGTTTGGAAATCATGGAATGCAAGAGAGAATGAAGCGGCTAAGCAGAAAAATCTTTGGTACTCTTTATGTACACACGACACTAACACAATATAAGCAGACAAGCTATTGCTAGTGCAATAGCGACAGAGTGACGAGTTTTTTCCTCAGGTTTTTTCACTCGTTTATTAAATCATATATATATATATATATATATATATATATATATATATATATATATATATATATATATATATATATATATATATATATATATATATATATATATATATATATATATATATAGTTTGATTGCATGAACAGATATATGGGCAACTCGTCGGGTATATATATATATATATATATATATATCATACATATATAAAATCTCATAACTACGCTGCGTTTAATTCAATGATTCATAGGGTTTTCTCTGTCATTATCCGAAGAAAATATGTTTCAACTATTAAAGAAATAGCTAAGAACAATGATTATCCCCAAATATAATATACGGAACAATCCGAAAAACGAACACAAATAGCATATCATAATATTTACCCACGTATAGAATCAACTAATACAGATAAATACATTTCATTCACATATTTTGACCCTATCGGCGAAAAGATTGCAAATGTCATTTCAAAACAGTATAAAGAAGTAGCTTTCAAAACCCACATGAAACTCTTCCAAGAATTTCGCAATTCTTGATGATCTTGATCATTCATTCAAAACGAGTTATAAAGAGCATCAATCAGATTACAATAACCAGAGAACAGACGAATCTACTTTCGCTTCACATTGTATGGAAAATGGCCATCATTTTCGACCCATAGATCAACTTCAAACTATTCACAGAATACCGAAGGGATGAAAGTTTGATTTCTTAAAATCCGTCCAAATTTTCAAACTGCAACAAACCCCCCATAAAAATAACCTTCTGAACGACCCGGCTTATTCATCCCCATTTGAAATCTTTAAATAAAACCTGCTTTTATCGTAATTTGTTTATTACCTCTTGTTTGCACGCATATTAATCATGCATCTACCTGTTCATATATGCATGTTTTTTCAACATTAGTTCAATACTCGTCAGCTGAAGATGGTCGAGAGACCGAAATTGCAATCCTGATTTTCAATAAATCTCTTGTGATAGTATAATGCATAGTTTAATTTTTTTATCATTTAATTAGTTTGGACGTGAATAATATGTTTTTCAATTTCCTAGGAGACGAATTCCTTCCATTGGCCTCAAACATCTTAAACAAATCACACGTTAATCCGGTTGTACAAAGTGATTTCATGTTTTTGCTTAAGTTTGCCTACAGAAGAAACATTTCAAATTCAATAATAAATTCTATCGAACAGCCTCACGGTCTACCGATGGGATCTCCATTGATCCCTTTATTAGCGGACATTTTCATGGCGTATATTGAGGATTTCATATTCAATTCCTCTAAATCAAAGTTAGTACATTTTTGGTATAAATACGTAGACGATATAATAGCATGTGTAATAGGAACCGCTAAACAACCAGATGAATTTTTGACTTACATCAATAACATTCATCCAAAAATTACATTCAAAATAGAAAGAGAAGTCAATAGTCAGATTCACTTTTTAGACCTAACAATTAATCATAAAAATAACACACTAAATTTTGATATATATAGAAAACCCACCTTTACTCATATTTGCATCCCTTATGACTCAACACACCCAAAATCTCGTAAGTATGCTGCGTTTAATTCAATGATTCATAGGGCTTTCTCTGTCCATTATCTGAAGAAAATATATCCAGGGAAGTGACAACTATTTAGGAAATAGCTAAGAATAATATGAAAATACATTTCATTAACATATTTTGGCCCTATCAGCGAAAAGATTGCAAACGTCGTTTCAAAACAATAAAAAAGTATCTTTCAAGAGCCACATGAAAGTCTCCCAGAAATTTTTTAATAGTAAAGATAAAACTGATAAATTTGACAATACTGGAGTTTACAAGTTGTGTGGATTGTGAAGGCGTCTATATAGGTCAAACTGTCATTCATTCAAAGAGCATCAATCAGATTACAATAACCAGAGGACTGACGAATCTACTTTAGCTCCACATTGTATCGAAAATGACCATCATTTTCCACCAAAGATCAACTTCAAATTATTCAGAGAATACCTAAAGAACGAAAGTTAAATTTCTTAGAATCCATCGAAATTTTCAAACTGCTACAAACCCCCATAGAGATTATCTTTTGAACGACCAGTATGGTTATTCGTCACTATTTGAAATCTTCAAATAATACCTGCTTTTATCATAATTAGTTTATTACCTCTTGTTCGCACCCTTATTAATCTTGTATCTATCTGTTTATATATGTAGTAAGTATTTTCAACTTTAGTTCCATACTCGTCAGCTGAAGATTGCCGAGATACCGAAATTGCTATCCCGATTTTCAATAAATCTCTTGTGATAGTATAATACATAGTTTAATCTCTTGTTATCATCATGATTAATTATCACGTAGTAATGGCGGAATCAGTTAACGATTCAAACTAATTAAAAATGACTCGAAAAGAAGTGACAAGTTCATCCCAAAAATGTAATTATTCAAAAAACCTTCTGACATACATTGTTGCTAGAATCAAAATAGATGAGATGAGAGGTAATTTATACAAAAACATTCTTCTGTGAACTTGTATTTTAAAAAAATTAATGAAAGTATTCAGGAAAATTAAAGTAACACTGTTTCTTTTTAAGTTTTCAAATAAAATATTTCACTTGACGATAGAAAGTAAAGCGTGAATGAACAATCCAGCATTCACTTCTTTTTCTTCTTCTTCTCCGGTATGCTACCTGTACTGTCATTTTTTCTCTTCTGTCCAGATTTTGAAGGAATTTGTGCGGAACTGCCTGAAGTAGAAGCAACTTTAGAACTCTTTTTCTTCTTCTCATTCTTCTCCCTCTCTTCTAGCTCCGCATTTTCTCTTTCAATCAATGTAATTAAAGTGTTGCATCTCCTTTGCAATTCCATGGCTGTCCGAGATTTCAGGAACCAATCAAAGCGGAATTGCGGAGAAAACCTGACAGCTGCTCGTAATTCCTCATAAACATTCTCGCGGTCAAATCCAAGCTTATGCAACATGCAAACTAAGAAACGGTCCTCTTCTTCCATATAATTCTTTCCTTTATTAGTGCCATACGATATACGGAGCTGATGGAATGGCGCCCTATATCTGGCCATTTTAGCATCAAGCGCCCTTTTAATACTAGCCCTTCGTTGAATTTTTGCTTCTCCTCTTTCAATTTGCGCCATTATTTTATCGATATCCTGCAATTCGTGACATCGTTCCCAAAAAACGGCCGAGTATTCCATCACTTCTTCTGGAGTTTTTCCCTCAACATCTTTTCCAATATTCTCGATATCATCTCTGCCGTATTTCTCGTTCGCCTTTATAAACTGATTAAAGTCTCTTTTGCTCCAATTCGTGAAACCCTGCGTCAGTAACTGTTCCTTTTCTTGTTGCTCTTCCTCCGTCAGGGGTTCGGAATCGTCAATTTTTCTCTGTTCTTCTCTTTGCTGTTTACTGGCATCTGGTCCTAATTCTGGATTTTTCGGAACTTTGTAACCCAGCGATTTTCTATAATAGTATATTTCTTGATCGAGCAGTTCGAACAAACGTGGCGGAAAGAATTGGAAATCTTGAACGATCGGTTGTTTTGGCGGTCTGGGGGCCTGCAAGAACACATAAAAATAGTGATTCGTTCAGTTATCCAGAATAGAATCGATTTATTATGAAATGTAGTGATACCTGACATTCTTAGTTGATTTCTTCTATAATAACACTTATCCACCTATAACCAAATAATTAATAAGATACGCAACAAAAACACGTTAGGGTTCGTATAAGTGAAAATTTCGAATTTCTTCGAAGGTTTGCAACAAATTTGAATAGTCAAATACCATACACATATTCGAAGGAACATATCAAAAAAAGTCATTAATAGTAGAGGCAACAAACAATATTTCGCATCCTTCAACATTAGCCTATAATTGCCATCAAATCAACTTCCAAAATTACACATCATTCCATTTGAAATGAGCGTCAATTCAACTGGATAATTGTTTTCGTATATTCAACAAGTTACCACAATTTTCTATTCATTTCTTTTTTTCGATTAAAAATTGGTGAATACTTTTTTTCGGAAAGGTAACGGGAATTGATTATTTAAAAAAAGCTTCTTAAAACATTCTTCAAAATTTTTGTTCTTGCTGAGTTGGCACAGCTGTTTTATATACTTACGCGAAGATTGAACGCGATCTGCCATTCAGTTTGTTCACAGTGCTCGATTTTGTCAGTTCTCACAAATGTGTTTTGCGATATCGAACAAAGAATTTTATTATTATTATTATCGTGGGCTTATGCACTACCTCAGCTGTTAGCTGGATATAATTTTTTTTCCCAGATTCAGCAGTCAAAGGGAATAGGCTCGATTACAACACACTTGACATAAGTTTTCTCACTATCCTACATGTATTAAGAATTATAGCTTTTTGCATTTTTATATAGGTATTCTTATGCAATTCTAATTTCTCAAGGCTATCATGCAAACTTTTGGGTATTAATTCAGTGAGTAAGTAAGAAATGATTACAGGAACGATATCCATTTTATCGACGTACCACATCAGCTTGATCTCAATAGTAAGGTCTGTGTATTTCGACTTTTCTCCTGGAACTTGTTCAACACGTTGTTATTATTGGGTATGGCAACATCCACCAGCATTTCTTTTCTAGCTCGCTTTATCATACACCACCATGTCCGGCCTATTTTTCGTCACCATTCCGTCAGTGATAACAGGCCTATCGTAGTATAATCTGAAAGTCATTTTCCATTACAGGAGCGGATTGATACTTGTCATTTGGCTCGAAGCCATTCAGAAGTCCGTACTTGTGTTCAAGTTTCTGATGGATAATGCTGCATACTTGATTATGCCTGTGAAGATAGTCCGTATTGGCCAGTTGTTCGCAACCAGAAATAATATGCTGTATAATCTTCGATCTTATATGGCATTTCCTGCACTCATCTGTTTGTAATCTTCTGTCCTTAATTATAAGTTTTTTGTAGTTGTTTGTAGAGATGACTTGGTCTTGAATGGCCATAAAGAATTCTTCTGTTTCCGTGAATAGTTCTCCTTTCATCAACCATTTGTTGGAAGCTTCTTTGTCGATGTGTGGCTGATTGATCTCATGGTAATGTACTCCATGCAATTCCTTTCTTGACCATTGCTCTTGTTTTTCAGTATCTGATAGGAACGGTAGATTCAGCAGATCATCACTAGTAGCAAGATTCAGATTTGTATATCCCTTATCAACCAACGATTCTGTGGAAGTCAGAAATGCGAGCTTTGGCAAAGAAAAATTCTCTGAGATTTTTGATCTATTAGGTATGTAAGTTGACAACATTCATCAATCCATGTCCTCCTTCTTGCCGCTTCAAAGTTGTTCTTATCACTGACGATTTTGGATGGTGACTGTTGTCTTTGTCAGCATCGTTCGGGTCTCCCTTTGAATATCATACAGTTCTGTTTCAGTCCATCTGATTGTTCCAAATGAGTAAAGCAACACTGGAATGGCGTAGGTGTTAATCGCTTTGACTAGATTCCCCGAGTTAAACATTGGCTTCAGCACAGTTTTCAGACGCTGACTGTACTCTGAACGAATCTTCTACTTTGACTGTTTTGGTCTAACAATCTGGCTTGTTGTTATCCCAGATATTTGTACGTTTCGCCATCCCTCATACACTGTATAATCTATGACTTTTCCTCTTTGAATGTTCAGGATCTTACATTTCTCAATCCCGAATTCCATATGAGCATCTGCCGGGAACTTACTGGCAGTTTTCAGCAGATCATCCAATTGCTTATTGTTCAAGAATATTATTTGATGTCATCGATATACAGCAGGTGGAAGATTGTGTTCCTATCTGCTTTTATCCTAAATTCGTATCCTGTTCTATTGAGCATTGAAGACAATGGGTTCATAGCCAAACAGATACATAATGGACTCAAAGAGTCTCCTTGAAAAATTCCACAACGTATGGGTATCTCGTTGGTTTTAATTGACTTAATGTTGATGTTTACCTGCAGAGACGTGAGCCAGTGTGACATTGCTGTCTTCAAGAATTCTACCAGGACTGGATGGATTTTGTATATCTGTAATACTTCGACAAGCAAAGAATGGGCGGTACTATCGAATGGCTTCAGATAATCAAGAAAAGATGAATGAACATTCCGATGCCCCCCTGTGTACCTGCTTCATTATCACAGAATCGATGATGAGTTGTTCCTTGCACCTGTGGTGTTTTCTCATGCTTCCTTTTACTCCTCTGCTATCTTCACAGGCATAATCAAGTGTGCAACATTATCCATCAGAAACTTTCACACAAGTATGGACTTCTGAATACATTCCAGCCATACTACAAGTATCAACCGGCGCCCGTATTGGAAAATGACTCTATCAGATTATACTACGATAGGCCTATTATCACTGACAGAATGGTGACGAATAATAGGCGGACATAGTGGTGTATGATAAGAGAGCCAAGACAGCAATGCTGGTGGATGTCGCCATACCAAATAATAACAACGTGCTGAATAAGTTCCAGGAGAAAAGTCCAAATACACAGACCTTGCTATTGAGATCAAGCAGATGTGGCACCTCGACAAAATAGATATCGTTCCTGTCATCGTATCCTCGACTGGTTTAATACCCAAGACTTTGCATGATAGCCTTAAGAAATTAGAATTGCATAAGAATACCTATATAGAAATGCAAAAGCTGTAATTCTTAATACATGTAGGATAGTTAGGAAATTTATGTCAAGTATATTGTAATCGAGCCTATTCCTTTGATTGCTAAATCTGGGAAAGGTAAATTATATCCAGCTACTAGCTGAGATAGTGCATAAGTCCAATAATAAATAATAATAATAATAATACTTTAATAAATCAAAACCATACAGGTGTAGATTCAGTCAAAATACAATTAAACATGTAGAAAATACACAAAATTCAGATCACAATAATTTCTTGAAATCATTTTCTTGTAGGAACTCTCCTATATTATAGTAACTTTTATCAATAAGAAAATATTTGAGTTTTGTTTTTGCACTTTAATTGATAATGACTTAAATTTTTCTGGAAACTTATTCCACACTGACAGTAAACTATAAGTTACATTTTTTGTAAATATGAATAGTTGGGCTTATCCTCTTGAAGAATATTTTTCCTCTTGTATTATAGGAATGTTGGAGTTGAAGATCTTTGAAATCATTATAGTTATTTAAAATGAACATCACTGATTCATAGATATATAGACCATACAGTGTTAAGATGTTGAAATTCTTGAATATGTTCCTGCACGTTTCATATTGATTCATGCCAAAGATGATTCTTAGGCATCTTTTTGTAAAAGAAAAATTCGCTCCACTTCTGTAGATCTTCCCAGAAGATGATTCCATATCTTATCCTAGAATGAACGTAGGCGTGATAGGCAGTCAGAGCAGCATCCAGCCCTATCATCCGTATAGTCCGCAATGCATAGCCATAGCGTGCTATCATTGGTGAAATCTTCTCAACGTGACTACACCAGTTGAGATTACGATCAATATTCACTCCTAGAAAAGACAGGTCTTCAACTGACTCAACTTCACAGTCTTGGAATCTTAAATTAAGTTGTTCTTTCTTTTCCTGAATAACAAAAGTTTTGTTTTTTCCAGATTTAGCATCAAGTTGTTATTAAGGAACCATTCATTCATATTTTTCATGTCAGTCTCAAGACTTTTCATACATTCATTTTGATTTTCAGCTTTACATATTACTGATGCATCATCTGCAAACATTATGACATCGTTGTTGGTAGTCTGAACTAGATCATTTGTATATATTATGTAGAGCAAAGGTCCCAATATAGAACCCTGCGGTACACCGTTTAATACTTGTTTGGAATCAGATCGTATTATATTTCCGTTTTTCCTCTACTTATTGTCTTTTGGGTTCTTTTGGATAGATATGATCCAATGAGCTGTAATGCTACCCTCTTATACCATATTTCTCCAGCTTATTCAGTAACTTCTCATGGTTGACTCTATCAAAAGCTTTTGACAGGTCCAGACAGAGGCCGCTGTAGTATTATTTTGATTTAGTGACCTGATGATAGAAGTAAGTGCTTGATATATTGCATTCAATGTTGACCTTCCTGTCTAAATCCAAACTGTTGTTTCACAAGTATGTTGTTTGCTTCAAAAACTGCATTAATTTGTCAAAATTATACGCTCAAATATTTTATTCACATTGGAAAGCAATGATATTGGCCTATAATTATCAATATTTTCTTTGCTACCTTTTTTATAGATGGGTTTCACCATTGCTTCTTTTAATCTTTGTGGATACTTTCCTGTTTGTAGAATCTGGTTTATAATGTGAGTAAGTGGAGTTTTTATAATTGATGCACAATTCTTGAGCACTTTTACTGGTATGTTATCACTTCCAACTGAACTTTTATTTTTAATTGTAAAATATATTGGTACGTTTCTTGCTCTATAAGTGGACTTAAAAATATGCTATTGTTGCAGGATTTGATGTTATTGTTGTCCGCATCAATACCACTATTGCTTGTATTTGAACTGATAAAATGGGAATTGGATTGGTTGAGTACAGTTTCTTCATTTTGGTGGGGAAATGAATTGAAAATTATGTCATTATTATTATTCTTTTGTTTGTGATAGTGTTGACTAACTTCCATGTGGCTTTTGTTTTGTTTTCAGACTGTGTTATATAGTTCCTATGACTTATCATTTTAGCCTGTTTCACAACCTGCTTCAGTATACTGCAATATCTTTTGTAATAGTCCTGTGATATTATTCCTTCTTGTACTTCTTCCCACATTGATCTTTTTCGGTTACTTGAAATTTTTATCCCTGTTGTTATCCATGTATGTATTGTTCTAGTCATTGAGCACTTCTTCTCTGGAAATATCAGATTCATATACATTTGCATTATCTCTGAGAAACAGTTGTATGCTTCGTCTGGATCCAATCGCCCCAATACACCCTGCCAAGATACATCCTCCAGACTGCTGAAAAACTGCTGCATTTTAGAATCAGTGAAAATCTTTTTTCTAATCCATTTTCTTCCATTGGCAACATTATTACACTCCATTGTTATGAATTGAGCCATACGATCCGACAAAAGTGAGTTTATATTATAGTTATTTCTATATGTTGGAGTGTTGGTAAAGATATTATCAATTAATGTTTTTGTTGTTTGTGTAATTCTTGTTGGTTCGTTTATTGTTTGCTGTAGATCATATGTGCAAAGTATATCTACAAAATTATTTTTAACGTGGCTATCTTCCAATAAGTTGATGTTGAAATCTCCACAGAGTATCACATCATATTTATTAAATTTCATACTTATTTCATAGAGTATTTGATCAATTTTATGAAGAAATACCTGTGCATCGCCCAAACAGGTCCTGTAGACTGTCAAAATTATCATTTTCTGGTATTACTGATTGCACATGATACCTCTATTTCCTTATCCACACTCAGGTTAGTGATCCATTGGACGTTCTCAAAGTCGGTAATATTATCACGGATTAAAATAGCTGTTCCTCCATGTATAAATTTCTCTCTTGCATAACTTGATATTAACCTGTAGTTGGGAATCTTCAAAATGGAATTTCATCTTCATTCATCCAGTGTTCACTGAAACAAATTACATCTGGGATCTTTGTGAGTGAGTTGATGAAGAGTTCGATTTCGGAAGTTTGTTTTGATACATTGAATATTCTGATGTAAGATATTCAAGCAGTTACCGGATTCACTTCTCTGTTGAAGTTTCGTCTGATGTGTAGAAAATGGTTGATTACTATCCCTTTCCCCACATATTTTCATTCAGAACTTGTTGTTTGAATCAGTCGGTACATATACCTTGAAGGAGCTTTTGAATCTGTCTTTCTTAGTTTTCATTTTCTCACATTTGCTGCTTATTTTAAATGTTGTGTATATATTCCTTAACTTCTTCAGGCTCGATATCTGGATCTAGACCTGATAAAAATAGGCAAGATTGTTGCTCAGCTATTGTTAGACTGAATTTATCCATTGCTCCTTTAATTGGGACTGGCCTTGTTTGTTTAGGATTTCGTTTCTTGACAACTTCTCTCCAGTTTTCTCGTTCCTGTTGAATCTTCACTTTAGGTGACTGTTGTTCCTCTTTGGATTCACTTATTTCATCTTCAATGTAAAGCAGTGTTGTTTCCCTTTTTTGTTTACTCGTGGTTTGATTGTGTTGTTGGTTACCTTGTATTTTCTTCACTTCTTGGTTTGTTATTGTTTTAGTGGGCGTCAATTTTGGTTTGATTGTAATTCAATTTTGAGGTTTTGTTTATTATTTGTTGTTGTTTGTGTATTTCTGCTCGATGGTCCACTTTCTGTAACATTTTTGACCATAGAACTGTAAGCAGGTTTCAAAGTTGATGGCAGAGACAGTGGAATGTCAACTTTGTTTTGATTGCTTTTTCTGGTTTTGTTTCCACGATTTTTCTATAGGTCTATTTTGTAACTGCGTAATTCTTTCAGCCAAAAGTTTGTTATTTTCCTCAGAATAATGTTTTATCACTCATTTCATTGAAAAGAAGTTCTTTATTTTTTGGGATTCCACTAGAACATATTTTAAATGCTCAATTTCCTTCTGCAGTAATAGATTTTCATACCTCATTTTTATATTTTCCTCCTTCAGTTGTATATTTATATTTTGACTTAATTCATTATCCATTTCACTTGCTGGTTTTTCACAGCACTTAACATAGACTTCATCCATGAATGATAGGCCTTTTTTTTCTATTAATCTTCTTGCACAAGAATCGTGGAACGGAGCTCCGCAATTTTTGCAGATAAACGACGTATACGCCTTTTTAGCACAACATTTGTAATATTTTTGTTTTTTTTGAGAATTTTTCACCTCAGAATCGGTACCCTCTTGAGAGCACTGATCTAACGCGTCATTTACACTTTCCGCCATGTTGATATAATATTTTGTTGTCATCAAGGTGTTGGTATATTCGATTGGATATGCATGAGGTTAGTATTTTGTAGATCGTTATTATTATTATCATTGATATTGTGCTGAACAGTGAGCACCAAAGCCGATCAAACTGTTTTCAAATATAATACATGTAATAGAAAAAACAAATTAAGTAAATTCGCAACAGCAGTATGATGTTCAGGTCCCATAAGGCACTAGGGAGTTTTTCCACATCTCCACCTCTTGATCCAGCCTGTTTTTGAATGCATTCACCGTACCAACTCGAACACTCTGCTCATTCAGTCTATTCCATGAGTAGACACTTTGTTGATCAAAAAATTTCTTCAGAGCATTTTGTTGCACTTCTGTTCTCCAAGTTTCAAGTGGTGACCTCTTAGTTGTTGGGAGTCTGATAGTTTGAAAATTTCTAGGGCCATTTAGGGTAGTGATTCGTGTCGGGGGGTGTTCAAACGTATGAATGTACTTACCTTATTTGGGCTCTACATATATAGAATGCTCACTTTCGTTTATCAAGTTCGTGGTTATTTCAACAAATATAGTAACTCAAACAATACAAGAAGATTTACACCTTATCTTTACCCTATACATTTTCTCTCACATCAACTGAAAGGACCCCATTGTATATGGGTATGCAATTATATAAAAGCTTGCCCAAGAAATATCATGCACTGACAAACTTTAGATTATATAAAAGAAAAATTTTTAGCCTACTAATGAATTGTGAGCCATATACTGTAGAGGAATTTTATAATAATTGTAAGTTGAGCTGTACATGATACCATAGTTTTAATCTGACATGTTTCACTGTTTATTGTCTATTATACACACAATAACTTGTTGAAATGAATATTATTATCAAGTATGCATAAGCCTCTTCTCTTTTTAAGCACTCGCCATAAAAAATAATCATATCAACATTTTTTCCGTCATAAAAATTATCGCATCAGTTCTGTCAAAACAATGTCAAAAATTTCTTTTTTGAGTCATGACTTAACTTGATGGAAACATGGGATGTTAAATTTTTCATCTATTTATTAATCGATTTTCAATCAAAAAAGTGATGAATAGAAAATTGAGAATCCTTAAAAAATATACAGGGTGCCATTTAAATTTTCAGAGTTAGGATAAAATTTTTTAAAGGGCTGTTCAACCCCAGAGATAAACAATCTTCTTTTTGTTCTAACTAAATATCCCAAAATACATATAGCGACTTCATCTCATAGCGACAAATTATAGTGATCTCTTCATTGTTATAACTGAAACCCTCTGTAGATTAAAATATTAACCTTGATACCCCAACACACAACATTCTACATGGACATTACATGGACATCTAAATTGTAAGATAAAAAAAGAACCTATAAATGCATTTTTAAGGAAGTTTTTCATGAAAATATTCCATAACATTATTGACTTGATCAGTGACCTGAATTATTTAAAATTATACCAAATATTTCACTATTACCTAAATGAAAAATTTCTCATTGAATACTTGAATTTCTTACCTTTGGCGCCTTGGGTTCGGATACCCTCAAGGCTTCCCTGAAATATGCATCGACAGCGTAATTAGCTTTTCTCTCGCGTTTTGGAGGCTCAATCCAAGTGCTAAGTCCAATAGATTTCTGCTTCTCCCGATAATCTTCTCCCTCAAACTGATATACGGATTCAGTAGGAGTGTCCACAGTGAAATTGCGAAGGGACGATTCGCCCATCGACTCCAACTTCTGTTTTATCTCTTCAGTCTGAAAAAAAATTGTTGAGATCATTCTTATATATTTCAAAGAATATTTTTTGCTAAATTATTACCTTCGCTTCGCCCCTTTCTAGGATAGTGTCGATGTCATCGTCGGTGATCTCAGAGTCCTTAGATGCGAACACATGATTTGCACCATGCCTGATCATATTTAACATTTCATCTTTATTTAAATTTTGCGCCTTCGAGTCCGCCAATCTACCTTGTTGAATAACTAGTTTGTCCAACCTCAATTTAATTTCAGCCCTTTCTACGATTTTTTCCTCTACTGTGTTTTCAGTGATGAACCTGAAACAGAATACATGGGCAATTTCCTTGCAAGTTTCTGAAGACGATTTTTTAGACAAACTCTCTGGCGTCACCTGGATACCTTTAGTCTTTCCATTCTTATTCATTGAATATGAATACAGTAAAAGATCTATATTCGCGCTTCCTACATTCGCGTTTTCACTATTCGCGGATAAAAAATATGCGACCCAATTTTTATATTCGCGGATCTAATCGGTACATACATGTATTAATAAATAGGATTGAGTATCCTTTGTAAACGCGGCGTTAAATGGGCTAATAAAAAAGTAAAATAGACCTTATTACTACTACGCCTTAAGTATGTTTTTAAATGATATCGTCGCTGCAATTTTGGCTTTTCCTTTGACATAAGTCCCTTCGCCGGTGGTTTTGAGAATGTGAACAAACAAAATGTTTAAGTAAAGCGACCGAATTACTCAATTCATAAGGAACCGCAACCAAAAACGAGGGCCCTGGAGTGGTCCAATTATCCGGGATAAGAAAAAGCGTCTTTACGAACATTTTAAAGAACCTGGTGGTACTGTGGTAGTGGAGCATTTCAAGCATCGGAAGTTTGGTTCAATAAATTTAAGGTGCGAAACTGCACTGTTTTGGAAGAGAATGCAAAACAAAACATTTATTTCTAAATGTAAGCCTAAATGGCGAATAAATATCTATCTATCTATTCGAAATTGTCTCGATGGTCACAATGAATCCCTATTACTCACCTGAAAACTCTGACTTGCTTCTTCTGACCGATACGATGAGCTCGGTCCATCGCTTGCAAATCCATTTGGGGATTCCAATCGGAATCGTAAATAATGACAACGTCTGCGGTGGCCAAGTTTATGCCCAAACCACCGGCGCGGGTGGACAACATGAATATGAATTTTTTGCTGTTGGGCTCATTGTATTCATTGATCTGTCTCTGCCTGTCCTCGTGGGGAGTTTGACCATCCAAACGACAATACTGAAATATCAATTGGATTTAAGAGACTGGCAATACCACAATTCGCAGGATATTCTTTTTATAAGTGCTACACATTAAGCATACATGCATTTTGCACGGTTGTCAAACTGCGTTATGCGTGCAACCGCGTTTATCAAGGCCTACATTGGAACCTTTACTGTTCCTTGTTTATATAAATGATGAGTTTCCACAAAAGAAAATCTTGTTGTCTATGCCAACGACACAACATCAATATTTAACAATAAAGTATTAAATGCCCTCCACCAGGTTATAACAGATTCCCAAATCAGCTCGAAGGGGTGGTTTGATGCAAACAGACTGAAACTTAACATAGATAAGACTAAAAGACTTGTTTTCAACCTTCTGGATATTTATTATGATGAATCTCTCGTATTTGATGAACATACTGAACAGTTGACGACAAGATTGTCAAGATCGATCATTGTACTTAGAAACCTCAGATGGATTGTTAGGGAAAGGTTCTAGAACTTAACAACCTAGTCGGGAGGATAACTGAGTCTTTTGACAGCAAGGAGATTGCAGCTGCAAGTCTTCATGGACATAGAGGAGCTGTGAGAGCCAGAGGAGTACCAAATATTATTGCAAAATGGATTAGCCACATACTAAATACTAGAGCCCTGAAAGCCCAAGTAGTCAGTTTTGTGGCGAAAGGTGTTGGAACTGGTGTATATAGTGGAAGTGCTGCCAAGGAAAAGTCAATCTGTCTTAGCAGGCTTGCGACTATTTTTGATGCAGAAATATTCGCCGTCGACCACTGTCTATGGCGAAGCAGGTCAATAAAAATCATCACTGATAGCAGAGCTGCACTTAAGGCATTTCCATCTGATACCTGCACGTCACTTATGATTCAGGAATGTCGCTCAACTCTCGCCAACATGGGAGAAAGAAACAAGCTCCATCTGATGTGGGTACCCGGACACTTTGACATTGAGGGCAATCAAAAAGCGGAGTCATTGGCCACTAGTAGTACTATTCTTTTAAAACAGTTCGGTTACTCTTGGAATGGAGGGTGTAGATCACTAGGTTGCAGCGGCTAGGTTATTGACCAGCCCTCACTCATTATCTATATCTAAAAAAAAGGAAAGGTTGCAAAGGAGATAATAACCACCAAAACTTAGCTGATAAAAAAAGCTTTTACCGCTCGAATTATCACACAAGAAAGAAAACATGCTCAACAGCACAATACGAGAACTTTAAGCTTTAATCAATGCTAAAGGTGATTCTAGTAAATATAGAAAATCATGAATTCAATTTGAGTTATTAAAAAATAAAAATTATTAATAAGTTACTTACCGCATATTGTTTCCAATGACAGTAATCCTCCAAAATGTCCAACATCCTAGTCATCTGCGAGAATATCAGTACCCTCGACTCCTGTTCTTGCAACTTCGGCAACAGCTTGTCTAGAATCACCATTTTCCCGCAATTATAGACCAAATGTTCGTCCGTTGTATAAGGTGGACCAGGTTCGGCGCCGTCAAACAAGTAAGGGTGGTTGGTGCATTTCCTCAACTGCATAAGAATGTTTTGAAGCCTCATCTTCTCGACCTTACCGGCGCCGTTTACGACATCGATATCCTTCATTAGAACTTTTGTGTACCACTCTCTCTGCATCTTACTCAGACCCACGTAAACCTTAACCTCCTTCTTAGGTTTCAATTTTTTCTCCACCTCAGATTTCAATCGTCTAAGCAAGAACGGCTTCAGTACCGCATGTAAACGTTCGACCAGTTGATTATCGCCGAGACACTGATTTGTGTTGAACCAAGAGTCAAAATCATCAGCAGAATTGAACACGTCTGGTAGCAGGAAATTTAGAAGTGACCATAACTCGTGGAGGTTATTTTGCAAGGGTGTACCAGTGAGTAGCAGACGATTCGTCGTCTTGAATTCCCTGAGGTATTCGGAGAGCTTAGACTTTTCGTTTTTGATACGATGGGCTTCGTCGATGACCATATATCGCCAGTTGAATTTCTTGAAGACAGATTTTTCTTTAATGACCATTTCGTATGATGTCACACATACGTCCCATTCACCTGGCATGAGTACGTCTCTGATCAATGTGTTCTAAAAATGAAAACAAAGTGAGCTTCACTGGAGTAGTCACAGCCATCTTTACATTTAGATGTTCTTATTTAACTCAGTCATGTGGCCTTCAGTAATGATCAGAAAATTCAGGTATTCCTATTTTAAATAACCCATTTTGATCCATCGTATTCTGTTCTCTGTTGAGTATCAGGGTACATACAAATTAATTTTTCAGACTGTTAAAATTGGTGACACAAAATCACGATTATATTTTTACCTTTTAATCTTTCTGAAGGTCTAAACTTAATTAGTCAAAATTTTTCATGAAGAAAATTCCCTGAAATTTAATGATCTGAGAGAGGGTAGTACTGATTTGCAATTGTTATGATGGTTGTAATTGGAAAACCTATTAACTAGATATAAAGCCAGGGAATCCCAAGAAATCCAATGAAATATTTTTTAGACACATTGGTAGATCAATTCATGCAAATTAAGAATAAAAAGTACTGACTTCTATTTCAAGTTTTTCAACTGAAATGGGGGCAAATGGGTAAAATTACTGGAGACATCTAGTTGTAAAATTTGATACCAAATCAATATAAAGAAATTCTAAGATACATACTTTGTGTGTTTATACAAAAGATGGTTTCATTTAATTTTTTTGAAAACAGGGAGGGAGTCCCAACTATTAGATTTTATATTCTGTCAAAAAAGTACTAAGAATTGGTCTATTAAACACAAATTATTTATTTTTCATCCAAGCTTATATATCACCTTCATAGTTGGCACCTTCCGAAATAATACATTTACGCCAACGAATAATCCAATCATCAAAACAATTTTCAAACCCTTTTTCCGGAATCGACTTCAGTTCTTGCTGCGAATCCTCTTTTGTCTTCTATTGATACAAAACAGGTACATCGAAGTGGTAATTTGAGTTTTGAAAAAAGTCGCCTGAAGCCATATCAGGTGAATAGGGTGATTGTTCGAAAGTATTTGTTGAGTTTGTGGTCAAAAATTCATTCTCATTGATAGCTTTGTGAGATGGGTCATTATCGTGGTGCAAAATCAACAAAGAAGAATTTCAAGTGCACAACACCGCGATATAAGCTAAGAAAACAGTCAACATTACCTTGACTTTTGATCGACTTTGACGTGGTTTTTACGGTTTTGGTTTAGTTGGAATGAGTCATTCCGAAGCTTGTTGACTGGTTTAAATGTCAAACTCATATGAATTTGTGATCGGAATTGACTCGATCTAACATGTATTCGGCGACCTTTACTTGATTCAATTTTTTAAGAAAATTCAAGTCTTTTGGAACTAGTGAGCGGCAACGCGTTTCATGACAAACAATCGTTTAAAATGGTACAGACCGAGTCGTGAGACAAAGTTCATTGCTTATCTCCCCCAAACTCAAATGACGATTTTCAATTACCATTTCCTTCACTTTATTGATGTCTTCACTTTATCAATGTTTTCCCTTCAGTGACGATGCTGATGGCCGACTAGAGCAAAGCAAATTTTCTACCACAGCACTGTACCACTCATATGCATGTGTTTTTGATAAGGTCAATCCAGTAAGCTTTTTTTAACATTTTCAGCGATTCTGCACACAAATTTTCATTTGCAACATAAAATTAGAGTCAAATTCTTTATTCAATATTTTTATCCATTGTAAAACTCGCAAAACACTCGTTTGAAATGAAGAAATTGAGCACTGTAAACAAACTAAATGACAGATCGCGTTCAAACTGCGCGGCAGTATGGAAAAGATGTACCAACTTAGCAATAACAAAAATGTTGACAATCGTATTAAGCAGATTTTCAAAAAAATCAATTCTCGATATTTTTTTGACAGAATGTATAAAAATTCTTCTGGAGCAGTTTTACAACCAAAATCTGCTAGAACCACTCATACAGTCCATGAAAGCATATAGTGTTCAGAAAAAATCCAAAAAATATTGCCACATCATAAACAGAGCAAAATATTCAACTTTGATGCCTATTACTTTAAATATTAGACGAACAATTTTACGAAAATTCGTGTTTTAAAAGGTGAAAAATACTTCACTAATTGTTCTGGGTTCTTTCATAGATAATCTAATCACAACTAGTCAAAATAAACAAAAATAATCCACATTGGATTATCACATTTTAATTTATTATAGACTGAAGGGCGAAATATAGAACCCTGAGGAACACCATTTTGCAGAACCATTTCTTGAGTTGCCAATAATTTCCATAATTATCAGTATCAACAACACACTGAGTTTGATCTTTTGAGTAGGTTTCCACAAGCTTTAATGGTATTTGCAGATCTCATCCCTTTCCAATTTGTATAATTGTATTTATTTTAATAAAATGCCTTCTGTATGCAACTTGATTTCTTACCCTAGTCTCTTGATCTCCAATCAAACAGACAGTCCGTATAGTCGGACACCATTTATCAAACTCATTTGTCCAATTTGTCAACGTGGACTTTGGTACAATAACAATGTGTGGACCTGGAATGTTCTTATAATGTTTCATGAAACCTAGTAGAGAAATTGTCTGGAGAGTTTTCCCCAACCCCATCTCATCAGCCAGAATACCATTGATTCCATTCTCGTACAAAGAAACCATCCAATTCAAACCTCTCACTTGGTAATCTCTCATCACCCCATTTTTGATATAGAAAGGCGAGGCATCAAAGCGTATAGTAGGTTTAGTTTTAACATTTGTTTCAGCTAACAATTCTTCATCTTCTTCTTGCTCTGTTTTGCGATGACGATGACTGAAAAATTCTCATGCTTTAAATAAATGAAACTTAGAAAAGATTCTTTCAAACATACTCATTAACATCAGATTCCTTGATTTTCTTTGGTCGACCAGACTTCACCTTTGAAGGAGTCTTATTCTGATTCATAAAATGCGAAAAGATCTCAGTTTGTTTCAATAAATAATCGAATCTGCGGCCGCGATCTGTCTCAATTTTGGCATCGAAGTCTTCTCCTTTGGACATCGTGTCTGATGAAGAAGCATTCTGAAACATCGTGATATAATGTTTATAATATTTGAATAGATGATAATCATGAGAAGTCTGGAGGTACAATGATAAAGCTTACGGAATTTTCACCCATTTCTGGGGTTTCGGTTGTTTCTTCAGGTTTCGACATAGAAAAACAATAACTCACACATAAAATTATGAAAGGAAAAATCTATTTTAGGTAAACGGTACTGAAAACGTTTGTGGTATAAATTACATCCGAAATTATATGCTAATCCTTTCAAGACCAAGCAAAAACGTTATATCTGACAAGCCACTAACAAGTAACACACAAAAAATTAGCGGGAGCTGTGCCGGAAGACTTTTCCGACAGGCGACAGCGATAAATGGCTACTCTCAACTCTGTGTTCTACATTCTATACTTTACGGCACTTGGACGCGGCTAGAAACCCGATGAAAGAGGGACGGAAGTTTGAAAAGAAATTTCACTACAGATAGGCAATTTCAACAAAGCCTAGTAGCGCCGCTAGCGAAAAGTAGAAAAAGCTTAGAACTACCTACTGTATTATGTATATTATTTATCAAAATTGTTATATAACTAATACTATTGAATTCATTCATTCGAGAATAATGTAAAAAATTTAGAATTTTTTAGACCGAGTTCAAAATTATTGAACATTGGAAGCCCTTTTACAGTAAAAAGTTTGTGTTTTGCCATACAAGCATGTATGGCATAAATGCGATGACGCATTTAGTAACCGTATAATTGTGAAAAGTATACATATAAATTAGAGATAGACGTGAGTTTGTAAATCATCTATCGATAATTATTATTTAAAATTGATCTATTAAGTATTTTTTTAGATTAATAATGCGATACAGGTGACACGGATGCAATGTTGCTAAAGAATCAGACGAATGTAGCTGCTCTGAATCATCGTATCAATAATAATAACCGCCTCGGTAGCTGCACGGTTAGTGAGCAAGCATATTGGAACTACTTAGCCGAGGCTTCTGGTTCGAATCCGGGGTCAGGTTATGGATGTTGTCCTTGAACAAAAAAGTACTGAGTTTGAAACAGTCGCCTAAAGAGGGCATAAACTTCCGAAGCCCAGATAACTTGTAATCCTTGTGGTGGCAGTTATCATTGCACGGTCTTGGAAAGTGGTTCGGAATCCACTATAAACTGTAGGTCCAGCTGTGTAAATGGGCTAAGTTCCCGAGCACATTGTTAGAAGATGCAAGCAAGCAAGATCAATAATGATCCAAGTATTTAGGTTAGGTTAGATTTTTCCATAAAATGGTTCAACGAATTTGTTTCAAATTTTGTGACATCAACAAGAAAGGGTTGTTCAATATGAAAACTCCACACCCTGCTCATAGATCCTAATTTCAATTATATAATAAAATTCTGAAGTAGTACGATAGCCACAACTACTTTCCGAAAAAAGATATTTTCTATGGTCATTAACGATTTCACACAATCGACACAGAATTGTTCGTAGCTTTACTACCTGTCATATCCTTGAAAAAATGTTTATTTTGAAAAAATTTATTCAAATAATTTAAGTACCATAGAAATACAAACAAATTCAATCAATAATTGAAGAATATTCGACGATATCAACACAATCCATTCCTAATCAAATCATATCCTAGAGTTTTTTCTCAACTTTTTGGAGAACTTTCGAATATGGTAAGAGCTAAACAATATTTTCGTGCCATGAATGAACACTAATAATTTTTCATAATTTCTAAACATTTTCTTTAGTCTTCTGCATCGGCAAATTACAAAAAAAAGCCAGGAAGCAGTGCATTTAAAAAGTCTGGTGGTTTAAAGTTCGAACTTAGCGAAGAACAGAAAAATGATATCAAGGAAGCATTCGATCTGTTTGACAATGATAACTGCGGTAAAATTGATAGCAAGGATCTAAAAGTCGCTCTTAGAGCCTTAGGATTCGAACCTAAGAAAGAAGAAATTAAGAAGATGATCTCTGAAATTGATAAAGATTGCACCGGTAAGATATCTTACGATGATTTTCTAGAACTTATGTCAGTCAAAATGTCGGAAAAAGATTCCAAAGAAGAAATACTGAAAGCATTCAGATTGTTTGATGATGATGATACTGGTAAAATTACATTCAAGAATCTAAAGCGTGTTGCAAAAGAATTAGGTGAAAATTTGACAGATGAAGAACTGCAAGAAATGCTAGACGAAGCTGATCTAAATGGGGATGGCGAGATTAATCAAGAAGAGTTTCTTAGAGTGATGAAAAAAACTAGTCTCTATTGAGTGTTTTAACTTCAATTCATGTTTTATATGTATTTGTGATTTAGTTCTAAGATTTTGTTAATTAAGTTTATTTGCAATGGATTAAATGAATTTCTTGCTTGCACACCACAAAAACATTATTTCTGATGTTATAATGAAAAATAAAATAATCTTTTATATTCTTGATACATTTTTTTAGGATTGGGAAAACTCAATCACTTGCACTTTGAGAATCTCTTTATATGTAAAATTTACATTTTGAGAAATTTGAATTTTACATAAAAATGCTTCAATATATGCAAAAGTATAAAATTCTATAACAATATACAGGATGTATATTCCTTCTATGGCACCAACATACAAAAATAATTATAAAATTTCTCTTTACAATCCATCCAGACTTATGCCTCATCTTCATATTGATCTTTCCTAACCTGTATTTTCACGGATCCATCAGGTAAACCAAAATAAGCTTTGAAAGCCATATTAATAAATAATCCAGTTTCAACAACACCAGGCATTAGTAAAAGTTCAGTATTAAGTTTTTCCCAATTAAACTTCGGATCTAAGACAAACCAGTCTATAATGAAATTTCCATTATCAGTTATCACCGGTCCAGCCTTACTTTGTGCCATTCTAAGCGTGACAGTACCACCAAAATTCTCTTGAATTTTCTTTATAATTGGGAGATAACACATAGGAACTACTTCAATAGGAATACCTTTTTTATATTGTTCGCCAAGATAAGTCGAATTTTTAGTATAATCAGCAACAATCACCAAAGTTTTAGCACAACTAGCAACAATTTTTTCTTGTAATAAACATCCACCGCCACCTTTTATCAAGTTCAGATTATCATCTACCTCGTCAGCACCATCAATGCAAAGATCTAATTCAGGATTTGCCTCAAGATCGGTTAAAGGCAAATCATATTTGTGAATTAACTGCTTTGCTTGAAATGATGTAGGAACGCACTGAATTTTCCAATGATGATTTTTTACGAGTTCTGCAATTCTTTCTACAGCATACACAATCGTTGATCCACTACCTATACCGATTACAGAATTGCTTTTTAAAAAAGCATCAACTGCTTTAATGCTAGCCACTTTTTTAGCACTTTCTAGACTCATTGTAGAAATTTTTCTGAAGAAAATCATAAAGAATCAGTTTAGAGGTTATCCAAAAAAGTTATCACATTTTCACATTTACGGAGATGGAAGAATACGTAACTCTCGTAATATAGGCTCCGCACACCTGTGCTATATTTACTGTTGGCGACCATTGTTTTGGTGGCTTTCGGGCGTAAAAGCCATACTCACAAGAAAGTGCCTAATATAAATAACATTTTCTGACGATCACTGTTAATATTACCAGCTTATTCAGTATATGATTAAACTCTTCTAAAATATAATTGATCTTGTATAATATCATAGCTTACCTAGGGTTTGTTTCATGATCAGCTTGTCTGAAAGTAATTGGAGAAAGCTATGGATTTCTACGCGTAGCTCTTTTGTCATCCTTATTATTTCGTGAAAATGGAAGCAAAATATATCTTATATTTTTTGTTGCTTGGACGTTATGGAAAAATAGTGAGCTCAGTCCCACCTAATAGTCTTGTCAGCGAATCTGTTTGCTAGAAAAAACTTCTTTTAAAATGAAATGCACATATTCGATCATAAATAAGTAGATGGACTAGTTGGACATCAGCCTGGAATATTAATATTTTTGATCCACAATGCTTTTTTAAGTGATTCTGCTCGAATGTCTAAATCGATTATAATGAATGATAAAGTGAAAGTGACCCCAATACCTGGATTTAATATTTCTATAATGTTGGTTTTAGATTTTAGAAACATCAATATTTGAAACTCTATCACTGTGAGAGAAATGTTTTACCTATACCGATGGAAATTTTAGAAGAGATATCATGAAACCCGGTATTGATGAGAGAATTTCATTCCTTCAAATCTACATCATCTAGGGTACATTTTATCTAACATTTGTTATTTCGATTTGAAAGTCGGAGTAGTTATGATAAAGATTCCATTTAAAAGATTTTCCATCAAAATCTATAGCCTGTTTCAATTATCTACTTGTAAAAAGTAATTCCAGGCACTTTCTTCTGACTAGGGTTCTCACACCTTAAAATGGCAAACTCTAAATATATGTATGCCACCAAAACAATGGCCCCCGACACAAAGTAAGGCATAGGTCAAAGATGATTTATATACTCTAGATGAGGAACCCACTTCAACGTAAAATTTTCACACAGTATTGTGAATTTGACGTACAAAACAATCCCTCTTTGATAAAAGAATATATGTGCGGTACTATATCTATAAGTGCAGTGTTCTACACTAATACGACAAAATAATGAGTGAATTATTCTGATATGGCACATAGATGACGCGTGAAATCGAAAGAACCTATGATATTCAGCTGACATGAGCGTAGACATGAATAGGAAAAAAGGGTATGCCGTAGAGGAGAAATATGTCGATAGTGGACTTCCGTGTTCGTCAAAAAGTAGTTTTCCAGTCACTTCAGCCTCACAGAGGATACGTAATTATGTTTTTATTTTTATCAGAATCAGCGCCGAAATCCATAAAATCGAGTTGCAGAGTTGGTACTGCATGAGAGCGTAAATAACGTTTCGAATGATCAGTAAAACACGAATCCGTGTATGTGTATGCTACCAATTCTTTTGTACCTGTTGTCTTTACGCAGATCAAATGAAATTAAATCCCGCCGATCGATTGCCCGAGGCATTCACCTTGTCGTGAGTGCAACGGAAATCTGAAAAATGAAACATTTTAAACCTCCCGCGGCGATTTTCAATTTCACAATATTTCACTGAACACCTATAGACGATTGCTTGGATGTTATTGGATTTTTTACCATCGCCATTACTGGGAAAGCTCTTTCAGTAAATTCAGTAACAAAAATTTTCAATCGACAGCGACCCTATATAAAATAAACCTGCTCTAGGCAAAATCAATCAAATAGAAACAAACATTTACCCAAAAGTCAGACCAAATATTAATTCTCGTTTCAAACTACAAGAAATATACGAACTCTTGAAAAGTGACATCCCCCTTCTCAATGTACATCCTACCCATTGAAATATAGATGGAAAATCCAGAAGACAGGATAATTTTATTGGTTCGATTCAGTTGCATATGAATGCTATGGTTTTCGGTAAACAAGGTTGCCAGATTGTGATCTATCCCTAACGAGTAAGAGAATACGGAACCAAAGAACATTAATTTATTAATAAATCAAAATATACAGGGTCATTGACAGAAATTATTCATAATTTTATGATCAGAGTGTCGATAATTCGAATTAAGAACTTGCAGTAGATTTAACGAAATATACTCAAATATATAATCAATCAATCATCAGTCAAAATTTAAAAGAATACAGTTAAATTTTTAACTTATGGAAAATAGGACACTGAATATTGTGAATCGAAGTACATAACAAATGATGCATGAGAATAAAATAATGTCTAAAATTACACGTAATGAAAATTCGATAAAATTATTCACAAATATTCAAACTTCCTCCCATCATTTTCTAAACAGTTCTCTCTCTGGGTATTCACTCTCGTACGTTACTTTTCAGAAGAATTTAAATGTTGAGGGAATTGACGTATTTTTTTTTACCACAAATGAATGTTGTGATTTCGGAAATTCGAGCATAGATGATCCTACGATAATCGTAGGATTGCAGGATATATCCCGACTATCAAAAACACTGGTTGCCTTTGGTTGCAGGCTCTGTAGCAATAAGCAAAGACATTCAAGTAATAGTTTTTCCCAGAAATCATATATTCTATGATCTTCTGGAGTTTGTCTACGAAGTTCGAATCAGTTTAGAATGTATTTTTAATAATGAACGCAATATAGAATTTAAGTTTTTCGAAGATATACAAGTGTTCTCTAAATATGTAACCAAACATCAGGAGCTAATACTTTCAGTGAATTGAGGATAGAGAGTTCATATGAATATTGGTCTAGAAACTCTTCCATAAAAAATACGGGATATGTACTAAATTGTTATATATCGTGGAATGTGAAAAAAATTTGGCAATGATAAATGAATTCGCTACTTGTCAGATGATAAACGAAAGCTCGAATTAGTTATAACGTTGAATAAACTTTTCCATCTTAAACAGTGATATTTTTTACGTAGTAATATTCGCAATCCTCATAATGTAACGTACGAGAGTGAAGTTGTTGAATACCCTGAGAGAGAACTGTTTAGAAAATGATGGGAGGAAGTTTGAATATTTGTGAATAATTTTATCGAATTTTCATTACGTGCAATTTTAGACATTATTTTATCCTCATGCATCATTTGTTATGTACTTCGATTCACAATATTCAGTATCCTATTTTCCATAAGTTAAAAAATTTAACTGTATTCTTTTAAATTTTGACTGATGATTGATTGATTATATATTTGAGTATATTTCGTTAAATCTACTGCAAGTTCTTAATTCGAATTATCGACACTCTGATCATAAAATTATGAATAATTTCTGTCAATGACCCTGTATATTTTGATTTATTAATAAATTAATGTTCTTTGGTTCCGTATTCTCTTACTCGTTAGGGATAGAGCACAATCTGACAACCTTGTTTATCGAAAACCATAGCATTCATATGCAACTGAATCGAACCAATAAAATTATCGTGTCTTCTGGATTTTCCATCTATATTTCAATGGGTAGGATGTACATTGAGAAGGGGGATGTCACTTTTTAAGAGTTCGTATATTTCTTGTAGTTTGAAACGAGAATTAATATTTGGTCTGACTTTTGGGTAAATGTTTGTTTCTATTTGATTGATTTTGCCTAGAGCAGGTTTATTTTATATAGGGCCGCTGTCGATTGAAAATTTTTGTTACTGAATTTACTGAAAGAGCTTTCCTAGTAATGGCGATGGTGAAAAATCCAATAACATGCAAGCAATCGTGTATAGGTGTTCAGTGAAATATTGTGAAAATAAATATCGCCGTGGGGGGGTTTCAAATGTTTCATTTTTCAGATTTCCGTTGGTCTCACGACAAGGTGATTGGCCTCGGGCAATCGATCGGCGGGATTTAATTTCATTTGTTTCGCGTAAAGACATCAGGTACAAAAGAATTGGTAGCATACACTTTGCGGATTCGTGTTTTACTGATCTTTCGAAACGTTATTTACGCTCTCATGCAGTACCAACTCTGCAACTCGATTTTATGGATTTTGGCGCTGATTCTGATAAAAATAAAAACATAATTACGTATCCCCTGTGAGGCTGAAGTGACTGGAAAACTACTTTTTGACGAACACGGAAGTCCACTATCGACGGCAAACTTAGATTCTTCATGTTTCTCCCGCGGAATTTGTCAATTCAAACGTAAATTAGCTGCGAAACAAAAACAAATCGATAAATTAAGGAAATGTATTGATGTCCTTCGTCAAAATAATCGTCGATTACGTCGCGGGCGCGCCAAAGACCAGATCATTCTAAAAGAACATAAAAGAGTGAAGCAACGATTACGAAGTGTCAAAACGTTCATAGATCTCCAAACGGAACATAGGCCGCATACAGAGTATTCAGAAGAAAAAAAAATTTGCTTCCACAATTTTTTATAGAAGCCCGGGAATATAAAATTTCCTTCGAGTTCGTCAGGGATTCACTGTCCCGCATAAAGGCACAATCTCGAATTGGTTCAATTCGATTAAATTAGAGACGGGTTATCCTTGATAGCGTTTACTTTCGAACATGTGCGTTTGAAATTTGACGGTTCTACCGAAGCAGAAAAAACTGTGTTATACTTTTTGATGGAATCGGAATAAAGAGGAGTATTAGTTACAATTCTAAATTGATTAGTTTTAGATTATGGAGAATTCGGTCGACAACAAAATTTTGGAAATCACGTTCTTGTTTTTATGATTCGAGGACTGTTGTCAATTTTTATTTCTCGTTATGAACTTGATCATTTGCATAAATTAAATTGATACACTTTACCACTTAATGAATTTCTACGAGCACAAAAAAAAATAATTATTGGCCATAATTTTCAAATATGTAAACCTGATATATTATATACATATTAACGATAAATATAATTAGATTTTCAGTTTTTTTTGACCTAAATTTTAAGACAAATATTTCAAATTTTTCATCATTCAAATAATAATAATGATAATAAAACCCATAATTGATAAACTGTACCCTGAGCGAAGTTAATTTTAAGGTAAGCGTCTTTTGTTTTGACGGCTTCTCGAGACACAGACGAGTTTACTGGGGTTTTTTGCTGTTTCCTTTGAGAGGCCACCGTCCGACAGAAATCAGCTAGACATTTCGTGCTGAACATCGGCTGTTATACGCTTTCAACTTGTATTCGAAAATAGAAATTAATTCTCAGCTTCACTTGTAACAGTGTACTGAGTTGTTTGGATAAAATTAAATTAGAAATTATTGCGGGTGGACTTATTGAAACCCAATTTTCTCAATAAATCGTAAAAACTTCGACTAGAGTGACAGAAATCCATGTTATTCATCAACTCATTTCCACCAGAATTTACCGAACTAATCACATTTTTTGATGAATTCAATAATCTGTAACGTTTTCGCAATAGCTTCTTATTAAATAGATTCAAAAATATCCATAATTTTCCGGGACTCTTTCTCTTTTTGATTTCCTTTTTCATGAAAAGCTTCTTATGAGTTAGTTACAATGTGAAAGAGTAACTTTGATGGCATCATTTCTTTCATAGTTGTACAGAAATATTTCTTCACCAAATTTCACCTGTTTTGAGAATTTTCGCTCTTCCGAAAACTCAATTTTTTTTGAAATTCACCCTCTTATAACGTTTCATTTTAGTGTTGATTAAGTTTCAATTTCTAAAATATACAGTATATTTCATAACGATTTCTGAAATTCACGATGGTATTATGACTCCATATGAAAAACCATTCCAATAATGCCTATAGTCATGTATCGTTCTCTCGAAAGTTTGTATTTCATAAATTTCTCCGTTATCATTCCGAAGCATTATCTTCGGAAGATGACGCAGTAAAATTTTTCCAATGATAGAAATTGCCAACATTGGAACTCGAAACCAATCGATTCCAAACTGATATCAAATAGGAATTTCAACTAGATGGAAAATGCTTCTTCAAAAGCAAAATTTTGGGTTCAAATATGGAAACCGCCCAAAAATTTGCTAAGATATAATCCCATTGTGGAATATAATATAGTTACTTATCCGAAATCTTTTTTATGGAATAATGTACATAATTGATTAAGATTGTAAATACGAATTTAAAACCACAAATAAATGCCAAGAACTTTAGTTGCAGGAAATTTTCAACCCTACACATTATCGCCATTCCTAGATTTGTGTTCATTTGTAGTCTCTTAGAGGAATTGGAACCTAATTTTAGAAATTTCACAGTTGGTTACTACTCATGAAAATACTAGTATTAATCAGTTTTCAGTTCAACCCTATGTTCCTTATATTTATAATTTTGCTCATTATAAATAGCGGAATGCACACATATACCAAAAATGAACGTATTCAGACGATCCTGATAACTGGTGAATGCTTACAAAACTTTTAATAATTCTGTTAAAATAGCTGGGAAACTGCAATTTCCTCTAATCAATTTGCATTTTCAATATGATGGCCAGTTGGCTTCGACAATAAATTCTGCAAAAAATTAAAACTTCAACCCCTTGCAATGAGTTAAAAATTCAATTTTTTCTTAGTTTTTTGTACATCGTACGCACTATCCAACCTATTGCATGCTTTGCGACACTGACTGGTAGAAAATGGAGAGTGCGAACATAGAACATGATAGCGTCAAATTGTTTGTTTATTTTCGTCTCTGTACAGATTTATTTATGGATAAATGAATTGATGTTTTGTTTCGGAATTGTGATGAATCGAATAGACTTTTTTTAATTGATATTTCGTCTTTCGCTTTATATTTGTTACATTGGTTTACCGATTACTTCTTGTCAAGAATGTTGTCGAAATTGCATTTGCCATTAATATAATGCACAGTAAATACCTAATTGATACAATATCTCTAATTTATTCATTTTCATAATGTATAGATGATATCATAATAATACATCACCTTTAAAGAATTATTTAAAAAATATCACAATTATGTATTGAATTACTTCAAAAGTTGTTTTATTTAAACAAAATTAATCCTTCTTTTCGAAATCGCACTTAACTAATGATATGAATATTCTTGATGTTTTAATACAATTTTCTGGAGGTAAAGTCGGGCATTGCACTTTCGAAACTGAAAATTATTCTCAAAGCAAAGTTCTGGGTCTGAATTCGAATTTTCTATTTTACATTCCTATTTTGAAAAAAGCGTGCTACACTCTTCATAAATTTAAATTAAAATGCGTGTAACTTGTAATGGAGTCATATAATAGATGTCTGTTCTTCTTTCCTCCGATTTGAAAATTAAACATTCATAGATTGTCTGCATCTCTCTGAAAAGAGATGCTAAAGTAGGATGGATATTTATAATATTTTGTGTTTAAGTATATATGGGTTTGTGAAAACATATATTGAAAGCTATTGATAAATAATTGAACATATTCTCCTTTTCTGAATTTCTCATTCAATCCTAGACTACGAAATGTAAAAAATGAGTAAAACCCTTTTTTCCTATTCATGTCTACGCTCATGTCAGCTGAAAATCATAGGTTCTTTCGATTTCACGCGTCATCTATGTGCCATATCAGAATAATTCACTCATTATTTTGTCGTATTAGTGCAGAACACTGCACTTATAGATATAGTACCGCACTTATAGTCTGTTATTAAAGAGGGCGCCAGCATACGGATTGTATTGTACGTCAAATTCACTATACTCTGTGAAAATTTTACGTTGAAGTGGGTTCCTCATTTAGAGTAATTTTAATTTTTGAAATTGACAGTTACTACTGGTATTAGTCTTAGTCTCCTATCAGTTGAAATTTAAAATAAAATTAAGCAAACTGTGTTCATTATGGGAATAAAATATTTGTGGACTATTCTGACACCTTTTTGTGAAAGAGAACCGTTATATGAATTACAAGGAAAAACAGTTGCTGTAGATCTATCATGTTGGATATGCGAAGCTCAAAATATATCTGAATATCAAGTGCAGCCTAAGATGTATCTCAGGTCAGTTCTTACGAAACTTTCTTTAACATTGCCTTCTAAATATTCTGAAATATTCCTATGTAATTGTAGTTTATGTTTTGCTGTTCAAGAAACCTCTACTTCAGAACTTCCTATTTACTACTCATGGAAGTGTATCCTATATTTATATTAGAAGGTTCAAGTTCAATTTCACAAATGAAAAATTAAAAATTTCATGAGAGTGAAGTGAGATTCATAAAATTTATAATATACTGAACTTCAGGCATAGATAATACAATATAACAGAGATGAAAAAATCATGAAATTTATAATATACTGAATTTCAGGCATAGATAATCAAATTTTCATAGTGTTCTTAGATAGCTTCTTCCATTAATCATTCAAAAATTGCTCACTTTTCTGCAGTCGCAAGAGACAGAATAATTTTTCTTATTTGAAAAATGGTTAATGATGTTGTTAGCCATTCTCAAGTGTGAGTCCCGGGCTCGATTCGCAAGCGCTATTAATAATTGTAAATATTGTACACAACAATGTAACACAGATGAAAAATTAAAACTTTCAAGAGAGATAAGTGAGAATCATAAAATATATATAATATACTGAACTTCAGGCATAGATAGTCAAATTTTCATAGAGTTCTTAGATAGCTTCTTCCATTAATCCCACAATAATTTGCTCCCGTTTTCTGCAGACGCAAGAGACAGGATAATTTTTTTTTGAAAAATGATTATTGATGTTATTAGCCATTCTCAAGTGTGATTCGCAAACGCGATTCGCCAGATTAATTCGCAGGATTCTGAAAAATAATTATTGATGTTATCAGTCATTCGCAGATGCGATTCACTGGTGTTATTAATAATAGTAAATATTGTACAGAACAATGTATTAGAGACGAAATATTAAAAAAATCATTAATATGAAGTAGGATTTATAAAATCTATAATATACTGAACTTCAGGCATAGATAATCAAATTTTCATAGAGTTCTTAGATAGCTTCTTCCATTAATCCCACAATTTTTCTTTTGAAAAATGATTATCGGTGTTATTAGCAATTCTAAAGTGTGATTCGCGGACGGGATTCGCAAGTGTAATTCGAAGGTGTGGTTCACGGGTGCGGTTCACAAGTCCGATTCTCGAGCGCTATTAATAATTGTAAATATAAATGAGATAAAAACACAAGGTTTAACTTTAATCTACACTTTATTTGAAAAAATTCGACGACGTTTCGCTGACACAGCAGCTTTATCAAAAATGAAAAATAGAATGAAGAGTATGGTATTATAAACAAATCGTAGAACAAGTTGGATGAATAACAGGAAAATCCACACCGAGCCATTGTACAGTTAGTATGAAGGTAATAAAACTAATTGAACAAGTTAAGTAGGGTGAGTAATTCAAATCTACCTGTTCATTCAAAAGCTTGTCCGAATGTTTGTATCGATTTATTTCTAATGCTTCTAGGAGATCTAATTTTGAACTTTTGATTTTATATATAATATGTCAAAGTTTTTATTGAATGAATGGTTTTCTTTTATTAGGTGGTTTGAATAATTTGAATCAGATTTATTTTTATCGAAGCTACGTTTATGTTCAGATGTTCTTATGCCAAAACTCCTATAGGTCCTACCGATATAAATTTTATCACAAGAACCGCAATTGAGTTTATAGATTCTGATTTACTTGATTTTTCAACAGGAATTTATTATTTTAATATGTTTACCTAAGTTATTAGAAGTTTTGAAAGCTATATTAAGATTTTGTTTGACGAAAATGATTTAATATTTGTACTTGCAGAACCGCAGAATGTTAAACTGTTGAATATTTTATAGTCTTTATGAATAGGATATACTTCATTTATTGCTTTCTGATAGAAAGCACTACTTCATTATTGCTTTCTGATGAAAGCAATAAATGAATATATGTATTCTAAATAAAGTAAAAGTTCAATTAGATAAATAAACTCGATTCTACATCAAGTAACGGCCTCCACAATTCAAAAATTGTAAATATTGTACAGAACAATGTAACAGAGATGAAAAATTAAATATTTCATGAGTGTGAAGGAGAATCATAAAATTCATAATATACTGAACTTCAGGCATAAATAATCAGATTTTCATAGCGTTCTTAGATAGCTTCTTCCATTAATCCCACAATAAATTGCTCCCGTTTTCTGCAGACGAAAGAAACAGGATAATCTTTCTTTTTGAAAAATGATTATTGATGTTATTTGCCATTCTCAAGTGTGATTCGCGGGTGCGGTTCGCGGGCGCTACCAATAATTGTAAATATTGTTCAGAACAATGAAACAGAGATGAAAAATTAAAAATTTCATGAGAGTGAAGTAGGATTCAAAAAATTTATAATATACTGAACTACAGGCATAGATAATACAATATAACAGAGATGAAAAAATCATGAAATTTATAATATACTGAATTTCAGGCATAGATAATCAAATTTTCATAGTGTTCTTAGATAGCTTCTTCCATTAATCATTCAAAAAATTGCTCACTTTTTCTGCAGTCGCAAGAGACAGAATAATTTTTCTTATTTGAAAAATGGTTAATGATGTTGTTAGCCATTCTCAAGTGTGAGTCCCGGGCTCGATTCGCAAGCGCTATTAATAATTGTAAATATTGTACACAACAATGTAACACAGATGAAAAATTAAAACTTTCAAGAGAGATAAGTGAGAATCATAAAATATATATAATATACTGAACTTCAGGCATAGATAATCAATATTTCCTAGAGTTCTTAGATAGCTTCTTCCATTAATCCCACAATAAATTGCTCCCGTTTTTCTGCAGACGCAAGAAACAGGATAATTTTTTTTTTGTAAAATGATTATTGATGTTATTAGCCTTTATCAAGTGTGATTCGCGGGAGCGATTCACAAGTGTAATTCGCAGATGTGATTCGCGGGTATTGTTCGCGGGTATTGTTCGCATGTGCGGTTCGCGGGTGCGATTCGCAGGTGCGGTTCACAGGTGCGATTCGCGGGCGCTATTAATAATTGTAAATACTGTACAGAACAATGAAACAGTGATGAAAAATTAAAAATTTCATGAGATTGAAGTAAGACTTATAAATTTATAATATACTGAACTACAGGCATAGATAATCAAATTTTCATAGAGTTCTTAGATAGCTTCTTCCATTAATCCCACAATAAATTGCTCCCGTTTTCTGCAGACGTAAGAGACAGGATAATTTTTCTTATTTGAAAAATGATTAATGATGTTATTAGCCATTCTCAAGTGTGAGTCCCGGGCGCGATTCGCAAGCGCTATTAATAATTGTAACTATTGTACACAACAATGTAACACAGATGAAAAAATAAAACTTTCAAGAGAGATAAGTGAGAATCATAAAATATATATAATATACTGAACTTCAGGCATAGATAGTCAAATTTTCATAGAGTTCTTAGATAGCTTCTTCCATTAATCCCACAATAATTTGCTCCCGTTTTCTGCAGACGCAAGAGACAGGATAATTTTTTTTTGAAAAATGATTATTGATGTTATTAGCCATTCTCAAGTGTGATTCGCAAACGCGATTCGCAAGATTAATTCGTAGGTGAGGTTCGCGGGTAGTGTTCGCGGTTGGGGATCGCAGGTGCGGTTCGCGGGTGCCGTTCGCAGGGATTGTTCGCGGGTGCCTGTTCGCGGGAGTGGTTCGCGGGTTAAGTTCGCAGATGCGGTTCACAGGTGCGATTCGCGGGCGCTATTAATAATTGTAAATATTATACAGAACAATGTTACAGAGTTGGAAAATCAAAAATTTCATGAGAGTGAAGTGAGAATCATAAAATTTATAATATCCTGAACTACAGATATAGATAATCAAATTTTCATAGAGTTCTTAGATAGATTCTTCCATTAATCCCACAATAAATACTCACGTTTTCTGCAGACGCAAGAGACAGGATAATTTTTTTTTAAATGATTATTGATATTATTTTCCAATCTAAAGTGTGCTTTGCGGGCGCGATTCGCAAGTGTAATTTATATGAAATTGAAAATTGAATGAGAGTGAATTAAGATTTATATAATTTATAATATACTGAACTACAGGCATAGATAATCAAATTTTCATAGAGTTGTTAGATAGCTTCTTCCATTAATCCCACAATAAATTGCTCACGTTTTCTGTAGACGCATGAGACAGATTTTTTTTAAAATGATTATTGATGTTATTTTTCATTCTCAAGTGTGATTCTCGGGCGCTATTCGCAAGTATAATTCGCAGGTGTGGTTCGCGGGAGCGGTTCGCGGGTGCCTGTTCGCAGGTGTGGTTCGCGGGTGCGGTTCGTGGGTTCCTGTTCGCGGGTGCGGTTCGCGATTGCGGTTTGCAGGTATGGTTCGCGGGTATTGTTCGCGGGTGCGGTTCGCGGGTGCGGTTCACAGGTGCGATTCGCGGGCGCTATTATTTATTTTAAATATTGTACAGAACAAAGTACCAGAGATGAATTATTAAAAATTTCATTAGAGTGAAGTAAGATTCATAAAATTTATAATATACTGAACTACAGGCATAGAAAATCAAATTTTCATAGAGTTCTTAGATAGCCTCTTCATTAATCCCACAATAAATTACTCACGTTTTCTGCAGACGCATGAGACAGGATAATTTTTCTTTTATTATTATTATTGTATATACTGAACTACAGGCATAGAAAATCAAATTTTCATAGAGTTCTTAGATAACTTCTTCATTAATCCCACAATAAATTGATCAGGTTTTCTGCAGACGCAAGAAACTGGATAATTTTTTGTTGAAAAATGATTATTAATTTTATTAGCCATTCTCAAGAGTGATTCGCGGGCGTGATTCGCAAGTGTAATTCGAGGATGTGGTTCGCGAGTATCGTCAGCGGGTGCGGTTCACGGGTATTGTTCGCGGTTGTGGTTCGTGGGTGAGGTAAGCGGGTATTGTTCGCGGGAGCGGTTCGCCGGTATTCTTCGCGGGTGTGGTTCGCGGGTGTGGTTCGCGGTTACGGTTCGCGGGTTCAGATTGCATGAGAGGTTCACAGGTGCTATTCGCGGGCGCCATTAATAATTGTAAATGTTGTACAGAACAAAGTAACAGAGATGAAAAATTGAATATTTCTGAGAGGGAAGTAAGATTCATAAAATTTATAATATACTGAACTACAGACATAGATAATCAAATATTCATAGAGATCTTAGATAGCTTCTTCCATTAATCCCACAATAAATTGCTCACGTTTTCTGCAGACGTAAGTGACAGGATAATATTTCTTTCTTGAAAAATGATTATTGAAGTTATTTGCCATTCTCAAGTGTGATTCGTGGGCGCGATTCGCAAGTGTAATTCGAAGGTGTGGTTCGCGGGTTCGGTTTGCGGGTGCGGTTCACAGGTGCGATTCGCGGGAGCTATTAATGATTGTAAATATCAAACAGATCAAAGTAAAAAGATGAAAAATTAAAAATTTCACGAGAGTGAAGTAAGATTTATATAATTTATAATATACTGAACTACAGGCATAGATAATCAAATTTTCATAGAGTTCTTAGATAGCTTCTTCCATTAATCCCACAATAAATTGATCACGTTTTCTGCAGACGAAAGAGACAGGATAATTTTTTTTATGAAAGATGATAATTGATGTTATTTGCCATTCTCAAGTGTGATCCGCAGGCACGATTCGCAAGTGTCATTCGCAGGTGTGGTTCGCGGGTGCGGTTCGCGGGTATTGTTCGAGGGTGCGGTTCGCTGGTATTATTCGCGGGTGCCGTTTCGCGGGTTCGGTTCGCAGGTACGGTTCGCGAGTATTGTTCGCGGGTGCGGTTCGTGGAAGCGTTTCGCAGGAGTGGTTCGCGAGTACGTCTCGCGGGTGCGGTTCACAGGTGCGATACGCAGGCGCTACTAATAATTGTAAATTTTGTACAGAACAATGTAACAGAGATGAAAAATTAAAACTTTCATGAGAGTGAAGTAAGATTCATGGAATTTATATTATACTGAACTACAGGCATAGATACTAAAATTTTCATAGAGTTCTTAGATAGCTTCTTCATTTAATCCCACGATAAATTGCTCACGTTTTCTGCAGACGCAAGAGACAGGATAATTTTTTTTTCTGAAAAATGATTATTGATGTTATTTCCCATTCTCAAGTGTGATTCGCAGGCGCGATTGGCAAGTGTAATTCGCAGGTGCCTGTTCGCAGGTTCGGTTCGCGGGTGCGGTTTGCAGGTGCGGTTTGCAGGTGCGGTTTGCAGGTGCGGTTCAAAGGTGCGGTTCAAAGGTGCGGTTCAAAGGTGCGGTTCAAAGGTGCGATTCGCAGGCGCTATTAATAATTGTAAATTTATCACAGAACAATGTAGCAGAGATGAAAAATTAAAAATTTAATGAGAGTGAATTTAGATTCATAAAATTTATAATATACTGAACAACAGGCATAGATAATAATATTTTCATAGAGTTCATAGATAGCTTCTTCCATTACTCCCCCAATAAATTGGTCTCGTTTTCTGCAGACGCAAGAAACAGGATAACTTTTTTTTTTGAAAAATGATTATTGATGTTATTAGTCATTCTCAAGTGTGCTTCGCAGGCGCGATTCGCAGGTATTATTCGCAGGAGTGGTTCGCGGGTATTGTTCGTGGGTGTGGTTCGCGGGTGTGGTTCACGGGTGCGGTGCGCTTGTGCTCTTCGCGGGTGCGGTTCGCGGGTGCGGTTCGCAATTACGGTTCGCGGGTGAGGTATGCAGGTGCGGTTCACAGGTGCGATTCGCGGGTGCTATTAATAATTTTAAATTGTGTACAGAACAAAGTAACAGATGAAAAATTAAAAATTTCATGATAGTAAAGTGAGAATCATTAAATTTTTAATATACTGAACTTCAGGCATAGATAATCAAATTTTCATAGAGATCTTAGATAGCTTCTTTCATTAATCCCACAATAAATTAATCACGTTTTCTGCAGACGCAAGAAACAGGATAATTTTTTCTTTTTTTTAAAGATTATTGATGTTATTTTTCATTCTCAAGTGTGATTCGCAGGCGGGATTGGCAAGTGTAATTGAAAGGTGTGGTTCGCGGGTGCTGTTTGCGGGTACGTTTCGCGGGTGCTGTTCGCAGGTGCGGTTCACAGGTGCGATTCGCTTGCGCTATTAATAATTGTAAATATTATACAGAACAATGTAACAGAGTTGGAAAATCAAAAATTTCATGAGAGTGAAGTAAGATTCATAAAATTTACAATATACTGAACTACAGGCATAGAAAATCAAACTTTCATAGAGTTCTTAGATAGCTTCTTCATTAATCCCAC
The DNA here is from genome assembly GCA_013387265.2 of Cryptolaemus montrouzieri. Taxonomy (NCBI): domain Eukaryota; kingdom Metazoa; phylum Arthropoda; class Insecta; order Coleoptera; family Coccinellidae; genus Cryptolaemus; species Cryptolaemus montrouzieri. Next base: position 27,346,206 of record JABFTP020000001.1, read on the forward strand.
AATAAATTGATCACGTTTTCTGCAGACGCAAGAAACAGGATAATTTTTTTTTGAATTTGCCATTCTGATTCGCGGGCGCGATTGATGTTATGTTTCCATTCACAAGTTTGATTCGCAGGGGTTCGCTATTCAGGTGCACAGGTGCTATTAATAATAATTGTAAATAGTGTACAGAACAATGTAACAGAGATGAAAAATTAAAAATTTAATGAGAGTGAATTAAAATTCATATAATTTATAATATACTGAACTACAGGCATAGATAATCAAATTTTCATAGAGTTCATGGATAGCTTCTTCCATTACTCCCCCAATAAATTGGTCCGGTTTTCTGCAGACGCAAGAAACAGGATAACATTTTTTTTTGAAAAATGATTATTGATGTTATTAGCCACTCTCAAGTGTGCTTCGCAGGTGCGAATCGCAAGTGTAATCCGCAGGTGTCCTTCGCGGGTATTGTTCGCGGGTGTGGTTCGCGGGTGCGGAGCGCTTGAGCTGCTCGCGAGCGAGGTTCGCGGCTGCGGTTCGCAATTACGGTTCGCAGGTGCGATTCGCGGGTGCGATTCGCGGGTGCTATTAATAATTTTAAATATTGTACAGAACAATGTAACAGAGATGAAAAATTAAACATTTCATGAGAGTAAAGTGAGAATCATAAAATTTTAAATACACTGAACTTCAGGCATAGATAATCAAATTTTCATAGAGTTTTTAGATAGGTTCTTCCATTAATTCCACAAAAATCGCTCACGTCTTCTGCTGACGCAAGAGACACGAGAATTTTTTTTTTGAAAACTGATTATTGATGTTATTTTCCATTCTCAAGTGTTATTCGCGGGCGCGATTCGCAAGCATAATTCGCAAGTGTGGTTCGCAGGTGCGGTTCGCGGGTATTGTTCGCGGGTGCGGTTCGCAGGTGCGGTTTGCAGGTGCGGTTCGCGGATGCGGTTCACAGGTTGTGGTTCGCAGGTGCGGTTCGCATGTGCGGTTCGCGGGTGCGGATCGCTGGTGCCTGTTCGCGGGTGCGGTTCGCGGGTCTCTGCGCGCGGGTGCGTTTCGCAATCACGGTTCGGGGTGCGTTTCGCAATTACGGTTCGCCGGGTGCGGTTCACAGGGGAGATTCGCGGGCGCTATTAATAATTGTTAATATTGTACAGAACAGAGTAACAGAGATGAAAAATTAAAAATTTCATGAGAGTGAAGTAAAATTTATATAATTTATAATATACTGAACTACAGGCATAGATAATCAAATTTTCATAGAGCTGTTAGATAGTTTCTTCCATTAATTCCACAATAAATTGATCAGGTTTTCTGCAGACGCAAGAAACAGAATAATTTTTATTTTTAATTGATGTTATTTGCCATTCTCAAGTGTGATCCGCTGGCGCGATTCGCAAGTGTAATTCGCAGGTGTGGTTCGCGGGTTCGGTTTGCGGGTTCGGTTTGCGGGTGCGGTTCTCAGGTGCGATTCGCGGGTGCTATTAATAATTGTAAATATTGTACAGAACAAAGTGAAAAGATGAAAAATTAAAAATTTCATGAGAGTGAAGTAAAATTTATATAATTTATAATATACTGAACTACAGGCATAGATAATCAAATTTTCATAGAGTTGTTAGATAGCTTCTTCCATTAATCCCACAATAAATTGCTCACGTTTTCTGCAGACGCAAGAGACAGGATAATTTTTTTTAATGATTATTGATGTTATTTTCCATTCTCAAGTGTGATTCGCGGGCGCGATTCGCAAGTGTAATTCGCAGGTGTGGTTCGCGGGTGCGGTTCGCGGGTGCCTGTTCGCAGGTGCGGTTCGCGGGTGCGGTTTGCAGGTATTGTTCGCGGGTATTGTTCGCGGGTGCGGTTCGCGGGTACTGTTCGCGGGTGTGGTTCGCGGGTGCGGTTCGCGGGTGCCTGATTGCAGGTTCGGTTCGCGGGTGCGGATCGCAGGTGCGATTCGCGGGCGCTATTGATTATTTTAAATATTGTACAGAACAATGTAACAGAGATGAAAAATTAAAAATTTCATGACAGTAAAGTGAGAATTATAAATCTTATAATATACTGAACTTCACGCATAGATAATCAAATTTTCATAGAGTTCTTAGATAGCTTCTTCCATTAATCACTCTCGCACGTGCAGTTGCAAGAGACAGAATAATTTTTGATTTTGAAAATTAAGTATTGCAGTGTTATAAGTCATTCGCAGATGCGATTCGCGGGTGCTATTAATAATTTTAAATATTGTACAGAACAATGTAACAGAGATGAAAAATTAAAAATTTCATGAGAGTGAAGTGAGAATCATAAAATTTATAATATACTGAACTACAGGCATAGATAATCAAATTTTCATAGAGTTCTTAGATAGCTTCTTCCATTAATCCCACAATAAATTGCTCACGTTTTCTGCAGACGCAAGAGACAGCATAATTTTTTTAAAATGATTATTGATGTTATTTTCCAATCTCAAGTGTGATTTGCGGGCGCGATTCGCGAGAACGGTTCGCGGGTGCGGTTCGCAGGTGCGGTTCGCAGGTGCGGTTCGTAGGTATTGATCGCGGGTGCGGACAGGATAATATAGCTTTCTTGCAAAATGATTATTGAACTTATTTGCATTCTCAAGTGTGATTCGCGGGCGCGATTCGCAGGTGTAACTCGAAGGTGTGGTTCGCGGGTGTGGTACGCGAGTATTGTTCGCGGGTGCGGTTCTTCATTGGATGTGATTCGCGAGTGATTCGCAGGGTGCGGTTCGCGGGTGCGGTTCGCGGCTGCAGTTCGCATGTGCGGTTCACAGGTGCGATTCGCGGACGCTATTAATAATTGTAAAATTTGTACAGAACAATGTATCAGAGATGAAAAATTAAAAATTTAATGAGAGTGAATTAAGATTCATATAAATTATAATAAACTGAACTACAGGCATAGATAATCAAATTTTCATAGAGTTCTTAGATAGCTTCTTCATTAATCCCACAATAAATTGATCAGGTTTACTGCAGACGCAAGAAACAGGATAATTTTTTTTTGAAAAATGATTATTAATTTCATTAGCCATTCATAAGAGTGATTCGCGGGCGCGATTCGCAAGTGTAATTCGAAGGTGTGGATCGCGGGTATTGTTCGCGTTTGTGGTTCGCGGGTGCGGTTAGCGGGTATTGTTCGCGGGTGCTGTTCGCAGGTAATGTTCGCGGGTGTGGTTCGCGATTACGGTTCGCGGGTGCAGATTGCATGAGAGGTTCACAGGTGCTATTCGCGGGCGCTATTAAAAATTCTAAATATTGTACAGAACAATGTAATAGAGATGAAAAATTAAAGATTTCATGAGAGTGAAGTAAGATTCATAAAATTTATAATATACTGAACTACAGGCATAGATAATCAAATTTTCATAGAGTTCTTAGATAGCTTCTTCCATTAATCCCACAATAAATCGCTCACGTTTTCTGCAGACGTAAGAGACAGGATAATTTTTTTTTTGAAAAATGATTATTGATGTTATTAGCCATTCTCAAGTGTGATTCGCAGGCGCGATTCGCAAGTGTAATTCGAAGGTGTGGTGCGGGTCGCGGGTGCGGTTCGCGCGGTTAGCAGTTCGCTTCTCCTGTGATTCGCGAGTGCGGGTGCGGTTCGTGGTGCGGTTCGCGGTTCGCAGGTGCGGTTCACAGGTGCGATTCGCGGGCGCTATTAATAATTGTAAATATTGTACAGAACAATGTATCAGAGATGAAAAATTAAAAATTTAATGAGAGTGAATTAAGATTCATATAATTTATAATATACTGAACTACAGGCATAGATAATCAAATTTTCATAGAGTTCTTAGATAGCTTCTTCCATTAATCCCACAATAAATTGCTCACGTTTTCTGCAGACGCAAGAAACAGGATAATTTTTTTTCTTGCAAATGATTATTGATGTTATTTTTCATTCTCAAGTGTGATTCGCGGGCGCGATTCGCAAGTGTAATTCGCAAATGTGGTACAGCGGTTCGTTTGCATGTGCGGTTCACAGGTGCTATTCGCGGGCGCTATTAATAATTCTAAATAGTGTACAGAACAATGTAACAGTGAAAATATTAAAATTTATGAGAGTGAGGTGAGAATCATATAATTTATAATATACTGAACTACAGGCATAGATAATCAAATTTTCATAGAGTTCTTAGATAGCTTCTTCCCCATTAATCACGTTTTCTGCAGACGCAAGAAACAATAAATTTTTTTTAAATGATTATTGATGTTATTTTTCATGTCAAGTGCGCGGGCGCGATTAAGTGTTTCGCAGGTGCGGTTCGCGAGTGCAGTTTGCATGTGCGGTTCACAGGTGCTATTCGCGGGCGCTATTAATAATTCTAAATAGTGTACAGAACAATGTAACAGAGATGAAAAATTAAAAATTTCATGAGAGTGAATTAAGATTCATAAATTTATAATATACTGAACTACAGGCATAGATAATCAAATTTTCATAGAGTTCTTAGATAGCTTCTTCCATTAATCCCACAATAAATTGCTCACGTTTTCTGCAGACGCAAGAAACAGGATAATTTTTTTTGAAAAATGATTATTGATGTTATTAGCCATTCTCAAGTGTGATTCGCGGGCGCGATTCGCAAGTGTAATTCGCAGGTGTGGTTGTCCGCGGGTGTGGTTCGCGGTGCTGTTCGCGGGTATTGTTCGCGGCTGTTCGCAATTACGGTTCGCGTGTGCAGTTCGCATGTGCGGTTCACAGGTGCTATTCGCGGGCGCTATTAATAATTCTAAATATTGTACAGAACAATGTAACAGAGATGAAAAATTAAAAATTTCATGAGAGTGAAGTGAGATTCATAAAATTTATAATATACTGAACTACAGGCATAGATAATCAAATTTTCATAGAGTTCTTAGATAGCTTCTTCCATTAATCCCACAATAAATTGCTCACGTTTTCTGCAGACGCAAGAAACAGGATAATTTTTTTATTGAAAATGATTATTGATGTTATTTGCCATTCTCAAGTGTGATTCGCGGGCGCGATTCGCAAGTGTAATTCGCAGGTGTGGTTTGCAGGTGCGGTTCGCGGGTATTGTTCGCGGGTGCGGTTCGCGAGTATTGTTTCGCTGGGTGTGGTTCGTGGTTACGTTCGCGGGTGTGGTTCACAGGTGCTTGTTCGCTGGAGCTGGTCGTGGGTGCGGTTCGCATTCGGTTCACAGGTGCTATTCGCTATTATTAATAATTGTAAATAGTGTACAGAACAATGTATCAGAGATGAAAAATTAAAAATTTAATGAGAGTGAATTAAGATTCATATAATTTATAATATACTGAACTACAGGCATAGATAATCAAATTTTCATAGAGTTCTTAGATAGCTTCTTCCATTAATCCCACAATAAATTAATCACGTTTTCTGCAGACGCAAGAAACAGGATAATTTTTTTTTTAAATGATTATTGATGTTATTTGCCATTCTCAAGTGTGATTCGCGGGCGCGATTCGCAAGTGTAATTCGCAGGTGTGGTTTGCGGGTGCGGTTCGCGGTTAATTTTCGCGGGTGCGGTTCGCGGGTATTGTTCGCGGGTGTGGTCTGCGGTTACGGTTCGCGAGTGCAGTTTGCATGTGCGGTTCACAGGTGCTATTCGCGGGCGCTATTAATAATTCTAAATAGTGTACAGAACAATGTAACAGAGATGAAAAATTAAAAATTTCATGAGAGTGAGGTGAGAATCATAAAATTTATAATATACTGAACTACAGGCATAGATAATCAAATTTTCATAGAGTTCTTAGATAGCTTCTTCCATTAATCCCACAATAAATTGCTCACGTTTTCTGCAGACGTAAGAAACAGGATAATTTTTTTTCTTGCAAAATGATTATTGAAGTTATTTGCCATTCTCAAGTGTGATTCGCGGGCGCGATTCGCAAGTGTAATTCGAAGGTGTGGTTCGCGGGTGTGGTTCGCGAGTATTCGTTCGCGGGTGCGGTTTTTCGCGGTTCGCGGGTGTGATACGCGAGTATTGTTCGCGGGTGTGGTCCGCGGTTACGGTTCGCGAGTGCAGTTTGCATGTGCGGTTCACAGGTGCTATTCGCGGGCGCTATTAATAATTCTAAATAGTGTACAGAACAATGTAACAGAGATGAAAAATTAAAAATTTCATGAGAGTGAGGTGAGAATCATATAATTTATAATATACTGAACTACAGGCATAGATAATCAAATTTTCATAGAGTTCTTAGATAGCTTCTTCCATTAATCCCACAATAAATTGCTCACGTTTTCTGCAGACGCAAGAAACAGGATAATTTTTTTTAATGATTATTGATGTTATTTTTCATTCTCAAGTGTGATTCGCAGGCGCGATTGGCAAGTGTAATTCGCAGGTTTGCGGGTGCGGTTCGCGCGGTGCGGTTCGCGGGTGCAGTTTGTTCGCGCGGTTCACAGGTGCGGTTCGCGGGTGCTATTAATTGTAAATAATTGTAAATAGTGTACAGAACAATGTATCAGAGATGAAAAATTAAAAATTTAATGAGAGTGAATTAAGATTCATATAATTTATAATATACTGAACTACAGGCATAGATAATCAAATTTTCATAGAGTTCTTAGATAGCTTCTTCCATTAATCCCACAATAAATTAATCACGTTTTCTGCAGACGCAAGAAACAGGATAATTTTTTTTAAATGATTATTGATGTTATTTGCCATTCTCAAGTGTGATTCGCGGGCGCGATTCGCAAGTGTAATTCGCAGGTGTGGTCCGCGGTTACAGTTCGCGAGTGCAGTTTGCATGTGCGGTTCACAGGTGCTATTCGCGGGCGCTATTAATAATTCTAAATAGTGTACAGAACAATGTAACAGAGATGAAAAATTAAAAATTTCATGAGAGTGAGGTGAGAATCATATAATTTATAATATACTGAACTACAGGCATAGATAATCAAATTTTCATAGAGTTCTTAGATAGCTTCTTCCATTAATCCCACAATAAATTGCTCACGTTTTCTGCAGACGCAAGAAACAGGATAATTTTTTTTTATAAATGATTATTGATGTTATTTGCCATTCTCAAGTGTGATTCGCGGGCGCGATTCGCAAGTGTAATTCGCAGGGTGTGGTTTGCGTGCGGTTCGCGGTTAATTTTCGCGGCGGTTCGCGGCGGTTCGCGGGTATTGTTCGCGGGTGTGGTCTGCGTTTACGGTTCGCGAGTGCAGTTTGCATGTGCGGTTCACAGGTGCTATTCGCGGGCGCTATTAATAATTCTAAATAGTGTACAGAACAATGTAACAGAGATGAAAAATTAAAAATTTCATGAGAGTGAGGTGAGAATCATATAATTTATAATATACTGAACTACAGGCATAGATAATCAAATTTTCATAGAGTTCTTAGATAGCTTCTTCCATTAATCCCACAATAAATTGCTCACGTTTTCTGCAGACGCAAGAAACAGGATAATTTTTTTTAAATGATTATTGATGTTATTTTTCATTCTCAAGTGTGATTCGCAGGCGCGATTGGCAAGTGTAATTCGCAGGTGCCTGGATCGCAGGTGCGGTTCGCAGGTGCGGTTCGCAGGTGCGGTTCGCAGGTGCAGGTTCGCAGGTGCAGTTCGCAGGTGCGATTCGGGACGCTAATAATAATTGTTGCATTTTACAGAACAATGCTATTCAGAGATGCTATTAATAATTCTAAATATTGTACAGAACAATGTAACAGAGATGAAAAATTAAAAATTTCATGAGAGTTCTTAGATTTCTTCATGAGAGTGAAGAAGATTCATAAAATTTATAATATACTGAACTACAGGCATAGATAATCAAATTTTCATAGAGTGCTTAGATAGCTTCTTCCATTAATCCCACAATAAATTGCTCACGTTTTCTGCAGACGTAAGAGACAGGCTAATTTTTGTTTTGAAAAATGATTATTAATGTTATTAGCCATTCTCAAGTGTGATTCGCGGGCGCGATTCGCAAGTGTAATTCGAAGGTGTGGTTCGCGGGTATTGTTAGCGGGTGCAGTTCGCGGGTGCGGTTCGCGGGTATTGTTCGCGGTTGTGGTTCGCGGGTGAGGTTAGCGGTCATTGTTCGCGGGTGCGGTTCGCGGTTATTGTTCGCAGGTACGGTTCTCCTGTGCGCTTCGCTGAAGCCGGTTGTGGGTGCGGTTCGTGGTTACGGTTCGCGGGTGTGGTTCACGGGATCGGATCGCGGGTGCTGTTCGCTGGAGCTGGTCGTGGGTGCGGTTCGCGGGATCGGTTCGCGGGTGCGGTTCACAGGTGCGATTCGCGGGCGCTATTAATAATTGTAAATATTGTACAGAACAAAGTATCAGAGATGAAAAATTAAAAATTTAATGAGAGTGAATTAAGATTCATATAATTTATAATATACTGAACTACAGGCATAGATAATCAAATTTTCATAGAGTTCTTAGATAGCTTCTTCCATTAATCCCACAATAAATTAATCACGTTTTCTGCAGACGCAAGAAACAGGATAATTTTTTTTAAATGATTATTGATGTTATTTGCCATTCTCAAGTGTGATTCGCGGGCGCGATTCGCAAGTGTAATTCGCAGGTGTGGTCCGCGGTTACAGTTCGCGAGTGCAGTTTGCATGTGCGGTTCACAGGTGCTATTCGCGGGCGCTATTAATAATTCTAAATAGTGTACAGAACAATGTAACAGAGATGAAAAATTAAAAATTTCATGAGAGTGAGGTGAGAATCATATAATTTATAATATACTGAACTACAGGCATAGATAATCAAATTTTCATAGAGTTCTTAGATAGCTTCTTCCATTAATCCCACAATAAATTGCTCACGTTTTCTGCAGACGCAAGAAACAGGATAATTTTTTTAAATGATTATTGATGTTATTTTTCATTCTCAAGTGTGATTCGCAGGCGCGATTGGCAAGTGTAATTCGCAGGTTCGTATCGCAGGTTCAAATCGCAGGTGCGGTTCAAAGGTGCGATTCGCGGACGCTATTAATAATTGTAAATTTTGTACAGAACAATGTATCAGAGATGAAAAATTGAAAATTTAATGAGAGTGAATTAAGATTCATATTATTTATAATATACTGAACTACAGGCATAGATAATCAAATTTTCATAGAGTTCTTAGATAGCTTCTTCCATTAATCCCACAATAAATTAATCACGTTTTCTGCAGACGCAAGAAACAGGATAATTTTTTTTTAAATGATTATTGATGTTATTTGCCATTCTCAAGTGTGATTCGCGGGCGCGATTCGCAAGTGTAATTCGCAGGTGTGGTTTGCGGGTGCGGTTCAGGTGTGGTCCGCGGTTACAGTTCGCGAGTGCAGTTTGCATGTGCGGTTCACAGGTGCTATTCGCGGGCGCTATTAATAATTCTAAATAGTGTACAGAACAATGTAACAGAGATGAAAAATTAAAAATTTCATGAGAGTGAGGTGAGAATCATATAATTTATAATATACTGAACTACAGGCATAGATAATCAAATTTTCATAGAGTTCTTAGATAGCTTCTTCCATTAATCCCACAATAAATTGCTCACGTTTTCTGCAGACGCAAGAAACAGGATAATTTTTTTTAATGATTATTGATGTTATTTTTCATTCTCAAGTGTGATTCGCAGGCGCGATTCGCAAGTGTAAGGTTCGCAGGTGCGGTTCGCCGCAGGTGCGGTTCGCAGGTGCGGGTTCGCGGTTCGCGCGCGAGTGCAGTTTACAGGTGCTATTCGCGGGCGCTATTAATAATTCTAAATAGTGTACAGAACAATGTATCAGAGATGAAAAATTAAAAATTTAATGAGAGTGAATTAAGATTCATATAATTTATAATATACTGAACTACAGGCATAGATAATCAAATTTTCATAGAGTTCTTAGATAGCTTCTTCCATTAATCCCACAATAAATTAATCACGTTTTCTGCAGACGCAAGAAACAGGATAATTTTTTTTTGATTATTGATTTATTGATTCTCAAGTGTGATTCGCGGGCGCGATTCTCAAGTGTGATTCGCAGGTTCGCAAGTTTTTCGCGGGTTCGCGGTTAATTTTCGCGGGTGTGGTCGCGGGTATTGTTCGCGGGTATTGTTCGCGGGTATTGTTCGCGGGTGTGGTCTGCGTTTACGGTTCGCGAGTGCAGTTTGCATGTGCGGTTCACAGGAGCTATTCGCGGGCGCTATTAATAATTCTAAATAGTGTACAGAGCAATGTACTAGAGATGAAAAATTAAAAATTTCATGAGAGTGAGGTGAGAATGATAAAATTTATAATATACTGAACTACAGGCATAGATAATCAAATTTTCATAGAGTTCTTAGATATCTTCTTCATTAATCCCACAATAAATTGATCACGTTTTCTGCAGACGCAAGAAACAGGATAATTTTTTTTTGAAAAATGATTATTAATTTTATTAGCCATTCTTAAGAGTGATTCGCGGGCGCGATTGGCAAGTGTAATTCGAAGGTGTGGATCGCGGGTATTGTAGCGGATACGGTTCGCGGGTGCAGATTGCATGAGAGGTTCACAGGTGCTATTCGCGGGCGCTATTAATAATTCTAAATATTGTACAGAACAATGTAATGGAGATGAAAAATTAAAAATTTCATGAGAGTGAAGTAAGATTCATAAAATTTATAATAAACTGTACTACAGTCATAGAAAATCAAATTTTCATAGAGTGCTTAGATAGCTTCTTCCATTAATCCCACAATAAATTGCTCACGTTTTCTGCAGACGTAAGAGACAGGCTAATTTTTGTTTTGAAAAATGATTATTAATGTTATTAGCCATTCTCAAGTGTGATTCGCGGGCGCGATTCGCAAGTGTAATTCGAAGGTGTGGTTCGCGGGTATTGTTAGCGGGTGCAGTTCGCGGATGCGGTTCGCGGGTATTGTTCGCGGTTGTGGTTCGCGGGTGAGGTTAGCGGTCATTGTTCGCGGGTGCGGTTCGCGGTTATTGTTCGCAGGTACGGTTCTCCTGTGCGCTTCGCTGGAGCCGGTTGTGGGTGCGGTTCGTGGTTACGGTTCGCGGGTGTGGTTCACGGGATCGGATCGCGGGTGCTGTTCGCTGGAGCTGGTCGTGGGTGCGGTTCGCTGGATCGGCTCGCGGGTGCGGTTCACAGGTGCGATTCGCGGGCGCTATTAATAATTGTAAATATTGTACAGAACAAAGTATCAGAGATGAAAAATTAAAAATTTAATGAGAGTGAATTAAGATTCATATAATTTATAATATACTGAACTACAGGCATAGATAATCAAATTTTCATAGAGTTCTTAGATAGCTTCTTCCATTAATCCCACAATAAATTAATCACGTTTTCTGCAGACGCAAGAAACAGGATAATTTTTTTTTAAATGATTATTGATGTTATTTTTCATTCTCAAGTGTGATTCGCAGGCGCGATTCGCAAGTGTAATTCGCAGGTGTGGTCCGCGGTTACAGTTCGCGAGTGCAGTTTGCATGTGCGGTTCACAGGTGCTATTCGCGGGCGCTATTAATAATTCTAAATAGTGTACAGAACAATGTAACAGAGATGAAAAATTAAAAATTTCATGAGAGTGAGGTGAGAATCATATAATTTATAATATACTGAACTACAGGCATAGATAATCAAATTTTCATAGAGTTCTTAGATAGCTTCTTCCATTAATCCCACAATAAATTGCTCACGTTTTCTGCAGACGCAAGAAACAGGATAATTTTTTTTAATGATTATTGATGTTATTTTTCATTCTCAAGTGTGATTCGCGGGCGCGATTCGCAAGTGTAATTCGCAGGTGTGGTTCGCAGGTTCGCGTTATTGTTTGCGCGGTTGCGGTTCGCAGGTGTTCGCGGGTGTGGTCTGTTTCGCAGGTGCAGTTTGCATGTGCGGTTCACAGGTGCTATTCGCGGGCGCTATTAATAATTCTAAATAGTGTACAGAACAATGTATCAGAGATGAAAAATTAAAAATTTAATGAGAGTGAATTAAGATTCATATAATTTATAATATACTGAACTACAGGCATAGATAATCAAATTTTCATAGAGTTCTTAGATAGCTTCTTCCATTAATCCCACAATAAATTAATCACGTTTTCTGCAGACGCAAGAAACAGGATAATTTTTTTTTAATGATTATTGATGTTATTTGCCATTCTCAAGTGTGATTCGCGGGCGCGATTCGCAAGTGTAATTCGCAGGTGTGGTCCGCGGTTACAGTTCGCGAGTGCAGTTTGCATGTGCGGTTCACAGGTGCTATTCGCGGGCGCTATTAATAATTCTAAATAGTGTACAGAACAATGTAACAGAGATGAAAAATTAAAAATTTCATGAGAGTGAGGTGAGAATCATATAATTTATAATATACTGAACTACAGGCATAGATAATCAAATTTTCATAGAGTTCTTAGATAGCTTCTTCCATTAATCCCACAATAAATTGCTCACGTTTTCTGCAGACGCAAGAAACAGGATAATTTTTTTTTGCAATGATTATTGATGTTATTTTTCATTCTCTCAAGTGATTCGTGATTCGCAGGCGCGATTGGCAAGTGTAATTCGCAGGTTCGGTTCGCGCAGGTGCGGTTCGCAGGTGCGGTTCGCACAGGTGCGATTCGCGGACGCTATTAATAATTGTAAATAGTGTACAGAACAATGTATCAGAGATGAAAAATTAAAAATTTAATGAGAGTGAATTAAGATTCATATAATTTATAATATACTGAACTACAGGCATAGATAATCAAATTTTCATAGAGTTCTTAGATAGCTTCTTCCATTAATCCCACAATAAATTAATCACGTTTTCTGCAGACGCAAGAAACAGGATAATTTTTTTTAAATGATTATTGATGTTATTTGCCATTCTCAAGTGTGATTCGCGGGCGCGATTCGCAAGTGTAATTCGCAGGTGTGGTCCGCGGTTACAGTTCGCGAGTGCAGTTTGCATGTGCGGTTCACAGGTGCTATTCGCGGGCGCTATTAATAATTCTAAATAGTGTACAGAACAATGTAACAGAGATGAAAAATTAAAAATTTCATGAGAGTGAGGTGAGAATCATATAATTTATAATATACTGAACTACAGGCATAGATAATCAAATTATCATAGAGTTCTTAGATAGCTTCTTCCAACAATCCCACAATAAATTGCTCACGTTTTCTGCAGACGTAAGAGACAGGATAATATTTCTTTCTTGCAAAATGATTAATGAAGTTATTTGCCAATCTCAAGTGTGATTCGCGGGCGCGATTCGCAAGTGTAATTCGAAGGTGTGGTTCGAGGGTGTGGTTCGCGAGTATTGTTTGCGGGTGCGGTTCGCGAAAGCGGTTCGCGGGAGTGATACGCGAGTATTGTTCGCGGGTGTGGTCCGCGGTTACGGTTCGCGAGTGCAGTTTGCATGTGCGGTTCACAGGTGCTATTCGCTGGCACTATTAATAATTCTAAATAGTGTACAGAAAAATGTAACAGAGATGAACAATTAAAAATTTAATAAGAGAAAATTAAGATTCATATAATTTATAATATACTGATCTACAGGCATAGATAATCAAATTTTCATAGAGTTCTTAGATAGCTTCTTCCATTTATCCCAAAATAAATTGCTCACGTTTTCTGCAGACGCAAAAAACTGGATAATTTTTTTAATGATAATTGATGTTATATTTCATTCTCAAGTGTGATTCGCAGGTTCGGTTCGCGGGTGCGGTTCGCAGGTGCGGTTAACAGGTGCGATTCGCGGACGCTTTTAATAATTGTAAAATTTGAACAGAACAATGTATCAGAGATGAAAAATTAAAAATTTAATGGGAGTGAATTAGGATTCATATAATTTATAATATACTGAACCACAGGCATAGATAATCAAATTTTCATAGAGTTCTTAGATAGCTTCTTCCATTAATCCCACAATAAATTAATCACGTTTTCTGCAGACGCAAGAAACAGGATAATTTTTTTTAAATGATTATTGAAGTTATTTGCCATTCTCAAGTGTGATTCGCGGGCGCGATTCGCAAGTGTAATTCGCATTTGTGGTTTGCGGGTGCGGTTCGCGGTTAATTTTCGCGGGTGCGGTTCGCGGGTATTGTTCGCGGGTGTGGTCTGCGTTTACGGTTCGCGAGTGCAGTTTGCATGTGCGGTTCACAGGAGCTATTCGCGGGCGCTATTAATAATTCTAAATAGTGTACAGAGCAATGTACTAGAGATGAAAAATTAAAAATTTCATGAGAGTGAGGTGAGAATCATAAAATTTATAATATACTGAACTACAGGCATAGATAATCAAATTTTCATAGAGTTCTTAGATATCTTCTTCATTAATCCCACAATAAATTGATCACGTTTTCTGCAGACGCAAGAAACAGGATAATTTTTTTTTAAAATGATTATTGATGATATTTGCCATTCTCAAGTGTGATTCGCGGGCGCGATTCGCAAGTGTAATTCGCAGGTGTGGTCCGCGGTTACAGTTCGCGAGTGCAGTTTGCATGTGCGGTTCACAGGTGCTATTCGCGGGCGCTATTAATAATTCTAAATAGTGTACAGAACAATGTAATAGAGATGAAAAATTAAAAATTTCATGAGAGTGAGGTGAGAATCATATAATTTATAATATACTGAACTACAGGCATAGATAATCAAATTTTCATAGAGTTCTTAGATAGCTTCTTCCATTAATCCCACAATAAATTGCTCACGTTTTCTGCAGACGTAAGAGACAGGATAATTTTTCTTTGCAAAATGATTATTGATGTTATTTGCCATTCTCAAGTGTGATTCGCGGGCGCGATTCGCAAGTGTAATTCGAAGGTGTGGTTCGCGGGTGTGCGTGCAGTTCGCGGGTGCGGTTCGCGGGTATTGTTCGCGGTTGTGGTTCGCGGTGAGGTTTTGTTCGCGAAAGCGGTTCGCGGGTATTGTGCAGGTACGGTTCTCCCACAATGCGCTTTTCTGCAGCCAAGTATTGTTACGGTCGCGGGTTGGTCCGCGGTTGTTCGCTGTGGTCGCGGGTGTGCAGTTTGGTTCGCATGTGCGGTTCACAGGTGCTATTCGCGGGCGCTATTAATAATTCTAAATAGTGTACAGAACAATGTAACAGAGATGAAAAATTAAAAATTTAATGAGAGTGAAATTAAGATTCATATAATTTATAATATACTGAACTACAGGCATAGATAATCAAATTTTCATAGAGTCCTTAGATAGCTTCTTCCATTAATCCCAAAATAAATTGCTCACGTTTTCTGCAGACGCAAGAAACAGGATAATTTTTTTTTTAATGATGATTGATGTTATTTTTCATTCTCAAGTGTGATTCGCAGGCGCGATTGGCAAGTGTAATTCGCAGGTGTGGTCCGCGGTTACAGTTCGCGAGTGCAGTTTGCATGTGCGGTTCACAGGTGCGATTCGCGGGCGCTATTAATAATTGTAAATTTTGAACAGAACAATGTATCAGAGATGAAAAATTAAAAATTTCATGAGAGTGAATTAAGATTCATATAATTTATAATATACTGAACTACAGGCATAGATAATCAAATTTTCATAGAGTTCTTAGATAGCTTCTTCCATTAATCCCACAATAAATTAATCACGTTTTCTGCAGACGCAAGAAACAGGATAATTTTTTTTAAATGATTATTGATGTTATTTGCCATTCTCAAGTGTGATTCGCGGGCGCGATTCGCAAGTGTAATTCGCAGGTGTGGTCCGCGGTTACAGTTCGCGAGTGCAGTTTGCATGTGCGGTTCACAGGTGCTATTCGCGGGCGCTATTAATAATTCTAAATAGTGTACAGAACAATGTAACAGAGATGAAAAATTAAAAATTTCATGAGAGTGAGGTGAGAATCATATAATTTATAATATACTGAACTACAGGCATAGATAATCAAATTTTCATAGAGTTCTTAGATAGCTTCTTCCAACAATCCCACAATAAATTGCTCACGTTTTCTGCAGACGTAAGAGACAGGATAATATTTCTTTCTTGCAAAATGATTAATGAAGTTATTTGCCAATCTCAAGTGTGATTCGCGGGCGCGATTCGCAAGTGTAATTCGAAGGTGTGGTTCGCGGGTGTGGTTCGCGAGTATTGTTTGCGGGTGCGGTTCGCGAATGCGGTTCGCGGGAGTGATACGCGAGTATTGTTCGCGGGTGTGGTCCGCGGTTACGGTTCGCGAGTGCAGTTTGCATGTGCGGTTCACAGGTGCTATTCGCTGGCACTATTAATAATTCTAAATAGTGTACAGAAAAATGTAACAGAGATGAACAATTAAAAATTTAATGAGAGAAAATTAAGATTCATATAATTTATAATATACTGATCTACAGGCATAGATAATCAAATTTTCATAGAGTTCTTAGATAGCTTCTTCCATTTATCCCAAAATAAATTGCTCACGTTTTCTGCAGACGCAAAAAACTGGATAATTTTTTTTTTAATGATAATTGATGTTATATTTCATTCTCAAGTGTGATTCGCAGGTTCGGTTCGCGGGTGCGGTTCGCAGGTGCGGTTAACAGGTGCGATTCGCGGACGCTTTTAATAATTGTAAAATTTGAACAGAACAATGTATCAGAGATGAAAAATTAAAAATTTAATGGGAGTGAATTAGGATTCATATAATTTATAATATACTGAACCACAGGCATAGATAATCAAATTTTCATAGAGTTCTTAGATAGCTTCTTCCATTAATCCCACAATAAATTAATCACGTTTTCTGCAGACGCAAGAAACAGGATAATTTTTTTAAATGATTATTGAAGTTATTTGCCATTCTCAAGTGTGATTCGCGGGCGCGATTCGCAAGTGTAATTCGCATTTGTGGTTTGCGGGTGCGGTTCGCGGTTAATTTTCGCGGGTGCGGTTCGCGGGTATTGTTCGCGGGTGTGGTCTGCGTTTACGGTTCGCGAGTGCAGTTTGCATGTGCGGTTCACAGGAGCTATTCGCGGGCGCTATTAATAATTCTAAATAGTGTACAGAGCAATGTACTAGAGATGAAAAATTAAAAATTTCATGAGAGTGAGGTGAGAATCATAAAATTTATAATATACTGAACTACAGGCATAGATAATCAAATTTTCATAGAGTTCTTAGATAGCTTCTTCATTAATCCCACAATAAATTGATCACGTTTTCTGCAGACGCAAGAAACAGGATAATTTTTTTTGTAAAATGATTATTGATGTTATTTGCCATTCTCAAGTGTGATTCGCGGGCGCGATTCGCAAGTGTAATTCGCAGGTGTGGTCCGCGGTTACAGTTCGCGAGTGCAGTTTGCATGCAGTTTGCATGTGCGGTTCACAGGTGCTATTCGCGGGCGCTATTAATAATTCTAAATAGTGTACAGAACAATGTAACAGAGATGAAAAATTAAAAATTTCATGAGAGTGAGGTGAGAATCATATAATTTATAATATACTGAACTACAGGCATAGATAATCAAATTTTCATAGAGTTCTTAGATAGCTTCTTCCATTAATCCCACAATAAATTAATCACGTTTTCTGCAGACGCAAGAAACAGGATAATTTTTTTTTGAAAATGATTATTGATGTTATTTGCCATTCTCAAGTGTGATTCGCGGGCGCGATTCGCAAGTGTAATTCGCAGGTGTGGTCCGCGGTTACAGTTCGCGAGTGCAGTTTGCATGTGCGGTTCACAGGTGCTATTCGCGGGCGCTATTAATAATTCTAAATAGTGTACAGAACAATGTAACAGAGATGAAAAATTAAAAATTTCATGAGAGTGAGGTGAGAATCATATAATTTATAATATACTGAACTACAGGCATAGATAATCAAATTATCATAGAGTTCTTAGATAGCTTCTTCCAACAATCCCACAATAAATTGCTCACGTTTTCTGCAGACGTAAGAGACAGGATAATATTTCTTTCTTGCAAAATGTTTAATGAAGTTATTTGCCAATATAAAGTGTGATTCGCGGGCGCGATTCGCAAGTGTAATTCGAAGGTGTGGTTCGAGGGTGTGGTTCGCGGGTGTGGTTCGCGAGTATTGTTTGCGGGTGCGGTTCGCGAAAGCGGTTCGCGGGAGTGATACGCGAGTATTGTTCGCGGGTGTGGTCCGCGGTTACGGTTCGCGAGTGCAGTTTGCATGTGCGGTTCACAGGTGCTATTCGCTGGCACTATTAATAATTCTAAATAGTGTACAGAAAAATGTAACAGAGATGAACAATTAAAAATTTAATAAGAGAAAATTAAGATTCATATAATTTATAATATACTGATCTACAGGCATAGATAATCAAATTTTCATAGAGTTCTTAGATAGCTTCTTCCATTTATCCCAAAATAAATTGCTCACGTTTTCTGCAGACGCAAAAAACTGGATAATTTTTTTTTAATGATAATTGATGTTATATTTCATTCTCAAGTGTGATTCGCAGGTTCGGTTCGCGGGTGCGGTTCCCAGGTGCGGTTAACAGGTGCGATTCGCGGACGCTTTTAATAATTGTAAAATTTGAACAGAACAATGTATCAGAGATGAAAAATTAAAAATTTAATGGGAGTGAATTAGGATTCATATAATTTATAATATACTGAACCACAGGCATAGATAATCAAATTTTCATAGAGTTCTTAGATAGCTTCTTCCATTAATCCCACAATAAATTAATCACGTTTTCTGCAGACGCAAGAAACAGGATAATTTTTTTTTAATGATTATTGAAGTTATTTGCCATTCTCAAGTGTGATTCGCGGGCGCGATTCGCAAGTGTAATTCGCAGGTGTGGTCCGCGGTTACAGTTCGCGAGTGCAGTTTGCATGTGCGGTTCACAGGTGCTATTCGCGGGCGCTATTAATAATTCTAAATAGTGTACAGAACAATGTAACAGAGATGAAAAATTAAAAATTTCATGAGAGTGAGGTGAGAATCATATAATTTATAATATACTGAACTACAGGCATAGATAATCAAATTTTCATAGAGTTCTTAGATAGCTTCTTCCATTAATCCCACAATAAATTAATCACGTTTTCTGCAGACGCAAGAAACAGGATAATTTTTTTTTTAAAATGATTATTGATGTTATTTGCCATTCTCAAGTGTGATTCGCGGGCGCGATTCGCAAGTGTAATTCGCAGGTGTGGTTTGCGGGTGCTGTTCGCGGTTAATTTTCGCGGGTGCGGTTCGCGGGTATTGCATGCGAGTGCAGTTTGCATGTGCGGTTCACAGGTGCTATTCGCGGGCGCTATTAATAATTCTAAATAGTGTACAGAAAAATGTAACAGAGATGAAAAATTAAAAATTTCATGAGAGTGAATTGAGAATCATAAAAATTATAATATACTGAACTACAGGCATAGATAATCGAATTTTCATAGAGTTCTTAGATAGCTTCTTCCATTAATCCCACAATAAATTGCTCACGTTTTCTGCAGACGCAAGAAACAGGATAATTTTTTTTTGAAAAATGATTATTGATGTTATTTGCCATTCTCAAGTGTGATTCGCGGGCGCGATTCGTGTAATTCGTGTAATTCGCGCGTGCGGTTCGCGGTTATTGTGCGGTACGGTTCGCGGGTATTGTTCGCGGTTCGTGGTTACGGTCGCGGTTCGCGAGTGCAGTTTGCATGTGCGGTTCACAGGTGCGATTCGCGGGCGCTATTAATAATTGTAAATAGTGTACAGAACAATGTATCAGAGATGAAAAATTAAAAATTTAATGAGAGTGAATTAAGATTCATATAATTTATAATATACTGAACTACAGGCATAGATAATCAAATTTTCATAGAGTTCTTAGATAGCTTCTTCCATTAATCCCACAATAAATTAATCACGTTTTCTGCAGACGCAAGAAACAGGATAATTTTTTTTAAAAATGATTATTGATGTTATTTGCCATTCTCAAGTGTGATTCGCGGGCGCGATTCGCAAGTGTAATTCGCAGGTGTGGTCCGCGGTTACAGTTCGCGAGTGCAGTTTGCATGTGCGGTTCACAGGTGCTATTCGCGGGCGCTATTAATAATTCTAAATAGTGTACAGAACAATGTAACAGAGATGAAAAATTAAAAATTTCATGAGAGTGAGGTGAGAATCATATAATTTATAATATACTGAACTACAGGCATAGATAATCAAATTTTCATAGAGTTCTTAGATAGCTTCTTCCATTAATCCCACAATAAATTGCTCACGTTTTCTGCAGACGTAAGAGACAGGATAATTTTTCTTTCTTGCAAAATGATTATTGATGTTATTTGCCATTCTCAAGTGTGATTCGCGGGCGCGATTCGCAAGTGTAATTCGAAGGTGTGGTTCGCGGGTATTGCAGTTCGCATTGTGGTTCGCGGTGTAATTCGCGGGTGTTTGCGGGTGCGCGTTGTTCGCGGGTGCGGTTCGCGAAAGCGGTTCGCGGGAGTGATACGCGAGTATTGTTCGCGGGTGTGGTCCGCGGTTACGGTTCGCGAGTGCAGTTTGCATGTGCGGTTCACAGGTGCTATTCGCGGGCACTATTAATAATTCTAAATAGTGTACAGAAAAATGTAACAGAGATGAACAATTAAAAATTTAATGAGAGAAAATTAAGATTCATATAATTTATAATATACTGATCTACAGGCATAGATAATCAAATTTTCATAGAGTTCTTAGATAGCTTCTTCCATTTATCCCAAAATAAATTGCTCACGTTTTCTGCAGACGCAAGAAACTGGATAATTTTTTTTTAATGATTATTGATGTTATTTTTCATTATCAAGTGTGATTTGCAGGTTCGGTTCGCGGGTGCGGTTCGCAGGTGCGGTTAACAGGTGCGATTCGCGGACGCTTTTAATAATTGTAAAATTTGAACAGAACAATGTATCAGAGATGAAAAATTAAAAATTTAATGAGAGTGAATTAGGATTCATATAATTTATAATATACTGAACTACAGGCATAGATAATCAAATTTTCATAGAGTTCTTAGATAGCTTCTTCCATTAATCCCACAATAAATTAATCACGTTTTCTGCAGACGCAAGAAACAGGATAATTTTTTTAAATGATTATTGATGTTATTTGCCATTCTCAAGTGTGATTCGCGGGCGCGATTCGCAAGTGTAATTCGCATTTGTGGTTTGCGGGTGCGGTTCGCGGTTAATTTTCGCGGGTGCGGTTCGCGGGTATTGTTCGCGGGTGTGGTCTGCGTTTACGGTTCGCGAGTGCAGTTTGCATGTGCGGTTCACAGGTGCTATTCGCGGGCGCTATTAATAATTCTAAATAGTGTACAGAGCAATGTACAGAGATGAAAAATTAAAAATTTCATGAGAGTGAGGTGAGAATCATAAAATTTATAATATACTGAACTACAGGCATAGATAATCAAATTTTCATAGAGTTCTTAGATAGCTTCTTCCATTAATCCCACAATAAATTAATCACGTTTTCTGCAGACGCAAGAAACAGGATAATTTTTTTTAAAAATGATTATTGATGATATTTGCCATTCTCAAGTGTGATTCGCGGGCGCGATTCGCAAGTGTAATTCGCAGGTGTGATCCGCGGTTACAGTTCGCGAGTGCAGTTTGCATGTGCGGTTCACAGGTGCTATTCGCGGGCGCTATTAATAATTCTAAATAGTGTACAGAACAATGTAACAGAGATGAAAAATTAAAAATTTCATGAGAGTGAGGTGAGAATCATATAATTTATAATATACTGAACTACAGGCATAGATAATCAAATTTTCATAGAGTTCTTAGATAGCTTCTTCCATTAATCCCACAATAAATTGCTCACGTTTTCTGCAGACGTAAGAGACAGGATAATATTTCTTTCTTGCAAAATGATTATTGAAGTTATTTGCCATTCTCAAGTGTGATTCGCGGGCGCGATTCGCAAGTGTAATTCGAAGGTGTGGTTCGTTCGGGTGTGGTTCGCGTGCGGGTGCACAGGTTCGCGGAGTATTGTTTGCGGGTGCGGTTCGCGAAAGCGGTTCGCGGACGAGTGATACGCGAGTATTGTTCGCGGGTGTGGTCCGCGGTTACGGTTCGCGAGTGCAGTTTGCATGTGCGGTTCACAGGTGCTATTCGCGGGCGCTATTAATAATTCTAAATAGTGTACAGAACAATGTAACAGAGATGAAAAATTAAAAATTTCATGAGAGTGAGGTGAGAATCATATAATTTATAATATACTGATCTACAGGCATAGATAATCAAATTTTCATAGAGTTCTTAGATAGCTTCTTCCATTTATCCCAAAATAAATTGCTCACGTTTTCTGCAGACGCAAGAAACTGGATAATTTTTTTTTTTAATGATAATTGATGTTATTTTTCATTCTCAAGTGTGATTCGCAGGTTCGGTTCGCGGGTGCGGTTCGCAGGTGCGGTTAACAGGTGCGATTCGCGGGTGTGGTTGCTTTTAATAATTGTTCACAATTCGCGGACGCTATTTAATTGTAAATAGAACAATGTATCAGAGATGAAAAATTAAAAATTTAATGAGAGTGAATTAGAATTCATATAATTTATAATATACTGAACTACAGGCATAGATAATCAAATTTTCATAGAGTTCTTAGATAGCTTCTTCCATTAATCCCACAATAAATTAATCACGTTTTCTGCAGACGCAAGAAACAGGATAATTTTTTTAAATGATTATTGATGTTATTTGCCATTCTCAAGTGTGATTCGCGGGCGCGATTCGCAAGTGTAATTCGCAGGTGTGGTCCGCGGTTACAGTTCGCGAGTGCAGTTTGCATGTGCGGTTCACAGGTGCTATTCGCGGGCGCTATTAATAATTCTAAATAGTGTACAGAACAATGTAACAGAGATGAAAAATTAAAAATTTCATGAGAGTGAGGTGAGAATCATATAATTTATAATATACTGAACTACAGGCATAGATAATCAAATTATCATAGAGTTCTTAGATAGCTTCTTCCAACAATCCCACAATAAATTGCTCACGTTTTCTGCAGACGTAAGAGACAGGATAATATTTCTTTCTTGCAAAATGATTAATGAAGTTATTTGCCAATATCAAGTGTGATTCGCGGGCGCGATTCGCAAGTGTAATTCGAAGGTGTGGTTCGCGGGTGTGGTTCGCGAGTATTGTTTGCGGGTGCGGTTCGCGGGAGTGATACGCGAGTATTGTTCGCGGGTGTGGTCCGCGGTTACGGTTCGCGAGTGCAGTTTGCATGTGCGGTTCACAGGTGCTATTCGCTGGCACTATTAATAATTCTAAATAGTGTACAGAAAAATGTAACAGAGATGAACAATTAAAAATTTAATAAGAGAAAATTAAGATTCATATAATTTATAATATACTGATCTACAGGCATAGATAATCAAATTTTCATAGAGTTCTTAGATAGCTTCTTCCATTTATCCCAAAATAAATTGCTCACGTTTTCTGCAGACGCAAAAAACTGGATAATTTTTTTTAATGATAATTGATGTTATATTTCATTCTCAAGTGTGATTCGCAGGTTCGGTTCGCGGGTGCGGTTCGCAGGTGCGGTTAACAGGTGCGATTCGCGGACGCTTTTAATAATTGTAAAATTTGAACAGAACAATGTATCAGAGATGAAAAATTAAAAATTTAATGGGAGTGAATTAGGATTCATATAATTTATAATATACTGAACCACAGGCATAGATAATCAAATTTTCATAGAGTTCTTAGATAGCTTCTTCCATTAATCCCACAATAAATTAATCACGTTTTCTGCAGACGCAAGAAACAGGATAATTTTTTAAATGATTATTGAAGTTATTTGCCATTCTCAAGTGTGATTCGCGGGCGCGATTCGCAAGTGTAATTCGCATTTGTGGTTTGCGGGTGCGGTTCGCGGTTAATTTTCGCGGGTGCGGTTCGCGGGTATTGTTCGCGGGTGTGGTCTGCGTTTACGGTTCGCGAGTGCAGTTTGCATGTGCGGTTCACAGGAGCTATTCGCGGGCGCTATTAATAATTCTAAATAGTGTACAGAGCAATGTACTAGAAATGAAAAATTAAAAATTTCATGAGAGTGAGGTGAGAATGATAAAATTTATAATATACTGAACTACAGGCATAGATAATCAAATTTTCATAGAGTTCTTAGATATCTTCTTCATTAATCCCACAATAAATTGATCACGTTTTCTGCAGACAGAAGAAACAGGATAATTTTTTTTGTAAATGAAATTGATGATATTTGCCATTCTCAAGTGTGATTCGCGGGCGCGATTCGCAAGTGTAATTCGCAAGGTGTGGTCCGCGGTTACAGTTCGCGAGTGCAGTTTGCATGTGCGGTTCACAGGTGCTATTCGCGGGCGCTATTAATAATTCTAAATAGTGTACAGAACAATGTAACAGAGATGAAAAATTAAAAATTTCATGAGAGTGAGGTGAGAATCATATAATTTATAATATACTGAACTACAGGCATAGATAATCAAATTTTCATAGAGTTCTTAGATAGCTTCTTCCATTAAACCCACAATAAATTAATCACGTTTTCTGCAGACGCAAGAAACAGGATAATTTTTTTTTAAAATGATTATTGATGATATTTGCCATTCTCAAGTGTGATTCGCGGGCGCGATTCGCAAATGTAATTCGCAGGTGTGATCCGCGGTTACAGTTCGCGAGTGCAGTTTGCATGTGCGGTTCACAGGTGCTATTCGCGGGCGCTATTAATAATTCTAAATAGTGTACAGAACAATGTAACAGAGATGAAAAATTAAAAATTTCATGAGAGTGAGGTGAGAATCATATAATTTATAATATACTGAACTACAGGCATAGATAATCAAATTTTCATAGAGTTCTTAGATAGCTTCTTCCATCAATCCCACAATAAATTGCTCACGTTTTCTGCAGACGTAAGAGACAGGATAATATTTCTTTCTTGCAAAATGTTTAATGAAGTTATTTGCCAATATCAAGTGTGATTCGCGGGCGCGATTCGCAAGTGTAATTCGAAGGTGTGGTTCGAGGGTGTGGTTCGCGGGTGTGGTTCGCGAGTATTGTTTGCGGGTGCGGTTCGCGAAAGCGGTTCGCGGGAGTGATACGCGAGTATTGTTCGCGGGTGTGGTCCGCGGTTACGGTTCGCGAGTGCAGTTTGCATGTGCGGTTCACAGGTGCTATTCGCGGGCACTATTAATAATTCTAAATAGTGTACAGAAAAATGTAACAGAGATGAACAATTAAAAATTTAATGAGAGAAAATTAAGATTCATATAATTTATAATATACTGATCTACAGGCATAGATAATCAAATTTTCATAGAGTTCTTAGATAGCTTCTTCCATTTATCCCAAAATAAATTGCTCACGTTTTCTGCAGACGCAAGAAACTGGATAATTTTTTTTTTAATGATAATTGATGTTATATTTCATTCTCAAGTGTGATTCGCAGGTTCGGTTCGCGGGTGCGGTTCCCAGGTGCGGTTAACAGGTGCGATTCGCGGACGCTTTTAATAATTGTAAAATTTGAACAGAACAATGTATCAGAGATGAAAAATTAAAAATTTAATGAGAGTGAATTAGGATTCATATAATTTATAATATACTGAACTACAGGCATAGATAATCAAATTTTCATAGAGTTCTTAGATAGCTTCTTCCATTAATCCCACAATAAATTGATCACGTTTTCTGCAGACGCAAGAAACAGGATAATTTTTTTAAATGATTATTGATGTTATTTGCCAATGATTATTGATGTTATTTGCCATTCTTAGGTGTGATTCGCGGGCGCGATTCGCAAGTGTAATTCGCAGGTGTGGTCCGCGGTTACAGTTCGCGAGTGCAGTTTGCATGTGCGGTTCACAGGTGCTATTCGCGGGCGCTATTAATAATTCTAAATAGTGTACAGAACAATGTAACAGAGATGAAAAATTAAAAATTTCATGAGAGTGAGGTGAGAATCATATAATTTATAATATACTGAACTACAGGCATAGATAATCAAATTTTCATAGAGTTCTTAGATAGCTTCTTCCATTAATCCCACAATAAATTGCTCACGTTTTCTGCAGACGCAAGAAACAGGATAATTTTTTTCTTGCAAAATGATTATTGATGTTATTTGCCATTCTCAAGTGTGATTCGCGGGCGCGATTCGCAAGTGTAATTCGCAGGTGTGGTTCGCGGGTGTACGGGTGCGGTTCGCGGGAGTGATACGCGAGTATTGTTCGCAGTTCGCATGCAGTTTGCATGTGCGGTTCACAGGTGCTATTCGCGGGCGCTATTAATAATTCTAAATAGTGTACAGAACAATGTAACAGAGAT